>MU174308.1:18349436-18422928 GCA_016696395.1 Antechinus stuartii | reverse complement strand
AAGAGAAGAGAAGAGAAGAGAAGAGAAGAGAAGAGAAGAGAAGAGAAAAGGGAATGGAAGAAAAGGGAACGGAAGGGAAGGGAAGGGAAGGAAAGGGAAAAGGAAGGGAAGGGAAAGGAAGGGAAGGGATGGAAGGGAAAAGAAGGGAAGGAAAGGGAAGGAAAAGGAAGGGAAGGGAAAGAAAAAGGGAAAGGGAAAAGGAAAGAGAAAGGGGAAGGGAAGGGAAGGGAAAGGAAGGGAAGGAAAAAGGAAAGGAAAAGAGAAAGGGAAAGGGAAAGGGAAAGGGAAAGGAAAGAGAAGGGAAGGGAAAGGAAAGGAAGGGAAGATGCAAGTTTTTCCTATTTCCAAAATCTTGCAAGCTTTGACTCTTATTCTCAAATGAACATAGACTTAGAGCTCAAAGAAACCTTATACAGGAATCTGTAATGCCCTCATTTTACAGATGAGAAGGATAAAGTTCAAAGACTTTAAGTGATTTGCCCAGTCACCCAGCCTAGTTTCTGAGGAAGAATTTGAATTCAGGTCTTCTCAATATCAAATCAAACACTCTGGCAACTGTCATCTAGCTGCTCTCACATCTATTCAGCCAATTCTTTTGTTTTTAACTTTGAAACATCTCTCATCAATCCTTTTTCTTCCTTTGCCCACTGCTTTTATCCTTGTTCATCTCCTATCTGAATTATGCAATCATTTCCTAGCAAGGTTCTCTATCAATAAACTTTCCCCATTCAAATCCATTCTATTTATCTAACTGAAATATAATTTATCTAACCAATATCTGATTTATTTAGCTGAAATATTTTTATTATATCATATCCTGCTCATGATCTTATTTTGTACTCTCATTACATAAAGGGCAAAAAAAACCCTAAATTTTGCACTGTGGTTTTTAAGGACCTATTAACCGGAATTAATACTTTATATTCCCCAACACAAATTCTCCACTTCAACCAATAAAATCTACTTGCTCTCAGATCACACAGGTTTGTTCCCACCTCTATACCTTTGCTCATACTACTTCCACTGCTAGAATACCTGCTTTTCTTCTCTTTATTTAATTTTTCTTCAAGCCTCAATTCAATCATGACTATTCTAGGACATTATAGATCTAATATCTGCAAGCTCTGATTATACTTATTGTCTATTTTCCAGCTTCTTTTATTGTGATTCACAACACAATATGGGATCTTGTAACTGAATGTGGGAGTTGGGAAGTTATGATTTATTATCAGCAAATGTGGTATATCTATTTTATATATCTAATATGCCCAAGGTCATGTAAATATTTATCAGGCAAAAAGGGTTATGGGTATAAAAAGTTTAAGAAGCGATCATCTAGACCACTTATTCTGGCCCTTACTTTATATGTTGTCTTACATTGTTCTTTAAATGCTACATGTGTGACTTGTTCAAGGTCACATAGCTAGGAAATGTTAAGTGTCTGAGGTCAGATTTGAACTCAGGTTCTCCAGACTGGGGCTCTATCCACTGCGCCGCCTAGCTGTCCCAATAAATTCTTAACAAACAATCTTAGTTTGAGTCTTAATTTTTCCTTTGGACTCCTGTACAAATGGAATTTGAACTGGATACAAGTAAAATCAAACTTTCCATCCAAAGAAATGTTTTTGTTTTTAAATCATCCAATCTTACCCCCATTTTACACAATAACTAACTTGCATTTCCTGCTTGTAGAGTAAATAAATTTTCTTTTAATATCATTGGGGTTTTGCTTCTTTTCTTCTAGTTTGTTCTTCCTTTATGTCTATTTGCATTCCTAATCTCTCTTTTCTTTGTTGAGACTTTAATTATTTCAGATTCAAATTTTTCTATTTTGCTCATTATTTTTACTATGTAGGATGTAAATTCTACCCTCAGGATTCTCATTTCTCTTTTAAACCACTGAGGAACAGTGTATGGTGCTTACATGATCTTCTCAAATGCTATGCTGTGTCATTTGGGTCATTTTCCTTTGTTTTGAAATATTTATTCATAGATGCCTGAACTCACACCTGAAAACCATGCTTCTTTCTGCAATTAGTGTTTTCTCTGTTGATTTATCTATATATGTTCAAAATCTTTGAATTATCTTCTTCACATCTTTGGTCATTTCAGTCTGTTTTTTGACTCTCACTTTCTTTCCTCCAACAGTGATTTCCCTGGGAGCCAGATCACAACATAGCTTAGCCTCCTCCCAAACTGAGTGTTTCAATCTAGGTCTCTGACTCACATTTAGCTGACCAGAATAGGCCCCTGTTGGATGCTGACTGCTATCCCTTAGGCACAGGATGTTAAATATCCATCCTTACCTACCTTGTCCTGCCACAATATCTTATTTTGCTCCCGCTATCCTCTGGCACATTACCTGCTGCCATGCTGGTGCTATGTTGGTTTTTGTACTTTGGGTCTGAAGCTGTTGGAGGAAATATGGATTCTGCCCTTTCCCTCTGTTCCTGGCTCTCCTACAGAGATCTTTTGCCTCCCAGAATTCTGCATGCAGCAGTGCTGGCTGTGTGGCTTCATTTTTGAAGTCTGGAGCTCTGCACTGGCTATCTTGGCCCAAGCAGACTTTCTCAGCTGGGAGCTGAGCTCTCCATTGTACTGGATAGAGAAAGGAGAGATCCAGAAGTGGAGTTGTTTTAGGATCCTATGGGTTGGCTAGTGAAGTCCACCATTCAGTAGTGTTGAGCATAGGGAACAGATACTGAATGAGCTCAGTGAAGATGTCAGTTCTTGGATTATGTATATGTCTGTGTCTGTGTATTATGTGGATTTTAACCTTTTTTTGGATTCCAAGTGTCCCAAATTGTGGAGACAACTGAAATTCCTTAAGAGCATAATTTCTTACGTAGTTCTATTCCCCTGACTTATTCATCATGTGACTAGAAAAGATATGCAAGATACAGGATTTTATTTGAATCTATGAAGTGGATGGTGCTGGTATTATTAAATCCATTTTACAGAAGAGGAAATTAAGACTTAGAGTGGTTAAGTGACCCCTTCATGGCCATAATACTAGCAAGTGTCAGAGAAAGGATTCAAAGGTTTCTCCTATCTATCACCTTTCTAGTAATTGCTTCTTATACACACACACACAGAGAGAGAGAGAGAGAGAGAGAGAGAGAGAGAGAGAGAGAGAGAGAGCAAAAGAGAGAAGATACTTGAAGTAGACCTGAGCTAGAAATGGGAGCATGTCTGTGGCAAGAAATGCATATTTCTCAAACTGAATATTATAAGGAAATGTCATTGAGATTATAGTTGTCTAAAATCTGTTTACAGATAATATTAATAATATTATTATATTTATATAGTAACTACTATATAGTATTCTAAGTTTTTCATACAAATAATATCTCATTTTATCTTCATAACAATCCTGCAAGAAAGATGCTATTAGTATCCTCATTTTAGAGATGAGGAAACTAAAGCAAGTCAAAGTCAAATGGTCTGTGTGAACCAGAGTCACACAATATAGTGAGTGTCTGAGGCCGAATTTGAAGTCAGATTTTCCTAACTCCAGACTCAACACTCTATCCATTGTTAACACCTATATGCCTTAGGTTACAGCCACACATCTGGTTAGCTCAATTTTTTTTCTACTTTTATTTCTTAGCCATTATTTCTACATCATTTCCCATCATCACCTCCATTCATATCATCCCTTAATATTTCTATTATGGTGTAGGATCTTAGAATTTAGAGAATGAACACAATTTAAGAATCATCTGGTTTATCTCATCATTTTACAGAGGAGAAAACTGAGACCTAAAGGAAAGAAACAAATTACATAATAGCAGAGTAAGGACTCAAATCCATATTACCACTCTGGACCTCATGTTCTTTCCACTATGTTACAGTCTTATTTGCCTTCCTTTGTAATTATTTAATCAGCAAGTTATTTTGAGGATTCACTATGTATCAGGCACTGGGCTAAACACTAGAGATACAAAGACAGTCCCTGTCCTCAGGGAGCTTACTTTCTAATAGAGTGAACAGCATAAATATGTGTGCATATAAGTTATTTACAGAGTGAATAGAAGGTGAACTTAGAGGGAAAGTTGCTAGCAGCTGGGAAAACTAGGAAAAACACCCTATAGAAGGTGATGCTTGGAATGAAGTCATGAAGAAAACCAGGCATTCTAAGGAGCTCGAGATAGGAGAGCATTCCATGGGGGATAGCCAATATAAAGGCAGAGAACCAAATGAGGAACAGCAAGTAATTAATTATGTCAGGATATGTATGAAGAGGAGTAACAGCTTAAGAGACTGGAAAAATAGGAAGAGTACAGGTTATGGAATGCAAGAATATAGTTGATCCTAGAGAAAATGGACATGGCTGGAGTTGGAGCAGTGGAGGAGTAATATGGTCAGATCTATGCTATATGAAGAATAGATCATTCTTCTGTAGGGAGATTTGAGACAGGTTTGCCAATGAAGGAGCTATTATAATAATTGAGAGTAATAAGGGGATTGGTGATATGAATGAACAAAATGAGACATAGATGAAGAATTTGGAGGAGACAAACATGGTCAAATATCTGAGGTGAGTGAGAGGAATTGAGGATAATATAGGAGTTTGAAACCTGAGTGATTAGAAGAATGGTGGAACTCTTGGCAATAATAGAAAAATTCAAAAGGAAAGAAGATTGAGGAAAACATAATGAGGTCTATTTTAGACATTTTGTGTCTCTCAGGTAAAACAAAGTAAAAGAAGAAGTAACCTGTTGTCTCTTTTAAAGTAGATAGTGTAAGGTGTGGAATATTGCAAAAAATGTTGAACTTGCTTGATAGATTGATTGGTTTATTTTATTTTTATTCTTTGCTATAAAAGCAGTTTTCTGAGAGTGAGGAGGAGGGAAGAATGTTCTGAGAAGTGAAGTCAAATTCCCAAATAAAAACTATAAAGGACATAGGAAGAAAGAAACTATGTGTATACAGAGAAAGAACTGATAAATAGAAGTATACATATATATATATATAATAATTTTGCTTACACACAATATAAATATACATATATTTTATGTATAAAAATATGTATGTGTGTATATATATGTGTGTGTGTCTATTGGTAAGGGGAAAAAGACAATTTTACATGATAATTTTGTTGTATATTTGAAAAGAATAGCAAGTTGTGTGCATAACAGATTTCAGTTTTGTGTGCAATTGTCTTTTTTGTTGTATTGTGTTATGGACATTCTTGCTTTATTCTATAAATGAAAAATAAAATTAAAAAGAGGGAAAGTCAATTTAAAAGTTGTCGCATTTATTTGTTTTTCAAATAAAGTGCTTAGCATTGAAGTACTATAATATTCTGTATATATACATGCACATGAGCATATGATATAAGAATGTTAAGAGAAACAATCTCTGACAAAAGGCAGTACTTCCATTGAAATCCCAGGTCTTTCTTAGGTTTTTTTTTTACTTAACAACAACAAACAATTAACATTTATATTTCATTTACTATGTGTCAGGCATTGTACTAAGTGCTTTGCAATTATTGCCTCATTTGATCTTCCCAATCCCCCTAAAAGGTACATGCTATTATTATCCTCATTTTATAGATAAGAAAACTGAGGCAAACAGAGGTTAAGAAATCACTGGCACAGAGACAGTAAATGTCTAAGACTGATTTGAATTCAGATCTTCCTATCTTTACATCCAAGTATTCTATCTACTGTACCACCTAGCTATCTTTCTACTAAGCCTGATCCAATAAAATTGTGGGGAGAAGCCCGTTCATACTACAGACATGTTTCTCCCTCTAACTCCTTCCCCTTCCTTTTCTCTCATTCCCCAATTACTTCCAGTAGTAAGCTCAAAGATTTTCTTCATTTAAGTGTTGAAACCTATGTTCACCCCCAGGCTCACCACCCACCCCAGCCCACCACTGATCCTACCACTTTTACCAGTGTAGAAACTGGAGAAGGATGTCAGAAGCTCATATTGGGTCACTAAGATGATCAAGCCTGGGTATAAATGCTGTGAACCTCCGTTAAGACTGAATCTCCTCCCTAATTAGCCCATTTGGATTCATAACCATTAATTGGAAATAACCCCAGTGTACTCCAGAGAGAAAATTATGCATGCAGCTACCTTCACTAACTCTTAGCCTTTTAATCTTTATTGGCCTTTCTTATTTTACAAAGACTGTGAGAGTCAGCATCTTAAGATTGTGCCTCCTTCCTAGTCTCCTCCTTTGACTTACTTTAAACTTTCTGGATTAAACAATTTCATTAACAACCTTACTCTTCCCAGTCCACAAAACAGTCCCTCCAGCAGAACTATTCAGGGAGTTCAGAGCAATAAATTGAAGATTGGGCAATTACAGTAGCCCCCTTTTGGCTCCATTAAAATGTACTCACCATCAAATTTGACAAACTCCTGATATAGTTTACTCTTATAAAAATGTATCCCTAGGACAAAGCTTTTTGAATTATCTTGTAGCAAGCAGTTAGATAACATCTGTGCTCTACCTTACAAAGAGAAAGATACAATGTAAAGTTGAAGTTTGCTGTTAAGTATATATAAGAAAAGTGATTACTGAACAACTGAATAATGTAAACAAGAATCCAAGAGTGGGAAACATGAGTATTGTCTTAAAGGAAATTTAAAGGGGCTTTTTAGAGTAAAAAAAAAGTGAAAAATTAATAAGGAACACTTCCCTGTGTTCCTGAGCACTGTTCTCTATATCCCTGAAGGGCACACACATTAATCATAGAATTTTGTGCAGAAAAAGAGATCATTTATTCCAAGTAGCTCATTTTACAGATGAGGAGACTGGGGCTCCAGGAGATATGATGATTCCTACAAAGATACATAAGAATAAGTTGCAGAGCTTGGACTCATGAAAATGTACATGATTGATACTTTTCCCAGGGAGGTAAATCACTATTGCCCTGGCCCTGCTGTGAACCACTGAGTAAATATGTTGTTTACATTTAGAAACAGCTTTGTAGGGAGAGAGATGATAGGAAAGGCTACTTCCCTGCCAAAACTTTTTGGAGAAAAAAGACAAAGAGCACCTGCCACCATTTTTGTTTAGGAGGAAGACCCAACAGAACAAATCTTCACCCAAGGATTACCTATGAGAAGTCTAACTGCCCTAGGGTTTAGAACCAGTAACCAGGAGAAATCAGCTTATAGACAAGGAGACTCCCATATACAATAAGTCTACAATTGTGTTTTGGAGTTCTAGATATCTCTGGAGGAAGGTATGAAATCTATACAAAAAAACTGGTCTATTTAAACAAAAGTTGGAAGAAGACTCATTGAATATATTATAGAAGAGATTCCTCCTATATGTGGTAAGAATTGAATTAGATTCAATGGTGTCAAACTCAAATAAAAATGGATCCTTCTGAGTGTATATTGACTTTAAAAGCCAACAACAAATTAACTTCACCTATATTGTACTGCAATTTTATGTATTTTTGTTAAATATTTCCTTAATGTATTCTAATCTGGTTTGGTCCATAACTTGGGAGTTTTGCAGGCTACCTGGAGGGTAGCAAATTTGACAGTTCTTATCTAGATTACCTCCAAAGTCCTTTCCAAAGCTGAGCATCTATAATTTCAAGATGTAGGAGAAGGCCATAAATGAGAATTTTAAACTAGAAAGGGAAGCCTCCTGAGGTAGCTTCCATTGCAAAGAAATCTAGAACTGAATACTGGCCATTAATAAAGGCAGCAATGGTACGATAAAAATGGTAATAACTATCAGAAGACATCTCTGCACATCCTACCTACCTATATGAACTTAGAAAGCCATTTAATGAAATTGAACACTGAAATTCAGGAGAGATGAAAGGAATAAACAAATAAATTTAAAAGCATTTATCCAGCACTTATACTAAGTTCCAGGGAAACAAAATTGGAACTTTCCTATCTTCATGAAACTTATATTCTCATTGGGCAAGAAAATAAATATATGAAAGTGATGGTTAAAAGAAGGATGTTTTGATCTTAGAAATCAAAGAGACAGTGAGTGGAATAATCTGTCAATTGATTGACAGACGAACCCCAGAAGTTATGGCAATATTAATTTGATTTCATGTCTTTGGACAAGGAGTTGGTTTATGCGGGGAGATGTGTAGGAAAAGATCAGAAAATGGTCTCAATAAAAGGAATTGTTGGGTTTGATACAATTATGATATGGTGAGATCTCAGCAATCGATACAATTTTTAATTTGTTACATTCACATTTTTATAGAATGTTTGCTCTAATGTATGAGACTAGCTGGTAAGAAGAGTTAAGGTAGAAGGGTACAAAGATGGCAGGTTTCCTCCTAAGAAATTACTGTAACACAAGTAAAATGTTTGGCCTAGGCAAAATAATAAACTTAGAATGTCCTAAGCTGTCCCCAATGTGGCTGTCCTTGGGGTCTCTCCTCACCACAACTGATTTAATGACAAGCTGAGTACCAAAACTTACTGATGTATGTGTGTGTATGTATGTGTGTGTGAGAGAGAGACAGATAGACAGACAGACATAAAGAAAGTATTCAGAAAGAGAAGAAACAGAGACAGAGACAAAGAGAGAGCCAGAAAGAGAAAGAGGAAGAGAGAGAGAAAAAGAGACACACAGACAGAAATAGACAGAGACAGACACATACCAGAGGAAGGATTCAGAAAGAGAAGAGATAGAGACAAAGAGAGAGAGAGAGAAAGAGGGAGACAAAGACAGACATACATACACAGAGAAAGGATTTAGAAAAAGAGACAAAGAGATAGAGACAGAGAGACACACACAGAGAAGATTTGGAAAGAGACAGCAGAATAGAGAGACAGACAGAGACAGAGACAGACAAACAGATAGAAAGGAATCTTATAAAAGGGAGACAGGAGTTCAGTAAATATAAACACCTCCCCAAGCTAGGTTCAGCCCCTTTCAGTTGATATTAATTCTGCTCAGCATGCAAATACCACAAACTATACCAAACACAGAGGCCCTAGGGGAGACCTGTTGAGAAAGTGAGTCTACATGCATTTTGTTGATTTTATGATATCTGTACAGCAGGAATCCACTGATCCATTTAAGATGTTTACTCCCATTGAATTCTCTTGTGCAAAAGATTCCCCATTCACTAAGAAGGAAGAGATTACCCCCCAATGTGGAATGTCTATAATTGCTTGCTTTTCTTATCCCACCCTATAGATTTATATCATGGGCTGATCATAAATCTGTCCTTGGAAAGAGTAGAATTTAATTTAATTGCCAATTACATACTGCAAATGGGCTGCTTATAAATAAGCTTTTTTATGATGGTACCTTTGGCTAATGCTGCTTATGGGGAGAGGGAATGCTTTGGATTCTTCACTGAATTCCTAGTTCATGGTGCATGACCCAGCACAGAGCTTTAAAATTAAACAACATGATGTGACAGGGTTTTTTTTGTTTGAAACTGCAGCAGTGGTTAGAATTATATCTTTTACTATGTGCATGCACAATTTCCATTTACTTAACAAGATATGAGAAAGGAATGAGTTTTGTTGTATTTAATACTACTCATGAGGACTATTTAAACTTGGCAGGGGATAAGAAGAAAGAATAAAAAAAAACATTAAGGTTTTTGCCCTTGTAGTTTTCTTTTATAATTCATTTATTCTGCATTTTTTAAAGACCTACTATATACAATAATATTAACTCACATTTATAAAGCACTTAAAATTTTTAAAAATACTTTACATATAATACCTCATTTGATCCCCACAACTACGTAATGAGGTAGGTATTACAGCTATTATTATCCCTATATTACAGAGGAAGAAACTGAGGCTGAGAAATACCAAAAGACTGACCCATAGTCATATAGCTACTGTGGCAAAGGCAGATCTCTTTCAAATCTAGCAATTCAAATTAATCAACATTAGCTGTGCCACTATTTAGTCTACTACATGTCAGGCATTAAGCTAGGCACTAGAAAATACAAAGACAAAAGTGAAAGAAACCCTGCCCTCAAGGAGTATAAATTTTGCTCAGAAAATATACATATAATATCTTTTAATGGGTGGGTATCTAATATGTAAAGACAAACTCTTCCTCCTATACCATGCTACCTCCAGTACTCTTCTAAATATTGGAGGAGATACAGATAAAGCAGTACAAAATGTTAAGGGGTCAGATAAGAAAGGGATCATTTCTGGCTGAGGGAATTAGGGAAAGCTTCATGAGGAAGATAATAGCATTTGAACTGGTCCTGGAAGAAGCAACAAGATACCTTTGAGGGCAAAGACCATTTTATTTTTGTCTTTTTATTCCAAATACCTTGAAAGTTCTTTTGAAATATGTGATGATTGATTGTCAACAGGCAGAGATGATGTGGAGGATTTCTGAGGTGAGAAATATGGAAATAGGTGAATGCGGGATGCATCTGGAAGATGGCTAATAATACACATTGGCTAGTGGGCAATAAGGCTGGAGCAGGAGGATGGAATCAGATTATGAAGGACTTTGAATGCCAAGTTAGGGAGTTTGGACATGACTCAGTAGGCTGCAGGAAGCCACTGAAGCTTCTAATTCTTCTTTTTCATATTTTTAAATACAGAATCCCCTTCACCTACAGCTGAGTTTAGAAAATTCATTAAGTTCTGATGCTGATGTCACTGTCTCAATCCTGACCATGAACAACTGGTACAATTTCAGCTTGCTGCTATGCCAGGAAGACTGGAACATCACGGATTTCCTCTTCCTCACCCAGCAGAGTGCCAAGTTCCACCTGGGATCCATTATCAATATCACAGCCAACCTCTCCTCAAGACAAGATCTACTGAGCTTCTTGCAAGTCCAACTTGAGAGCATTAAGGACACTACACCCACCATGGTGATGTTTGGCTGTGACATGGAAAGCATACGGAGAATTTTTGAAATCACCACCCAATTTGGAGGGATGCCTTTGGAGCTCCACTGGGTTCTTGGGGATTCCCAAAATGTAGAGGAACTAAGAACAGAAGGTCTGCCTCTGGGCCTCATTGCTCATGGCAAGACCACCCAGTCTATCTTTGAACATTATGTGCAGGATGCAATGGAACTGGTAGCAAGGGCCATTGCCACAGCCACTATGGTCCAGCCAGAACTTGCACTCATTCCCAGTACCATGAACTGCATGGATGAGGGAGTCACCAATCTCACTTCAGGGCAATATTTATCAAGGTAGGAAATCATTTCTCCATTTTATCATGTCTTTTATAAGGCAATAATTGTGGTGATCAAACACAAATCCCATCACCTTCTACTTTCTAAATTCTCCCTCTATCTATGAGGAGCTTTAAACATTAAGATAGATGTAGGACTTACCAGTTTTACAAAACTAAACCTATTGATAATCTACTAATGTTTCATCTCTTGTTTGTTCTACAGTGGTTTAGATATGTCTCAGTGACTGGTTTGGTTATTCCACTGTAAAAATGAAAATATAAATTGTCTCTCAGTACTAAATGAATGTATTTTACTTTCTTCTTCCCTTGATAAGAAACTGGTTCAATTTTCTTCTTCTCCATTTCTTCTACTCTCCAGGGTAGTTGCGCCAATATGTTAACAAAAATACAAATAAGTAACCATTGTCAATATTTGTAGAGGTACTGATAAAATGCTTTATGTAGGATGATAGTTTTAGATCTGGAAGGAACATAAGAGGTCATCCAGTCCTGCCCATTCATTTTGCATATTGGGAATAAACTTAGAGAAATTCACTGATTTGCTCAAGGTCACACAGGTAGTGAATGATAAATTCTTTATCCCATGTGAAGCTTACAATAAGTCAAGTCAAGATAACAAATATTTCTTCATCAACTAATATGTGTTGGGGATTTTGCTAAGTGCTAGAGATATAAAAAAAGCCCCAAAATGGTTCTTTCCAAAAAAATGTTTCCATAGATGAATAAATCTAGATGTCACTTGTTCTCACTTGCAGGAACTAGTGTTAGTCATGGAATCCAAACCTACATTTTCCTGACTTTAATCATTCTATCATCATTATTCTATTATTACTCCATCATTACCCTATCATACTGACTTTAAAAGAAAAGATTCCCAGACCTGGCAATATTCTACATGGCTGCCAAAATATTTTCAATAAAGGAAAAAAAAAGATGTATTCTCCTTACTCAATGTCAGTGGACAATGTATGGGACCCAAAATGCATTTGCTGGGAGGGTGATTCTCTTATCTACACTATTCTCAATCCTGTACTTAGGGATATATAAGACATTCCTATGCCTGGAATTGCATGGAATGTTTGACTATTACTTTAAGTGAACCAAACAGGAACATATGTGTACATGTTAAAAATAAAAAACACAAATATTTGCTCAAGGCATAAAAATTCAGAGTCACCCATTGGTTTTTACTTCACTTTACTTTTCAAGAATAATTATCTATTAGTTCTCAAGTTAAATGATCTTCTTTCATTGAAGTACAGATGAAAATGTTTTTAATTTCCACAAGTATGATTGAATTTCACACATCTTGCATTTTATAAGGGAAGCTCACATAATTTCAGACACTGACACTTGGATTCAAAGCAGAAAGTCTGACTTAAACCAACAAATTAATATCTTTCACAATAAAGGTATAAATAAAACCTTGATTTATTGACTACAAATCATGCTTACTTACAGCTTACATAAGGCAAAAATAGCATATATTGGAAAAATGTCTTCTGGTGGGAAAACAAACATGGATTGACTTACTCTGTCACTGGCTTGCAAGACACTGAATCCTAAGGCATTTGAAAAACATAGTTTTGTCCTAGCTAGTGGTTGAGACCATGCTCATACATCAAAAAGGCTGCACAGTTGTTTTTTGTTTTATATGAGTTAAACGTGTAGTTGGCATTCAAAGACTCTGTGCTGCTTCCCACCAATTTTATCACTCTCAAAATCTTGAAGAATGAGGCACAGGGGTCTCTATAATCGAAAATTATAACATTTAAAATATATCAGGTAGGCATGGACTGAGACATAAAACTGGGTATGAGTATAATATCCGGGACAATATCTACACAAAAGGGCTACTTGTTAGACCTTGCTAATATGAATAAGGTCTGGCTTTTATTTTTTGTTTTACAAGACTTTGTGTTAGTGTGTGATCTGGATCTTTAAATGACTATAGATCTTTCCCAAAATATTTTAGTTTAGAGACACAGGGAATCACAAAAGATAATGTTCACTGGCAATGGTAATATAAATTTGGACAATAATATTTGCTGCCTTATACATATATGGAACTGCCTGACTTAAAAGATTTCAAAGTATAGAATGATAGGATCATCTAACTAAACTTCAAGAAATATATTTAAAAACTCTTAAAGTCCCTTAGGAGGATGATAAAAACAGTATATTTCAAGATAGCCAAAAGGTGAAAAAGTTAACTATAAAGCTATCAAATCCTAAATGCTCTAACTTGAGACTTCTTGAAATATTTCAGCATTATTATTTATTTTGTTCAGGTCTGTGTTTTGGGAAAATGGTTAAATTCTGACTAGAAGCCACAGACTTATGACAACAATCTTAATCATTGCCCAGTGTCATGAGGCTACTTCCATTTCCTTTGACCAAAAGAGAACAGAAGTGTAGATAGAGCTGTGCAAGATTTGTCAGATTATACTCTGATTTGTTAACATCATCAGAAGTCATGTACACATGAAATGTGCTGATGGAATTACTTCTTTCAAGTTTTAAATGAAATCACAATTTTTTAGATCCAAATAATCACTAATATCTAAGATGATAAGTTTCTTACTTTAGGCAAAGATGTATGAGAAAATGTTTGTTTTTATTTATCCACGCTTTGTAGATCTCATAGTCTAAAGATTAGGGTTAGAGTTTCATTAATGCAGATCCCTGAGGACCTGAATGAAACTAACTTATTAAGACTTTATAAGCTTAGTACAAATTACTGTCCGTACTTGAAAGAAATTTGACTCTGTTGATGTTAAAAGCATTCAATATCAAATTAACTAATTCAAAATAATCCTGGCATTAGAAAGGTTATTATGCTTAGCACAAATTCTCTGAAACGCTTGGATTCTAAAAGATGAAACCGGGTAACTAATATTACTAAATCAATAAACTATCTTAAACACAATTTTAAATTCATAACAAAATCCTGAAGTCATTCTATGTTTCTATTATAAAGTATGTCATTTTTGTGTCATCTATTTTCTTATCTTCTCTGAATCTTTTGTCATTTATTTCTTGGTTCTAGACTGTGTTCTGGCTGAAGTTTCTAGAAGTCTAAAATATGGATGTATAAATATACAAAAATAAGATACAAGCACATGTTCAGTAATTGTTCAGTCAATTCTGACTCCTTATGACCCCATTTGGAATTTACTTGCCAAAGATATTAGAGTAGTTTGCCATTTCTTTCTCCAGTACATTTTACAGATGAGTAAATGAATCAGGGTTAAATGGCTTGTTCAGGGTCACATAGTTAGTAAGTGTCTGAGACCAGACTTGAACTTACAAAGTCTCCAACTCCAGCCCAGCACTCTATCCACTGCACCACTTACCTACTACATATTTATCTATTTATACATGCATGGGTGTATAATGTATATTTATATGCATACATGTATTTATGTGTGTGTACCCTATATATGTATTTCTATATATCTAAAGATAGATATCTTTCTCTTTTCAACAAATTGAGTTTTTCAGAGGCAGAGAGGAGACACAAGAAACCAAGATCTTCTTTACATAGGATATAGGATTTTCTTCTTTACTTAGGATATAGGATTATCACAGATTTAGAACTGGACTAGACATTAAATGCTACAGTCAAACTCCCTCACTTTAGAAAAGAAGAAACTGAGTTATAGAAATATGAATAAACTTATCAATGGCACTGTTTACCTTCTACCACTGCCTATGTAGTAGGATTGTAATACATGATGTGGTTAAAGTTGTCATAGTTACTAATGACCCAGGAGAGATGCAATGGTCCAGGCACAATCCTTTTTGTAAGACTCAGTGTCACCTTGAAATTCACTGCTAATTTGCATATCAAATGTCCCCACTCAGGCTGACATGATTAGGAATTACCTTGAGATTGATTCCTGAAGTAATTTCCATGACAGACATTTGAGTTTTTCTTTTTCTCATAGAAAGACTTAGAAATGTTTTGACAACAATGCATCTGGGTGAGTGAAATTTGATCTTTCTCTCTGATGTTGTTCAGTGAATTTGAATTTGATTAATCTATTCATCTATATTCTCTCTCTCTTTCTCTCTCTCTTTCTCTCTCTCTCTCTCTTTCTCTCTCTCTCTCTCTCTCTCTCTCTTTGTGTGTGTCTCTGTCTCGCTTTCAACTTCTGGAAAATTTTTCTTGTGAACTTCCCTAAAAAATAATGGTGATTGCTCTTTTCTTCAATTTTTTCAGATATTTGACTACTTTTGAATTAACTCACTAAGCTCAGTCTTTTAGTTTCATCTTTTCTTATAAAGCTTTCAAACCCTTTTCCAAATGAGTTTTTTTTTTCCCTCACTTAGATTAATAATCTGCCCTTTCTACCAATGTAACTTCCAGTATGATCATTTTATTTCCCACTAATTCCTGATTTTATTCAAATTTTCTACTACTTTTCCCATGTAGTAGATTTTTGTTATGGATTTGTCCTGTACTAATTTTACTGACGATCCCCAGTTTCTTGTTGCAAATGTTAGATCTCTCTAATGATGCCAGACACCTCTTCAATTTTTATATGAAATTTTTATCCTTTTATTTTAGTTGTCTTATATTCAATTTGGCTTTGTTTCTTGAATGATTCTAGAATTTAATGTGTTTTTTTTTTGTTTCTGACAACTTCAAAATATTTTAATCTATTACACTTCTTAGCCCAGTGCCTGAAACATTGTTAGAGCTTAAGAGATACTTTATCATATTAGGAATTTTTTCCCCAGTACTTATCCATTTCCTTATCCTTTCCTTTCTCTTATCTAAGCAGCTGTTCTTAATTTTTTTCTCTCCCTTTTCTCTCCTCTTTGTTTATGGACTTAATTTTAGAGCACTAGTCATATAGCAGACAATAAGAATCTGAAATCTTTTACATTCTTTCTTATGTCTCTCTGTCTGTCTGTGTGTGTGTCTCTCTGTGTTTCCTCTTCAACTCTCTCCCTCTTCCTTTCTTTCTCTTTCTCCCTCCATTATGTGTCAGAAACATTTTTTTAATATGTATGTATATATATGTATATACATACACACACACACACACATATATATATATATATAATATATATGTATATATATACTTAAAATGACCTATGTATCATCTGAGCTCTGGGTCTAAACATGATCATCTAGGTTTATCTTGAGGACTTCTCTCAAGACTAATCTGTAAAAGTCATATTGCCTAGGATTTTCCTTGGAAGCATCAGAAATTGTTTTGCCTCTCTATAAATTCTCTGCTCCCCTGAAAGCTCTTAGAATAATAAAATATTGGATGTTTATTAACAAAAGTTCTTATGAAATAGTAAAAAAAAAAAATTCAGAAGGAATTTTTTTCTAATCCACTGATAATCAGAGGAAAATGTTCTTTCCTTTTCTGAAGGTCATTAAGCAATACTCCCTTTGATTTCTCCAATTTTCCCTCTAGATCTATATACAATTCACAAGAATCATAATACCAATGAAAAAAGCAAGTCATGATTTTTTTTTTTCAGTGTACATATTTTCCTGTTGTGCTCATCTCCAGGTCCAGGTGAGACTAGATACTCCATCTCCTTTCTCACCTTGTCTCACTAAGGTTCCAAATCCCTTTTTATTCCTTCCCCCTTACATATCCAATGTTTCCTCCACATGTCCATTTTATGGCAGCCCCCAGGTATATGTGCTTCTCTATAGATGCCATATAGCTGCATAGGCTATCCTATGCAGTTTTTTCTCAAGACCTAATCTAAGTAGTACACCATTAATGTAGTGTAATTTTGCTGATTCTCGCTGCTGCTTCCCTAACAAAAGCTTTGGTCTATTTGTCATATCAAATGCACAAAGGACCTCTTTGAGAGGGGGGAAAGAATGCATATCTTGTTCACCCACATATTATACAAGAGATTCTATAGCACACAAGGGCATTCTTTTTTCTTTTTTTTTTTTTTTTACTTTTCTGTGATAATGTATAGGCAGAGAGTCAGGATGAGAGTGAGAGGAGAGAGAGGGAGGGAAAGGGAAAGGGAAAGAGAGAGGGACAGGGAATGGAAGGGAGAGGGAGAGAGAGAGAGAGATGGAGGGAAAGAGATGGAGGGAGGGAGACAGAGAGATGTGGGGAAGGGAGAGGGAGGGGGAGAGAAGAAGAGAGAGATATCCCTACTTTAAAGAAACCCTGAGTATGAACTTAGGATGGTCACCATAAACAGGTAAAGGAGTCTACTTAAGGGAAGCTTTTCTATCTAGCCAAGTGCTTACTATAGCTGATGTAATTTTTCCTGAAAAAGAAATAGATGCCCCTATGTGTGATATTCTGGAGCTGTGTACTTCCATACAAAACATCATGCTTGATAAAGCTATTCCCCAGAGCATGAGACTAGACAAGCACAAGAATATTGCTGCTGAAAATACCACCACCAACCACCACACACACACACACACACCCCAAATTCAAAGGAAATCAAAAGGAAGATCATTGGATATTTATTGTTTCCATGTAGTTCTCTTGAATTCTGTCTTGTCTTAGAGCACCTTGGACAATTGCTTATTATCAAGGTCTAATTCCAATTTATTACTGAAGTGGGAATTGAACAGAAAATGACTGAATTTTAAAGTTTGAAAGAACCAAGTATTTGTTAAATTTAAACACACATTAAATACCTACTATCTTCACAGTCCTGCAAAAAATTTTAAGGAAAAAACAGGTACATAGATAACCTTAGGAGGTTGAAATAAAGAAAAGGAGACATTCAGACAATGAGCTATAAGAAATTGGAATTCAAAATGAATAGTTTATCTGGTAAGAGTTAACAAAAATTTCAGAGAAGAAACAACTTTGAAGAAAGATAAGATCTTCAAGGAAAAAAAAACTGTTACAGGCATGGGAATCATAAAATCATAAATTTTCCAAATACATGTATAGTTTTCAACATTCTTTTAAGTACCACCTTTTGTTCCAAATTTTTCTTCCTTCCTCCTTTACCTCTCCCTTCTACAAGATAACAAGCAATTTGATATAGACTAAATATGTGCAATTCTTTTAAACATATTTCAATATTTTTTGTGTTGTGCAAAAAAAAAAGATCAAAAGGGAAGAAATTATAAGAAAGAAAAAAAACCAAGTGAACAAAAAATAACAAAAGGTGAAAATGCTATAATTGGATTCATATTCAGTCTTCATAGATTTCTCTCTAAATGAAATTGACATTTTCCATTCCAAGTCTACTGAAATTGCCTTCAATCACCACATTGTTGAAAAGAAGCAAGTCCGTTACAGTTGATTATCACATGGTCTTGTTGTTATTGTGTATAATGTTCTCTTGGTTTTGCCCATTTCACCCAGCATCAATTTATGTATTCTTTTTATCAGCCTGCTCATCATTTCTTATAGAACAGTAATACTCCATATTCATACATCATAACTTATTCAGCCATTCCCCAATTGATGGACATCCACTCTATTTCCAAGTCCTTGTCACTATAAAAAGAAGTGCTACAAAAACTTTTGCACATGTGGGTCCTTCTTTTATGATCTTTTTGGGATATAGATCCAGTAGACACATTGCTGGATCAAAGGGATACAAGTTTTCTTATCAGGAATTTTGCTATAATGATGAAATCATAAGCATAATTCATCTTCCTCTCCCCCTCAAAGAATTGAAATAGGGAAGACAGAGAGAGAGAGAGAGAGAGAGAGAGAGAGAGAGAGAGAGAGAGAGAGGGAGAAAGAGAGAGAGAGAGAGAGAAAGAGAGAGGGAGGGAGAGAGAGAGAGAGAGAGAGAGAGAGAGAGAGAGAGAGAGACAACGAGAACTAAACACAATACACTAGATGTGATATAGCCAGGGCAGAGTACAGAGTACAGTACAGAACCCTTATTCCTAAAAGTTATGACTCTCTTAATGTAATTCAAAGCCCCATTTATTGTTTTGGTTGCTATATACTATCACTATTAACTCATTCAAATAATTCCAAATTTACCTGTTGTTCTGTTATTCCGATCCCATTTTTCCTCACAGACATACCTGATTTTGTCAAATGCCATCCTGAGTGACATATTTGATATTTGTATCATACTGAAATCCAGGTACATATGATTAAAATATTCTACAAACATATTTATATACTTAGGAGGGCCTATAATCTCATTAGTAAGAATGTATTCTCTGCAGATTAGAAGCCAGTCTTCCATACCTTCCTATCTGTAATGTTTCTCATCCATATCCTTCTTAAAAATCTTCTCAAAGTTTTACCCCAATCTACTAAAAACTTGTTTCCTTTTATATCTTAAAAGTTTGAATATAGCTCTCAACCTGTCTACATTTTATTTTGCATTCACACAATGTAATTGTCCCTCTTCTTCCTTGCCCTTGATTATGTCTTTTATGCCACCTTTCAAAAGCAATTAATCACTGGAAATATGCTTCAATCTGCTTTACAACAACTAGTGATAGTGGATCGCCCTCCTCAGCCTCCATTATCCTCTGGGCCACTTGTAGGATTCATATGCAAGTGACAAAAGTATCATGGGAAAAATATTGGTGTTAAAGAGATATATTTATTTATTATCTAACAGATGAGCATTTACTTCCATTTCCAATTTCTTGCTAATATGGAAAGCACTGTTATGGATATTTTGGCATACATGGGACTTCTTTCTTTCTTTCCAGAGGCAGTTAGGTGGTATAGCAAATAAAGTGTTAGATCTGGATTCAAGAAGACCTAAGTCCAAATTCATCTTCTGTCACTTACTAGCTGCGTCATTCTCAGGAAGTCATTTTACCTTTGTCCATCTCTGTTCAATTGTAAAATGAACATAATAATAGCACACAGGATTGTTGTGGGATTCAAATGAGATGTCTATAAAATTGCTTAGTATAGCCTAGCACATAATAGGTGCTTAATAAGTGTCTGTTTCTTTCCTTTTTTTCCATCTTTTTTACTTCACCAATATCTTTTTATTAGACATACTAAATCCTCATTCCACCGGAATCCCTAATCACTGTTTCAGATCTATAAAAATAAAACATCCTACTGAGAATTTCTCATAAATACCTTATTTGAGGCTAATACTCACTTAAAATAAAAGAAGACTTGTGGAAATATTTTCCTTCTGATTTTGTCATTACTTCTCTGCAATTTTTTTTTGGTAGAATAGGCTTAGAATCATAAAATCTACACCCTGTCCAACTTGACTTGTCATGCTTCATTTCTAAAGCAGAAGTGATGAAATCTGACGCTTATTCCCTTCATTTCATTGGAATTAATAGCTGAGAGTATTGTTCATATTATAATTGGAACTGCTCAAACCAAATTGTTCTTTTAATATAAGACACTGGCAATGTTACTTTTTTTAAAATAAAGAAATGGACTTTTCAATAAGAGTAACTGCCTTATGACTAATAGAACACCAAACAACTTCCCAGATATGAACAAATCCAATGTTTTCCAAAATTTAAGTTTGCTCGGTTTTCCAAATAAAAAACAGACCAATTTTATCTTCCTATTCAACTCTTGGCCAAGATTATAGTATATAGCTGGACCTATCTAGTATATGTATTATGTACATATGGTATATACACTGTATGAATATGTATAGATATATAAGTATATGTATGCTCACACATATAAATATGTGTATGTTCATGTTTATACATACAGAAAATAGACCAGACATGTAATTTCACCATATAAGGAACTACCATTATGTTGCATATTTTTGTAGTTCTTTCAGTTTCACTTAAGAATGCTCTCAAGATCTGCCTTAGCTGAATCTCTTGAAAAACTTCATAGCAGCTTATTTCCTCTTAAAAACAGTTTTTTTCTTCTATTTTATGAGACAATTTTGCTTATAATCTTCTGTCATCCTCCCCTATGATGTTTTGCACATAAATTTGTAACCTGAATTTGTATTGTAATTGATTCTCATGTCTTTTCACTTAGCAAGGAGCACTTACCTCTCCAAGAGAATCTATGGGTTGTATTTACATTTAACTACAACTTGTTTATGCTTTCTGGTTTCATTTATAGAAAGAATGTCGATATGAATTTGGCTCAGTATTTTGAGTAATGTATTTTGTATTTTTCTGGTTTCATCAGTCAGTGGACAAGGAATAGCCCATTAAAAGAGCTAATAATTTTATTAATATCTGTATATGATTGAAAAATTGTGTAATGCTTTGTGAGCTCTATTTTTTTCTATTCTTGCAATCTTTACTATATAAGCAAAATTTGTTTATATTTATATAGGATTTTTATTTACTAATTACTTTCTCAAGAAAATTCTATGAAACAGTATAATTATTCCCACTTTATAGATGAAGAAACTGAAATTTAGAGAGCTTAAGTAAAAGTCAAATGTTAGGAGGATTTGAACCTCTGCATCTGATTCCA
Source organism: Antechinus stuartii (assembly GCA_016696395.1). Classification (NCBI taxonomy): domain Eukaryota; kingdom Metazoa; phylum Chordata; class Mammalia; order Dasyuromorphia; family Dasyuridae; genus Antechinus; species Antechinus stuartii. The sequence continues at coordinate 18,401,395 of MU174308.1, read as the reverse complement.
CATATATCATTCTTTCCATTGTAACAACCTGCTTCTAAGAAAGTAGGTTTCATGGTATGGAGAAATGACTTATATTGCTTTCTATTTCATAGGTTGTCCAAAAAAGGCTAGTAGGTGGCCTTAATCCTGAATTTCCCCATACTTAGCTACATTCATAACACTCTCTTTCCATGCCTACCTTTAAAGCCTTTCCTCAATGGAATTATTTAGAACTGGATCTCAATGCTTTTGAACCAACTTCTTCTTTTGAGCCTCTTTCATTCATTGGTCCCTTCTTTTTCTATCTTTAAATTTACTGAAACCAAATCTTCTGAAGTCTGAGGTGTAAGTCAGATTATGTCTGGCATTCCCTTTCTTATCTAAGCTGATATTGTCAATGTTTCTCAAAGCTCTTAAGATGCTGACATTATGACATCTCTTTTTTTAAAGAGGCTATCATATAACTTCATTCATTTGAACTCCCCCTAAAATTTCATCTTTATCTAATTCAGATTGGATTGGTAGAAACTCCTAGAACTAGTGCTTAGTGTGAAAACTTTTTAAGAATCCAGAACCAATTTATTCTTTTGTCTTTATAGCCCAAAGACTTAAGTCAATATAGGAGCTAAATTTAAAAAGTATTTTCTTATCTTGATTGCCTATCTAAGGATAGTTTTTGTTAAGACCTTTTTTTTGCTTCTTAGCATTCCTCTTCCCCTTCATGTTATAATAGGATTTCATTTTAGTGAAGTAATTCTTAAAGGACCATGCAAATCATGTGACTCTTCAGTTACCTGCCCTCACTTCATATCTTTTAAAATCTGAACATAAATAAATGTGTTACCTACAAAGAAGTCTTACTGGTTTCTTCAGATAATGCTCTTTTCCTACTAGATATAATAATTCATGATAAAGTCATAAAATTTAAAGATTTTCATCTCTCTGAAGCAAATTCCCTCTTTACAGACCTAGAATATGGGCTCCTACCCATCTTTTCTTTGATTTCGTTGAAATCTATTCCCTAAAGTCTAAAATGCAAGTCAGACTGAACTTGAAATTCCCTTCCTTATGTATCTCAGACTTTAAGCAGGCACATTCATAAAAGTGATGACAATTGAAAATCTTCTAGAAAAATAATTGCATTAATAAAACCTCATTGTTTTGAACCCCACTAATTTGTCATTTTTGCTTGACTCAAAATAAAAAAAAAATTAGACCAAACCCATTCCTTCGCGTGGAAAAAAAAAAAAGATCTGCTAAGAATTTTAAATATAAATAAGATTTCAAGGGGAACAGTTATCCTTATTATTCTTATCTCTTCATTTAAGTGGGTATCCTAAGAGCCTCTACTAATTGACTTTATTAACCTGATTTAATAAAAATTCTTGCAATTACATATAAATGGAACTGTATTTCTCCTGAAATATTCTATACTTTAGATTAACTAGGTCAAAATGGCATTAGAATTATAGAAGTTATACTAAGCATAAAAGAAGGTGTTCTAAATTACTAGTATGTATGGATTAGGAGAAGAGAAGAATAGTTATGGATCATTTATAATGATCATCTTTTTTCAGTATTTTGAGAATCTGTTATTTCATCAATGTGGACACTCTATCATTATAGAGTCCAAAGCCTTAGAATTTGATATCTAAAAGTTACTATGGCCCCAAAAACCCATAATATAGTATCTATTCTTCTAGTGATGAGGCTCTTTGCACTAAGCTAGGCTGGTCCATAGTTGCAATTCACAATACATTTCCAGGCCGATCTTGAAACTTTTCCAGCTATGAGAAATTATACCCTACTAATGTATCCTTCAAGGTCACCTCTACTCCATAATAAAAAATCAGAGGTTCTCCTCCAGTAGAGGAGAGTAATGATCAATATCCAGCAGTGCTTTAAGAAAAATCTGAGCAATGTCAAGACAAGGACGATGCAGCTTTAGCTGCTACTGCTACTGAATAAGGAATTCTGATGTACAGTAGTAGGGATATCCATGAGCCAGAAGGTGAATCCATTCTATCTGCAGTGTCCCAGTGTGGCCAACTGGCAGTCCTGGCAATTGCTTCTAATGATACTTGTTTGCCAGAGCTAATGAAGATATGGGCAGGGAAATGATACTCCAGGATCTTCTTGCCATCTTTCACAGACAGAAATGCAGACTAAACAGACAGAATTTCCAGATTTTTTTCTCATAAAGTATTGTTTTCAATGACCTAAATCTTGCAGAACTTTTATGAGTTCTTTCATCCTTTCACCAATTAGATTTTGTCAAATCTGAAAGATTTTGTTGGTAAAGGAGGAGATCTCCAGCTAAGGTATAATAGAAAAGTTGCTGTGATATCTTCACCCTTATTAGCCCCATATAGGGAGCAACAAAAGGCAGTTAGCTGAACTCTGACTTGCTAGGACCAAAATAGTGGCCTGAAGAACAGTGCCCAAAAGCACTATTGAGACTAGGACCCTGTAAGTTGTCAGCCAATGTAATTCTATAATAGTTCATCATGGTGACATCCATTTGGCCCAAAGTAAAATGTCACCATTGACATTATTACCCTACCTACAGTTTAAGCCTAATTTTGGAAGGCAATGGAAATGCTAGGAATATGACATTTTCAACGCACAGTTATCTCTAGGATTCTCCAAAATGTAACATAGAATTTCCTTGTAGAATTTATATAAACAAAGAGAAGAAAAAATTAGGAATCCATCAGGAAATGCCTCTTTTACTTAGACCCTGTTTGTTTTAAATTGTCCTTTATACCATATACTAACCCATTTTTGAATCAGTAAATTCTTCAAGGAAGCAGGGATTTATTTATTTAAACATGGATCTAACTCTTAGAAGATTTTTTTCTTTTATTTAAATTATTGTTTCCAATTAACAAAAATGTATCTTTCCTCTCTGCCTTCCCTAATTGAAAAAAAAGGTAAAAACAAACCCTTGCAATACTCAAGGTCAAAATATATTCCTGTCTGTTTTCACCATAATTCAATATATAGAGACCCAATGATGGAGAAACATCTTATCTGTTTCATAACAGTGTATGAGTGTTTCCTTTTGTACCGTGAGTGTTCATGAGGTCTCATTTCCATTATAAAGGAATGTTTCTATTATATTTCACACACACACTACATATAACAAATATATAAAGTTTCACTCTGAACCTAGAGTTAATCACATTCCTGTCATTGCACTGATCAGAGCTCTTGTCTTCCAAAACTATTTATCTTTACATGTTGTTATTATACAACTTGTTCTTCTAATCTTTTTCATTTTATTCTTCAATATGTTTCTCGGGATTTCTCTAAAACCATCCCTTTCTTTTCCTTTTTATGCACAATAGTTTTTCATTATATTCATGTACCATTATTTAGTCATTGCTCATTAAGAAGATAAATCAGTAGTTTATAGATTTTTGCCATGACAAAACAAGAACAGCTAGAAATATTTTTGTATACAAAGCTTTTTTTCCTCTTTTTTTTAATCTCTTCTTTTATCTTCTAAGGCACTGGGCTCTATAATGATGGAGTTTCCACATTGATGAAATAACATTATCTCTGTAATGATATTGCTAGGTCAAAGAGTGTACACAGTGTAGTACTTTTAAAGCAAAAGTTCCAAGTTTCTTTCCAGAATGGCTGGATGAATTCATAGTTCCACCAATAATGCACCAATGTGCCTTCCTTTCTACAGTCATTCTAATGTTTATTATTTTCCTTTTTTGCCAACTTCACCAATATAAGATTCATTCTTTGAGATATCTTTCAACAAGAAGCTTTGCAACAATTACTTACTTCATAGTTCCATCTATATATGAGGAACTGTTTCATTTTTGTCTTTGTAAACACAGCATCTAACTCAGTTTTTTTTGGTATATTATATACATTTAATATGTACAGCAATCAGGACTGTATATGAATAAATGCCTTCCATTCATTCCAAACAATATATTAGAAAACAATCATTCTATGAATATTTAAAGGTTCATTTAACTACTGAGTCAAATATGTGGGACTGTCCCTTCTATTTGAGGCTTGAGATTCAGCAATTTCCAAACGTTATTACATTTCTTATCATCTCATCATCTTATCAGAGCAGTTTCCCACTGAGCTAATTTCTGGCCTTGTTACAGGAATAAGGTATTGAAATTTTAATGTTTTATGCAATCTGTAAATTGCAAATGTAACAACCTCTTAGACCATTTCAGCAGTCTCTAATTTGACTTACTGAGCATCATACTTTTAACACGTTGATGATATCCTTTTTTTTTTAAAGGGGCATTTCTACTATAAACTAAGAAATTATATTGGAGAGGAGCATAGGGTTAGTTTTTAATTATTATTAAAAATAATAGAATTTTATGTCCAAAGACCAAGAGTTTAAATATGAAAAACAAGTAGTTTATAACTGAAATTGAGTTTTGGGACATTGTCAGGCAGATGCCTAGAATATTAGCAAAATTAAAATGCCTTCTGGGAAAAGTGCTGGTTTTTAAAAATTATTATTTCTAATTCAAAGTTCAATGCTTACTATAATCACTGGAAAAAAATCCTTACCTAAATTCCAGTATAACTTATACCTTTGCTCCTATAATGAATCCCTTATATTAATCATAATACACGTAAAGGACTTTAAAGTTTGCAAAGTCTTACACAAGTATTATCTTATTTGATTCTCACAACAACCCTGAGACTTAAATGCTTATCTATGATTATTTCCATCTGACACATGAGGAAACTGAAGTAGGCAGAAATTAAATGACTTGCTCAGTCACATAGCTATGAAGTGTCTGAGGCTGCATTTAACTCAAGTCTTCCTGACTTTAGGTGTGCCTCCTTCTTCACTCTTGAATAACAAAATCCTTAGCTTTCTTCAATGTACTATTCAGGTACCATCCTATTCCTACTACCTGAAACCTTTCTTAATCTCTGTAGTTGCTTACCTGTATATATGATACAATCCCTTAATAAAAGGAAAATTCCTTGAAAGTGGGGACTACTTTTTACATGATTTTGTAACCTCAGTCCCTAGTACAGTATATTGGACAGAGTACATAATAAATGTTGAATTTAATTCATTTAATTCAAAGGCCCTGAATGAAAGAGGATATGAAACAATTTTGCTGATTAATTTTTTTTAAAACCTCCCTTAATTATAGAGATGCTATAAGAGAAAGGGAAGGAAGAAAAAGGGTTTTGAAAATATAGAAGAAAATAAACAAGATGGGTTAAGTAGTCAAGGAAAACAAAGGAATAAAAAGTAAACCTGAGTAGCAGAAAGTTCATAGGAAAAAAATTAACCAGCTGTCTTTAAAGAAGAGAGTCAGAGAACATATCTCAAAGGAAATGGCCCTATCTATAGTCCACTAAGAGAAAGAATGAAAAATGGGGAGTGAGTAGCAAAAATAGCCAGAGAAATTAGTAAAAGGATAGAGCAAATGAAATGAAATCAGGTCTTTTCAAGATGAAACATAAGCCCCCAAAATAGTAATACAGAAAGGAGTATCCTTAGCATCTGTGATATAGGAAAGAGGCAGAAAGAGTTAAAGTCAAAGGAAACCATGAAAACAAAAGTAAGAATCACACATATAATTGAAGTACAATAGAAAATAAGATGGAACCCAGATGCAAATTGAGACCGCATAATGTAGCAGATAAACTACTTGGCTTTGAGTCAGAAAGCCCACTGCTTCTGAAGCACACTAGTTTTATAAGGGACAAACCACTCTACTTCTCAGTTTCCTAGGCAACTCGCTAGAATTATAAATTACAGATGAATTGCTGATCTGCATTAGTAGAAGGAGTTGCCATACCAAGAATTTTACATAGAGAAAGAATCTGGTCCAAACAACCTTCCTTCCAAAAAAGAGAAATATAAACTGCAGAAGAACATTTAAAACTAGATATTCTGCTTATGGGACATGGAGAGAACAAAAACCGAATACAATTTTAGTTGGGATTTTTTTTTAAGTTTATACAAAGAAGGAAACCAGTTCTGATGAATTGGAATGGGTTTATGACTCTTCACTCAAAAAAAGAGACAGAAGGGGGGACAAAGAGAGAATAGTGACAGGATGTGCATTCACTATAAGAATATGTGGATATCCTTAAAATATAGAATCTGTCTTGTCAATTCTACTTTTGCATCATCTCTCAATCCTTCATCTCCTCTCTATTCTCAGATACTCCCCTGATAGAGGTCCTGATTACCATCTGCCTGAACCACTGTCAAAGCTTCCTGACAGGGTTTTCTGTATTCACTCTCTCACCTTTCAATTTATTCTTCTTCCTACTGCCAGAATAATCTTTCTTATGTATAGAACTGGCCAAGTTATTCCTCATTTGACAAGTCTTCAGTGCTTCCTTTGCTTGGCATTCAGACTCCATGACCTGGCAGCAGCCCTTTTCAGTTTTAAGTACCTGCTTCTGCACACTTTAAGCCCTAGCCAAAAAAGAATATTTCTTATTCCTCAGGTGTGACACCCAATACTTTCCAATTCAATTATTTTGTTCACAGTGTTCTTTCTACCTGATTTGTCTTCCCTCTCTTTCATTTATTGAGTTCCCACTTATCCTTTCAACTTCAACTTAATTCAATTAAATGCCTATGTCCCAGGCACTTTGCTAACTACTAGGGATACAGACTTAAAAAAAAAAATCCCTGCTCTCAGAGAAGCTTACAATCTAATGGAGAAAGACAACACACAAATAGAAATTGAAAAGCTGAGATTAGGGAAACTAATGGGTATCCAGCATGGGCATGATATTCTGTGGAGAGGAAATCAAGCAGAGCTACAGAAGAAAAATGGAATATTATCTGGAAAGTTTTGAATCCTTCTAGAAAGCCCTATGTTGGGAGGAGTTTATTGAACCACCCTCCAGCCCTCCAATCAGAGGGGAGAGACAACTGAGGAAAGTGAGAAGGGAATATAAGAAACTGAATTAATCTGCATGGTGATTGTCAAATGTCATCTTTTTCATGAAGCACTGTCTCATCTTACTATGGATAGCAATCTTTCCCCTCATGTTTCACATTTCTATGATTTACATTATGTATGAGAGTTATCTGTGGTTGTGTAAGCTATTATTTATTCTAAAGTTCAGTGAAGGGAGTAGTGTTATTTATTCAAATCAATTAAATTAGCATTTGATAAGGAAATATCTAAGATGTTCCAGATACTCTTCTGAGTGTTAAGATAATAAAGACAAAAATAAAAGTTTTAGCTTCCAATGAGTTTACCCTGTACTGAGTGGTGGGCAATGGGAGTAAAAGAGAGCATTCATCTCAATTTTACAGTAGGGGCTTAATAAATGCATGTTGGAATAATGAATTGAAAATTTAAGATAATTAATAAGAAATAATACAGGAGAAATATTAAGTTTATGAATGTGTTTGCAGTCCCAAAATAGTGAAAAATGGAAGTTATTTAAGGCTTTGACACATTTGTAGCCTTCGACAGGAAGAATAGTTCTAAAGGCTTGGGCCTTTGCTTGGGCAAATATAATAGGGCTAGATATAATAGAAAAGCAATTTATAAAATCAAATATATATAATAGAAGTTAATAAAGCAAACATTTACCTAATGCCTAAATGAGAAAAACATTATATTATGTATGACAGAAGATACAAAATTCAGCTAAGACATGGCCCTTGAACTTTAGGAGTTTACAATCTAGTGGTAGACTTGATTTCTAAGGATATAAAAATGAAGGTCACTTATTTTGAGGCATACCAGTTGTTCAGAATACACTTACAAAATATAAAATGGGTCAGCCAAATTGATAGGATTTGTATTCAAGGAAGAATAGAGGTTATGGCAATTAAAAATGAAATTTACTGTCTTTTCAGATCATTCAGTGATAATAGCTGAAATTAATTTCTCAAGGGCTGGAAAACTTGGCTCAGTTTTATGGAACTTGGGAAAATTCCTACTAGAACATGAAGAAGTTAAAAGTTTATGATGATGATCAAGGTTGGAAAAACTGAAGCCTCTTTTCAAGATACCAGCACATAGTGGGACAAAAAATAAAACTTTAAAAAGTAATGTAAGCACTCCCATTGAGAGAAATGATTAATAAATAATGAATATATCAGTGGCTATGACACATGAGGAAGTCAGAACAGAGAAGTCCATGATGATAAATTCATTATGTCCATGATGATAAATGATAAGGGAGAAAAGAGGCCAGAAACAAATAAGGGCACTACTTAGAGACATCTAAAGGAGCACACACACAAAAGAGAAACCCATAATGGCTTTAAAAAATCAAAAGAACAAAGAGCAATGATATTAAGGAAGTGTGAAATACCAAAAGAGTTCATTAACAACCTGTCCCAAGGGCAAGAATGGGTACAAAGATGGGGGAAGGCTATTGGTTAATGTCAAAGTATTAGACATTGTTAAAACATTTGATATCAGCAGAAATCAAAGTTCAACAAGGGAGAATCTGGATTCTTTGTAGAAGTGGGAAATGTTTCTAAAGGTATTGATTAAAAGCCCCAAAGTTTAATTCTACAAGATTTTTGAGGACTGATGGCCTAGCAAACTGGTGACCAGTGTTGTCAGGGACATTTGGCAGGAAAAAATCATTAATCATCACAATGAAATTAGGAAGCTATTTTCACAAATTTTTTTCAGCAATTATGTTACAGAGGCTAGCCAGTCTAGCAGAAAGCATGGCATATGAAGAACAGCAGTGTGTAATAAAAAGACTGTTGAGTGAACTTTAGAGAAATTATGAAACACATACTGGTCAAGCCACAACTAGTCAGTTCTGGGTGCCACATTTATGAAGAGTCTTGTTGATTGTATTGTATCCAGAAAATGTCCAGTATATAGTAAGTGAGGATGGAGGGGTCTCACAAACCAGTGTCCTGTGGAAAACTCTAAAGAAACAAGCAATATTTAGTTTGAAGAAGAGAACAATGAAACATTGAAATGCATAATGATAGTTGCCTTAAAAAATATTAAGGATTGTAATTTGAAAGAATGGCTAAACTTTTTCTGCATAAATCTAGAGGGCAGAATGAAAACCAAAGGTCAGAGTATCAAAGTTATCAACCAGTCAATCAACAATTTATCTCGCACTTATATGCTAGACATTCTTGTATACTAGGAGACAAGGACTTTCTATGTGCCAGGCACTGTGCTAAGGTCTAGGAATGTAAATACAAGCAAAAATAAAGTGCCTCAGAAGTCAGAGTTTATGTTCTAATGGCAGAACATAATACACAAATGGGAATTAAGACAGGGGATCAGGAAAAAATTCAGGAGAGGAATGAAGGTTGTCCAATCCACAGAAAGGAGAGCACAAAGGGGATTCACCAATGGGAAGAGAGGGCCAAATCTGGTGGAAGGATATTCCAGGGTAAGAAGGTATTAAGAGTGGTTGGATGTCCCAGGGATGCCCCAGATTCTGAAGGAAGTTCCAAGTTTAAAAAAAAAAAAGCAACTGAGGCCTGGGAGCTAAATAGATCACCAAATGAAATATTGCAGAGAGAAAGGAGAAAGAAGCTCAGAACAGCACCTTGGAATATTATATCTACATTTAGTGGGTGTAACATAAATGCAGAGCTATCAAAGGATTCTGAGGAATAGCCAGACAGACAGAATAGAATCAAGAGAAACTAATGTCACAAAAACCCAAAATCGAGATTAGAGTAACCAAAGAAGGTGATTAACAGCAGCAAAAGTTGTTGAGAGGTCATGAAGTGTGAGAATAGGAAAAAAAAAAAAAACATTATATTTGCCAACTAAGAGTTTAGTTGATTTGATAGACCTGGCTCTTCTCAGCAATGCAGTGATTCAAGGCAATTCCAATAAGACTTGGGATGAAAAATGCTATCTCCATCCAGAGAGAGAACTATGGAGACTGATTATGGATCCAAGCATATTTTCATCATTTTTTTGTCTACCTTCTTGTGTTTTTTTTGGTCTGATTTTTCTTGCACAATGTGATAAATATGGAACTATTTTAAAGGATACTGTCTTGGGGAGGAGAGAGGTAAAGGAAGAAGAAAGAAAAATTTGAAACACAAAATCTTACAAAAATGAATGTTGAAAACTATCTTGACAAAATCTTGGAAAAATAAAATACTATTGAGGGGGAAAGAATTTAATTGAACAGGGGAGAAGATATATAGAAGGATAACTATCAGAGAAAATGGAATTTAGCAAGGATTTTTAAAGCTAATACAACCTTGGTAAACAATCAGAAAGGAAGAAGTAGAGAGTGAGATTTTGAACATAGAGTGAAAATGATAATAGGAAATAATTTTGGCATTGGCAAGGAGAAGGATTATTCCTTTATCAGAGACTGGAGTAAAGAAGAAAATAGGGGAATAATGCCCAAGGCCTGTGAGATAAAGTAATGGACAACATCTCAATATTTTCAGTGATGTTATGAGGGAAGGGCAGGATCAGAAAGTACAGCAAGAGTCTTGAAGACAGAAGAAAATTTAGAATAACTCATGTAGTGAGCTGGAATGAATATCAATTAAAAAGTCAAAAGATTGCCCTGAACTTTAGGGAGTCTATTTGAGATTAGATAACATATATAAGGAATAAAGCCAACTTTGTTCAATAACATTTGAATAGGAGTGATCAAAGTTTTGCTGGCAAATGTTTAAAAGCAGCTCTTCAACAGGGCATACTTTTAAGCTTAATTGTCATTATTAATATTTTTCTATCACTTTCTTAAGTCTGTTCCATCAACAAAACAATAAATCAAAGCCTTATTTGTCAGTTAGTAACTTTCCAATTTATAATTACCCACAATGAAAATTTAACAATTATCAAAAGCAAGAACAGGCTAGCTCCAGGACATCTATAGGAAAGAAGAAACTTTATATTTAGACTAATATAGAGTTTGAGTTTATCAAAGCATGATCAGTAATAAAGTAAAGAGCAAAAGATTCAAGAGTAGGTGATAGTATGGAGTTGAACTGTGGGGTAAATAGTCAAGATTAGAAATAAAGGCAGAAGTGTTGGTTTACAAAAATTCAATTAAGTATTTATTAAATGCCTATTATGATCAAGCACTGTACTACACACTGGGGATATAAATTAAAAATGAAACAGTATTTGAAATACATAAGAAAGCATATATTACCCAAATTAAATGAAAAGCCATAAAAATAGGAGCTCAACGTGTTCTTAAGGAACGGTAGATTTGAACACACTCTACTCCCATGAGTCAAGATTGGCATAATCACAGAAAGCAAACAAGTAGCAAATAATGAAGCATTAATGTGTAAACAAAGTATTAATACTCTGTCTCTAAAAAATACCTACTTAAATTATCTGAAGTTCCAGCTATCACCACAAAAAAAGAAAGAAAACTGATAGAAAATGAAATATCATTTAAAATAAAACCAAAATGCATCAAATATGTTGATATTATATCTTGGTATTAACTTAACCAAAACATACAAGAAATGTATAAAGAGGACTTAAAACCAGGAAATGATCGAACAAATGAAATGACAGCCATACTCCTGGCTGGGTCAAGTAAATATAGCAAAATATTGACACTTTCCAAGTAATATATAAGTTTACCACACCTTTGAACAAATTATGAATAGCCAAATCTATAGAATTAGATAGAGACATAATAAAATCATATGAGAAAATAGATAATAAAGGAAATTAAGAAATATAAAACTAAAGCAAGGAGATCCAGGTTTCAAAATATATTGTAAAGCAAAAATTATTAAAACTATCTGATGTTAAACAAAGCATAGAGAAATAGATCAATAGAACAGAAATTATTTCAGGATAGAATACCACTTAAACCAATGCTTTAAAAGATGCTGGGAAAACATTAAGAACTGCTGTGAAAATTAGCTACATTGTGAGAGAGGGGTTATCATCCATATTCTAAATCATACATCACAAGAATCTCTAAGTTTTTGTTTTTGTTTTTGTTTTTGTTTTTTGCCCCAGTCACAACATAAAAGTCAATAAAGAATTGGCTTAAAAACTAGAAGACAAAGGATCAAATCTAACCTCTGACAAGTATCAGCTCAACTTGGGAAACAAACTTAACTTCTCAATATAACATGCCACTCTCTTAAGATTATAAAATGCAAGTGTCAATTTTCATTGCTAGAGGGAGTTTCTTCTCTGGGAGGTGATTATACCACTGAAATCACAGATCTTTTCAAACATAACTAAAATATGCTTTTTTAAAATCAAAAAACAAATGTAAAAAAAATGAATAGCATTTGCTTAATCTAGGGAGAAAAAAGGAACTTTAATTTTAAAATGAAAGTATTGGAAATAAAAATGATGCTTGATAATAAAAAGACAAAAGGATTTATGGAATAAAAATGGAATATTTCTGAATTATGGGAAAAATTGGTTGAGAAAATAATTTCAATAAATCTATCTTATATTCACATATACAGGTACATATATTAGACATAAATAGAGATTTTCTGGATACATACATATATATACTTATATATCTCAGACATCCAGAAAATATAAAAGACTAGAAATGATAGGCAAGCACTTTCCAATAGTTAACAATTCTACACAATGATCAAAGGACCTGGAAAAAAAAACTTTCAGAGAAAGGAAATCCTAGGTTTTATAATTGTTAGTTAGGATGACCTAAGTTCAAATCCAGCTCTTATTAGCTGTATAACTTTGCACAAGTCATTTAAATTACTTCCCTCAGTTTCTTTAACTACCAAATGAGGATAAAATAACACTTACCTCCCAGGATTATTGAAAGGATCAAATAAGATAATATTTGTAAAGTGCACAATGCCTGGCACATAAGAAACCCACTATATAAATGTCAGCTATTGTTATTATTAACTGCTAATGACTAAATGAAAAGCTGTTCAAAATTAAAGAGAAATATGCAAAAAGAGACAATTTCCAGGTGCTTATTTTCCCACTACAGTGGCAAAAAAAGAAAACAACTCATTTGTGTTGGGGGGACTGAACAATAGAACAGTTTGGAGAAAAATCTATCTCTAATGAGTCACAAAGGTCATCTTTGATCCAGTAAGGTTTATTGCTAGGGCCTTATCCTAAAATGAACACTGAAAAATAATCTTTCTATAGAAGATACAGGGAGATATTTTACTTAAAGTGACAAAAACTAGAAATGATCTATGTATCTAAGGATTGAAAACAAACAGAAAAAAAATGGCCTGTTAATGTGAAAGGCTGTTGTTGTTCGTCCTTTGTTCTCCAAGAAGATCAATGACATCACCACAGTGATGTCTTGATTTGTACATGAATTGGATTTAAGTGAGACAGAGCTGTTCAAAGTCATCAGTCTCAGCCTCTCCTCCAGGCAGTATCATATACAGAAAGTGAACTGAATTTGGAATCAAAGGATTTTAGTTTAAACTCCAGCTCTGACCCTGAAAAAGTCACTTCAGATTCTGAATCTCTGTTTCCTTTTTTATAAAGAAGAATGTTCAATTATATGGTCTCTAAGGTCCCTTCTAAGTCTAAATCTATGGTCCTCTCAATAATAAAATATAGTGGTGTAAAAAGTAAGTGTGAATATATATAATTATGGAAAGACCTACATGAAGTATTACAAAGCAAAATCAGGAGAACCAGAACTATAAACATACATTAACCTCAAGTAAGCATAAATGTTAAAGATACAGATATAGATGCTATGTAGATGTAGATGTAGAAATACAGATCAATGACAGGCAAGAGTACTTCAGATGGACTTGAAAAAGGGAAAAGTAAATACCTTTTGTACTTGTTTATTCATTTATTTAATTATAATTTAAATGCTAAGGTTTTATGTAAAAATTTACCCCTTTGTTTATCCCATTTGTCTTTGTTGACTCTTAAATTTATGAAAAATGTTGAGTCATTTTTATTTTCAGCTCAGTATGACAGGCATTAAAGCAGTCGCATCTCATTTTTATAATAAGAATGCATACTAAGTCTGAATATAATGGAAAGTCACAAGGAAATAGTTTTGTTTTATCTCTACAATTGAAATAAAAATGAGATAATACCACAGAACTCTTCTCACAAAGACTCTAACCTAAATTAGCTCCTCTGGACATCATTATTTGCTATGTATTCTCTGTGGCAAGTGCAAAGAGATGAAGGGAGTAGGTCCCCACTTCTATAAATATATGAAAGCATTTAGTTTTCTGAATATTATGAATGATGATGATGAATAATTATGTCAACTATAGTTATGATTGTCCTTCCATCGTTGACATCTTGAATATCATTTTCTTTTTAAAATGTGGAATGGGTTCTCCATCCCTAGGCATTTGGGAAAAGCAAGTTGGAATAATCAAGGCCCAAACACCTGGCCCCTATTGATCTTCAAATCTTTACGAATATAATCATTGTATTCCTATGGTTAACAAATTCCCAAAACCTGTTTCTCTCCCTATTCCATTTCACTCAATCACACATGATAAAGGAACAATTTATTTCCAACTTCCACTTCGAAAATCTCTCTTCTCATCCTCCTCAACCCTACTTCACCCATGTCCCTCCCAATCCAGCTCTGTTCATCCTTTCTTCTCTGCCCTCTGGAATTCTCTTTCCAGAGTAAACATAATACTTGGTTTATTCTAGACTGCTTTCTCTCAAATTCCTTCCATATACTATACCTTACTGAACCCTGGCTCCCTCCTCTCACATTAAATTCCTTGTCATTCTCTCTCTCTCTCTCTCTCTCTCTCTCTCTCTCTCTCTCTCTCTCTCTCTGTTTCTCTCTCTCTCTCTCTCTTTCTCTCTGTCTCTCTCTCTCTCTCTCTTTCTCTCTCTTCTCTCTGTTTCACTATCTCTCTGTCTCTGTCAATGTGAGCTCCCTTTTCTCTCAATCTATTGACTCAAAACAATTTTTACATCTTGCATTCTCTTCTCTTTCCACCTAGGTTCTATAATGATGTGGCCTTTCTCCTTGCCAAGACCTAACCCCTTAGAAGTATCCTTGATCTTATCCCCTCTTGTCTTCTCTAAAAGATTGCAACCCAAATTAATGCTTTTCTTTTATCTTCAATTTATCCCTATCTAACAATTCCTTCCCTACTGCTTTCCAATATTTGAAATTGGGGCAGGTAGGTAGCACAGTGGGTAAAGCACCTGACTTCAGGATCAGGAGGACCTGAGTTCAAATCTGGCCTCAAATACTTAATACTTCCTAGCTGTATGACCCTGGGTAAGTCACTTAAACCTAACTGCCTCAGAAAAAAAAAAATGAAATATCCTCCACCATTAAAAAAAAACTTTCACTAGAATTTACCATCCTCTCAAACCATTATTCTATATCCTCTCTCTTTGTTAACCAAATTTCCAGAAATATTGCCTGTTTCAGAAAAATATCTATACTTGTTGCTATGACTTCCTTTCCTCTCATTCACTTCTCAATTCTTTGAAATCTGGCTTCCAATTTAATGCTAACTGAAACTGCTCTCTCCAATGTTGCCTTTGATCTCTTAATTGTCAAATTGAAAGGACTTTATCTTCATCCTCTTGACATATCTGCTGTATTTGATTTATCACCCTTTCCTCCTGGACCTCTCTAGGTTTTAGGAACAAAACTCTCTCCTTGTTCTTCCATCTCATATATATAACTTTTGCTTCTTAGTCTCCTTGGCTGCCTTCTCATCCATATCATGCCCCTTCACTGTGGGTGCTCCCCAGTGTTCTGTTCTGGTTCCTCATCTCTTCTCACTCTACATTTTCTTTGGTGATCTCATTAACCTCAGTGGGTTTATCATCTCCATGCATATGACTCACAGATTTCTATATCCTGCCCTATTCTCTCCTCTGAGCTTGAGTTCCACATGACTAATTGCCTGTTGTGCATTTCAAAATAGATATCCCCAAACACCTTAAGCCAAACATGTCCAAAAAAAGAAGTCATTATCTTTTCCCTCCAAATTAACTATTCTTTCAAACTTCCCTATTTCTGTCAAAGGTACCATCATCCTTCCACTTTTCCAGCTCTCCTACACTCAGCATTATGTTCAACATCACATTCTACCTTAACTGGCTATCTAATCAGTTGTTAAATCTTGCCATTTGTATCTTTACAACATCTTTTACATCTGACCCCTTCTTTCTCCTTAGAGGATCACAGACCTTAAATTCAGGCCTTTATTCCTTCTAATACAAATTATTCCAACAATCTCCTAACTGGTTTTCTAAATTCATTGCTCTCCACTCCAATTCTTCTTTCAATTCATTGCCAGAGATTTTGTTTAAAGAAAATTTTCTTTAAACACAGATCTGACCATATCACTACCCAATTCAATAAACTCCAGAAACCATTAAGAATAAAATATAAAACCCTCTGTTTAGCTTTTAAAGTCCTTCACAATCTGACAATTGTCTTTATAATTACTTTCTAAAATTCACTAAAATCTGTCCTATTTTGTTGGGAATTACTCTTCCTCCTACTCATCGTAATGCAGTCAAAATAGCCTTTCTCTCTCCTCACATATGACTTCCTATCTCTCCCATTTCTGTTTCTTTACACTGGCTATGACCCCAGCCTGGCTCTTTCCTTACCTTTGCCTTACAGAATCTATCTCCCTTCAAGCTGTAGCTCAAGCATCACATGAAGCCTTTCCTGGTATCCCCAACTCTTAGTACTTTCCCTCCCAAGCTGCCACACATCCAACTTTGCTGAATTTATTTGTATAATAGATATATGCATGCATGCAGGTATGTATATGTATTGTGCATACACACATGTATTTTCTATACACTTTTCTGCGTTAGAATGCAAGATCTTTCAGAGTAAGAACGTATTCTTTTTATATTTGTATCTCCTGTATTTAGTGTACTAGGATGATAATAACATGTATATGTATATGGTGCTTTGAGTTTTGCAAAATACTTTACATATTTCAGAACTATACAAGGTAGATGCTATTATTATTCTATTTTATATATGAGAAAATAGAGGTTGAGTGGTATTAAATGACTTTCCCATAGTCACACAGCTAAGTAAATGTCTGAGGCAAAATTTTAATTTGGACTTTCCTTATTCCATGTCCAGCCCTCTAACCATTGCAACTAGAATAAGATAGCAAAGTCTCTTCCACAAGTTTTTTAGAGCCTCTTCTATATGAAATGACTAAAGGTATACAAAGTCAAAGAGAAAAGAAGAGCATCCAATGAGCTTGTGATATTTAGTCTACTTCTCTGAATACTAAAATGATCTACATGATATAATCCTTATCTGCACTAACAATTTTATTCTTCAGTGTGCTACAGAAAGTGAATTTCAGAAAGTAGTTGTAAAAACAACCTACTCATCAAAAACACAGCTGAAGTCTTCCCTCTCCAAAAGAGCCTGGCTAATTATCAATTGATTAATTGGTACATTTTAATTATTTGGTTCCCTACTTCTCTAAAGAAGCAGAAAACTATTGTGAAATTTTAGATGCCCAAGACTTCATTATTTATAACAAATTAACATTCAAATTAACTAATCCATGACCACAGGGGAGTACTAACATGACAAATTACCATCACATACAATCTCCTCAAATAAACATACTTGGAGTATTTAGTGAGGTAGGAGCCTTGTTCTTCTTTGCTCCTAGTCTTTAAAATGGAATTTACTGCATCCTCATTAATAAAGATTAGCACTTTCTTCACACTTATTGTATATTTCTATTTTTTCCTTGATAGCAAAGTTGTTTACTAATTGTTTGAATCTATGACTTATGAATCAGCCAGTGATGAGTAAGAGGATAGATCAGCCTTGTTAGAATCTTGAATATATATAATAATAATAAATATCAATATATAACAATTATATAATATAATTATATTATATATAATAATACATATAATTTTTACATATAATAATTAACAATATCATTATAAACTAATAAATATATTGCTTTAAAGTTTGTAAATTCGTTCACATTATCATCTCATAACAACTCTCAGAAGTAGATGCTATTTTTAATCCCCATTTTATAGAAAACTGGCACAGAGAGGTTAAGCAACTTGCTAAAAATTACATAATTAGTATCAGAGTCAAGATTTTTATTCAAATCTTTCTGACTTCAAATCAGGGATATGCTCATAGAGAAAGGCTGAATTGATTTCAACTGCTACATTTTCAGTGAATGCATTTTTATCTTGAAAATTATCAAATGCTACGAATCAGGTCTTTTGAATTATTGTTCAGTTGATTATCTAGACTTAAGAAAGTGATGGAGAAAATATTAACAAGCAGATCAAACTTTAAAGTGTGCTATTTCATTTTATTTTTCAAAGATTCACTTTTTAAACATTTACCATCATATCCCTGATCCAAGGCCAGCATTTTCTCTAATATACATCTAGGAAGTTGAGGAATATTCCATGCTTTCATTTAATAAATATCTGTTAAACCAAAATAAGTTCTTACTATATACCCAATATATCCCACTGGTTCCATTGAAAGGCTAATCGATTTTAAGCTAGAAGGAACCTAAGAAATCATCAAGTCTAACCATTCTATATCAAAGAATAGAAAATCAAGACAAAGAGAAATGAAGTGACTTGGCCAAGCTAACACCAATAATAAAGAACATATCTAGGATTTAAATCCAGGTCCCACAATGTCCAATCAACACATTTTTGACAATAAAATTTGCCTTTTGTCATCGTATTGTCTCTCATAGTTCTCATTTACCTCAACCAGAAACATTCTGAATAATAGATAGGTTCCCTACCACTAGTGTCAGTCCACAATCTGTATCCTACATAAATACTTTCTCTACATAAATAATCTTTCTCTCGTGTCACACTTATGCTCAAAAAGCTTCAGTTGTTTTCTAATACTCCCAATAGAATATAAGCTACTTGCAGGACAGGAGCTATTTCATTTTTATATTTGTATTTCCAAGCTTTAACCCGATACCAAGTTCTAGAAAACACCTGATTAAAAGCTATTGCGTTGAACTGACTTGCTTGCAGGAATTGCAAGCTCTTTTATTTGGAATTTAGATCCTTTTACAATATAGCTTCATCCAGATTAATTTTGTATTATTTCTCTTCATACATTCAGCATTCCAGTCAAATTGATCAACTTGCTCTTCCTTTTATATGCATTCTGTCATCCATTTCTGGACCCTTGGAACATGCTACCTCCTTTGCTTCTTAGAACCCTGAGCTTCTGTTCAGTCCTTCCTTTTTTATTTTCAACAATTGTTAATGTTCTCCTGTTCTTTGAATGCATATATATGTACATATTAATTTATTTATATGTATCCATGTAAATATTGTATCTAACCAATAGAATGTAAACTCCTTGAGGACAGGTACTATGTCTTTAGCTAGCATAAACTAGGTGATTATTAAATGCCTTTGGAATTTAACTATTGAAGAGATAAGAATAATAAAGTCAAGGAACTATCATCATGATAGTTTCTTTCTTGTGACTGAAGGTACAGGAGAGTCCAGAGCCTTAATCGTTAAACTCTAACTATGCATAACTATTACAAAGGCTTCATCTCTGTTTGTGTTTATTTATACCAACTTAGGAAAGATAAAGGTCGTGACTAATTATAAGCACATTCTTGTTTCTCTGGTATTAGAAAGCATATAAGGAATAATGTTAGTTGGCTGGTTTGAAGCATGAAATATTCAATTGGACATTATTTTCATTTGTTTTCTAAACAGATGTCCCTCCTATAACATAAAACCAAAATATCATTCCTAAAGAGTTATTGAAAGAACATAAGATCTGAGGCCCTTCTGAGAAAAATGAGTCTATTTTATTATCTTTGGAAATCATCCAATGTGTCTCTCTGATTGACTTCATGATAATAGCTCACATTTTCATAGTGTCTTTTTGTTTTGTTTTGTTTTATTTTATTAAAGCTTTTTATTTACAAAACATACCCATGGGTAATTTTTCAACACTGACCCTTGCAAAGCTTTCCATTCCAAATTATCCTCTCCTTCCCCCCACTCCCTCCCCTAGAAGGCAGATAGTCCAATACATGTTAAATATGTTAAAATATATGTTAAATCCAATATATGTATACATATTTATACAGTTATTTTGCTGCATAAGAAAAATCAGATCAAGAAGGAAGAAAAAAACTGAGAAAGAAAACAAAATGCAAGCAAATAACAACAGAGTGAATGAAAATGCTATGTTGTGGTCTATACTCAGTTCCCACAGTCCTCTCTCTGAGTGTAGATGGCTCTCTTCATCAATGAACAAGTAGAACTGGTTTGAATCATCTCATTGTTGAAGAGAGCCATGTCCATCAGAATTGATCATCGTATAGTCTTATTGTTGCCATGTACAATGATCTCTTGGTTCTGCTCATTTCACTTAACATCAGTTCATGTAAGTCTCTCCAAGCCACTCTGAAATCATCCTGCTGATCATTTCTTACAGAACAATAGTATTCCATAGCATTCATACACCACAATTTATTCAACCATTCTCTAATTGATGAGCATCCACTCAGTTTCCAATTTCTTGCCACTATAAAAAGGGCTGCTACTTTTTTGCATATGTAGGTCCTTTTCTCTCTTTTAAGATCTCTTTGGGATATAATCCCAGTAGAAACACTGCTGGATCAAAGGGTATGCACAGTTTCATAACTTTTTGAGCATAGTTCCAAATCACTCTCCAGAATGGTTGGATCCGTTCACAATTCCACCAGCAACATATCAGTGTCCCAGTTTTCCCACATCCCCTCCAACATTCAGCATTATCTTTTCCTGTCATCTTAGCCAATCTGAGAGGTGTGTAGTGATATCTCAGAGTTGTCTTAAATTGCATTTCTCTGATCAATAGTGATTTGGAGCATCTTTCATATGGCTAGAAATAGTTTCAATTTTTTTAATCTGAAAATTATCTGTTCATATCTTTTGACCATTTATCAATTGAAGAATGACTTGAACTCTTATAAATTTGAGTCAATTCTTTACATATTTTAGAAATGAGCCCTTTATCAGAACTTTTGAATGTAAAACTGTTTTCCCAGTTTATTGCTTCCCTTCTGATCTTGTCTGCATTAATTTTGTTTGTACAAAAACTTTTTAACTTAATATAATCAAAATTTTCTATTTTGTGATCAATAATGATCTCTAATTCTTCTTTGATTATAAATTCCTTTTTCCTCCACAGATCTGAGAGGTAAACTATCCTATGTTCTTCTAATTTGTTTATAATAGTTTTTTATGTCTACATCATGAACCCATTTTGACCTTATCTATGTATACGGTGTTATATGTGGGTCAATGCCTACTTTCTGCCATATTAGTTTCCAATTTTCCCAGCAGTTTTTGTCAAATAGTGAGTTCTTATCCCAAAAGCTGGAGTCTTTGGGTTTGTCAAACACTAGATTACAATAGTCATTGACTAGTTTGTCCTGTGAACCTAATCTATTCCACTGATCAATTTCTCTATTTCTTAGCCTGTACCAAATGTTTTGAGGACCACTGCTTTATAATATAGTTTTAGGTGTGGTATAGCTAGACTACCTTCAACATTCCATAGAGTCTTAATGGCTCACCAAGTGCTTCTTTTTCCACAGCGGAGATGAAAAAAACAGAGACAGACAGAAAGGCAGCAAAGAACAGAGAAGAAGAAAGAGATAATGAGAAAGACAGAGAGCAAAATGGATAGGCAGAATAGACAAATGTTCTTTATGCTTTAAGATTATATCATCTATAAGCTTGCTTTAAGTGTGCTTAAATGACATCTTTTTTGATACCTATCCATGTATACATGATCTACTTGCACAGGAGAGTGATGGGTTAAAGTTAAAATATGCCAAGTTTCTAGCTCTGGGGAAACTGCTAGAGTGCTAATTGGGACTATTAAAAAAAAAAAAAGAGTTGTAATTAACACTTCAGTTCATTGGGGATCAAGAGGAGAGAAACAAAATCAATTGATAAAGTGCAGATCCATAGAAAATGATGTAAGAATCTGCAGTTGTTAGTTCATTTTCTCAATCAAAGTAATTGTCTTCTTTTGGCTAGGATTGCCATAGACCTTTCTGATACATCTGACTTTCTTTTTTAAAATAAAATTAAAATTCAGGGTGTAGGCAAACATTGGCTATTGTCCCTTCTAAAAAGTAGAACTAACATCTACAACCCAATGTCTCATCTGTCTTCTTGATTTCTTGCTTCTGCTCCTCTTTGACAGGTTTCTAGCCAACACTACTTTCAGGGGCCTCAGTGGTTCCATCAAGGTGAAAGAATCCACCATCCTAAGCTCCGAAAACAACTTTTTCATCTGGAATCTACAGCATGACCCAGTAGGGAAGCCAATGTGGACCCGCCTGGGCAGCTGGCAGGGAGGGAAGATCGTCATGGATTATGGGATATGGCCAGAACAAGCCCAAAGGCACAGAACCAACTTTCAACATCCTGCCCGGCTACATCTGAGAGTGGTCACCCTGATTGAGCATCCATTTGTCTTCACACGTCAAGTAGATGATGATGGTCTGTGTCCCGCCGGTCAGCTCTGCCTGGACCCACTGACAAACAACTCCTCCATATTGGATGGTCTTTTTGACAGCCTCCAAGGTGATAATGATACAGTGCCCCTTAAGTATAAGAAGTGTTGCTATGGCTACTGCATTGATCTTCTGGAAAAGCTAGCAGAGGACCTGAACTTTGACTTTGATCTCTACATTGTTGGAGACGGAAAATATGGAGCCTGGAAAAATGGTCACTGGACTGGGCTAGTCGGGGACCTCTTGAGTGGGACAGCCCACATGGCAGTCACTTCCTTTAGCATAAACACTGCTCGCAGCCAGGTGATTGACTTCACCAGTCCCTTCTTCTCCACCAGCTTGGGCATCTTAGTGAGAACCCGAGACACGGCAGCTCCTATTGGAGCCTTCATGTGGCCACTCCACTGGACGATGTGGCTGGGGATATTTGTGGCCCTCCACATTACCGCCATATTCCTCACTCTATATGAATGGAAAAGTCCCTTTGGAATGACTCCCAAAGGAAGAAACAGGAGTAAAGTCTTCTCCTTCTCTTCAGCCTTGAATGTCTGCTATGCCATCTTGTTTGGCAGAACCGTGGCCATCAAACCTCCCAAATGCTGGACTGGAAGGTTTTTAATGAATCTCTGGGCTATTTTCTGTTTGTTTTGCCTTTCCACATACACAGCAAATCTAGCTGCTGTCATGGTTGGAGAGAAAATCTATGAAGAGCTCTCTGGGATACATGACCCAAAGGTAAAAAACAAACTTAAAAAAAAACTTAGAAATTTCAGCTTACTCCGGCTCTCTTTATTAAGCATTTAAATCTTGTTCTAAATCTCTTGTCCCTTGTCCCTTTAGAATTATATACTATTCAACCTTAAAGGTCATTGTGGTCATCTAATCCAATCCCCTCATTTTTTAGCTGAGGAAATTAAGGCCCAAAGAAATGAAGCAACTTGACTAAGGTCACACAGCACTTGTCATATCACAGTTAAGTGATCTAGTATTTGTTTTCATTTTGCTTGTTGAAACTCTGTCAAGTACAATGAGATCATCTCTGTTACCCACTTAAGGAAAATTCAGGAAGCCAATTTATTGTCTGGAGTAGGCCATTCTTTAATTTACTGTCAGTGAAAAGAAAGAGGTAGTTGGAAGTAGTTGTTTCAGAGAAGGTTTGCCTATTAGAAATGTTTCTTAACAGTAAATATTCCCTAGAGATTGACCATCCTAGGCAAAAGATACCAGCAGTCAAATATCTTGTCAGATACTCCTAATTTTGGGCCTACTCTAAACCCAAGAGAAAAACTAAGTAGTATAAAGCAATTTTAGCCAAGATAGCCTTTAAAAAATGATGGATCACTTTCCTTTGGGGCGAGTGAAAGGAAATCAGGAAAACAATACATTCGGTCACTAGTAAAGCATCTATTTGCCCATTAAAAAAGCAATGTAGTTGGAAGAACTCATAGTTTATCTTGTAGACCTACTGTTTATTACAAGGTAGACTAAACTGAGTGCTTTTTACAGTCAGAAGCTATTGTGGCCCTTTTCAGGAATATGTCAGTGCAAAGAACAGTACTTTAGACAGTGGTAATTTTTCATTTGGAATTAGGAGTTGCGAGAGTCAAGTAAGTTAACGTGAGATAGAGTAGCCAATTATATTGAATGCTTCTGACCTTTAGAATTGCTTTCCCCTACTTAAGTTGGTGACTGATAAACCTAGATTTTGTTAGCATGGTTTTCTGATTGAATAAATACCATCGTGCTCAGAGACTTGTGATTAGAATGATAGCTCAAGTTTAATGGAAGCATAGTCTTTGATTAAATTTTAGATTAAGTTTTCATTAATTTAACAAATAGTAAATATTTCTCAAAGCAAACTAGATGTGTGGTTATCCTCTGCAAAGGAAAGAAGGTAACATTGGAACAGCTAATCAGCTAACCACTGGATTAAAGAATGCTTTAATGACCAAATATCCCACCTTTTCATCATGTAGGATTGAAACATCTCCCTATAAAATTTCATTTAAAATATATATACTTTAAAATCTCATTTTCATAACAATACCCACAAAGAGAGTGTTTTCAATGATCCTTAGCTATTTTTTAAAGACTAAATAGACCATTCTTCATAGTCCTTATAGCTCCTGACAAGTTTTCATTAGTTCTCTTGGTTTAGTTTAAGCCTTTAGATTTGTTTTGCAACCAAAGACCAATAACAAATTTTACCTATATAGCTCCTAGTAAATGGCACTGCTTTTGCAATGGGATTCAATTAGAAGTGAGTCATCAGGAGTAGGTAATGAGTTCCCTTCAGTGAAGGAACATTCAATGATTTACTTGGAATTCAATGAACATTTTTAACTTCTTTAAGCCTCAGATGTACAATTAAAACATCAGCCAACTTAACAGGTGAACACTGAGAATTGAACTTATTTCCTCCTCTGAATTTTGGACTAATTTCCTCTATCTCTAATTAAGGACAGTAAATTTTCCACAAACTTCCATAAATTTTTAAGGTTATGAGTTTAATATACTATATATAAACAACTTAAACAATATGAAACAAATCAACTCTATATATTATGAAAATCAGAGAAACCAATTTTGAACAAAAGAACTAGCTAGTTCTGTGCCCATATGGATTTAGAAAGGTTCAGAGTACCTACAGAGCATACAAGACAGAAAAGCAAACCAGTTTTATTAAGGGGACATCTTTAAAATATAAAGATCGATCCAGGAGAATGATAAAAATGAATCCATTCTGCTAAAGCCCTGAGAGAATTGGTGACCTCACTGAACCCCTAGAAGGAATCACAGTAAAGTTAAATAGGTTTTTACAGGGTTCTTATTTAGGTGTAATAGCACCAGTCAGTGGGAGAAAGGAGCAAGGAACCTGCATCTAGGACTGGTATTGATTCATGCTTGTGGGAAGAGGGAAGACTCCTAAAGAAATAGCTTTGGGCCATTAATGACAGTCTCACTCTACCTAAGTGACTCAACTTAGATTGAACTTCCTCAGGATTTCTTCATTTACCTGGGTAAGGAGGCTCTAGTGATCAATAAACTAGCTGAAATTTTTGTTTTTCAAATATAAGTTTAATATAGAACCAACCTTCATGTTTTAAGTAATATTTCTTCCTTCAAACTATAGATGGAATTTAGCACCAGTGCCAAAATAAGAAAGTGAAAAGTGAAAATTCTAATCAATAAACCCAATTGTTTTTTATGCCATTGTGATGATAAAAATAGTTTTTAACATTTTTCCTACTGAGTTGTTTTGGGGTTATATAAACATGACCTGTTTAGAGATGAGGCTATTTTTATTTGAATTTCTTTGAAAATTGACCTAAGGGTCTTTAGAACTATGAGTCTATTGAAAAGAGCTATAATAGAGTCAATTTTTGTCATTTTCAAAAAGGAACCTACTAGTTTTAGGAAAATTCTAAGATCATGCCATGAAATGAACAGCATATGTACAAAGTCTATTTGGGGGGAGTGGAGTTTAGGCATCAGGGTTAAGTGACTTTCCCAGGGACTCACAGCTAGTAAGCCTCGAAGGCCAGAATTGCACTCAGGTCCTCCTGATTCCAGGGTCAGTGTTCTTTCCACTGCAACTTCTAGTTGTCCCGGACAGATGTACAGTCAAAGATCTAAAATGGAAAGGAACTTTAGAGATAAAACCTCTTATTTTACAAAAGAGGAAACTGGAGCCCCAGAGGTCAAATGACTTAACAAATTCAAGTCACCTAAGGGGCAAAGCCAGGATTTTAACCTAGTTTCTAATACTCTCAATTTAGTGTTTTTACTATATACTAACATTGTTAATTCTCTGTTTGGATCACTATAAATTTCCTTTTTATTTTGCCTATGGATTTAAATACATACAGAATGTCTGAGTTAAAAGAAAATTTATCTTGGAAAATGAAAATTGGATGACTTGAATTTTTTAACTCTAGAGCAGAGAGGAGGAGGGAAAAAGAAGGAGAAAGACAAGATGAATACAAATATCTAAAACTGAAAAATAATTTGGAGAAAGAAGAATGAGAATTCAATGCATTTAGCTTTCTCTCTGGGGCATCAAGTTTACCTCATTTGTTAAGCTAAAACTACTTAATGAATATTCAGTTTACATTATTATTATAGTATCTTCTAATATATTATTTTATTCATATTTCCTGTAGAGCTTCAGCATTCCAATACATAGATCACCAAAGCCAAGTCATGAACAAAATACTCCCTAAATGTAAAGAAGAAATTATTTTAGGATACTAAAAGGAAATCATAAAGACAACACCCTAACAGGTCCCAACTAAATTGAACAAGAAAGGCCAGCAGACAAGCCTGGATTATGATACTCCCCAAATAAGAGCTGAGGATAATTTTTCAAACCTTACTTATCCCTCAGAACAGGAATCGATCGATAGAATTGGAAAAGATCAATACTGCATTACAGCTAGTAACTAGCTAGGATGTTGCCTTGAGGATAAAATATGAACTCCTCAGCCTGCCACTTAAAGTCTGGACACTATCTGGCTTCAGCCTAGCTTTCTAGAGTTCTTCACCCTATTTTTTAATAAGTTGGATCAATGTCTTTTTTTTAATAGTCACTTCTAGATAGACTCCCTCCCCCATCTCCTAACAATAATTTTTTCCTTGTATTAAAGAAAAAACAGCGAAAAGCAAAACCAGCTGCCACAGTGACCATTCCAGACACTTCCTATCACTCCTCCTTCCCCATGTTTTCAGTATTCCAGCTGAATTAGACCCCTAATTCTTTCCTGACCTTGACATTCCATCCCCCATCATTGCCTTTACTAGCCTCCCTGATACCCAAAAGTATAGCATCATACTCTGTACTATGTACACTGAATTTTAGGGAAGGGGAAAGTCAGAAAAGGAAGATGATCATTCCTTTTCCAGTAGTCTTTTGGAACCAGCCACAAGTTACACACAAGCCTAAGATCACACGTACAAGTCCCTCCTTCCTCAATGACTCCAACTATCAGAATTCTTATCTTCTTTCAAGGCTCAACTCAAAGGCCACCTTTAATAGAAAAGTTTTTCTTGATAGTCCCCCAAGTTAGTAATGCTCCCTTTCTCTCAAATTACCTTGAATTTACTAAACTAGGTGGAATAGTGGAGTCAGGACTACCTGAGCTCAAATATTTACTAGCTGCATGACCCTCAGTTTCCTCACGTATAAAATGACTTCAATAACACCATCTATCTCCCAGGGTCACTATGAAGATAAAATGTACTTTTCAGAACAACGTGCCATATAAAGGGCCAGTTCATCTTACTATTGTTGTTGTTGTGATGGTAGTGGTAGTGGTGGTGGTGGGTAGAAGTTGTTATTATTTATTTTATTCCTCTGGTCCAGTTCAATGTAAGCTCCCTGAGAGGAAAAACTGCTTCATTTTTTGGTCTTTGTAACCCTGTTACATTGCAGGGTTACCTTTCACAGACTAGTTTTCCTTTTATCTTAAAACCCTACTTATAGGCTATGTCCACATTTTGCCAGTTAGACTTCAAGGCTACACATCTCACAATATATAGATATTTGGAAATATCCTTTTCTACAAAAATTGATCACTACCATTTGGTTGCATTGTGTACAAAGTGAGCTAACATCTCTGCATTGTGAAAAATATTTTGATTTTTGAAATTCTAAATATAGAAGTAAATGTGATACCACACGGCCTGGTCTTGGTGAGGAGAGAAGCTTTCCTCAGTGTACACATAGCTTAGAGGTTTCATTTTCACACTTGCCAGTGAAGAGGACCCATAGAGCTAGTACCATTCTCCTAGGCTTTAATTATTACTACTTTTCCTAACTTTTCTGGTTTCCTTAATATCTACGATCCCTCAGGAGAAGTGGAGAGGAGGAAAGACAAGAAAGAGATGAAGGGAAAGGGAAATAAAGATGAAGAAATGGAGGGAAAGGAGGGGAAACAGAAGAGAGGAAGGAATGGAAGGAAGTACGAAAGGAAAGGGACAAAAGGGGAAAAAACGGATAGGAGGGAAAAGAAGGTAAAGGGGATAAGCTTTTATGTATCATCTACTATATGTAAGGCACTGTGCTAAATACATTGTATTCTCATAGGAGGCCACAAAGCTTTTCCCCTTTACCTACTCCTTTCCCTGCTTCCTAATAACAATCAGCAAGCACTCCTCAAGTACTTACTATTTGTCCGACATTGTGCTAAAAGCTGCAACTCCTAAATGACAAATAAGGTCTCCACCCTTAAAGACTCACAACAGACAATTAAGCTCTTATGAAAAAGGATTTTTCTTTTATAAAAAAAAATACTATGGAAAAAATCATTTAAAAGTAGAGATGGGTATCAAGGAATTAAAATGGTAGCAAGAGTTCCTGCATTCATTGCAAGGTTTTATGGTTAAATCTTTGTTTTATGTATCATTTAACCACAGGGCTCTATGCAAGGGTCCCATACACTCTGAGTTCATACTCATCAATTATATTTTGATATATAGCTCTTCAGACATCTGTCACTTCTAATTAGATCAGAGGAGCTGGATATTGTATTTTACTATGTCTATATCAGAGAAACAACCATCCATGTGCTTAGAATGGGTCCTTATCAAGACCATAACCCTGAAGAAAACTGAGGTAGCCATGAAGATCCTCCTACCTTCCTTCCTTTCCAGACCACCTCTCCCAGTTCCTGGAATCCTGCAACTTCAAAATACCTACTATTCCTCTGCTCCATACTCCAAAGGCCTTATCCAAAACTGTCACAATATAAAAATTATTTGACATCATAATACCTGCTAATAGTCAATAACTAGCATTACCTATTCCAAGAGACTTTGTATTTTAGTAAGGCCTCTTCAAGATTAAAAAGTCTTTATGACCCAGAAGAATGAATTAATAAATGGTTAAATTTACAAGCATTATAACAAGTAGTAAAGGAAATATTTCTGATCAAAGGAGACCTGGCTAGCAATTCTAATTAGTTGTTCTTCTTATCTAATCTGAAGATAAGTAAAGACCTTACCTGGTCTTTATCACAAGATCATAGGACTTCAAGCTATAAAGAACTTGGAGATCTTCTAGTCAAGGACTTTTAAAACATTTTATGTCTTGTATTCTTTGGGTAACTTAGTGAAACCTATGGATCCCATCATATTTTTTAATTCAGTGGGCTACATATCTATCAAGGATTTTAAAATAATTTTTAAAATAAATCATATTTTTAAATGCAAAAAAAAAGAGAGAGAGAATGAAAACCAGAAAATTACAAAGGAAACCAATTATAGTGTTATGTAGTTATTAAAATATTTTTTAAAATAAGTTCACATTACTCATATTAAGAACTCCTGCCCTTCTCTAAGAGCTTCATTTTACTTCTGAAGAAACTGAAGGCAGGTATATTATTCAAAGTAAGATGTAGTGGAGCTAGAATTTGAACTCATCACTTAGAATTTAATAGTCAGGGCTCTTTGTTGTCTTCAGTAACTAGTTTCTTATAATGATCATCTCCCTCTCTCATTCTGCCTGGCATTCTGATTGTAGTTATGAATAGGTTCCCAATCCTGTAGCACCTAGTTATGCTACCCAGTATTTGCAGTTATTGTTTTCCTTTCTCTCCCTTCTAGGGAAATAAAGCAAATGTTGATGACCAACTGAATTAAAATGATTTTTAATATGTCTCATAAAACTGAATTTATAAAATCCCTTTCATAGATGTGCACCTTTTAAATTCTGCTTTCAGTCTTAAAAATTCATTGGCTAATAGTGTAATTCTATTAAGAGAGATGTTACCTTTACACACATTTCTCTGACTTACCAACATTTTTTTCAGCCTTTTATGCTTCTACAGGTATGTGAAAATAACACATTTCTATTATTGGAGAGATGGTTCAATTTTTTTTTCAATATTAGGATGCTTCTGGTGTTTGTATCTTCATTGCCAAATTTTTTTTTAAGTCTGCTGTGTGTACAAGCATTCAGTGACTTACCAAAAAGAGATTATAAACAAAGATATAACTAGAGGTGTGATCAAAGAGCCAAATTTATCATTTGCTGAATTTATAAGGACTTGAAGCCCTTCAGCATTTCAGAACTACCAGAGATTAGCAACTAGTTAACTAGATTAATAAATTAAAATAGGAATGCCCCCAGGCTGTGGACTGTCAGATTCACCCTTCACACAAGACCATCTTCCTTTCCATCAATCGCCCCAATCCAGCTTTGTGTTTTGTCACAGTTTGTGGCTCTTATTCCAGTCACAGAAATTCATAGTCATAGGGCTACTTACAGACATTCTTTACATATTTCTTTACCCACTCTCGTATCCATCTGCCTAAAGTCTCAACTCCTCAGTTTAAGATGATTCAGTAATCAAACTATCTTAGAACAATAGTGACTGAGTTGGAAAATTGTGTGCTATGACATCTCCCCACACTCCACTGCCTTTCCCCTCATTCATCAATTATCAGAAAAATTAAGTACATACCAGATACCCTACTATCTTTTCTTCTTTTCTGTCCCTCAGTTAATTACACTTCAGGAAAACGCTTGCGGGTGCACACACACACACACACACACACACACACACACACACACACTCTTCCCTTAATCTTCTTTCTCTTGCTACTCTCTTTTCCCACTCTGGCTCAAAAAAATTACTACAGGAAAATAGCTATATTTCTCTCTTCCTCCTACTCTCTCCCTCTGGCTCTCTCTCTCTCTCTCTCTCTTTATAAGGAGCTATAAAATCTCAAGAAAATGAAGGTAACTGTCAAAACATTCCTGAGGTCATTTGAGAAAAATTCCTTTGAAGTAAGAAGTTGAGTCAGTCTCTAAGTCCTTTAAAAATATTAGAAGTCTTCTTCAGAATCTCCAAAAAAGTCTTTCTTATCTTCCACCCCAGTCTTTTTTTTTTTGAGCATTCCAAATATTTAAAACATTTTTAGTCAATACTATTTTTATTTCAATTTTATTTAATAACTAATATTCAACAGTATTCTTTCTATAATATTCTGCCTTAGTCCAAGAGTCATAATTTACTTTTACAATCTTCCTTGTAAATACATAATAGCTTATTTCTATTAAGGATTTTAAAAACTCTCTTTGGAGACTGTTTAGGTCTGAGAACCTAAATCATTATTTATATCTATGGAAAAGAAGTGCTCCAAACTTCCAAATGACCTAGAACAGATGAATTGATGCAACATATTGTAGCCCACTGAATTATTGCCCAGAGTTGCCCATAATATAACATATATGTGTAACATTTATTATATAGTGCATGTTGTCTGGACACTATTCAACAGTCACCATTTTCATTTCAGCATGTATCAGCTTCAGCTAGCTCCTGTATCAGACAAATAATAAAGAGCAAATATCTATCTAGATCCTATCACTTATGAAAGTCAATAAATATGTGATCTAATTTTTTTAAACACTGGATTTAGAAGCAAGAGATCTTGATTTGAATGCTAGTTCTGACAGAACTATCTCTGTCACTGTGAGCAATTCACACAACCTCTTCAAGGCTCAGCTTCCTCACGTGTTAAATGGGGATGAGAATCACACCCTATCCCATAAAGTTTCTTTTAAAAAAAGCTTTATAAACTTTTAAGTGCTATAGAATTCAATTCATTATGCATTTATGAAATGCCTACTATATTTCAAACAGACTCTATGATACAAATAAAACAACAATCTCTATACTCAGAGATTTTACATTCTCCTTAAGAGAACTACATCTATACAAACAAGTGAATATACAATAAAGGCAAAGTAATTTGGAGGGAACTCAGAACTCAGGGAATTTGGAAAGATTTCACATTTGAAATGAGCTGACCCTCAAAGGAAGCAAGGGGAGTTCATAAATGAGAAGGAAAAGCATTCTAAATAATGAAGACTGGCTTCATGAAGTCACAGATGGTAGTGAGTCAACTAGCATTTATTAGGTACCTTGTACATGCCAGATAGAATGTGAAGCCCTAGAGATATGGAGAAAGTTAAAAAAAAAAAAAAAGCCCTCGTTCTCAGTGAAGAGATAGAAAAATGTAATACTCTAATTACCTACCAAAGAATGTTAAGATTTTTAAAATATTTCTTCATTTTTGAAGAACTAACTTCAATACCTGCTATCCCCAGTGAAATAGTCATTTCAAGTCTAACTTGGGGAGGAGGACCAACCTTTCACAAAAATGCCATTCAAAAGATTAGTTTCAAACTTTCATGATTAAAATGCTGAAGCCAAAGTAATTTACTGGGTACTAAAAGCAATATGATGTTTCCTGATGCCTCCCACAAACCCTTCTAAGGACTATGTTCCTTCCCTTAAAACAGGTGGGCTCCCAGAGGACAAGGGCATGACAGGATTGACTGATAAGTTTGCCTTTGTTGAGCTTATTTCTGTGAGCCAAGCTTCCCTTCTGGGTCCATGGCCCATGAAGCAGATCTGGGCATTGTTCCTCCTTTTAGAGTCATGGTTATTGGCTCTGCTGGGGTGCAGGGTGAGGAAATAAATTGGCTCCTCATTCTGGAAAACATTGCAGAGAAAATGAAAAGCCTCTTCACCGAGTTGAAATCATGCCAGTTCCATAGGGCACTTGCAAGATTTCAAAGCCAATCGCTTGCTATTTATTAATCAATTCCCAAACAGCTCTCCCTCCTGCTCCTTAGATAAAATGCCCCTCGAGTTGTTCTGTCTAAATAAGTCCCTCCCCAAAAGATCTCATAGGAGAGAGTAGAAGACAAGTATCATTTCTACATTGACAGATGGCAAAGCTGCCACTGTAACAAAATCCCATTTGAATGTTCAAAGCAAATCACTAGCAAATTTTAAATATTAAACAGATCTGCTGTGACACAAGACCAAAATTGAAACAGGGATATCAGAGTCTCCAAAGGTCACTGATATTCTCTAAGAAGTTCATTTGTATTCTCAAAGTAAGGAGTGAAAGAAATTGCTCTCCTCATACTGCCTGCCCACCCACCCACCCACCCACAAAAAATTATCCCTGATAAAGCACTGGAATTAGAATTAGGGAACCTAGTTCCCAATCTTTCCTCTGAAACTTATCTCTGTGACTTTGGACAACTCACTTAATATTATTGTACTTAAATTTCCTTATCTGTAAAATAAGGAATTTAATGGTAAATATTTAATAAATGTCTGTTGACTAGTTTACTCACTAGATGAACCCTGAGGTTTTTTCCAGGTCTAGATCTATGATCCTCTGAACTCTTAAGTTCCATAAGGACAAAGAGTCTGTCTTACTTGAGATCATAACCATATAAGATCAATCGGAACAAAAATAAAATAAAATAAAATAAAATAAATGCACATGTAAAAAGTCATGACATCAGGGAGTAAAGTAAAATATGCTAGGTCATCTAACTAGAAACATCATACACACACACACACACACACACACACACACACACACCCCTAACCAACCAAAGCGCATACTACCATCCTCATTTACCAATTCTGAATTTGGAAGGCAAAGGAAAAAGAGCTTCTCAGAAATGGAGAGCAGAATTAGAGATTAGAGGGGAAAAAATAGAACAGGACTCCCCTTCTCTTCCCTTCACCTCAAGTTAATTTATTAAGTACCTACTTTAAGGCAGGCACTGGAGATATAAGGACCAAAAATACTGCAACAATGTCTGCTCTCAAAAAGCCTGCATTTGTTTTCTCAGCCAGATAGGATGTACATATTTGCAAAAATATACCAAAAAATGCAAACATTAAATATAAAGTAGGGAGAGGTGGTACTATACTTGATGAATCAGGAGAGTTATCAGTCAATAAACATTTATTAAACATCTACTATGTGTCAGCGTTGTACTAAGTGTTAGGAATACAAAGAAAGGCTAAAAAAACAAAAAAACAACAACAAAAACCCAATCCCTGGTCACAAGGAGCTCACACTAATGCAGGAGTGGGGTTGGAGGGGAAAAAGCATAAAAGCAATTATGCACAAGTGAGATAAAGACAAGAAAAACTGTGGATAAGCCCAGAGAAAAGCACAAGATACAGGATAAACTAAAAGTAATCCATAAATCCTATGGATACCCAGTTGCCAAGGGCACAGTAAGTGAAAAGTACAGATTATTTAGCCATGGTAGATTTGGGCTCAACCAGAAGAATACTTTGAATTCTGTTGGTCTATCAAAAGTAAAGGACAATTTTCCATTATCATAAATTGTAAGGCAGCTTATTCCATAGCTAGACCTGAAGTTAGGAAAATTCAAGTTCAAATCCAGCTTTAAACCTTAGAGAAGTCACTTTACCTCTATCTCAGTTTTCTCATCTATAAAATAGGGAAACAATAAAAGCCCCTACCTCCCAAGGTTGTGCTAAGGATCAAATGAGGTGATTGTAAAGCACTTAACCCAATACCTGATACACAATAAGTGCTGTTATGTAATTAATCATTATTGTCATTATCATTATTAAAACTTCATCTGTGTGGATTGGTACCTTATTCATTCATTGTTTTTTTTTTTTTTTTAAGATGGATGGATGGGCAGATGAATGAATAACAAGTCTTTTCCAAAATTTGGAAAAGTCACTTCAGAAACACAGAAAGGAGGACATATGGTACAATGGAAAGTTTCTTTCTTTGGAGTCAGAGGAACTAAGTTCAAATTCTAGGTCTGCCTCTTAGAGCCTATATAACCTTAAGAAATTGTTTTATATGTTTAGCACTCAATTTCCTAAAAAATAGAGATTGGATGAGAAATTTCAAAGGTCCCTTCCTGCTGTGAGTCTACTAATGCCCTTTCCCCTCCATAAATTCTCTCCAAATTTATTATACATGTCTCCCCAAATCAAATATA
Organism: Antechinus stuartii; assembly: GCA_016696395.1. Classification (NCBI taxonomy): domain Eukaryota; kingdom Metazoa; phylum Chordata; class Mammalia; order Dasyuromorphia; family Dasyuridae; genus Antechinus; species Antechinus stuartii. Next base: position 18,366,149 of record MU174308.1, on the reverse strand, counting down.
AGCTTCTTTCATAAGAATGAGGATTTTAGCAATTTTTCATTTCTATCTCCAGTGTTCAGTTACCTTTTTTAGCTCCTTTTGTACTTAGCCAATTGAATTTTTAAATGAGTTGTTTTGTTCAATGGATTTTTTTTTTCCATTTCACAAATTCTGCTTTTCAAGGAGTTGTTTTCTTTTTCCATTTTTTCAAATCTTTGTTGGATGTCTCACAGCTAATCTGCTGATCCACTGACTTGTAACCAGGATAGAGTAGCCAACCCTGCTATATTTGGCTAAAAGCCTCCTGGTAGATTCCCCATGCACAAGGCTCACACTACCCAAAGTCTCAGTGGCCTCTCCCCAGTGCCTGATTGAAACAGACTTTTTCTGAAGTTTTTCCAAAATATCTCCTGCTGAAAAGTTGTTACTCTTCAAATATTTGTGGGTTCTGCCTCTCCAAAACCAGTTCAGAGACTTGATTGCTGTTGATCTGAGAGACATCAGGAAGAGCTCAGATACGTGTCTCACTCTCCATCATCTTGGCTCCATCCTCTCCAAAGTTTATTATTGTGCCTAGCACATTGGATGTTCTTCATAAATACTTACTGATTAATTGATCCAGCCTCCAAGATACAATTTCCCAACTTTTCCAAAGGTCACTGCCATGCTATTCCATTAACAAAAAAAGAAACAGTGATAGAGGTTGGGACAAAAAAATTAATTTGGGTGAAGTGTTTAAAGTAATTCAAGAGTTCATGACACTGAAAGAATGAACAGATGAACCTGAGAATAGATTAGTGATAATAAACTATTTCCCTATCTAAATTATATGTTGCTACTACAAGGTCCCAAGAATCAAAGCAGGATAAATCCATACAATATTGTGGGAATACAATGAGCAAGTATGAAATTAACTGGGGGAAAAAAGCAATCAAGAGGGAATAGGTAGGTGGCCAACTTAGGCCAAAGATAGCAATCATAGGATCAAGGGTACCTGGTGTGCAAGCTGCTGTTCAAGTAATGATGCTGAGCCTTCAGAGATCTTTTATTCTCCAGATATCCCATGGCTAGACATTGGCTTTCCCTCACAGGGCTGAATTATCTGTAGGTTGTTGAAAGAGGAAAAAGGAGAAAAGATAATAACAAAAACAGCTCTGATTCATACAGGCTAATAATGCTTTATGTTAGGGACATAGTACAAATGGGTCATTCTCTCCATTTTCTGGTTTACTTCTTATCTGAAGCTTAGATAAGAAAAAACACCCTCTAATTTTGTGGATGATTTTTCCCCCTTTTCCTTATCCTACAGTACTTGAAAGATTTAACTGTAACTTCCATTTATAGTGAGAATATCACTATATGTGGTTTTGTTCCTCCAATTAATTGATCATTATACAAAGAAGTCACATTTAGAGCAACTTATGTGCCAACATCTATTGCAGAGAATGAAAAGGTAGAGAAATGCTACAAAGATCCTCCAAAGCCTCAGCTAGTATATCACTAATACTTTAAGCTATTTTATGTCTGTTTTGAAGTACAGAGCAGAGAGAAAGGTCCCAAGGGAACTAGAAAATTACTTTTCACCTTAACCCACCTCAAGTGATGATTGTAACTCATCAATTAAATAAATCATGTAAATAATCGGTAGCTATTAATGTCTAAAACTAGGGCTTTCGGGGGAGTGGGAAGCCTGCAGAGTGCGCAAGAGGAGGAAGGTACAAGTCATCATACCATAATTGAATTGGGTTTGGTGGGTGTCATCTACCCACACAATCTCAAATCCTATTGCCCACTGAAAAGTGTGAATCAATAACAATAATCTCTGAGATTTAACATAAAGTCACATGTGACAAGGTTATGCTAGTGAAGCCAGATTCTATAACATTCTACAAAGAATTTAACAAATATCCTTCAAATCCAAAGTCACATATACTTGATATTTAGTAAAGTCAATACAGTGGTGGACATAAAGAAAAGCGGTGAAAAATAAGACAAAATATAAATTCCAGATTAACATCAACAACTTGTAGACTACTCAGAATCCTCATACCTGCATATTGTAAATATTTTCTTTAGGAAGTTAGAAGACACTGAGCAAGATAGGCACCAAGCAACATTATAAGAAATCAAATTGCCATTATCAAGAGACAGGAAATGATGGCTTTTTGATGTGGGGATCATCTCTCAAACAGCTGCCTGTGTACAATCAGAATATCAACTCATTATAGCAATGGCAAAAATCAACATCAAATTAGAAGGGTAATGATGAAATGATAGTGCATGCATTTAAAATAGCTTTAACCCAAGCTATTCAAATAAACTAATTATGCCTCCTCCAAAGTAAGAAATGGATAAATGAAAAGATATTGAAACAAACTATCAACAATCCCCAAAGAAATTTAAACAATGTAAAGTAATTATCATACTGAGGAGAGTACTTGAAAACTGCCTCAGCCCACAAAGAAACTCATTATGATATAGAGACTCATGACAGCAAAAGATAAAAATGGCTTAGAATATAAACTAATTTGCAAAATATTACAAAGGAGAATGGTAGAAGATTGTGAGTGACATAACATAATAAAAGAGCAGTGGTGTCTACAAAAATAAGCCAAATCATCATAAAAGTATTCAGAGATGAAAAATGGAAGGAAGACAGCTGACTAAAATAGAACATATCTGTTGGCACTTCTGTAACAGAATCAGTTTTTCTCCATGAAAACAGAACCGTCACATTGAGACCCAATACCTCAGATCCCACAGAGGTATATGAGGAAGTAGAAATGGGATAAATAAATAATGCTATAAAGAGCTACAAAGCGGCATCTAGACAGCACAGTGACTAGAGAGCAGGGTCTGCAATCAGGAAGCCCTAAGTTCAAATCTGGCCTCAGATACTTGCTGGGCAAGTCTCTTCACCCCATTTGTCTCAGTTTCCTCATCTGCAAAATGAGCTGGAGAAGGATATGATGAACCACACCGGTACTTTTGCCATGAAAACTCCCAAATGGGGTCAAGAAGAGTCAGACATAACTAAAGTGATCAAATAAGTAAAGAGTTGCCAAATACACAAAGAAGAAGTGTATATTGGAGGCAACAGAATTTTTAAAACATTGAAGGATAAAATTTTAACCTAAAGAGATTTTATCTTAATTTTATCTAAAGAGACACTAATTTTTTAAATCATGGATTTTCTAAGTAAAATAATATCCAAAATAAATACATATGCCTACAAAATAATTCTATTGTGGGCCCATCATTTCTCATTTGAGTAATTATTACTGACAGGAGCAGCTAAATAGTGCAGATAAAAGATCATTGGTCCTGGAGTCAGGAGAACATGAGTTCAAATCCAGCTTCAGACATTTGACTCAGTCACATACTATCTGTATGATCTTAGGCAAGTCACTTAACCCCAATTGCCTCATCCCAAAAAAAAAAAAAAATTATTACTGATGCATGTGTACATTTTATCATCTTTTTCTAATATTTATTAGAATAATTTATATAGAGAATAGAATTATCTCTTTTATTGATACAATACTTGTTGTCTTACAAGTATAAGTATGTATGTATACATATTTGTATGTATGTATCTATAAGGACATAACGTATATACAAAACCCTCATTTGTTCCTTACAACAATCCAGTAAATGCTATTGTTATTCCCATTTTATGTATAAGGAAACTGAGTCTTAAAGGGCATTAAAGTTACCTGCTCAGCCACTAACTAGCTGAAGCAAAATTTGAAATCAGGTTGTCCTGTCTCCAAACCCAGTATTCCATCCTATTCTCCATTCAGCAGCCTCAGAAAAAACAAAAGAAAAAAATATACATATGATTTTTCTGAAGCAAAATACCACTTTAGTCTTGTGCTTATGCATAGAGAAGAGGTGTCAACAAGATTAAAATGTAATTGGTACATATTTAAAATGATAAATAAAAATACTATAAAATATAAATAACACTGTATTTTAAAACTAAGGCAATAGGAAGCCTACAGGAATGCTCATATAGGGATTAGTGGGTGGCCCTGTTCCTATTTGAGTTTGCAACACTAGTGTGGGAAAGACAAAATGCTGCTGTGTTGATTCTTGTTGATTATTTTAAAAAATTTGTTTCATTGGGGAAAAACATCCTCTGAAGAGTTTTCCTCAAGAAAAAGTATCTTCCAAGCATATGCTAAAATTATAAAATCCTTGGAGAGAGATAAGTTTGTTCAATCATTCACTAATCATTATAAGCTCCTTGAAGGTAAGAACTGAGCTTTATTTGAGTGTCTTGGTATCCCCAATGACTAACATGGTGGCTCATACATAGTAAGTATCTGAAAAACCCTTATTGAAATTGAAATTCACATCAAATTTAAGAAAAGATAAGGAGACATATGCTTATCAAAGTTGTTAGCTATCATTGAGGATGCCCCACAGAGAATACAAATGGAAACAGCATATATAGTGATACCCTCTAGTTATTTCTGTTTACCACTGTGCTAATTCTATAAAGCCCTAAAATACTATAAAGTATCCTTAGAGAACTCCATGATTACTCAAAAAAGTTTTATCAAATAATCCACAAATGAAAAACCAAAAGCATATAGAAAGCTTTTTCCCCAAAAACTGTAGCGTACAATTGGATTGATACCTCTTTGAGCTGGTTCATCAGTATATATGTCTTAAATTGGCACTGAAAATGAACAATGACCCAGGCCCAAAATTGAACAGAAGGAAGAAAGTGAGCTGGATTACATTTAGGAAATTTTACAACATAATCAAGTTTCTCAAGCTGCTCCCTGACACAGAAACTCATCTTTTGAACACTAATATTCTCCTGCTGATATTATATAGTACTGGAATATAAAATATCACTATCTCCCCCAAAAAAAAATCAAAATCATGGATGGCCCAAGAGACAACAGGAAAATGCTGATGGTGAATTTAAGTGGAAAGTAACATATGACCAATGACAGCTTGGGTTTAAAAAGTGGCATAAAAGATATAATTCATGAAATTTGTCATCAGGGAAAAAAAATAGTCACAAGAATAAGGGGATTTATCACCCAAGTGCTATACTAATATTTATTAATGTTTTAAAAAAAAACTAAAAAGAAAGAAAGATTCCTTATATCTTCCTCTATGAAGCATTTGTGTCAAGATATGGCCAAGAATATCACAGGATGAAAAGGCAAAGATGGGTTGCTATCATTATTATCAAAAGGTATATTCTCATTAATCATTACTAAATCAACATGAATACTTCCTTCAATATGAACATAGATTCGCTAGTCTAGATAAAAAAAAAACCATAGCATTTGCAATGTTTTAAAATGAATATTTGATATCATAATTGATATCATTTGATATCATATGAGTTTATGAATCATAATGATAACTTCTATATGTATATCACATTACCACTTAAAAAGTACTTTCAAGTATATTTTTCTCATTAGATCATCAAAACAAAGAATAGTACATATTATCAGCACTGTTTTAAAGATGAGGAAACAGATTCAGAGGTTCAATGATTTACTTGAATCACATAACTAGTAAGTGTCCAAGACTGAAATGCAAAACTTCTGACAGCAAGTTTAATAAGTATTTCATTGTACCATGCTGCCTCCAACATAAACCATCTTCAAAGAAAACATTAAAAAAACATGAACCAGGGTTGTGTTGTGCCTTCAAAACATATTGCATCGAGTTCTTACAGTATAGATTATGAAGGAATTGTTCAAAGAATTGAGAGGAGAATTCATGATCTGTCCACTTAATTACCACCCGGTACACATCTAAGCACCAGTGATTTATCATAGAGCATGGGCTTTAGAAAGCTGAATATCTTGCCAGCTGAATATAAAACCAAGCAGTTATATGTGTGTGTATAAGATATATATACATATATATGTATATGTACACATATTTCTCAGTGGTCAAATGGAAATCTTAGAATACAAAATATATATTTCCTCCATGTCATATACAGAATGACTAACAGGCAGCTAGGGCTTTAATGGCTATATGATTCTATTTATGAATTCTGGAAACTATATGAAATACTTGAGGATTTTATGACATCATAAAACAAAAATATAGCTCCCTGTATGAAAAAGTTGTTGGACATGGTCAGACCTGTGCTTTAAGAAGTTTGATTTGACACTTAGTGGAGAATGAACTAGAGTAGGGAGAAATGAGTCAGGGAGACCTCAACATCAGTGGAAAGAGCTATTTCAGTTGGGTGGTGAGTATGGAAGTAAGATTACACATATCTGTGAGACACATTCAATACAGGAGAATAGACACATAGGCACCTAGAGAAAGCCACCAAAGCAACTAGAAGTCTCCACGGCTTTTTCTTCCTGATCGTACAGTCAGCATTGCAGTTTGAAGCCCAGGCCAGCTTTTATGGATAGGCTGAAGATAGCCTTTGGGGACTCTCTTGCCTGATGCCTTAGACGCAGATGCTACAACCCGCGGGCCAGATGCGGCAGCTGAGGACGATGATCCCCCTCATCCAGGGCTATGAAGTTTCTTTATTTAAAGGCCCACAAAACAAAGTTTTTGTTTTTACTATAGCCTGGCCCTCCAATAGTCTGAGGGACAGTGAACTGGCCCCTATTTTAAAAGTTTGAGGACCCCTGAGAGGGTCTCACAGAGATTAATACTCTCATCAGGTAGCAGCAAAGTCCAATAATTGCTGACTTCCTCATTAGTCACAGAACCTCCCCCCTTCTCTGTCCTGGGATGGGCAGTGTGATTTGTCTTCTCTCCATGTACCTGAAGGGAACTGGCTCATACTGATAAGAATATAAGACATCTTTCTCATATTCATTGGTGGACAATGTGGTTGTCAATATCTTTATAACCAATGTTGTCAGTCAGCTATTTTTCCACTTATTAGCTATTTTTCCTAAAACCAGGTGCTCTTCATGATTAAAGTCCAAAATGGCACATCTAATGCACCAATGCCCAGTGTTCTTTTTCCATGGCTCTTTCTTTTTGTCCTTCTGTTAAGAGGCTAGCTAGTGTTGGAAGCCATTCCAATCATTCCTCCTATCTCCTGCATCCTCTCAAAGAGTTCTGCTAGGTACTGTTCCTGCATTTTCCCTTCAATCTGTGTCATGCCTGCCTAAGACTGAGATGGTATTTAAAAGCCCCAATCATCTCAAACCTTCTCTCCTTTGTAAACAAGGACCTCCTAGATCATCCTCAGGATACAGAAGCAATATAGTTCCTCAGAGACTGATGGTAGTGGTACTTTCACACCCTCATACCATCCTATCCCTCATTCTCATCCCCCTCATCCCCAAAGTCTCAATTTAACTAATTCTTCCACTGGGCTCTCAAAAATGCCTGTCCCATAAACAACTTCTCTTGATCTTAAATCTCTTCCTTTCTTACCCTTTCCAGCCCTTACTGAGACCTGACTTCCTCCAATGACACAGCCTATTTAGGTTCCCTTTTCAGTACTGGCTGCATCTTCAATCAATTTCCTTATCTTACTTGGCCAAGGTGGGGAAGTTGGAATACTCTTAACCCTGCTACCTTGCCATTGCTGCTTCCATGTTCTCCCCCTTCCTTTATCACTCAGCATATTCTCTTCCTTTGAGATTAATGCTATTCATATGTGCCACCCAAACAAAATCCTGGCAGTCATTGTGCCCTGGTCACATCCCTTCCTTCCTCAATGAATTTGATACCTGGCTCACATTTTTTCTTCTCTAAATCTTGTTTTCACATATATGTCTCTTAAATAACCACTAAATTCTTTATCTACTCATTTCCCACTCCACCTAACTCAGCTACACAAAGATGTTATATTCTTGATTTTGCTATCACCCACAAGTGCACCACCTCCATGTTCAAGAATTTTGACTTATCTGATTATAATCCACTGACTTTTTACCTTTCTCTCTACCTTCCTTACAAAACCTAACTGTTCACCTATACTGTAACCTCCAATCCCTTGCTCCATCAATTCTTTCTCAGGCCAGCTTTCCTGCACTAGACAATCTGTCTTCTTTTCTCCTTCCCCATGGTCATCGATTCAGTTATATTCTCCTATTTTAATCCCTGGTTCTTTTTCATAACACCAATTATGCCCAGTCAAGCCTCAGTCTTGGATCACTTTTACCATCTCAGCTTTCATTCTTACACGTGCTGCTGAACAAAGATGGAGAAAATCACACAATCATTCTGACTGGGTTCACTACAAATGTATGTTACATAATCTCAACTGGGCCCACATTATTACCAGACAATCCTATTATAGCCCACTAATCAACTCACTCCAGGGGTCCTCAAACTACGGTTTGGCAGGCCAGACGCAGCAGCTGAGGACGATTATCCCTCTCACCCAGGGATATGAAGTTTCTTTATTTAAAGGCCCACAAAACAAAGTTTTTGTTTTTACTATAGTCGGGCCCTCCAACAGTCTGAGGGACAGAGAACTGGTCCCCTATTTAAAAAGTTTGAGGACCCCTGCACCAGACCAATCCCCACATTAACTTTTTCAAACGTTACCATACCTCCTCAAACCTCCCATGGCTCCCCTTCTCCCCCAACTCTCTTAGCCGAAAACTTTGCCTCATATTTTATAGGAAGAAATTGAAGCCATTCACTCCTTCTTTTCCCCTCTTCCTCACCTCCTATCACTCATTGCTTTTTGTCATTTTCTCCTCATTCACCTATTTCCCCCAACAAAATGACTGACCTTCTTACCAGGGCTAATCCCGCTACTTGTTGAAGTGATCCCATTCCATCCTACCCTCTCCGACAGATTTCCCCCTCAGTTATTCCCATTCTTTTGTTTTTCTATTTTCCCCATCTACTGGCTCATTGCCAACATGCCATATCTCCTTTTTCCTGAAAAAAATCCTCACTTGACCTTTCCATCCTTGCTAACTACCATCCTACATATCTTTTTTCTTTTGTAGCTACACTCCTCACCAAGGTCATTTACAGTACTTTCTACTTTCTCTTCTCTTCTTAATTCCTTACCATCTGGTTTCTGACCTTTCCATTCTACCAAAACTGCTCTCTCCCAAATCACTGTTCTTAGTTGCCAATCCCAATAGTCCTTTCTTAGTTCTCATTCTCCTTGATCTCTCAGGAGCTTTGATAATGTTGACCATTTTAACCCCCTTGATACTTTCTTCTCTCTTGCTTCTCTCTCGATTTTTTAAGACATTGCTTTATCCTGGTTCTCCTCCTCACTCTCAGATCTCTCCTTATTTTGTTGAATTTCTCTTTTTTTTTGTTGAATGTCCTCTTTTGTTGAATTTCTATCTAGGTCATAGTTTCTAACCATAGATTTCTCTCAAAATTTTGACCTGAGCCCTCTTTTCTTCTCCCTCTATACTATTTCAGCTGGTGATTATCAACTGGCCATTCCCCCATTAACTATTTCCTAGATATCTGTAAATAGTTTTTTTTGTATGTATTTGTTTACATGTTGGCTCCCCCATTAGATTATATGCTCCTTGAGGGCAGGGACTCTTTTTTGCCTCTTTTTGTATCTTTAATATTTATTTAGCACACTATCTGGCACATAGTGGGTGCTTAATAAATGTTTATTGATTGATTGCTTGAATAGTCAGTGGAAGAGTTTTTCCCCATATCAGTTCTCCTCCCAGAGGTTTCCACAATTTTCTTCTAAAATGTTACAGCCCCACTAAACCACCTACCTAGTAAGAGAGTTTATATCAATTCAGTGCAATACTATTCAAGAGAGACTCCATTAAATGCCTACTGTGTGCCAGGAACTGTGCTAGGTGATGGACATAAAGTGACAAAAATAAAAGTCTCTGCCCTCTAAGAGTTTACATTCAACTTTGAGAGGGGGATCACGTGCACAGATAAACAAATGCAATGACCTACAGGTAGTACAAACTCCTCAGATTCCAGAAACAATCAGGATTGTGCTGATCCAGCTTGCATTGGGACCAGATCGCTGATACCAAGTCAAAACTCCCTCAAAGGTCCTCCAGAATTTCAAAGAAGGAAGGGTGTTTTCTGTTTTATGTAGCTGTGTCTCTCTCCGCTATAGGCCCATCCAACAAAATAAAACAGCTTCAGAATGAATGAGTGAAAAAAGAATTTATTAAGTGCTTACAGAATGCCAAGGCCTGTCCAGAAGGTATCAAGAATGTAACTGTCTCCAACCTTATGATTCAGTATCTTGAGCACTCCAGTATCTTACAATATAACCAAATGCAACAAAGAAAGCATGGCAAGAAAGATGCACTGGAAAATACATGGAAAGTCACAAAGGAAATCAGTCTTGCTGTTCCATTGCAGGGAGGACTCATGTAATTCCTAACTTTGAAACAACTTTATCCACTATGCCATAAATTGTCTCACACGATATATACAGATATGTGAATGAGATCATCTAGGAAAGTTGAGGTACCAAGTTGCCCTAGATACAATTAAACAAACATTTGTTAAGTACCTACTATATACTTTGAGTCTCATAAGAAACAGCACAAAAATGTTCTTGACTTCAAGGAGTTTATATTCTACATGGCATTGCATTGAGAGAGGGATTCTGTACATATTCAGATAAATTAACAGAAGACAATATGCGGGGTGAGGAAAATAGAAACAATGGAGATCAAGAAAAGCTTCCCATAGGAAGTGGCACCTGAAAGGAGTCTGGAAAAGAAAGGAAATGCATAGGGAACAGGTAATATGCCAATCTGACTGGAATAAGAATAATAATACTAACAGCATTTATATAAGCTTTGGAATTTGCAAAGGGCTTTAAAGATGTCATTGCATTTTATCCTCATAACAACATTGGGAAGTAAGTGCTATTATTATCCTCAATTTACAGATTAGGATAAGGAGACAGATACAGAAATGACTCATCCTATCACAGTAATTGTGTAAGCCCACAATTAAACTCAGGTCTTCTTAATTCCAGGTCTAGTGCTCTATTCTCTTTACCATCTAACTGCTAAAAGAGAAAGAATATTAACAAGTCTGAAAAGCTAGGCAAGAACTTGTCATGGACTTTTAAATATAAAGCTGAGGAGTTTATTTTATCATAAAGGCAACTGGAGGTCACTAATGTTTTTGAAAAAAATGAGTAGCATGATCATCTCTAAACTTGAGAAAGATTATTTTTGAAGATGGGAGGATATTGGAAATAGAAAAATTAGAATCTGGAAGCCCAACTACAAGATTATTAAAATAGTCCAGAAGAGAGGTGATGAAATTCTGCACTGGAAAGATGATCATGTAAGTTAGTCAATAATTATCATTTCCTACTCTATACTAGAACTGTGCTAAATTCTGGAGATATAAAGAAAGATCAATGACAGCCACAGCTCTCAAGTGGCTCATAGTCTAATTAGGAAGAGAGTTTGCTATGTAACAACCATGTACCAACAAGCTATATTCAGGATGCATTGGAAATAATCAACAAAGGGGAGATATTAGAATTAAGAATTTTGAGAAAGGCTTGCTGTGAAAAGTGCGATTTTAGCTAGGATTTTGAAAGAAGCTAGAAAAATCAGGAGGCATAACTGAGGAAGAATTCCAGACATGGGGAGGTCAGGGAAAATTTTCCACAAGGAAAAGTGGAGGTGGTGGGAAGGAATAAGTGAAGGAAATATTAAGAGAGTAGAATCAACAAGACTTTGCAATTGCCTGGATATGACAGAAGAGAAATACTAGGCAAGAAGAAGGTCATTTTAGAAACACCCACTTAGGAGCTCTGCACTTAGTATGGAGAGAGAAGATGATAACACTTGTCAGAGGTATTAACAACAGTTAATGTCTTTCTGCTCCACGGATCAGTTTATCTGCCTTCTTGGTTGTAGTATCACTAGCTTCTAGTCAATTTTTAAATTATTACAGTATTTTATCCTCTTTTAAAGCAATTTCACATAAGTTCTTTTTTTTTTAACTTCTTCTGTTATTTCATAGTTGCAGGGAACTCCCAGTGAAGAATTCCTCCTAACAACATAGTGCCTACTCTGCAATTTATAGTTTTAGAGAATGACCCAGGAGATGAAGAGATTGAATGATTAGGGTCACACAGCCAGCATGGATCAGAGGCAGGACTGAACCCAGGTTTTTGTGACTTTATCCACTACACCCTACATATACGTACAAATATGTTTTAAAAAAATTTCTGAAATGAGCAGCACTAGATTATTCCAACTCATTTATTCAGTTGTATCCAACATTTCATGACCCCATTTGGGGTTTTATTGGCAGAGGTGCTGGAGTGGTTTTCCATCTCCTTCTCCAGCTCATTTTGCAGATAAGGAAACTGAGGTACACAGGGTTAAGTGACTTCCCCAGGATCCCACAGCTACTAAGTGTCTGCAGCCAGATTTGAACTCAAGGACTCTTCCTGACTCCAGGTTCAGTGCTCTGTACACTGTGGCACCATCTAGTGCTCGAGTGCTACCTCGTTGCCTATTTTAACTCATATCTGATCTCAAATAGAATTTTTTAAATCATGTTCTATACATTGTACTATTTCCCAATAACATTAAAAAATACTTGTAATGCACATTTATTCAATTGACATGAAATGCATAAGCAACATATATACTTTGTCAAAAGCATACAGTGATGGAAAGAACTTGAATAATGGGCATTCCTCAGAACTATTTTAGGATACCTCAAAGTGCTGTCATTTCTAAAATAATGATGTCATCACATATCAATAGGCTAGTTTAAAAAACAAAGACACAATATAGTAGTGCTCATCCAAAAAGAGAGAATGTCCAGCTAGAGAAAGACTAGGGAAAACTTCTTGAAGGAGGTAACATTTAAACTGGATCTTAGATGCCAAACAGAATTTTGACAAAGGGTATATACAATACAGCATTAAATTATTTCAGTATTTTATCCTCTTTTAAAGCAATTTCACATAAAGAATGATCTGAATTTGTTCTTCCTCAGTTAATCAAACTATGCAAGTTAGACTATGTGGAGGCCTAAAGGAAATGAAGGGATAGTTTTTCAAAGTTAGTGTATTTTTCTTCTTCTCTTATCTTTTTTTGTTTGTTTTTTAAAATTTCTAAAGTGAAAGGGTTGATTTTAATTCCAAGACCTCTGATACCTGATAAACAGAAAAGAAATGAAATCTCAGTATCAGTCAAGTGCTATAGGGGAACATAAGCACCAGAAAGGAAGAGCTTCATTTGTGTAAAAAAAAAATTTTTTAATAAAAAAATTAAAAAAAAAAATTGAACCAGACAACCCTTTCCAATGCTAACATTCTATGCCAGAGCCTTTTAGGGTTCATGGAAAGTGCCAGAACATGGTGATAAACATTTTCTATCGAGTTGAACACTGCTCAGGGTTCAAGCATAATGTCTGTTTAGTGACATCAAAATACATATTGCAGACTCTCTCAGAGGATAACCGAGTTTTATGAAAACTTAACATCAGATACAGTACTGGAGAAAATTAGTTCTGGCCCATTGCAGCTCTAAGGTGTGTTGGTTAAAAAGAAAATCATCTAGTCAAGGTCATGTATGATATTGAACAAGTATTTTGAACCTAGGAATAGTGAAAGTAATGAGATTGTTGGTGAGATCTTTTTTCCTTCAAAATTTTTTGTGCTCTAATAAAGTCATATAAACATTAGCAAGAACAACTACTTGGTAATATGTAACCATTCATCCAAGAACTATTGGTTTTTCTGGGAAATAGAAGTACAGGTTGCTCCAAAGCAAATTTAAATTATTAGAATAAAGTCTTACCCTTCTGAAAACAAAACTACATGCTTCTGGGAAATTGTGTAAAACCAGATTAAGATCTTGTGTTTGGGGAAGAGAAAAGTATTCCTAGGGCTCATGTTAGATATTGATGGTAGCCCACTTTTTTTTAAACTCACCCAGAAGAGAAATTTCATGGCCCAATCCCCTAAATGATCTGCATGGAGCTTTGAGTTGTTATGTACAACCTGAACCAATTCATCCCTCCTTAGGCAACATGATACCTCCCCCATCCCTCCCAGATGCTCATAATGTAGATGCCAAACAGTACAGATATCTGATCTACGTGCAATTCGGAACTCCCAAACTTCAGAGATCTGTCTGCCAATCCCAATCTCCCCAGTAGCTAGGATTATAGATTTGTGCTGCCATAGTCTGCTTTTATCAAGTTCGTTATTATCCATGTTTAAGTAAAAATACATTTAAATTTTCATATTTTATATTCCATATTAGGGGTTTAAGATTAAACAGTAACATGATGAAATCAGCTAAGGACTCAGTTAAACTAACATATAAATGGGTTTATCAATAAAAATACAAAGTGGATTTTAATGGATGGATCTGCTTATTGTTCTTGTTGGCAATAACTGAAGCTCATCCTTTATAACCTTCCAGTTCTTAGGATCATATGTTAAGTGATGATTGAGAGTTAGAAGGCCACATAAAGTTCTAATTTATGGAATTTATAGAAGAAGGAACTGAGGCCTAAAGTTGCTAAGTAACTTGTTCTGAGTCACTTGTTCTGGCAATCAGCTGAGACACAATTCAAACTCATATCTCTGATTCCAAACCCAGTGCTACTGCAAGTAGCATGACCCAGAGGAATAAGAGCTTGTGTTTGAAGGTAGAGATGTGCTACAAAACAAAGTAAGATGTTGTCTTGTGAACCACTGCATTTCTTTCAGTCATTGCTCTTGAACTTGAAGGGACTTCATTGGCCATTAGACCAACCTCCCCATTGAGAACTGGCCAGGGGAGGTGACATGATTTGCCCACAATTACAGCTAGTAGCCATCAGAGGTGGCATTTAAAGTCAAGTTCCACATTTTCAGGCAAAATTTTGCATCTCATTAATCCTAGGTTTTATCCAATAAAGAAAAATGAAACTGGAAAATAAAAAGAGAAGAAAACACAAAAAGTGAAACCAATAATTTTTAAAGTCTATTGCAAGTGATCTAGAATCCTCCTAACAAGTCTATTTACAATCTTTGAAAGGTCTAATGATCTTAATTCTTACACTGAAAAATTCTCTGCTAATCAATAAAATTGTGTTCTGAATATTTTAATCCATCATAAGAGGGAAAGATATGACCTAGATAGTTATCATTCTCTAAAAGCATACTCAGATGTTATCCCTGAGCTATGCTATCCATGATGGCTAAAGTTTGAATGGGTATCCATATTTTGAATTTTCACAAATCAAAAATACGTAGAACTGGAGGGAAAAAAATTGGTTTCTTATCTGTAATAACTTGAAAATAATTGATGACATTCTACATAAGAGTTTTTATTTTCATTTAAAAAAAACAACCATCTTGGGCTGAGTCACATTATGGAAAATTTAAGCTCAAAGGAAAATTCTCCCTGTCCCCTTCCCCCCACTGCTACAAAAATAAATAAATAAATAAATAAATAAGAGGATGTGAAAACAAGAGGATTATAATGAAAGCTGTCTTGGAACATTAACTGCAATGTTCATTCCCCTGAAAGCCATAATTCATGGCTTCTCCCCAGACTTTCTCTTGGGGGGATTAGGTATATTAAGAGAAAATTTGAATACATAAAAACTAAAGATTGAAAATTGAAAAATTTTAAAGAGCCAAGTTGCGCTTGTCTGCAAAGCTGAGCAGAGTAAAACCTCTCCTTTATAGTCAGGTTTCAAAATCCTGTGGGGATGAATAAGTTCCATAGGTGGAACAGTCCTGAAGTAGTGAAGGTTGTTAACAGAAAGAATACCAAATGTTGGGGGCCGCTAGGTGGCACAGTGGTTAGAGCACCACACCTGAAGTCAGGAGGACTTAACACTTCCTGTGACCCTGGGCAAGTCACTTAACCCCAACTGCCTCAAAAAAAAAAAAAAAAATCAAATGTCACCACCCCAGGGGAGATATCCAAAGAGATCTGATCCCCAGTAGTTCTGCCTTGGGGATTCTTAACCCTACTAGAGTTATTACTATAATTGTTAAAGTTATTATTCATTATAATTGTTCATTCTTCTATGGCACTTGAAAGAACTTCTTCCACCTCATTGTGTAGTTAGAAAGTACAGACATTATCCCCAGTTTACAGATGAGAAAACTGAAACAGACTGAGAAAGTTTGAATAACATATCTACAATGATACTGAAAGTATTTGTGGCAAATCATAGTAGTTACAATTGCAATTCAAGTAAGCACACACACATACTCCAGTCTCAGCATGCTTTTTCTTTTGTCAGAATTTATGCCTGGGAAGAAAGAAGGAAGGAGGGAGGGATGGGGGGAGGGAGGGAAGGAAGCAAGAAGGAAAGGAAGGAAGGAGGGAAGGAAGGAAGGAAGAAGGGAGGAAGGGAAGGAAGGAAAGAAGGGGGAAGGAAGGGGGAAAGGAAGAAGGGGGAAGAGGGAAGGAAGGAGGGGAGAAGGGGAGAGAAGGAAGGAGGAGGGAAGGGGGAAGGGAGAGAGAGAGGGAGGAAGAAAGAAAGGAAGAAAGGAAGGAAGGAAGAAGGGAGGGAAGGAGGGAGGGAAAGAAGAAAGGAAGAGGGAAGGAAGGAAGAAAAGAAAAGGAAAGGAAGGAGGGGGAAAGGAAGGCGAGGGAAAGGAGAAAGGAAGAGGGGTGAAGGAAGAAAGAGGAGGAGGGGGTGAAGAAAGGAAGAGGGAAAAGGGGAAGGAAAGGGAGGAAGGAAGGGAAGGGAGGAGGAAGAAAGGGAAGAAAGGAGGGGGTGAAGGAAGGAAGGAGGGAGAAGGAAGAAGGGAAAGAAGGAAGGGATGGAGGGAAGGAAGGAAGGGAAGGA
>MU174308.1:18220130-18349036 GCA_016696395.1 Antechinus stuartii | reverse complement strand
AGGAAGGAAGGAAGGAAGGAAGGAAGGAAGGAAGGAAAGAAGGAAGGGAGGGAGGAGTATAAGAGCAACTGAATATATACTGTTGAAAATAGAAGAAGGAGACCAGAGGAAAGAATAGCATGAGAACACAAGATCTCTCTGGGGAGCTAAGAAAAGTCCACTGTGTCAAGAGCAAAATGGATGAAGAGAGAGATCCTTGGAACATGCACTATGGAGCCTCTGAAGATTTTTGAGTTGATAAAGCAGACTTAGGCATAAGTAAAGGTAGTCTAATGCAGAGAAAAGGTTGATGCAAGACTTTTTTTAAACAAGTTAAATTTTGAAAGGCATTTTTGATGAGTTAAAAATGTTATTTGTAAACACTTATTGAGTTAACAGATGGTGATTTTAAAAACAATGAAAGTAAAGAGAAAACACTATGGTTGAGTTATTTTTTTAAAGCAATAAGACTTATTGATTTGTCTTAAAATTAACTAGTCCTCAATTCAGTTAAGTTCTTGAGGATTTTTTGATTAACTCTAATTACTTTTAAATCTTGAATCAGAGTTTACTGTCAGTTTTCTGTGGACCAAATTCAAGTATATGGTTTAACCTTAAACACATTTACCCATGTACATATGTAGTTATATGTGTGTGTGTGTGTGTGTGTGTGTATACACATACATATATGCTAAGTCCCTTTTATCTTATATGGCTGGACAACAGTAAATAATAATAATATATCACCCAAAGACCATAGACTTTAACAAGTAGAATTGTGGAATTATGGAATATCAAAGAAAATTTAAAGATATTTAATTAGATCCCTTTGGCAAGCTGGCAAGTCCTATGACTGCTGTCTCAGAAAAGCATTTCTAAATGAATAAAATAAAATACATAGTTCTATAAAGGAAATTTTAAAATGGTATTTTTTCCCATGAAAGTTCATGGACTCTCCTGATTCTATCAGCAGATGGCCAGTAGATCCCAGGTTAAGAACCCCTGGTGTAGCTCAATCCTTTTATTTTAAAGAGGAGGAAATGTAAGCTCAGATTGGAGAAGGGACTTACTAAAAGTCACACACCTAATTAGCTGAAGAGAGGGTTCCACTAATTCATTTATCATTGAACTCTGTGTATGAAGCAAAATCATGAGTCATGCTTTCATTCACTTAAGTTATAAGTAGGCAATGTAGGAGACTAAAACATGATGCCTGCTTTGGTGATCAGTGTGATACACAGAAGTTCCATGGCAGCAGAGTAGACCTTCCCATCAACTGGGTATCTGGGTTCTAACCTCTACCACAAAATTGTGGACACCATGCTGTTCCCCACAAGGAAGATATGAATACTGAGGAGAAAGCACCAAAGTTTGTACTACTTATCAGTCAAAGGTACATCTTCTCACTCCTCACAATTGCCAAAAAGAGAACTGTCTGGTCCTTTCAAGTTCTTTCTCCTCAGACTGACTTTTCAGCCTACAGAGAACAATGTCACCCCAAATGTCTCTCAGAAGGTCTAGGTGGCAAGAAATAGGGATAGATATGAAGGAATCTACTACCTAGCATCTCATATTTTACTTTCTTGTAGCATTAAATACATAGTGAATACTTAGCATACCATCGTCCTCAGAGGTCATTTTATAAGACTGTCCTAAGAGGAAAGTCTATGGGGTGTTTGTAGAGATTCAGAATACTGACTCTAATACTAGCATGCTTTGTGACCTCGAGCAAATTACTCAGCTTCTTTAAGACTCAGTTTCTTCATCTATAAAATGGGGGTAATAATATTTATACTATCTACCTTACATAGCTGTTGTGAGAAAAAGGTTTGTAATATTAATAAATGAGCTATTATTATTATTCCAGTTAATAATCTTTTTTGGAGGATGAGAGATATATAGGACCAAATAGAAAAATGTATAAAGCATTTAGCACAGTGCCTGGCACATAGTAGGCACTATATAAAAAATATAAAAGCTTATTCCTTCCCGTTTCCCTTCTCTTTCCCCTTTTGGAGAAGGTTCAAGAGAGATCTGCCTTTATACCAAGATTATGCCATCATAAAATTACAGAGTTGGGAAAGATCTCAGAAGTCACTTAGCCCAAGTCATACCTGAAAAAGAAATCCTCTATATATTCCACCCATTAAACAATGTTCATACTCTTTGTTTAAATAAAGAAAGGGGAGGACTTCCTAAGTCAGCTCCTTCACTTTTGAATGGCTCTCATTTTTAGGAAGTTCTTTCCTGACATTAAAACTAAATCTGCTTCTCTGCAATTTTCACCCACTGGCCCCTCTGGGGCCAAAGAGAACAACTATAATCCCTTTTCCATATGACAGCCTTTCCAATACTTGGAAGACAGTTATCACATCATTACCCCCACCCCCAACTCCACCCCAATCTTCTTCAGGCTAAATACTTCTCCATAATAAGGCACCAGCATAATGTGGATTTGGGTAGCTCTACTTGAGCTTTTGCCAAAAGGCTTAATATGTCACTGAAGCTGGAGATAAATTTTCAGTATTTTCATTCATTTAGATTTAATCAGGCTCAAATTGCTGACTGCGGGCTCTGCAGTGAAATTACTGCCAACCCCATCTGCAATGCCCGCTGCTCTATGGTAACCAGAGAGGGAAGTGTATTTTCCACGGGCCACTGGCCATTTCTTACCTGATAATTCAGCTGAATAGCAAATTAATTACATACAGGGGGAGCATTTTTTTTTCTGATGCCAGAGGACTTAACTATGGTCTTTGCTTCCTCCCAGAGTTTGCTAAAAAATAACCAACTACCAGTGTACAATCTAAGAAGTAAAATTTTTCCATTACTTACTGAGGGTCTCAAATGAACTAGCCTCCTAGGTCTTTTGTGCTTGCTGTATTTTTGTGAATGAGCATATGTATTTAATTTTTGTTTGGCTACCAATTCTATGTTTTCTGGAGTTAATATGGGCAACACATACCAATAGAGTTACGTCTCTCCAGAAAAGTGAAAGGCATATGGGCTCATTCATCCTTAATCCAGATTGGTGGTTGTCCTTCCTTCTCGAAAGGACCAAAATGACTTCACTACACTAGAGTCAAGTTACAGTGTGTCCAGCTGTGGCTGATCAGACCAAGAAGAGCTTGGAATGCTCTGTCACTAGTCGAACACAAATAGTCTGTATGAATATTTGGGCTGGACTCTCACGCTTCTTCTGAGCTAATTCCATTCTGCTTCACTCAGAAAGAACAGCACCTTCTCTAAGAAGGCCGTCCTGTGCCAGTGTCTCCCATGTCACACAATCAATTCTAAAGTCCTTAAGAGACCCTAAGAGTGTCCTTGTATTGCTTTTTCTGAGCACCTTCTGAGCACTTGCCCTGTGTGAGTTCTCCATCAAATAATCTTTTTGGTAAGCGTACATTTGGCATTCAAACAATATGGCCAGTCAGTATTCTTGCCCAGGTTCTGGACAATAGATGATGCTCTTGAGCTTTCTCAGTCATCAATGGAGTGAAATAAGCCTAATAAAGCACTTTTAGCATGATGTTTTCAATCATGTTATCAAAGGCCTTCAATAAGGACAATGGAATCAGTCAGCCACTGCACTGATGTAAATTCTAATACAGATAATTTTTTTGTTGTCATTTTTTTTCCATAGGAGGTCTGTTTTGTGGAATTTGAATAGAAAGTAGGCAGTGGTTCTGAAAATTACAAGTGATAACTTGTTCTGGTAGATAGAAGAATAGTCCAGATTCCAGAATAAGAGAAGAAAACAACAAACCCCAGTAGATGTGACTGAGGAAAACAAAAGGAGCAGGTAGTAGCAGAGAAGGTATTCATAAATTAGTCATCAATGACACTGCATTCAAATCCTCTAATACATGTTTTTGTCTCTATTTTCTTCTAATGGAGGTGGTGTTATACAGTGATAACCAAAGATTGTACTTTTCTAAATTCTAATTAATAATGAATGGTACATCTGCTGAGAATAGTACTTGTTATCATAGTGCTTTAAGGTTTACAATACTCTTGACAACAGCTCTGTGAGATAGGCAGTAAAAGTGTTATTACCACTACCTTACAGGTCAGAGATTTGACCTGGAGAAAACAAATTAATTTTGCGCCAAGAAAGCATTAGGTTGTAAACAATTTTGTTCACTGCTGAACCAATTGCATTTAGACCTTGGACTTACCTTTGAATGATTCCAGGTTGGAATTTAATTTCCCCATTTTCCCAAGAGAGCGATCTGACCCTTTACTCCCTTATATAATCCATAGAATATCCAGCAAAAATTCTCTCTAAAGTAGTGGTTTTCATGAAAGAAATGCTGTTACAAATGATTAATATGGATTTATAAGATATCCTAAAATAACTACTGCCTCTTGTCCTATTGTGCAAGTTTACAAAGATCTTTTCCACACAAAGTTTCTATCACATTATATAATGTCTTCTGAGTACAGGGTTGCTGTGAGAAACAAATGAAATAATTCAAATAATAGATGTAAACTTTAAAAGATTATTTTTACTTTTGCTCCACATTTTTAATTTCATTAGTGTACAGAGCTCCCTAGTAAGGAAATTCTCTTTGCCATTTCAGATTCAGAACCTGTTCTGCAATTTATAGTTTTAGACAATTGCCAAAGGGCACTAAGAGGTTAAGTGACTTGTTCAGGGGTCAGAGAACCAGTGTATGTTGGATACATGGCTGAATCTCAGGAAGTCTTGGCTCTGAAGCCAGATCTCTGTCCAATTCTAAGCCACGTCTCAAAGCACTATATAAATATGTTATTAGTCTTATTGCAACAGAAGCAGATGATGAAATAAATAAATAAACAAACCCAAGTAAACAATTCCCTGTAAATTAGACTAAACTAAGCACAAATCAATAGCAAAGAAACTGGAACGAGGGATGGAGTAGATACAGAGAGAATAAGTGTTGGAAAGATTGAACCTGGTAAGAGGTAAGGAGCTGAGATTTGTACCATTGCCTCCTGGATCCAAGTCCTATTCTCATCTGCACAGGGAATCTTTCCATTGGTATAAATTCCATTGGTATAAATCACAAACAAACCATCCTTTTTCATCCTGTTTAATACTCAACAAAGTATTGTATTCTACAGAGAGGCACTCTCCAAAATGTAGGAGACTCTGGTTCTTTGAAAATTCTAAAGGTTCAAATATAGTCCCAGAGTCTTTCAGTCACTGTGGATCATTCCCACTGCATAAATAACTTCCTTTTCTAGTCACAAATATGCTTAGCAAAGTCTTTTATGAACCTTTGCACAAGCATTTCATAACACAGTAGTCTATGACTTCTTAAGTATCAGGCACTGTGCTAAATGCTAGCCATGCAAAAAAAGGGAAAAGATAGTTTTGCCCTCAAAGAACTTGCAATCTAAATAAAGTAAAAATCAATGAGGGAGAAAAAGAGAACTACTAGAAGATTTATAATAGAAAACAGTGAAGGGAAAAAAAAGATTAGGAGAGAAGAGGAAAGCAAACCATAGAAGAGAATTGAATTCACATTTAGGATTTTCTTCTTCCTGTAACAAGAAATGTGATTTGTTACCATGTCGAAAGGAGAGGGAAGAGAACAAAGCGCTTATTAAGTACTTACCAAATGCCAGGTACTGTGCTAAGAATTATACAAATATCTCATTTTAGCAAATGAAGTATGTATGTCAAGTTTAGGTAATTTACAAAATAGTCTTTAAATTTCTGAATAAGCTGTCTCTATGCTGAGCAGTATAAAATGTTCCTTCTTCCAAATTTTTAGTGATTTATATTCCTAATGGCTCTCCTTTCTCAAAATCTTGATGCCTTTTAGCCTATGAGTATCTATATGGAAATGGAACAGATCTGGGCCATAAAAGGAGAAAAGAAATCCTACTTCATCTTTTTGGGAAACTTCACCTACTGAATAGAATTTTTTTCCTAGAACTGTAAACCCCAAAGGAACTTTAGTAAATAAAATTATTATTTTATGTATTCCAATGAGTCTACGTGAAGTTTTCATATCACTCAACATTTATTCTATCAATAATAGAAAGGGAACAATGACAGCTAAAGAGAGCTAAGATCTTGACTTGGAAGAGATCTCTACTAATTCCCAAGTGAATAACCATCCACTAGAAGGAGCCCTGTCAGGAACACACATAAGAGCAATCAGAAAGGCAGAGCAATCCATCTCTAGAGCAGAAAGAAGGCAGCCGTTAGTTATTGGCAATACCTCTGTCTCTCTCCTCCTCTGAGACTGTCTGTATCCAGCTTACAAAAGCAAAGGTAGCTCCAGGCTTTGAAGCTGCTATTTCTAAGTAGGTCATTAATACTATACAGCTACCTGTTGACAGAAAAGAGGAAAGGAGAGGAGGGGACACCTCTTTGTGATAGAATAATGAGGCTCTGAGGAGTCTAGAGAACTGAGCAGCTTCTCTTATGAGTCTATTTGTATTCTCATGAGTTTTGTCTGTCTTAGGGAGCTAGGCAGTACCAGCTGCTCTGGATCTCAGGCGTAGATTAAATAATAGACCTGAGTGATAAGGATGCTGTGTCACAAAGTCAGAGATAGCTGTGTCCTGGAAAATACCTCCTGAACTCGTAAGGAAACCCTCTTCCTCCTCTCAGAAGAGAAATTGCTGATTGGGAGCACTGTTTTCCAAAAGATGCTGTGTTAGTTTGGTTTGTTTAAATGTTTTTCCTTACTAGAAGAAAAAGTTTAATGCAACAAGATAGCAGAATTTGAGAAGAAATGACTGGCGGGAAAACAAAAGGAAGTAACAAAACTTTTCAAAAAAATAACACTTTTAAGTCTTTTTCATATTCTGGAGTAAACTTTTGGGGATCATAGGAGGTTGCAGTATTCTGGCAATAATGAATTACTAAGTACCTCTCAATTGTTTTAAAAAAAAACACCTATGGGTTGATATTTTATAAATTATCCTGTGTGCCCCCCCTTTTTTGCATAAGTGAGAATATAAAAATATCTAAAAGCATATTTCACTTTGATAATCACAAACTACCCAACTGATTTCTTCATGAGTGAACTGGAAACAGTTCTCAATTGTTCTTGGTGGCTGAATCTCATGTTATTTTACTAGCTACAGGCAGCACCACTCACATAAAAGAGGTAAGTTACCTTTCAATTATGAGATAATTCTCATCCCAGAGAGATTTGATAGGATTTCATAATACATGCTGTAAACTCTTTAAAATGTGTCCTCATGATGCTATAAGAATATTGATTTCCATCAATCAACAAGTATTTTAAAAGCCTTTACTAAATTTACTGGCTATATGAGTATTACTGCAATGTTTCCATTATGGCTCAAGAGTTCCAGGGATAGTCTAAGGTTGTTTAGCTCCTTCTAGGACTTATTAGAATCCATGAGTTCACATTATTGCTAAATCAGGAGTATTAGGAGAGAATGTAGTAGCTCTGGCCTGTGATGAAACTTAAATGTCAGCACAGAGCAAGCTGAATGAAACAAGCAGACTGCTGACCAACATACCTGTAGGGGATACAATGGTATTTTGCCTCTGGTAGTTGCCACCAGCACATTAATCATGTTTTACTGGGATAATACTTAGCAGTTTCTTCAGGCTTGGGAAAATTTTAGGGTAAAAAAAGTCATATTCTTTAATATATCCAATTTAAAGTAAATGCATTTTGAACAGTAAGTCCTTAAATTAAAATATTAATATAAAATGTGAAGTACCATTTAAAATAAATATATAAAGACAAAAAAAGACCAAGCAAAAACTATAAATTGTTTCATTCAAGGTGAAAATTGCTCAGTTTCTAGTTTTTGTTGTTGTTGTTGATCTGACTCCATAGGTCTGCTTTTAATCTCAATTTATTCTCAGATGTGAAATAGTTAAAATCCAATATCAAATTCCACACTAGTTTGTCCTTACTATTTGCTAGGCTCAATAGGCCTAATTTCTCTTTCCTGTTTTCCAGAGAAGCTATAGCTTCTTACTTGGTTCCCCAGCCCTCACTCTGTCATTCTTGTTTTCTGTTTACCTACTCCAGGATTCTGATCTGCTTTTATAATTCAGGTACATGTTATCTGGTGTCAGGCCACCTCTCTCCAACATAATAGTTTGATCTTAATCCTCTTTAAGTACATCTCTGAGTAAATAACTCAGCATTTTATGTCCTGACTTCTTAAAGAAAACAGCTCCTTTTGCCACAAAATCAAACATTTACTTTAGATATAGTGGAACAATCAAATACCACAAATATAAATTAGGTTCCTTCACAGCTTTAATTTATAAACCAATAGCTTTGGGAAGTGCCTTGTAATAACAGATTGGAACACTTATTTGAAAATTTGTATTGTTCTTTCTACTCAAAAAGAAATACAGCCTGTAGAGATTTAAGAGAATGATTTAGGTTTGATACTACATATAAATAGTACCTGTCAAATAAACAGACTGATTCTGTAAGTCACACAAAATCATTCTTGTTACAGTTATTATATGGTAATGTTACCTCTTGTCCATATAACTCAATCTGGCAACCAAAGGTTACTATTCCCCTATTTAAATGCTGACTGACAGATTTTCCCAATGTTCTGGGAGATTACATTGAATTTTCCATTTGTTGTCATGCTTTAAAAGAAAGATGCCTGATGTGAGTGCTAAGATATGACTGCATTTATGTATGTGGTTTTATAGGCAACTGTACTTTTATATTTTCTTTAAATTACAAAAAGTGAAGCATTAGGAGGATATTGGAAACTAATTACAAGAATGAGAGTACAACCTTGCTTTTTCTTTGTTTTTCTTTCTCTTAGCTTCATCATCCCTCTCAAGGCTTTCGATTTGGAACAGTTCGGGAGAGCAGTGCTGAAGATTATGTCAAACAAAGCTTCCCGGAGATGTATGAATATATGAGAAGGTACAATGTACCTGCCACCCCAGATGGAGTGGAGTATTTGAAGTGAGTGTCAGCTTGCGTAGGCCCTGAATGTGATCACTGAGGGAAAGGCCATTTAGCTACTGACACAAACTTTGCACACTATTTATAAATGTCCTACTGCCTTTTTAAATCAGCTGCTTTGGGTATGTATTCTGTGCTCACTGGTGTCTCACATGTTTGTCAGTGGGGAGAAGAAGCATTTCCATAACCTAGATTGGTGGGTGATTGCTTAATCTCAGGCTAGAACTATCTTTGCACAAAAGTATTGTTTAAAGTAGCAGATGATGGAAAATACAAAAGTTGATCTGACACCACTTGGGAAAGCCAGAGCAACACAATGATCAAAACAAGGAAATGCAGGAAGGGGCTAATATATCCCTAGGAAATACTGCATGATAAATCACCAACCCCAAGGCAAGCCTGCTGTTGCTAAGATAAAATAAATTCTTATGCTTCCCTATAAAGTGGAAGTAAGATATATAGTAAGGGTGTTTATGCCTTCTTCCACCTAATTCCACTTAATATCTTCCTGATATGAAACTACTAGAAGAAAACAGGCCATAGCAACATAATTCATTTGCTCTCCTTCATGCATCTTGATAGAACTCAAAGGAGAAAAAAGTCTCCAAGGATCTCCTGGTTTGGTTTTTCTGCTAAGAAGGGAGCAAATTGTACCTAGATGACATTAGCAAAAAAAAAAAAAAAAAAGACAATGCAATAAGTGATAAGCAAGTAGCCAGAATGATTAGTGCGCTTCCTTCCTTGCTGGGACTAAGACAATGACACACATTTACTTGCCTTTGATTAACTGGTAAAATCCATCAAACTTCTTGTTTCTGGAGTTAATGAGATAAAATGCTAAAATTGAAATTATATAATTATTCCATGCTCTATGATATATTATAGCTCTTTCCTCAGTTTCCTTAGTGGACAACAGAAGGATTTTTCAAGCCCTTGTAAGATACTTCTTACTTTAATCCAATGTACCAGGAATCAGAAATAATGGAAAAAAACTTCAGTTTTCAAGCAACTGCTTTATCAGACAAGATGTATAACAGCTGAAGAACACTTTCTCACAAATGTAATCAGATTCTAAGTTCTCTGTTGGCCTCCATTCACTGAAAACTATAGTATCTTTTTCGTGGTATTTATTTTTACTATTCAGTTATTTGATGAAATAACTTAGAAAAGTAGCAATAAAAGATCCTCACACAATTCTGGGCAATCTTCCATAAATTCACAGGTCATCAGTGTTAGGAGAAAGGACATTCATAGGATCACATGTGGAAGGGGAGGAAATTAAAGCTAACATACATGGAGAATGCATGTGTCCATATACAAAAAAGGCCCAGAAAATATAGGTATGGCCTGCATACATGTGTGGCAAGCCTGCTGAGGTCCTTAGATAATAACATTTCATTGTTCCACCAGGTATCATCTCTCATCTCTGCTATTATTCACATTAGTCTATCCTGGACTGTTTTTATAACCATTACCTACTGAACTTCAAGTGGAATCCTCAACTGAGATCCTAAGAAGAATAGGCTTTGTCAACTATTTTTTAACTTAGTTCATAGAGACTAAGCCACAACTCTTTTTCAGAGATAGAGCTCTCAAACATCTAATAGTAAGAAAAAGGCAAAACACAGCTTTCCCTCTAATTAGAGCAGAAAAAAAAAAATTGCCAACTCCCACAGCCTTAGCCCCAGAGGTTAAGCTACAGTGGAACACAGTTTAGTCAACATGGACAAGTCTGTTTTTGAATTCCCTTTTTCCTACTAATCATATCCATGTCATCACAAAACTCTGATTTCAGGTTAGAAAATCCTTTTAAGTATCATAAGTTGCTTAAATGTCACTGTGCTTTCTGCCTCAAATCATTTCAAACACTGCTTTGCAATGAAATTCAAAGAGCTGTGTGAGTCTGAGGCACCACGATTCCCTAGAGCCCCCCAAGATCTTCTGGGCCTCCCATGTAAATGAATAGATATGAAAAGGCAAAAACAAAAAGAATGAATAAGTTGCTACCAGATAATCACCCTATATGACAACCTTTATGTCTTAAATTCTTGCCTTTCACATACAAATGTAGCCAGTCATAATCTTTCTAAGCTTTGTACTTCCTTGCAGATGTTTCACTTATGTTAATTCTTCAAAAAGTCCACGATTTTATCATTGTGCATACTCATTTCCCTAACTCTAATAACAGCCCATCCATATCCTAGCAGATGGTTTCATGAATTGTTGCAGCCAAAAAATATCCATCATGTGATGTGCATCTTCATATTTAAGGAAGCCAATTGTCAGGTCCTCATCCATCAGCAGGCCTGTACTCAAAACTTTTCTAGCTTGACAAGAACTTCCAGAGCTGGTATGTACATTAATTCGGGATCACTTCCATGGCATACTGACACACTGATGCAGAATGCTACTGAAGGATAGCATATGCATCACTTAATTGGAGATTTTAGTTAAGCAAGACTATAAAAAAGTTAAGATTCATTGATCATCTTCACTCCTGGGAGGTCAATATCAAAATTCTGTCCTGTGTATAAAAACTCAGGCAGATTTTCTTCTGCCCATCTTCTAGATTCTCTCCTCCAACTAAGACTCCTGCCCTGGCAGAGGGATAATGGTCCAGATACAAGTCACAGCTGTGTTCCCAGCTGTGCAGCAGCTGAGAAATTAGCTAAGCTTCATTATCTACATTCTAACAGCCCATGCATGAGATAGGATGCTCTACTACAGGATCAGACCCCTCTCTTCCATTCTGCCTGGCATCTATTCTTCCCCAAGCCAGACCTCTTTGTAAATACGAAGTCCCCCATACAGAACTAGGATGCTCACACAGCTAGGACCCTCACAAACAGACCCCCGCCCCATACACACATACACATACATACTCCAAGTAAGAGAAAATCCATGCAAAGTGTCAGGATACACTCAACACAGAGCTGGGATATTTACACACAGAGGTAGACCACGCACTGATGCACACAAAAAGACACTTACTACACAGGAGGAATATTCTTGGGGACAAGGTGGAAAGCTTTGGGCTAGGTATACTTGGGTGCTCTCAAAACTGGTTGAATGACCAGATCCATAGAGTAGTTATTAATGAATTGATGTCAACTCAGTGCAGTGTCCTCTAAGAATTTGCTAGCCCTTTTCTGTTTAATATTTTTATTAATAATTGGATGCATGAATGGCATACTTATCAAATCTGCAAATGACTACAAATTGGAAGCTACAGTGATTGAATAAAGATCTTAGAAGATCTCATCAGAGTAAAATACCAATCTAAAAAAGAAAAAGCCAAAGAGAAATAAATACAGAATGTCACATTTGGGTCCAAAAAACAGCTTACAAAACAGCACAAAATGGATGTGTTGTAGCTAGGTAAGTGGTTCATCTGAAAAAAAATCTCAGGGATCTATAAGTTCAAGAGAGATTTAGGATGACTATCTCCTGACCTCAGGATTTATCACCATAAGTTAGGACACACACATACACACACAGAGGTAAAGTACACACATTGGATAAACATAGGATGACCTCTTGTATTGTACCTATACAATACCTTACCTATAATAATTTGCTGCACATCTACACACAAAGCTAAGGCACCTATGTACAAAGCTAGATCTTTTCTCTTTATTCAGTATAGTAATCAGGCATCCTTACTTCCCATATTAAAATTGTATATATAGGGCTGGAAGCATGCAGAAAGTAGAGGAAGTTGATTTTCAATGGATTCAAAATTCTATCTAGGCCTTCCTTCATTATATTTAATATAATTCCTATAAATCCTCAGCTCCCAGTGACATCATCAATGCCTTCAAACTATTCTTTGCTTCAAAGAATCACTGAATCTCTGAATGGAGGGGAAAAAACCCTCAGAAGTCATGTACTAAACATGTATCTGATCAGGTATCATCTTTCCAATATTCTTAATATTTCAAATCAATATTTCAATATTCAATTCCAATAATTCTCATGAATAACTCACCTAACCACTGTTCAAAGATCCCCAATAATGGGAAATTGACTACTTCTTGAAACATATTTCACTGGTAGATAGTTTGAATTATGAAGAAGTTTTTCATTCTATTGAGCCAAAATCTGCCTCTCCAGATGGCACCACTGCTTCTTGTTCTGTCCTTTGTGGCTAAACAAACCCCTAAGCAAAACATGCTTAATTATTCTTCCATGTAACAGCATTTCAAACACTTGAAGATAGATAGCATATTCCCCCCATAAGTCTTCTTTTTTCTCAGCTAAACATACTCAGGGCCTTTAATTTATTCTTGTTATGTCATGGTCTCTATTGTTCTGACCATCCTACTCATCCTCCTTACTAGTTTACTTCTTAAACAGTGGAATTGTCAGTTCTCTCATCCAGGAAAGTATACCTCTGTTAATACCTCTAATAACAGAGTTCTTTTGGGGGATGTTTATATGTCACAATCTTGACTTACATTGGGGTTACATTCCCCTAAAGCCCCAGGCAGTTTTTTTTTGTTTTTTTGTTTTTGTTTTTTAATAAAACCTGCTCTCTATCCATAAGTTTCCCATCTATTATTTGGGCAATTGATTATTAGATTTACTTACAAGGCTTTATATTCCCTCCTATTAGTAATTTTACTAAATTTTCTTAATCATTGTAGGCTGTCTAGTTTTTTGAGATCCCAATACTATTATCTAAAATTATAACTATCTTTCAACTTTGTGCCATTTGCAAATCTGCTTGCAAATCTGTCATTTATCATTTGTAAATCTGAAATCAGCTTTGACATTAATCATAACTAAAAATGTCTTAATTCAAACGTTCCATATCATATCTTCATCTTCTGATTCCTGAATTATTGTTATCAAGATATCTTAACATTCTATTTTCTTCTTTTTAAATAAAGTATATATTTGCATAGACATGGTCTAGTTATGAGTAATATCACATAAATTCTCAGCCATACCTATGATATTTAATTTACTTCCTTGTGGTAAGATCTCTAGTTCACAGGATTTATTACTAATGCATTGTGCATTTGTACATAGAAATCTCAAGCCATGGCTTTTGTTGTCTGCATTCTAATTGAATAATGTCTCCTGGAAGTTATTAGATGTGTCCACTAATATTCTCCTTCCTTTGTTATACCTATATTTCTACAGTAATCTGCTTATTAGATGTTTGTGGGTGCCTCCATGTACTCTCAACCAAACTCGTGTCTCTAAACAAATATATATCTATATATGCTTACTCATTTTTTACATGCACTCCATTTCTGGCTAAGAAGCCATAATGATAAAGAGATAAATAGACTGATAGGCATAAATTTGTATATTTTAATTTGGTATCTAGAAATCTAAATCACCTTCTCAGAAACAATCTTAACTACCTATTCACTCCCTAAATTTGTGTTTCTTTTCTAAAACTGCTACTTTCAATTAAAAGCAGTGATAACAGTATCACAAGTACCCCTGAGGTTTTCTATTTCACAAACACTAGAAGGATTCCCTAGATTCATTCTGCAAATAGCAGTTTTACCACATGAATCAACAACAGAGGGCATTAATTTGTCAGTTTTGACATGTCTCCATTTTATCCCACATGTACCCCAAAGGAAAAAAAACCTGTCTCCTTATTTCCCATATAAAGTTGGCATATGTCACTTGTACCCCTCAATGAGTCCTTATAAATCATCATTAGTTGCCTTTTTCATTCCTGACCATTCTATACAATCATTCTTCAGAGTACATGAAACTATCAGAAAGTTTATTTCTATGCCCTAAGGCAAGTGTTCTTAATGCTCTTTTTTGTCCCTCATTTGGAGGTCTGGCAAAGTCTATGCTCCTTTCTCAAAATAATGTTTTTAAAAGCATAAAATAAAATACATGGAATTAGAGAGGAAACAGTTAGTTTGAAGCACAGGTATCAAAATAATTTTTTTGGAACACATGCTCACAAACCCCAAGTCAAGGATCCCTACCCTAAGAGAAAATCCTTGAATTATCACATTCTTCAAAAGTTTGGTAGTTCTCATTTCCTTCCTACTGAGTCTCATTGTTTCATCCATCAACCACCTGCCATAGGAGTCTTTTTCATCTTTGTTTTCCTGCTGAATCACTTCTGTCATTCTTAAGAAGAATATTTCATTCTTCCAAGGTCTAGAATAGAAAGTTATTCCCCTAGATCTTTCATTTTCTTCTCTAATAGTGAGGGCAGCCTAAATTTTATGGAAGGAAACTACTTGACACTGGAAGAAACCCATTGTACACTCTTTTTTCAAGTCATTTGCAAATTCCTCCTTGACCTTCCTATTAGAACTGAGCTCTTCAGCCTTCTGCTACTTGCTTTTATAGTTAAGTGACAAACCACCTCTGAAAACTGCCTAATTGTCATACAGTTAATTGTGTGACTAGCTCATAAGTGAGGTTTTATCAAGACTTGCCAATCTTAGTATTGCTTTTCCCTAATTTTTTATTACTCTTAATTTCTCAAAATATTTGATCTATAAGTAACCGATTGGTACTAAAATATTTATTGTAAACAGAAGTTTACCTGAACTGTTGCCTGCTAGATTATAACCATTCTCTATAAACTTACAAATGTAACTCTTCTAGCTATTTTCCATCTTTGCTACTATCTTTTCTTCTCTCTGCTATTCAGATTTCAGATGTCTTCTATTACACTCTTACCTCATTGCTATTTCAGTATTTTCCTGAGAAGACCATGAAAGTATCACATTGTAGCCTTACCTCCATAAGGAGCATTCCATATTCTAGGTTATAAACTTCCTCTCTACTCTTTCTCCCTTCAAAACTTGCCTGTCCTGCTTCCAAATCCTTAAGAGTCTAGATTTCCATTTTCTAAGATTACAATGGTTGTTTTGGTTTAGTTTGGTTTTCTTTCCCATAAACTTAACCCTTCTAGAGTCTTTATGGCTAATAATGGTTGTGTTATCTTTTCCCTGAAGTACTTGCATTGCTTAAATGGGATTCTTGAAGATAGAACACTTTCACCCAAAGAAACAATTTCTAAGATCAGGTGCTATCACAAGCGAGCAAGGGAGATGCCTGAAGAAAAAACAAAAGGGAAAAAAATTCTTTCAGTTTAACCCCTGTAATAGATAGAGGGTTCTTTAATGGTCTTCAAAGCATTAATAATTTGCAGTTCCATGGACCAAACAGGCTAGTGCAAGAACCATGAAAGGTCATTCCTAAAAGGCATCTTAAATATCATCAAGATCAAGCTCCTTATTTTATACAAGAGGAAATATCAGGTCATTGACAAAATCCAGTTCTTATCTACTTAGTCCACTGCCTTTTCCACTGGCTGGACCTTTAGCCTTGGATTATGCAGGAATATTCTGTCAACCCACAAAAGAGAAGGGAAGTCCATTAATTATTTCTTACCATTCTTTGTCAAGTGGAGGGGGAGAGAATTTTAAAATTCTTGCCATTTTACAGAAAGGGTTAAATAAAGCCTATGGATTTGTAAGTTTGTGGAGAATGGTAAGCTTTTGATTTACCAGTTCCCAAAACTGCAATCAAATCACTAAATTTTAAAAATATTTTAACCCAAATTTACTAGTGAGTGATGGTAACTAGTTTTCTAGAGTGCAAGTCCAAATTAGATCTGTGTTTTGTGATGTGAAACGTGCTTCTCAGGCTCCAAGTACCCTCTGGTTTGAGTAAAGTTGTTCTGCTAAAACTTCACTCTATTGCAAGGATTCTATTATGTTTCAAAGCAATAACCCCACAGGAGATGAGCTGCAGCTGGAAATACCTATTTTTAAAAGCATCATTTCTGCTCCAAGCTGCAATAAACTCTGGCTTCTATCTGAATTGGAGTCAAAGTGAGTTGTACTCTGGAGACCTTTCCCTTACCTTCAAAGATTCTTGATTTTTCAAATAGCCAAGTAGAAAAGTGGATAGGATTATAGCATCATAGATTTAGGTTGAATGGGACTTTCAAGGCCATCTAGTTCAACCCCCTTATTTTATAGATGAGGGAACTGAGGCCTCAACAGGTTAAATGCCCAGGGCACACAAATAGTAACTAAGAGAAGTAGAATTTGAAGCCAAATCTTCTGACTCAAATTTAGTGCTGTTCTGATTATACCATGCTACTTCAATACTATATAGATATTTATAATGTCTCCTTCCTTGCTTGTGGTCTGAAGAAAGTCTTTCCTGTATAAGACAGACTAGCGGGGCAGAATAAGCAGGTCCTAGGCTAAGGATTCCCAACTTTGATTTCAAACACCAGGAAGTTTCTCTTGATATCTCACCAAAAAAAATTATGTTGGTAATGTCTGCAATTTAACAAACCTAAAGTCATTCTCTTGACTTAAGCTAAATACAAAAGATACAAATTCTCCTTAGGAGATGTAACATATTTGGAATTTATCAAATTCTTCCCTAAACACATATGGGGTTGAGAAAGGAAGTTTGAATGTACTTTATACTGAAAGAATACCCTTTAAGTATAAAGAGTAGAAGGGACCAACGAAGGAAAATAGAAAGAAAGGAGATGTTGGGAACACTGAAGAAATGCCTTGTCCACTGAATAAAGTTTTTTCATAGTAGATTGCTGGGAAAAGCTGCCATGTTGAAATAAATTCATGCATGCTTTATGTTTCATGAATAATCACATGCTTGAAGGTCAGTAGGACTTGCTTCTTCCCATCCCCTCCAGGAAGATCTTGAAAATGCCCTTCCCTAAGACCACTATGACCAGCTCCAACAGGTATATTCTGACCACCAAGAGCAATCACAGGAAAGTGAGTGTGGTGGTGTTTTCTTCGAGACTGTTTGTATGTCAATGAAGGTTTTTTCCTCCTTCCTTCCATTTCTTTTCCTTCCTTTACTTTTCCTCTTCTCTTCCTTTTCCTTTTCTTTCTCTTTCCCTTTCCACAAATTTACACCATCTGATATCACATCTTTCCTAGACTAATATAATATCTTCATAATTGTTTTCCTTTCTCTTTCCTGGTTCAATCTCTACACAATAACCAAAATGATATCCTTAAAGCACAAATCTGACCATGTCATTCACCTGTTCAAAAAACTTCAATGGTCCCTACTGCATCTAGCATAAAATATAACTACTTGTTCTATTTGCCATTTATAGCCCTTCACAGAGTGAG
This sequence comes from Antechinus stuartii, assembly GCA_016696395.1. Classification (NCBI taxonomy): domain Eukaryota; kingdom Metazoa; phylum Chordata; class Mammalia; order Dasyuromorphia; family Dasyuridae; genus Antechinus; species Antechinus stuartii. The sequence continues at coordinate 18,330,999 of MU174308.1, read as the reverse complement.
TCCAATAAACCTTTCCAAACTTGTTTTACATTACTCCTCTTTATATGAGATGCCTTCTAGCTGAATTGTTGTTGTTTTCTAAGCTCAGAATTCCATCTCCCATTGCCATGGCTTTATACAGCTTGTCTCCATACCTAGAATACACTCTATCCTCACATCCTCCTCTTAAAAATCTTAAAAATTCAAAAAAAAAGTCTTGACTTCCTTCAAGGGTCAGCACATGTGTTACTTCCAATGGAAAACCTTTCCTGATCTTCCTAGTTACCAGTGCTCTCTGGAGTCAAATTGTTTTATATTTACTTAGTTCTTTATATTTTTCTCTTTCAGAGGAATGTAAAGTCCTCTGAGAGAAGGCAAAGACTGCTTTTCTTTTTTGGTTTTTTATCCTCAGGATGTGCCTTACATTTGTGTGGGCATTTAATAAAGGCTTGCTGAAGTGAATTGTTTAAAGAGTACTGGTCCTAAGCTAAGGATTTCCAACTTTGAATCCTTCCATCTGCTGGCTGAGCAAGTCACTTAATCTCTCTATATGTCAATCTCCTCCTCTATGGAAAAAAAAAAAAAATATATATATATATATATATATTTGAAGATTTGTTGTAAAAGACTATGTTTAAAAAACTTAAAATACCATACAAAAGTGCATTATCACTATCATTATCATCACCATCATTATTATTATTATCCAACTTTTCTTGTGTATTAGAAGTAAACAATTGTTCTAGTGCTTCATTTAGCCACTAAATACTATCAAATTATCTGCAATTACAATTACCATCATCATCCCCTCAAATAGAAATAGAAGCTACTCTACTAATAAATACATAAAGATTACCACTGTCCATATATTGACTTAGTGTATATATGTATACATATATAAAATTTGCATATTTTGTTAAATATTTCATCTTGTTGATCATACTCAGAACTATTGCAGATCATGTTTGACACCTCTGTTCTATAGTATAAAATTCAAACTCCTTATCCTGGTACTCAAGGTCTTTCTAGATCTGGTCTTCTATTCTTATTTTACCTTATTCCTCATCATGTACTCTACATTGTATTCCCATTCTTTTTCTGCCATCTCTCACTTACATACATTCAAATGGGCTATTCTCCAAATGGGCTGAAAATGTATTCTTTCCTTACCTCTGCCTGTTGAATTCTTTCTCTACTTTCCATATATTCTTCCATGGGACTTTGCCCCTCCTCCTACACTTTGTTGAAAGCAACCACTCCCACTTTAAATATTTCTAGAGATTTGTCCGTATCTCTCCCTTGTCCCTATAATACTCTACCTTGCATTCCATCTATGTGTACATTTAATATCACCCCAGTAGATTATAAGCAACTCGAGCACATGAAATGCCATTTTTCATCTATCTATCCTACATATAGAAGGTATACATTTAGTGTTTGTTGAATTGACTCAGTCAATCTTACTGGCCTAAAAACATTATTGATAACAATAACGAATTTATATAGTGTTTTGCAATTATAATATGCTTTACTTATATCACCTGATCCTCACAACAAAATCTGTGAATAATAATAGCTAGTATTTGATACAGTAAAGCTATTATTTCCCCTTTGCACAGATGAAAATACTGAAGTTGCTTGCCATAGTCACACAGTCCATAAAGGAAAGGGTTAGTACTCAAATCCAGTTCTAACTCCCTTTCCAGTATTCTATCTGCTACACTGTAATACCCATCATAATGAATCATTTGCAGCCATCTCCCCTAGAGGATCTACGATTTTATTTATCCTTTCTTGCTCATTAACCCTCCCAGAGAATGGCAACCTGACCTACAAAGTCTCCAATAAAGCTGATGCCTGATAAGGATCGCCATTTCAATCATATGGATTTATGAGGGCTCCCTTCGTAAACTAACAGATCTGAGTCCCATCAAGAACCATATTAGAGAAGGTCAAAGCAGTTCCGACCTCTTCTTTGCCTGAGTCTATGGAAAGAACTACCTTATGCCAGCCTGGAGCAAGGGGAATTCAAATCTCATCCCCACTGAATTTACTGTCCTTGGTATATATCCTTTAGTGTGTTGAGATGTAAAGAGAGTTAACTTCAGCACTAGCTAGCCTGATTCCCAAAGGTCCTCTGTCCCTCTCTGATCTGTATGTAGTTCCCTGATTATTAATGACTCATGGGGTGGGGGGGTGTCTTCTTTTGGTTTTAACCCTAGGAATGATCCAGAGAAGCTGGACGCCTTCATCATGGACAAAGCACTCCTTGACTATGAAGTGTCCATTGACGCTGACTGCAAACTGCTCACAGTGGGGAAACCATTTGCCATTGAAGGTATAAATCAGTTGTTATTTTGCTCTTATTGAGAACATGTTGGACTTGCCAACTTTGCAAGTTACCAATGTAGACATCAGCTTTGATGCAAAGAGGCATCCCTCTTTCCTTGTTTTAATTTTATTTACCTCAACCACTGATCTCAGAAGCTGTTAGAGCAGGGCACTGTTTTGGGGCACCATTTACTCATTCTGTCAACCAAAAGCAAAGCACTTCAAAGGCTGATGCTTATACTCTAGGCCTAGGGAGAAAATTGGGAGTGGGGAGAGGATGAAATAATTAACAGGTATTAGATATAACTTTACTCCTTGTTGATCTGATTTCTTCAGTAGTCAGATCTTGTGATCATTCTAAGTTTGTAAATAAGTTTGTAAAAAAAAAAAAAAAGATTTTATGAGCGAGATAGGACCTTCAATATCATCTTTCATTTTTTAGAGGAAAAAACAGAGGACTAATAAACTTAAAAGTGTTGCCCAAGGTCATCCAGAAATAAGTGCTAGTGTTTGGACTATAAACCAAGTCTTCATACTTTCAATCTGGTGATTTTTCTTGTACTTTGCTAACAAATGAAATGAATCACCCATTTTGAAATTAATTCTGAGATTACTGAATAATCAATTCTCTCTTTCAGTGCCCCTTAGCCCTTGGAAGTGGTGTATTACCTCCTGACTATTGATAAGTATTTTTTGCTGATGGTTTTGTTCTGCTTATCACCTCCTTCCTTGCCTGGACATAGTCCTTGCCCTCAGAGAGTTTATAATCTACCAGGACTTACATTCTATGCCAGCAGCATTAAAAGAAACACAGCTGTATAGCCAACAATTCAACAAACATTTATGACTCTGTGCTAAAGGCTAGGCTAGATGACGTAGGAGTTTCAAGGAGTTTACAAGTTAGTCATTCTCATTTGCCTCAGTGCAATACAATGGAACTGAATAGACTACTGCCTGAAATCCTTAACTTCATCCAGCATATTAAATGGGAGATCCCTCCACCAATCAATGTGTAATTAGAACAACGTGTCCAGCCACTGTGCTTCCTGAGATCAAGACAATTCAGGCTCCAATTTGCTTGCTTTAGTATCTCCCTCCCCTGAACATACTAACAGCTTGCTGGCCCCAGGCTTTGTGTGTGTGTGTGATCGATGGCACATGGCAAGAGTGGAAGCTGTTCCACTTTGCCTTCCTCCAAAGGCAATCAATCTCTTTCCTATTTCCAAAGGCAAAATGACCCTTCCATGAATCCAGAACTTCTCCAAACCTAGTACCCAACAAATGAAAGAGGCAGAAAAAGTTGATGGGTCTAGTGATTTAGCAGTTTAAAGCAGAACCTAAGGCAGCTACTTAAGGTAGATTACCTAGACAACCAATTTTCTTTTTGGTGTGGCTCAACAAATTCCTGATGTGTAGAGCCTCTGGGGACAAGGAAAAACTTCAATTTTGTTTCTCTACTCCAGGTAATTGTGGTCCCTCTGCCATCAGCAGCGAGAGTGAGTCATGTTGGGCATGATGACCTGCCTTATATCTGACCGAGCTGTCTCTTTTGCTCAAGGAGGTGACCCTAACTTCTAAGAAGGCAAGGGTGATATAGATTGCTCCACCCTGCTTTAGCTCAGTACCAGATGCCGCTGTAGCTTTAATTAACTCCCTACCGGTTTTCTGCTTACATTCCCATCTGTGCTCTTGAAACTTTGTGTCTAGCAGTTGACATCATCTCTAGGCACCATGTTGTTTTTAGAGGGAATAAATGCACTATGGTTCATTCCAATGGTGGAATGCTGTGATTCCTTATGGGAAGGTCTTGCAACCCTCTGTAAGAATGAGCAAGAAGACTGCAGGTTAGAATAGACTATTATTTTCATTGTTGGCTTCTTATGAAAACTTAATGAGTGAAGTTCAGAATAGATACTCTCTTTCTAAATAAGTTCTTGTTGTTAATTACACAGAAAGGTAAGAGTTGATCACAAAAAAAGTAACAAAGTATGTTTGTGACATCTGACATGGGCCCACTTAGCATCTTATCTATCTGTGAAGATATAAAGTCCTTCATTTCACTGGTCTGGGGAATTCAGAACTGAACCACTTCTTGCCAGTGCTCACATAGCTAGTTCCTAGTTTGAAATGAAGAAATAAAGAAAAAAAAACTGTCAATTTGAGACCTCTTTCCAATTGCATGGAGTAAAGTAAAAAACTATACAGAGGTTTCCATTACCCATTTTTACAATATTTTGATTTACTATTCTCATGAAAAAAGTGACCTTGGCTTAAATATATCATATTTCAATAGCCAGTGGAATTTTCATTGAGAAGTTTTAAAATACTATATATAATATAAACAACTTGTAAACTCCTTGAATGAAAGGGCCATACCATCTGATACTTTTATGTTTCCCACAGTAACTAATACAGAAATTAGTACACACTCAACAAATAATTATTTAATTTATTATTTTTAATTAACTAAAGTTCATTAATAAAATTTCATTAGATTCATAGTAACTTATGCAACTAACCAAATAGACAACTAGTAGTCTAAAACATCTAAAAAATTAATAAAGGTTATAGAATGTTAAAAATTATTACCAGGAATCACTAAAACAGGAGGAGAATGAAATATCTTAATTAAAATATGCAATATGTTGCATGTTGATTTGCATTAGATAGATACAGATGTATGTTTTATGGATGTGTAAAGATATTAATCCATTAATATAACCTTGCTTCTAAATTTCCCCCATAATTTGAAGAATGATTTATTTGGCTGAATAAACAACTAATCTCAATAGCTAAGTTTGGTTTAAAAGTTCCTCAGAAGTAGATTTTGTTCTTAAGCAAGTATGCAGAAGGAAGGATCAAAGCTGTTAAATGTTCGAGAAATTGTGGGAAGTCTTGGGTGAAATTGAATCTGATGTACCAGAGGAATGAAGAGTCACTGGAATTGGAAAAGGAAGTGTTAAGATAAATTAATACATGTCTCAAAGTTAAGCATTGCAGCAATAAATGTCCTAGAAGAAACAAGGATAATGAAGATGAACAATAATGATATATGACATTCCATCAAAGAACTCAATGTTCTGTTAAGTCAGGCTTGTTTCAATGCCCATAAGAATCATCCATATTTTGGGTTAGTAAACTGAGGCCAACAGATTATGTAATTCACCCAAGTTTATTCTAATTGTTTTAAGTTTTCTCTCTTTTCATCTTTAAAAGGGAACCTATATTTTGAAATTTGAACATTGTCAATTAAAATACATTCTGAACCTTTTCTCCATATTGGCTGCAAATAGCAAGTCATGGAAAGTCTGCCAAACTAAATGGATCTTTCTTTTATTCAAAGTTAATCCTAGTTATCTGAGAGGTTATTTCAGATATTTCAGGTATTTTCCAATCAGATGTAAACACAGAACTGTTAACTTGTAAAATCAACAGAACCAAAACACACTTCTACCGCTCTTAACACAGAATTTCCAATTCATTTGTAGGAAAGTGACCAAGATCATATTCTGGAAATTGCTTCCTTGTCCTAGAATCAGCATTGTGTAGATAGTATGGCATAAATAGATTACTTGATTTGTAATCTGGTAGACACCTGAGTTTCAATGCACCTCAGACTCTGCTGGCTCTATGGCTATGGGGAAGTTAGTTAACTTCTCTTATTCTCATCTGTAAAATGAAAGGCTTAGACTTGATGGACCATAGGACCTTTACAGCTCTGTCCATGATCCTATAATTGTCCAAAGAACCTGATACCTTCGTTTTTCAAGCTAGAGGATATTATTCTGCTTCATCTAACGAAAATATGTTCAGCCTATTTCTGAAAGCAGCTCCTAGCTACTAATGGTAATTAAGAAAGTGATTCAGAATGCCAGAAGGAGCTGGCAAATAGAAGAGCCATCCTCTGGTCCTTGAGAACAGACAAATTTTAAATGCAAATGATGGAGAAAGAAAATGAAACCCTTTGCTTTTTAGTTCTTTTTAAAGTTTTTTTTTAATTCTAATTATAGCAAAAATTTTGCTGTTTTATAAAACTTCCCCATGCCCCAACCAAAATAAGTTTCATTTGTGTATCCCCCTCCCCACCACGGACTTCAGATTTTTACTTTCCATTCTCTTTAATGGTGATATTCAGCAGAAGAGCCAAGAGTACAGCACTAATATCTCAATATTGGCTTTGAATGTAATAGTGTAGCAAATTAGAATATCAGATGATAATGGATAGAGGTCTATTTTTACCAGGTCAATTGCAGTGTAACTGAGATGTGATAAAGTAGAGAGATTTAATATTTATCACTTTTGATGTGGCAGTTTTTTCAAATATGAATGTACATTAGATGAAGCTTTTCTCCTAGTACATTTGAATATCTGTACAGTGTTCTGAAAACTTATTTTTAGAATAAGTATTGCCTCCTTGGAAGCATTCATTTTAAGACTTAGTTCTCTCTTCACATACTGAGTCTAGGCTACCACAATATATGATTCCAGAATAGATTTGTCATCAGGTGTAATAATCAGGGCAGGAATTGTCTGCTATACAAGTCCAGGTAAAATTTAGAAGAAACTTGTTAAAAGTAGCTTTCTTGTTATGAAGTTGGAATGTGGACTTAATACTAACTAGTATCAAAGCCCTAAAGTTGGAAATGACTTGAGAACTCAAGTCTAACCTCCTCATTTTATTGATGAGGGAACAGGGTTTACAGGAAGGTTGGATGACTTTTGGTAGCCATAAGCTGCAGAGACCAAATTTAAACTCAAGACCTTTGCATCCAAATGGCCATGATGACAATGGTGATGATGAATATCTAGGTAGCACTTGAAAGTTTACAAAATGCATTATCTTATTTGGTCACCAAAACAACTCTGAGTTAAATATACAACAACATGAGCTGTTAGGTCATTATCTCAGAATTGTAAAGAACCTTCAATCATATCTAATCAAGACCACATTCTACAAAATCACTGACAAGTAATCATGCAAAAACCTCCAGAGAGGTCAAACCCACTCTCTTCTCAATCAACCCATTCTCCCTTTTTATAAACTCTAAATTATTAGAAAGTTTTACTTTACATGGAGTATTAAGCTGCCTTGTTGCCATTTCTACTTATTGTTCCTAGTTTTACATACTGGGAACACACAAATGACAAAATCCTAAAATGTCACAATTAGAAAGGATCTAAGCTTCCTTCTAGTTCAATCCATAGCAAAGAAGGAAAAAAAGAGGGAACAAAAAGGAAAGAAATCCTTTCACATTTAACATACCCAAACAGTAGCTATTCAGTCTCTTCTTTGAAGACTCCTAATAATATGAGACGGGGCAGAGTTAAAGAAGGAATTCTGGAGGTACTGAACCTCCTCCCACAACAGACCATTGCACTATTATATAATTCTAATTATTAGGATATTGGGGGTTTTTTTATTTGTTGGTTTTTTCCTCCTGATATCAAGCCTAAATTAGCCTTTTAAAAATTTGTACCCATTGTTCCTGGTTCTGCCCTGTGGGACCAAACCAAATTAACTTAACCCCTTTTCCACAGAAGAGCCTTTTAGATACCTAAAAACAGCTATCATGCATTTTTGCTTCGGTCCTCTCTTCTTGAAATTCTCCATTAAAAAGCTCTTATATGGTCAAAACTCAAGACCCTTCATTATTTTATGAACTCTCTTCAGCTCCAACTTCAACATTCTTCCTAAAAAAATGGCACACAGAACCAAATAAAGCATCCCAAATTTGCACTGGTTCTCTGTGTAACATGTTTGGAAAAACACTGAAGTATACAGAGTACAACAGAAGTGCCACCTCCCTAGTCCTGGACAGAGTAGCTTTCTTAATGCAGTCTAAGTTTATATTACCTTTTGCCTCACATTTATGTAACACTGAATCTTCCACCCATTATATTAGCTATGCTCCTATTTTGGGGTCACTTACAGATTTGACAAGTGAGTGATAGTTGTGCTTCCAACCAAGTCATTGATAAAAAGGTTGACAAGCACAGGACCAAGGATAGATCTCTATAGCCCCTTATAGGGAGTTGTGCCTACTGAGCTTATCTTCTAGGATACATTTCTTCATTGTCCATGAGAATAGAATGAAAAATTTTATTTAATGCTTTTCAAAAAGTTATACTTTATCTATTGCATTCATATAATCTTCCATTGCACTTTCCAAAAAAGGGAAATTAAGTAAGCTTGCTAGATGATCTACTTTTGAGAAACTATGCTGCCTCTAAGTGATCATCATTTCTCCATCTATATTTTCAAAAATCACTCCTTTGTATGATATAATATTTGCACAGCATAGTACATGGTACATAATAGATATTTAATAAATACCTGTTCCAACCTTACCAGAATTTTTCCAGGAATAAAAGTCAAGCTCACTTTTCTATAATTTGCAAATTCCACCTTCTTCCCTTTTCTGGAAATTATTACATTTGCCCTTCTCCAGCCCTGAAATCTCTTCTATATTTCATTTTTTAAATTTACATATGAGCATATCCTACATGATGGGAAAATATATTGGACAACCTGTCTTCCTAATAGATTCCATTATCAACCTTGCCTTCCAAACCAAAATAGCAAGACACAGATTAGGTGCTCAAAAATATATATTGAATTGATTTGAAAAACTCTAATATCTTTTATTGTTATTGTCTTAATTTTTGACACCCCACTGTTAAGGAAGAAAAGAAATAATTAGGGGAAAACAATGTATATCACTTGTAAAGATCAAATGATACTTTTGTATTATTTATTATATCTATGTCAATTATTAAGCACAAACACATCCCTGACTTGGTATTTCAATGAAAAGTTTTACATATCTGCTAAAAAAGAACAAAAACTCAATTTTCACATAAATGTCCTTAGAAATGAATAATAAAGAAAAAGAACTATAGAAAATATGTTTTTCATTAAGCATATGCAGTTTTTTGAAGTCTATTCACTTTTGATCTGTAAAATTTCAGCCATACTTTCAGGTTATCTGCCTCCGTTTTCCTGGAAGTTAAAAAAAAAAAAAAAAAAAAAGCTTTTGTAGTTGCAGCACTGAAAAGCTAAGAACAAAATTCAGTTGTCTGTGGTCCCTTTTATATGGTTTCTCAAAGTAATTTCCAGGATAGCAACAGACTAGAATGCAATAATTACTGTCCACTCAACCAGTAAGAAGACAGTAAAAAGATAAAGACGGCCCAAGTTTCCTGAGGTTTCAGCCCTGGAAAAGGATCCCAGAGGTTGCTGACAAGAGAAACTATGAGTCATAGACTGTCTGTATTGGGAAAGGCTTGAGGTCATCTAGTTCAATTCAGAAAATATAAATCTCCTCCATAGCATTTCTAACAAGTAATCCTTCTACCTCAGCTCAAGAGTTCCATTGAAAAGAAACTCACTACTTCACAAAGCCATCCATTAGACAGCTCTTATTATGAGACTACTTTTCCTTATATTGCCCCTTAGTCAGTAGGCCCTCCAGGGTTAATAGAACAAATCTCATTCTTCTTTATGGCAGTCCTTTAGTACTTGAAGATTTTTATCATTAATGGTCAAAGGATATGAACAGACAATTTTCAGATGAGGAGATTAGAGCCAAAATTGGAGTTGTGAAATGATCCAACCATTCTGGAAAGCAAACTGGAGCTATGCCCAAAGGACTATAAAAGTGTGCAAACCCTTTGACCCAGCAGTGCCTTTACTGGATCTGTATCCCAAAAAGATCTTAAAGAAGGAAAAAGGACCCACATCTACAAATATGTTGTAACAAAGAATTGGAAAATGAGTAGGTGCCCATGAATTGGGGGTTGGCTAAAGAAGTTATGGTACATGAAGATAATGGAATATAGAGCACCAGCCCTGAAGTCAAGAGGACCTGAGTTCAAATCTGGCCTAGACACTTAACACTTCCTAGCTGTGTGATCTTGAGCAAGTCACTTAATTCCAATTGCCTCAGCAAAAAAAGAAGAAAATGATAATGGAATATTATTGTTCTATTAAAAATGAACAAGCTGATTTTAGAAAGTCCTGGAAAGATTTACACGAACTGATGCTAAGTGAAACAAGCAGAACCAGGAATACATTGTACAAAGTAACAGCAAGAATGTGCAATGATCAACTCTGAAAAACTTGATTCTTCTCAGTGGCTCAGTGATCCAAAGCAATCCCAACAGACTTTGGACAGAAAATGCCATTTGCACCCAGAAAAAAAAAAGGAGACTGAATGTAAATCAACATGTGCTTTGTTCACTTCTTTTTTCCTGTTTTTTTCTCTCTCCCATAATTTTTCCCTTTGCTCTGATTTTTCTCTCCCAACATGATTCATAAAGAAATGTGTATTAAAAATAAATTTACTAGACCAGAAAAGATTTTTATCATTAACATTCAATTCACCTAAAAAAGAATGCAAATATAGACCTTGATTCCAAAATATTTTAGCAACTAAGAGAGATTGAAAACTGAAATCTCAGACCTAAAATATTTGGGTTAGGACTTTTCTAGGGGTAAAACTGAATAAAGCCTATCCACATTTCTCACCACAGCTGCCATCACTGGCATCATATGATGATCCAAATATATGAAAGTACAATCCTGGTTGTTAGGATATTTTGAATGTCTTGATAGAAGGATTTATGTACAATTTGGGGGGGGGGTCTATCTCACATATTCCTCTGATTCATTTTCCTGGTTCATGCCTCCACCTAAAAGTAATCCTGAAATTTTTTTTATCTTTTTTGATGTCCAAAAAAGTCTTCAGTTCCCTCTCACATTCTTATCAAGCTAATGGAGACACTAATTTGAACAGCTTTAGTTTATATGCCAAAAAGAGAAGAAAAAAGGATTTGTACATGAGCCCAAAGATAGTCAAAAATACTCTGCTTTATTTCGTAAGAACCAAAACAGTCCTCCTAACTTAAGAGTACTATCCTACAAGGTTCATCATTATTAAGAAGTCAAACAAATTTACTTTCTGATGGGCCCCTCAGAAAAGAATTTTATCTCTTTCCTCTTACCCCAAACCTGCTTAATCCACAAAGTATTGGTGTAAGACAAGTTCTAGTTTATTTCTTCAGTGTTTTTTAACAGTTTGTTTTCAATCACAGTTCCAAGGCATAGTTTCCATCATTCCCTTCAATAATGATCTTTCTTTTCCCTTTGACATTCCATTTACTAGTTTAATATACTATTATATTAACATATAATAGTATATGTCCTACTATTATATATAGGTGCTCCATTATATGGAGCTCCATTACTAGTTTAATATATTTACCAAGCGAAGCTTCATGCTGGGGGTCATATGTGGCTTTTTCTCTAGGAACACATGTGGCTTGGTATTTCTGGTTGCCTTGCTACTGCCTCCAGGATTACATGGTGTTATTTTCTCTCCATCCCTATCTTCCCTCCACATCTCACATCAAACCTCTCATATAAAAGCAATTTCTTTCTTGAGTGCGCACATCCAGTGATGTCATGGTTTTCCCACTGGGTAAATTGTCCTCCTTGAAAATCAGCAACTAGGATAAGAGAAATAGACTTGGTATATGATGTTTCCTGGACTCCTAATTCTCCTTCCAAGATTCTTTATCAATAAAAGGCATATTATATTAAAGCTAAAATATATGTTAGGGATCAGAAATCAAACAGAAAGGAAACCAAAACTTACACAAACTAAATGACTTGCCAGGGAATCATACAATTAGTTCATAGCAAAGCTGGAGCTAGAAATCAGATATCCTGACTTTTAGAGCAAAGTTTACTTTCTATTACCTCAGTTAGCGGCATAAAGACTCATCTAGTTCTTTAATAGGGAAATGATTAGTCTAAAAGTGAAAATATATAATATCTTTGAATCCTTTGAAAGAAAGGTGCTTAATAAAATTCAAGACTTTATTCCCATGATCATGCCTGATATTAAATCAAAAATATCTATTGTAGTCTCTTAGGAACAATGGAGGAAATGTCATTTGAAATTGTATTTTCTCCTAGGCTATGGCATTGGCCTGCCTCCAAACTCTCCACTGACCTCAAATATATCAGAACTTATCAGCCAGTACAAGTCACATGGATTTATGGATGTGCTTCATGACAAGTGGTATAAGGTGGTTCCCTGTGGCAAGAGAAGTTTTGCTGTTACTGAGGTAAGAGATGCATTTGTCAACCATAACTAATCAGTCTTTCTTTGCCTTTATACGCACACAGTGTGTGTGTTAAAACGAGTATTCTAGTCACAGAAGCACATTTGTCTTGGGATATGTGGCCAGTGATAAGACTGCAATAGACACTTAGTTCCCTAATCAGTATTTGTGATATTCCTTTCCTCCTATGGGTTTCCTAATATGACTTCAATTGGGCTTGTTCCTAATTCAAACTATGGGAAACACTTTTATGAGAGAACATCCTGAAAATGTGTCTGTTGATGCTTTTCTTATAAATGGATAGAAAGGCTATGTGTGTTCTGTATATTACTTGGGTTAAAACTCCTTTAATAAGAAGTTAGGAAATTTCATTTCAAGAGAAACCAGTAATCCATCTAGGCCAGGATTCTGCCTCCAAAAATGGAGAAAATGCCTTCATATGGGAGAATAGTCATTGTCCATTATCCTCTCAATGTCTCTGTGGCCTCACTGGGACAACAAAGGGTTCAGACTATTGATTTCTAAAGTACTTTCCAATGTTAATTTCTTTTTGTCCATTGTTCTAATCCAAAACCCATATTTGACAGATAAGAAAAGTGAAATCTATAGAGGTGTGGAAACTTGTTCATATAAATGGTAACAGACAAAATCAGAATTAGAATCCATGGTTTCCAAATCACATTTCAGTGCTCTTTCCACTTTAACATTTGCTTATAGGATAATAATGGAGCTGAAAGCTAGTATGACATTCAACAATGTGGAAATGAGGAACTGCTAGTGACACAGTGTCACAGTAAAGGACAGATAGATGGAGGGATGGATGATAGATAGATGGTCAAAGTTTAAAAAAAAAAAAAGCCTAATGAACCTGAGCCAAGTCTACTTGAGACATATAAAAAAGAGATTGTAGGAATCTGAGAATCATATTACATCAGGAGATCATACCACAAGAGTTGAGACTTCAAAGTGAAAGGGGGAAAATTTAAATTAATCTTCCAGGTCACTTATTATTTTGCTCCTTTGCATAATCCTTTAAACAACAGTAAAAGTAAATTATTCTAACCTAGACAAAGTTCAGAAAAGGAAAAAAGAGGAGACTAGTTGACTTAAGTAGTATGATCTCAAATGAGGAGAAATTATTAAAGGAAATCAATGAATGCAGCTGAGAAGAAAACATTGAACAATATTCATTAACACATAACACTTGCATAAAATGCAGTGACTCATAAGAATCTTAGATTTGGGGACCATATACTAATTACAGAATCATAGATTTAAAACTACAAAGAACCTCTGAGTTCATCTAACCTAAACTTCTCATTTTGGGGTTGAGGAAAGTGAGCCCTCTTAAAGAAAGCAATATCTTAACCAAAATGTATGACTATCTGATAGCTGAATTCCAAGCTTCTACTCCAGATAGAGTAATGAATGAGATATTGGGGGCAGAACACTGTTTCCTCTTAAATTAAACTTGGAAGGCTGGCTGCTATTTCATCTAAGTTGACCTTTGTTGTGATATCATTTGCATACTCCCCTATGTGGAAGCTATATTCCATCTCCGCTATGAAGAGAAAACAGGAAAGAGTTGAATTACAACCATAGAAGTTAAACATAAAAGATTGTTGATGATGGTGATGATGATGGTGGTGATGATAGTGGTGATGGTGATGATGGTGGTGATGATGATGGTGGTGATGATGGTAGAAATGATGATGGTAGTGATGATGGTGGTGGTGAGGATGATGATGATGATGGTGGTGGTGATGATGGTGGTGGTGATGATGATGATGGTGGTGATGGAGGTGATGATGGTGGTGATGATGATGGTAGTGATGGGGGTGATGATAATGGTGGTGATAATGATGGTGATTGTGATGGTGGTGGTGATGATGGTGGAGATGATAGTGGTAGTGATGGTGGTTGTGATGGTGGTGGTGATGGTGGAGATGATAGAGGTAGTTATGATGGTGATGATGATAGTGGTGATGGTGGTGGTGATGATGGTAGTTTCTTGTATAACACAATTGTACCATTCTCTAAGAGACAGTATGGTATAATTGATAGAACATTGGCGTCCAAGTCAGAGGGCCTCAGTTTTCAATCTACTCTGATACACAATGGTTATGTGATCCCCAAATGATTCTAGGCAAATTATTTTAACCCTTCATTATCCCAAGCAGCTCTCTTCTACTGTTAAGTTACAAAGTAGTTGTTAGTCTGCTTTGGTAGAGGGAATTTCCTCACTGGTAATCCTTATTCTAGTTTTTTGTTTGTTTGTTTTGCTGAGGCAAATGGGGTTAAGTGACTTGCAGGATCACACAGCCAGGAAAGTGTTAAGTGTCTGAGGCCAAATTTGAACTCAGGTCCTCCTGACTTCAGGGCTTTTTTGAGCTCTATCCACTGCACCACCTAGCTGTCCCTATCCTTATTATACTAGTAAAATCCTCCTCTCCATCTGCCTGTTATATCAAATTGTTTGGGTTGTTCTATCAAGTAGTTGACCCAATGAATATCCAAATCTATGTAATACCAAGTCATGTTATAATAGGCAGGGATTTTATCCTTTCTCTATTTCCCATAGTCTTCCTATTCCTTCATTCCAAAAATATGGAGCCAAAGGACAAAGAAAGGGGGAGAGGGACGGAGGTAGGGAAGGGAAGATTAATATCTGCCTCTAATCATTCATGCTTAGTCATGAGAGCATGTCAAAAAAATTAGATCCTCAATCCTTAATATTAGTCTGCAGTCAAATCAAACCAGGTAACGACCTGAAATCTTTACTTCATTAACTGCTTATATGGGAGATTGTTTCATCAGATTCTACCTATTCCCCTGTAGTCCTGAATTTGCCTTTGCCTTTATATAAGTTTTTTTTAACCTAAGGTGCTGGAAGGGAATAAAGAACAGCAGCCTAAGCAGGTGAAATCAGGCAAAGTGATTTAATTAATTTATTTTATTTATTAGAATAACATTCCTTCCTCCTATTCATACCAACCTGGATGTTTGGGGTCTTGGCTTTTTTGAATCACCTCACATGTAATTAGAGAACTCCATCTTTCTATATACCACAAGTCTTTGATCTTCAGCGGAAATATTTACACATTCAAGGATATACAGGAATATTTACATGATTATGCATTCACATACATCCTCTTGACATGCTGCTGAAAAACCCACTATTTCTCAATGGAACAAAGCCAAAAGTTCTCTAAGGCAGGAGCAGCATAATGCTTCCTTTCACCAGGAGTAGTGAACTAGAAGTACAGAATAAGACATGTGATTTCATTTGTAGCCAAAGCGTTGGTTTCTTTCCCTTAAGTATATTTTTTTTTTGGTTTTCAAATGGGTTCTATATGGGGAAGAGAATACTGGGAAGGACATTTCTTATTGTGAGGTAAGGTTCTATGTGGGGAAGATAACATTAGTGTTACTGCTATTGTTTTTAAAACATTTACTTAAAAAAGAAAGTTTTCTAGTCTAAACTACCAAAAAAGAAGTAATATCTATATATAAAGTTTGTAAAGCAATTTGTATACTATCTCATTTAATTCATACAAGCACCCTTTGAATATAATTATCCCCGTTTTATAGATGAGGAAAACTGAGACTGAGAGAGAAAAAAAATGAGTTGTCCAGGCTCACACAGCTAATAATTATCAAAGGCAAAGTTTGAATTCTAGTCTTTATGACTCCAAGTCTAGCCCTTGATACAATTTAACACTTGGCTATCTTATAAGACTTCCTAAGAAGGATATGGAATAGAAAATTGTTTTCAGGCATGAAACATTATTTTTATACATATGCTTAATTAATATATGAAAACTTTGACTCCCACTCCCATATCTTTGTTTTTGAGGTAAGGTATATGACCCTCCTCTGCTCTTCGACTTTTTTGAATCACATCACAAATAGGTCTAATTCTATTGGCCTATCTTTAGCAAGCTGAATTAGAGAATTAACAAAAAGGAAGAAAAGGGGCTTGCTCTTTTCATGAAAATGTTAAAATTGTTACTTCTGGTGACTTCCATTCCTCTCAACCCTACCCCTCCTCTGCCTGCAGAGAACACATAATCAATCAGTTGCATTTGGGGCTAGTTTGTGGCATAGATTCAAACCTCTTGGCTCAGCAAAATATAACTTTTGTGAATTCCTGATGTAATCTTAGCTGTCTGTCCCCTTATACCCTGAGCAGGAGCTGAGTATAATAATAAATAATAATATAAAGGAAAATTGGCAAACCAAGAAGGATGCTGTACCTAGCAGCTCAGCAAACATAAATGAGGCTATTCAGTCATATTGATCAATCTCTTTGCCTCAGTTTCTTCATCTGTGAAATGAGCTAGAAAAGAAAACCCTGGTATCTTTGCAAAAAGGAAAAAAACCAAACAGGGTCACAAAGAGTCAGATATGACTGAAAACAACTGAACAACAAAATTTTCTTTAATAAAATTCCTTTAAAAAGAATTAAACCTGAGTGCCAGCAGGTTGGAATCTCTTTAACAGTCAGTTGATAGTGGCATTGCCCAAGGGGGATGAATATCTTAGCATCAGAGACTTTCATAGCAGGAAGAGACCTTAAAGATGAACTTATCTAACTTCCTCATTTTACCAACAGGGAAATTGAGGTGCAGAGTGTAGAAATGACTCACCAATGGTCTACTAATAATGACAACAATAATAACAGCTAGCATTTATATAACTCTTACTATGTACCAGGCACTGTGCTAAGGACTTACTAATGTTATCTCTTTTGATTTTTAAAAGAGCTCTAGAAGGCAGGTGCTCTTATAATCCCCATTTTACAGTAGAGGACATTAACACAAACAAAATGACTTACCCAGAGTCACCTAGCTGGTAAGTGGGTGATGCTGGATTTGAAGTAAGGTCTTCCTGACACCAGGGACATCACTCTATCCTCTATAGGGTCTGAATAGCACCAGTCCCTACCCTTTGCACAGATGCTAGTGACATATAAAATCACTTTGACTGAAAGGAAACCTGCCTCAAAGACCAAATTTAACTCGCACGAATTTTAAAACATATTCATCAACAAAGGAGAATCCCGAACCTTGGAAAATCCATATGGAGCACTTATATAATCAGAGTTGATATTTTATATCTATTTAGTTCAACAGGACCTCATAAGTCTTCATCAGGTATATATTACAGATATTATTCACATTATTCAAATGAAAGAAATGAAACTGAAAAGTTAAGTGATTTGCCCATTTCTACCCTGCTAACAAGGGTTGGAAACAGTCTTGAACTCAGAGTAATTAATTAGCTAATTAATTAATCAATTAATAATTGTGCTAATCTATTAACACACATCATGCTGTGGTCACTAAGTCTTTATTGAGCTTTATTCATTCCAAAGATCAGCTGCAGCAAACCTTCACCAAATGTTGTCGTCATTCCATCTTGTTTTGCTGACATAACCTAAGAGAACATCTTTCTGGAAGCTCTATGGCCTATAATAGGTTGTTAATGAGACTATGATCATAGATACTGAACCCTATTATCCTGTTTTATCTCTAAACTGATTTAGCCTTCTTGAGGTAAGGTAAATGACCCTCCTTTGCTCTTTCCCACTTATCTCCTCCCCACACTACTACTACTACTACAATTACTGCTACTACTACTACTACTACTACTGCTAAACACACACACACACACACCCCTTCAAACTACTTTCAAAATAATCTCCTTTCCTTTGTAGAATCAGTTAGCTATTCTTGGTTACACAGCTATAGAAAAGTGACCAGCCAAGAGTTTTTAATATATTAACATAATCCTTCCTTCCTAGAAAAAATATTGTTATACCATCAAGAGAATAATAGTTGTTATTTATGCAGGATGTCCCAAGAGTTTTAATAGAGTTTTAAGCTATTAAAGCTTTTTAACTTTTTAGTACAGTTTTAACCTATTTTAACTAATTATTTTAGGGTAAATTTTAGCTATTAAGACTTCAAGCTATGGGACAGCTAAGTGGCACAGTGGATAGAACATCAGCCCTGAAGTCAAGAAGACCTGAGTCCAAATCTGGTCTCAGACACTTAATACTTCCTAGCTGTGTGACCCTGGGCAAGTCACTTAACCCCAACTGCCTCAGGAAAAAAAAATTTTCAAGCTACATTAAGACTCTCAGGACATCCTTTTTGAAGTCTACAAAGTTTTTTATAGTCATTATTTCATTTAATCCTCATCATAATGTTATAAGATGCCAATCTCAGAGATTCTTATCCCCATTTTACAGATGAGGAAAGACAAATTCTAAGATCTCAAGTAACTTGCTCAGGTAAAGTGTATTATTATCAGCTAATAAGTATCAAGGACCAGAGTTGAGAATGGGTGTCTCCTGGTTTCAAATCTGGCACTCTTTCTACCAAGACACGTTTCCTTTACAAGGTGGTAATTCAATGTTGCTGACCCACTCAATAGACATTTTTCTTTCTTTTGAATACTTTGAATATTTAATCTTACTATATCATCTCATGCAAGTGTAGTAAAAATTCAGTATTATCTTACTGATTCTACCCACTATTAATAATGAGTATTTATATAATGCTTTAACATTTGAAAAGCACTTTATAGGCATTATCTCATTTGATCTTCACAATAACCCTATAAGGTAGATATCATTTATACCCATTTTACAAATGTAATAAATTAAAATTCAGAGAGATTTAATGACTTATTCAGTTATACAGCTGGTACTAGAGCACAATTTGGATACTGGTCTTCCAGGTTCCCAGTTCAAGGCTCTAGCCACTGAATCCTATTATCCTGTTTATCTCTAAACTGATTTACCCTTCTTACACGTCTTTCCCACCTATCTCCTCCCCACACTACTACTACTACTACAATTACTGCTACTACTACTACTACTACTACTAAACACACACACACACACACACACACACCCCTTCAAACTACTTTCAAAATAATCTCCTTGAATACACACATATAGTTAGTCCTGTCACTACTCTATTCCAAAGTTTCACTCCCTAGGATCTTCTCAGTTACATTCAAACTGTTCTTTCAGCATCTGAGGCTTACACAACCTGGTACCATCTTATATTTCCAATCTTATTACATCATTTTCTCTTTCATGTTCTTAGTAATTCAATAAAACCAGATTATCATTTATTCCCCAAATACACCCCAAACTTTCCCCTTTCTTTGTCTTCATTGTTCACCATCTTTGTTTCCTATACATAGAATGTTTTCCTCTTTCTTTGCTCTGTTGAATTTCTAAGTATACTTTTAACCCTAAAATGTTTTACTATATTTTCAATGCAGGCTTTCCTGATCACCGATTTGACAGCAAATCTTTCCTCCTTTCTTGGTCATCAGACAGTACTTTATTTCACATCTCTCTGTACCAGATATAATAAATTATTTTAAATTATAGGTATCAATGTCATTTCTCTCTACTAAACTGTAAAATACATGAGGGTAGGAAGAGAAACTTGACATTTCTCCCCCTGCCCAACAAACACAGTGATGCATATAATAATGCTGTTTGAATTGAATCTTGGTAGCAGAAGCTCAATAACATAAATTATCATTTATTATTAGCATTATCTGTATCTGTCTTAAGATGACAGGTATAGAATGAGTAAATTCTGCATTGTAGGTTGGCTGAAATGATGGAATTGGTGCTGTACAACAAAGGCATCTCTTTACTCTTTCCCTTGCTGCCCCAACCCTATCTCCAAAATCTATCTCTAAAACATGGCTGTGATTAGGCTTGCTAAGGCTTATTGAGTGAGAAGAATGGAATTTATTCAAGAATACTTCTTCCTTCCAGTTTTTTAAAGTTATTTATGGAGAGCACAGCAAATATATCAGAAAATGCTGACATCAGGCAGTCTTCAGTCCAGTTTGTCTTTGATGTCATATTAAAAACCCAGAGGAAAATGTTCTTGGGGAGAAGCCAAATTTTGATGCAGTTGCTTCTGCCCATGAAAACCTGACCATTTCTTGACCCAGCTCGTCCCTCTTTGATTTTGATTTTGAAACAACCTAGTCCAAATTATTGACAATGAGATGCCAACCGACAATATACAATATACCAATAGAAGACCCTCCTTGAACATTAGAAATTGTTTTGACAGATAAGTGTTTCCCCTGAAAATATTCTTCTGTGTTAACCAACCTACCAAATATGGCATAACTGGACACCATCTCTCCTCTTTGGATGATTACGAAGAAACAAAGTGACATTTATGTCTTGTCATGTCAACAAATTCAATTCAACAAGTTGTTATTATCTAATTGTTCTATACAAGATGCTATACTGAGCTCTAAATATAAATAAAGTGCAGACTCTACTCTTAAGGGTCTTAGATTCTAAAGACTGTAAGGCAATGATGAGGATGGAGGAGATGTGAAGTGGTAAAGTGAGGGGAGGCATTATACACTCGTGTCAAATTCAAGCATATCCGAGTCGGAATGCGAAAAGTACAAAGGAGAACTTCGGATCACATTCTCTGGAAATTTTGAAGAATTTACTTCCAGCTGTGGAGATTTGGATCCTGAAAGATGAGATTTTAGTAAGCCAACATGAGTTAGGAGATTGGGAAAAGAAATCCACTCTAGAGATAGGGAATGGTTAAACCAAAGATGCAGGGATGGA
The DNA here is from genome assembly GCA_016696395.1 of Antechinus stuartii. NCBI lineage: Eukaryota > Metazoa > Chordata > Mammalia > Dasyuromorphia > Dasyuridae > Antechinus > Antechinus stuartii. The sequence continues at coordinate 18,309,920 of MU174308.1, read as the reverse complement.
GGAAGGCAAAATAAGACCAAGAGCCAGCAAATATTTCAGTTCTGTTAGAATACTGAATATCAAGGAATAGGGTGCAATTTCAGTCTTAGTGATAGATTAGGGATATATGGTGGAGGGCTTTGAATGCCAAGCTAAGGAGTTTATGCAATATTGAATAAGCAATGTAAAGTCATCGAAGAGCTTTCAATATCATAGTAGTAAGACGGTCAGAGCAAAGCATAAATGGAATTGTGTGGTTATGTAAAGAACAGATGAAAAGGGGAGACACTAGAAGCAGAAAGGCCAATTTGAAGACTCTACAAAAGTCCAGATGATAAATAACTAGAGTTTTGACAATGGAAAAAGTGTGAGAGATATTATAAAGGTAAAATAAACAAGATCTGGCCATTGATTAGACATAAAGATAGAAGAGATGGAAGAGTTTAAAAGAAATCAGAACTTCAGTAGATGGAGGGAGGTGGAACTATCTGGTGATTTATCTAAAGAAACAGAATTTAGGAACAAGGGCAAATTTATGGCTAAGACATACAGCTGAATCATAGTGAGAAATTACATAGGATAAATGAAAGGATGTGAATAGTTTCAGTCTGCTCTTCTCTTCTGCCAATTTAAAGTCAATTCAAGTCTCTCTAACCCTGGTGAAATCAAAGCTGACCAGGATCATAACATGATTTTAAGCAGTATTTGATTTAATCAATCCCAGTCAAATGAGAATTTGTGAAATTTTATTATTCATCATGGCAAGATCTGTGCCTCCAAGCAAAATTTTGCAAAAGGGGTTCTTTTTAGCCCACAATTTCCGGAGATACCTTAGTCATAGTCTATGGTAAACCATGAGGTACTATGAAATGGGCTAGGTTTAGGGGAGGGGGAGAATCAGAAAATAAGAGATTATTTTCAATGGGTTCAGAGTCTCTTCTCTGAACTCCATCCCACCTCCCTGTTAATCTATCTAAAGGTACTAATTCCTTTCTTGTTCCAGCCTCCTCTCTTTCATTCCTCCCACTTCCCAGAGTAAAACTTACCCTTAAGAGAGAATCTCTTATCAGCTATACACCTTAATGTGAATTTAAATCAATGTATTACTTCTACTAGGAATATTTCATTTTTAGCTTTATCTCTAATGGGGCAAATGAAAGATTTTATTTCCTATTATTAGATGTATACAGTACTGAGTATGTGAGATTGTTGGAAAAGCAGATAGACCTTCCTAATGCCCCTGAAATTATGTCTACCACGCCAGCGTATAAGGTCAGTCTTGTGGGCCTATGGAGATGATAGTTATGGTGACAATATGAATTATTAAATAAAAGTATCCATTGCATGCCTTTTTTTTTTTTCAAATAACTAATGCACTGTACAATGGAACCTAATTGACTCTGGGAGATTATTGTCAGTCATTATCCTTGTCATCACTATTGACATTGCCACCAATTAGCACTGTTATCACCAACATCAATTATCATTATCTCCACCACCATGATCATCCATAGATATTGATGTCCCAACCTCATTCAAGCAATCTATTCCACTATCAAACAACTTTCATTATGAGGATATTTTTCTTCATACAATCCTCTTTCCATAGACCCCTCTGCTAGGAATCCAATGGCTAAATTCGGCATCTTAGCAATTAAGAATTCCCACAAGGGTTTTGGAGATCTGATGTTAATATTTGACATTTGTAAGCTTGTAACAAGCATCATAGCATAGTGGAAAAACAACTGATCTCAGAGGCAGAAAGATCTGGATTCAAACATCACTTTTGGTATATAATGGCTGTGGGATCCTGGACTCTCAACTGCAAAGAAAATATTGATCCGAAATGGCAATTTCCTCATCCAGGAATTTGAAATCAGAGATCCAGTACCTATTTTTCTATGATTATACTTATACTTCCATTCTTTTCATTTTTAAATGAGCTATAATTGTCAAGACAGGCATTCCTCCTACAGGTATAAGTCACAATCCATCCATACTTTCTCATCCTGTTTAATTCTTGACCATATTCTTCCATAAATCCTCTTTAAAGCATCCACCTAATGTTCTGAATAGGCTTTTTAATATTTTTAAGCCTTTTTTGATAGGCTTTATTTTTATAAAACAAAATTTTAAAATTACCCCCACTCCACAAGAGTTCTCCTGTAACAAAGTAAGAGAATTAAGTAAAACAGCACAGTAAAATCTAGAATACTTGATCCAACCTCTGATATTATTAGCTTTTTAACCATAAGCAAGTCATTTACTTTCTGGTTGCCTCAGTTTCCTCATCTGTAAAATGAGAATAAGAACAGCATCTACTTTCCATGGTAACTGTTTTAACATGATGAAATGAGATAATAATCACAAAATACCAAGCTCAGAAATTGTAAATTGTAAGGCCTAGCACATAAACAGATGCTATTTAAGTGTTACCTATTATTATTATCATCATGTAAGAGTGCTATGTGTTCTTGTTTAGCCATTTCAGTAACATCAGACTCTCTATGACTCCTCTTAAGTTTCTGAGGCTAGATTTGAACCCAGGAAGAAGAAGACTTTTCCTGGTTCTCAGTCCAGGGCTCTATCCATTGACGCACCTACCTGTCCTGAAAGTGCTATGCCACATTCATTATCTATAGGACCTCCCATCTGTCGAATTTTAACTTTTATAAATTCACTTTTATTTTATTTTAACCCATCTCTTCTTTTACCCATTGAGAAGGCAAGAAAAACAAACACTGTTACAAATATGTATAGTTATGTAAATGAAATTCTCACATTAGCCATGTCTAAAAAATAAGTATGCTTCATTTAGCGCTCTGAGTCTCTCCACTTTCTTTAATAGAAATCTATTTTCTCTACCTCCATTACCCTGAAAAATAAAGAGAAAAGAAAAACAAATTCCTTGTTAACAAATATATAGTCAAGCAAAGCAAAGTTCTTCATTGGTTATATACAAAAGTTTGGTATATGTATATATGTACATATGTAAATATGTGTATTTATGGCTCATTTTGCATCTTGAATCTGCTGATTTTTTCCAAGTTTTTGCCATCAAAAAGTTGTTATATTTTTATGTATAAGATCTTTTTACTATTTCTTTGATCTCTTTTGAATATTAGTCTAGTAGTAGTATAGCTGAGTCAATGTGCATACACTTGTTGAATATTATTCTTAATTACTTTCCTGAATGGTTATACCCATTTATAGATTTACCAGTATATCAATGTGCCTCTTTTCCCATAGCCCCTCCAAAATTTATCACTTTCCTTTTTTGTCATCTTTGTCAATATGATAGATGTGAGATGTAATGTCATTAATTGCTTTAATTTGGCAGTATAGGAATACATAGGAAAGGAAGAAGGGAAAGAAAAATATAAGCATGACGTAATATTCAAAAAGACATTAGTCATGGCGGGGGAACTTATGCTTGGAAAGAAGATAGGAAAGTTAAAAGAAAAAATGTCTTTTCATATTTCATGGATACAAGTACAGCCTTCAAACTATACATATCCTGCTTATAATATGGGACCACTTTCTAAGCATCTATGTGTTCATGATGATCTCATTTATTCTACTTCTTGCATGCAAATTATCATTAGTCATATGCTGGCACCTACTTACCTTCCCTGTTGCTCTTTGCATTCCCCCATAACCTTGATTCTTCTGTCAGTCACTCAGAATGCATTTTTAAATTATTTATGGCATGCCAGGTAATGCTCTAAGCTCTTGAAGATATTGGCCTTCCATGATTTCCAAGCAAATGATAGCATAAGAATACTGATGTTGAAAAAATGAATAGAAAGCAGCTCAGGACTGCCAAAGGCAGTCCCAAAATTTTCCCAAATCCAATCTTCCTACCCATATTTAATTCTGGACTCAAATAACTATCTATCTGTTGTACCTATTCCAAAAATAAGTGTTACTATACTGACTCAATGACTTGGTCTCCAATTGCATATCATAACTGTATCAATAGGTTCTGCATTCATTTGTTTTATTCCTGTAGGAATTGTTAAGACTAGTTTCTTTGGAGTGACCATAGAAACTTGATTTAAAAAAAAAAAAAAGGCTCTATTTGTAGTATTTAGGGTCTTGTACTATTAGCATACTGACATCCACAAAGAGAAACAAGTGAAAAACCTCAGAATCTGAGGGAATTTCTCTTCTGCAAACTCCTTCAGCAAGCATATCTCCCTGTTTTATGTCACACTTGATATTAAGACACACTGAGGATAATTGAACAAGATTGAACTTTATGGTTGCATCTATCAAGGAATCATATGATAGTAGCATACAAACTAGAAGCATTTTGGAAAAAGGCCTACATTTTGCCAAGTCAAATACTTAGCTAGAATCAGCAAACAATAGGCTCAGTGAGTTCTTATATTATCTATACTCCTCAGTCAATTGTGTAACTATGAAGATAAAGTATTTTTCTTGCCAATGAAGAAAATGAGGTTCAGAGAGATTAACACAAATATATATCAGAGCTGGAGTTAAAACTTAAGGCTTTTTCTCTTTTCACTGTGCCAAGTTGTCTCTAATGTGATTGCATAAATACATTCTTAGAATCAAACAAAAACTCCAGAAAGAAGTCCTTAATGTTTTACAAATGTCAATTAGCAAGTCTGGACGAGATTTAAAAAAAAAAAAAAAAAAAACCTTCTTTTTGTGAAGAAATTGATTAGACATATATTTCTCTCATTTCCACTTGTGAAATATTAGGAATTCACAAGAATTTCCTAAAGAGAAGGGCTTTACAATAAAATGCTGCCTAAATCTAACCATCCTGCTCTCTATCCCATTTTAAAGGTTTCAATCAATTCACTTCCTTCAAACAAAAGGTATTTAAATGTATGAAGATTGCCATCTAGTGGCAAGAATAAAATGAGGCACCCCTGCCTGAACTTTTTAAGTCATTACTACTAAATCAAGAAAATATCTCTCGGACTTGGCACACTCATGCCTTTTTGTTCCCCTATAACCCCCAAGTTTAAATCCCGGGGCTTTGTGTCTTTAGCACCCATATGAGGAGGACAGCCAAACAAGTTATTCCCTTGGAAGCATAGATGTCCACAGTGACAAGATGGTACTGGTCAGAGCACCTGGGTTCAAATTTCAGCTCTTCTACTTCCTGCCTGGGTGGCTTTGGTTGAACCATTCAGTCTCTTTGGGTCTCAGCTTTCTCATCTGCAAAATTAAGGAATTGAACTAGATGACCTCTGAGGTCCCTTCAAATCCCAAATCAATGAAGCTAAAAAATGTTGAGTGTTAAGAAAACATTTATTATTCAGCAGTAAATGATGTGTGTGCTAGTCAAAGACCAGACTGGATAAACATAGAGGCCCATCACCAGAAGGTTGGCAGCCAGGTGGTGATTCTTTTGACCATGGCCTCCCCAGAATAGCCTTCAGGACATCTGTGAATCTCTAGCTTCATCACCTCCTCCAGTTGTGCAGATCACAAGCCATCCATGCCCTCTCATCCTGCACCCCCACACACACCCTATAAATCCCTCTCAGAGGGTCTACCTGAAATATTCTTAGGAACTTCCTCTAGATAATTTATTAGTTAGGCAGCACCATGGAAGACTTGAATTCAAATGCTGCTTCCGACACTTAGTAGCTGGGTGGCCTTGGGAAACTCATGCTTTGGTTTTCTCATCTGAAAAATAAAGGTAATAACAGCACTGACTTCCCAGGACTGTGATCTGGATCAAATGAGACAATATTGGTAAAGGGTTTGGCAAATCTCGAAGCATATATAAATGCTGGGTTTAGAGTTTGTTTGTTTGTTTGTTTGTTTAAACAAAAGATCAATGGTTCTTTTTTATGTCTTAGATCCTTTTAGCAGTCTGAGGAAGGCTTTGGGTCCCTTTTCCTTTTTTAATGAATAATAAAACACAGGATTACAAAGGAAACCAATTATATCAAAAGACAATTTCATCCCTTTTATGTTCAGGAAGCTCCCTAAAGTCTGTCCACAGACCCTTTAAGTTCACAGATGCAAAGTTAAGAATTCCTGTTCTAGATCTTTTGATGTTGCTTCGGTAGCAGGGAAGCATAAAGGATTTCCCTTAGCAATCCCTTGCTCTCACCACAGGACTAGTACTCATCCTTTTATACTCACACATTTCTTGGATGTTCTCTTTTTCATTATGCAGTAGCTCCAGCAAAATTGTGCACTGATAGCATGGCTCAGTGTTCTCACTCTCATCATGCATTTCTTATTTTCTCTTTGGGTAGCATGTAGCTTTAATACTTCAGAGACTGGAGTATTCCATATTTTGCTTCTCTATGCCATCAGAAGAACAGCAGATGGATATCCTGGGAATCCAGTGAGAGAATGAATATAAAAAGCATTTTGAAAAATATAATGTTGGTATCATCTGAGCATAATGATAATATAAGTGCCATGTCACTCTGGGGACATAATTTAACCTCTCTAAGTTTATTTCATCATCTGTAAAATAGGGATAATACATGTTCTTATTATAAAGTGCAATATTAACATGAGCTATTGTTATTATTGTATTGCTCACTTCACAGGGCTGATTAAAGGATAAAATTTTTTAATGGATGCAAATTACTTTGTTAAAGTGCTCTTATACCATTACTGTGTAGTATAGTAGGTAGAATTCTGGGCCAGGAATCATCAGCAAGACCTGCGTTTGAATCTTGCTTCAGATACTTACTAGTTCTGTGACCCTGAACTAGTCATTAACCTGTCTCAGTGTCACTTTCCTCCTCTGCAAAATTAAAAGAATGATAGCAGCTACTTCACAAGATTTTTATGAGAATCAGATGAAATAATATGTGAAAAGCACTTTATTTCAGTTGTGGACTTTTAAGTAGCACATAAAAATGCGTAAAACACTATATCCTTAAAATTTAAATATTAACTATTATTATTAACTTTAAAGCACTATATAAATCAATATAGCTATTCGCTATTATCACTCCAGATATTATAAGGAGCAAGTGACAAATTTATTCACATATCCTTTTATTCATCTTCCAATTCCACATTGACATTAAGTTTTTAATTACATATGATCAATTTGTTAAGCTGACTTTTTAAAATGAAGTTGATCTTTTTTACAAAGTAAAATCTACTTCCTAATCATCTGATCCAGAAGCATTAGAGGGGTTCACCACAGGACTCCCCAAAACCATTAAGGAAGAGGAATCGAGTGCAAACACCTTCAAATTACTGGTGTGTCTTATAATCTGCCCCCCCCCCAGCATCTTGGGATGATATCATGGAGCTATTGCAGAGAGAATGCAATCTGATCCTGGAACCCCAAGTCACTGTAGAGTTACTAACCCTGAAGATAGAACTCACCTGGGCCATCACCTCCAGATACCCTGCAGTTGGAACAGCAAACATGAAAGCTGCCACTGTTCTTTTACCAAGGAAGGGACCTCCAGGAGAGGCCCTGCTCAACTGGTTCTTACTTTAATGCCTTGTCTCTGTGAATCAGAATTTGAGTATACTCAGGCAACCCAACCAGATGCCATCTTGCCCTGAGCTTTTTCTTACCACACCACCATCCATCTCCTGGTTCTTTTCTTCTATCATCTTCAATTCTACTGTGTCCTACTCTATTATAAACAAATTCCTCTCCATCTTACCAACAGATCACTTCAACCTTCTAGGTCTCACTTTCCTAAATGGATAGACTAGATCATCTCTAAAGTCTTTACCATCTCTCTACTCTAAGAGTACTTATTATCTCATCCTGTAAGTATCGCTTAGTGTGCCCCAAACTGGGCTCTCCCTCTCTGAGAAATATCACATTTCTGCCCATCTTCTTTTGTGGCTTGCTCATTCTCTTATGGATCAGGAGACAGATAAATCTTTGCTCCTCATAGCCAATTCCAGGCCATCTTACGCCACCATTATGCTACAACATCTGTTCAAGGTTAATTCCTATCTATATGTATTATCTCCCTTAGATTTTTGTAACTACACAGGCATACTTCATTTTATTGTACTTCATTTTATTGCATTAGTTGTTTTTTTTTAACAAACTGAAAATCTGTGGCAACTGTATTAAGCAAATCTATTAGCACCATTTTTCCAACAGTATGTGCTCAGATTATGTCCCTGTGTCACATTTTGGTAATTCTTACAATATTGCAAACTTTTCCAATATTATTACATCTGTTATAATGATCTGTGATTAATCAATGATCTAAAATATTCTTTTGAAATTGTTTTGGGGCACCACAAACCACACCCATATAAGACAATGAATTTAATCAATAAATGTGTGTGTTCTGACTGTTTCACTAACCAGTTGTTCTGTCTTTCCCCCTTCTCCTTAGTCCTCCCTATTCTCTGAGACAAATAATATTGAAATCAGGCCAATCAATAACCCTACAATGACCTCTAGGTGTTCAAATGAAAGGAAGAGTCAGTCAAAGTGGCAAACTTCATTGTTGTCTTATTTTAAGAAATTGCCACAGCCACTCCACCTTCAGCAACCACAGCCTCGATCAATCAGTAGCCATCAACACCTACCAGCAAAAAGATTACAACTCACTGAACTCTCAGGTGATGGTAGAAATTTTTAGCAACAAATTATTTTTAATTGAGGTAGATAAATTGATGGGTTTTAGACATAATATTATTGGATACTTAGACTACAATATAGTATAAATTTAACTTTTATATATACTGGGAAACCAAAAAATTTGTATGACTCTTTTGATTGCAATATTCATTTTATGGTGGTGGTCTAGAATTAAACCCACAATATCTCTAAGATATGCTTGTAATCTAATAGCCTTAAAACAATTCTCTACTTCCTAAAGGAGTTTCATATATCTGACATCCTTCCTCTTTCCACATGTACAGACTTAAACATGCTTACCGATGTCTCCTCAAATACCTTGATTTAACACTTCATTTCCTTCTTCATTTCCCATAAATTACATCTTCACTAAGTCACTGCCACCCACATATAGTTCTCACAATGAACCATCATCACTGTTCTACTACCACAAGATTTCTCTTTGATGATAATCTCCTAAACCACTATCTTTTCCTCTCTTCACTATTAAACCTGTTCTTCATCTTCACACCAAACTCAGTCATTATTGAAGTTTTGCACAGGGTTTTTTCAGTTATTTCACTGAATCTTGACAACAATGCTATGAGGTAGCTATTACTGATATCTGTTTCACAAATGAGGAAGCTGGGCTGAGAAGTTAAATAACTTGCTTCAGAGGCTAGTGAGTATCTGAGGTAGGATTTGGATTCAGGTATTGCTGACTCCCAGGTTAGCCCTCCATTTATTCTATCTCCTAACATTTTGGCAACTCCAATAATAGCAATACTTATGGGCCAGGCAGAAAGGAAGGACAGCACTTTGGCAGGCCAATAGGGATGAACTTTTTATACAGCTAGGATCCTATGTCATATTTAATGACTAAGGATAAAGGTGGCCTTACCTAAGAACAAGTGATTCCCTACTTCTGTTGCCAAGGATTAATATTTAACAACCCTATAGGAGAAAGAAACATTTTAATTTGTTCTGGACTCATGATTTCAGCAATTTAGGGGATTCCTAATATAGTAATTCCCTCCATTAATACATATCAGTGCTCATTTGTAACTCATGTTTTTAAAATGTTATATGGGACACTGAGAAGTTAAGGGATTGCTGATGGGTCATACAGCTGAAGAGGGTTCAAAAAGGGAAGAAGAAGTTCAAAAAAATAATTAATTCAGTAACCAATATTGTACTGCTTCAAAAGTCAATTATTATGTGACAAAGGCAAGATACATGATGAAGAATGAAAAAATATATTGACTAGAATATCTGAAATAAGGATGTATGCCATATATTTTTTGCAAATAAGGAGAGTATTAGCACAGAAATTCCTATCCAGGTTGAAGGCAGGCAATTTAGATGAGGGTTAAATACAGTCAACACTGCAGAAAAATGAGATTCAACACTATCTTCCAACATTTCTTTCAATCAGCTTTTTGAGATGGCTCTGAAGAATTCTCTCCTGTGTTTTTCTAAAACAAAGTTAGAAAACAAAACTTTTGTGTAACAAAGTTTTATCACTTCCATTTCTGCAAGTCTTATTTCTCATTGTCATTCTCATTACATCATTGTACGGAGGTCTCTCACAGCCTTTCAATTGGAAATTCTTGAAGAGGAGAAAAAACATTTGCTAACAAAAAAAAAAAAGAGAGAGTGAGAGCGAGAGCGAGAGCGAGAGCGAGAGCGAGAGCGAGAGCGAGAGAGAGAGAGAGAGAGAGAGAGAGAGAGAAAGAAAGAATGCTGGTCTTTGATTTCTTCCCAAACAGTGAGGCAACCACTTTAATGTACTTACTACCATGACTGCCTTCTACCCTGCCTCCCTACATGATGATAAATACCTAAAGCAAAGGCTGATGAAAAGCCTGACAAATTGTGTTTTCAGTTGCAATGGCTGACTGAGAAATATGGCAGGAGAAAAATGAAACGATGGCATTGGGCTCTATCTATGTACCAGCTGAAAAGTTTCTGAAGTGAATAATAATAAAAAACCACTTTCTAGAAACTCAGAAGCCGTGGAATGTCCAGGGACATATAATTCTGAAGTAAAACCATTACAGATTGTCTGGGATAATTCTCCCAGGCATGTCTCTCTGACAGACCATTGAGGCAGCCTTCAAGTGAGAACACATTAGGTCAGTAAAAGTGACTGAATATGCCAGTAAAGTCCACTTGGGACTATGGGTAATGAAATTATACTTTCAGTAAAGCTGGAAATAGAAAGGCAGCGTGTTATACTGGAAAGAATATTAGTATTTGGAATCAGAGACCCTGGGTTCAAATTCTTAACTTGCCATTTACTAATTGTGTAGTTTCGGAGACTCTACTTAAAACATTCCTGGCCTTAGTTTTCTCATCTATAAAAAGGGAAGAATGAACTAGATGATCTCAGGTCTCCTCACTTCTATATTGATAATCTAGTTAAACTGTGAAAGGGTTTTACTATCTACATATAAGGGAGTTTTTCAGATTAATCTTTTGGACAAAGAAATCTGGTTGAAGCAAAAGAAAAAAAATATGTGAAAACAGGGAAGAATACTACAGACACACAACATCCCCCAAGAAAGTCTTCTTCAGAGATTAATGGTGATAACAGTGATGATGACAATGACACAAAAATGGTGATTATAATGAAACAATGATGATGATGATGACGGTGATGACAAACATCTAGATAGCATTTTAAATTTTTCAGAACATTAGCTTTGGAGTCAGGACAATAATCTTGTGTTACCTCACACAAGTGACAATCTTTCTGAGTCTCAGATTTCTTATCGTAATAATAAGGTTGAACTAGATAGATGTCCTGTAAGTTCCCTTCTACCTCTCAATCTATGATTTTGTCGACTCTGTGAGGCAGATATGACAATTATTACCATGTCATTTGCAGATGAGGAATTTGAGGTTCAGAGTGAGAGGAGTAGCCCCTCCATGGACACATAGCTAATAAGTGCCAGAGGCAGAATATGAGGCCAGATCTTCCTAAAGTCAAATTCTATCCTCTATTTCTTGCATCACACCATAGCCAATGTGTCTCCAAAATGTTCAGCAGTTTTGATTACTTGACATGAGCCCAAGGGACTATCTAACTGCCACTGAAATATTGAATTTGAAAGTTCAAGTATCAGAAGAATATTAGACTTCAATTCTTGTAGTACCCATGAGAGATGCTCAAAAAGCCAGTATTATCCAGATCAGTTGGTCCTATTAAGTGGTTCAAGAATCTCTGTGGGATTTCACAACAATAATCTAAGGGTTTTGCACTGAAAAATCCTTATTGAAGCCTTATGCAATAAATAATTACAAAAAATTATAAATGGTTACCTTAAGGTTCACAATGCATTTTTTTGGTTAATAAAACATAAAATTATATTATAAATATCTTAAGCTCCATTTTCTAAAGAATACCCAGAAAACAAGATAAGCAATCAATATGCAAGAAATGAGCATAATCCTGTCTTGCTGTCTTGACTGCCTCTTCTGAAGGGAACAAATTTAGGCAATGATTGCATTATAAGATAATTAAAGAAAGCTTACATCAAGCTTAGCTGATTGAACCTTTTTTGATTAAATGAAACAAAGATGATGAATTCAAATAAATTATTTAACTAAAACAACCTGAAAAGCAAAAGTGGCAGTATATAATGGACAGGTGTAAGGATGCTGGCAAATTGACAATAAGATATATAGATATAGATATAAATATAGATATAGATATAGATATCATTGTCAAATCTTTGGTCCAATATTTCCAATGCCTAGACTTAAAAACATATATGATCAAGGTGATAAAATGAGGGCAACAAGATGAGACTAGAAGAAACTAAGAGGAGACATGAGAGAAGACAAGAGAAATCTTCTCCTTATAAGCCCCAAACAATGCAAAGGGAAGAACTAAACCTAGACCAAGGGGTCTCAACAGGCCAATAATTTTGGCTGGTTGAGTACATGATTTCTGATGGCCAGCCATGGAACAATTACCCATCCACCTGCACCCCTTCCTCAGACATGAATTGCTGACTTGAAATCTTTGGCAGAACCGAAGCTTTAAGGGATCTCATGTTAGCAGACTAGAGGCAAGAATTATTTAAATACTTACTGAACAGAATAGAATCAGAATTTAAAGCTGGAAAAATCTTAGAGATTATCTAGTCCAACCCCTTCATTTTACAGATGGAAAGGCTTCTCCTCTCCACTCCTCCTTTTCTTCCTTTCCCTTCCTCTTCTCTTCCTTCTTTTCTTCTCTCCTCTCATATTCTTTTCTTTGCTTTCCTCTCCTTTTCTCATCTCTCCTTTCCTTTTCTCTCCCTCATTCTATCATCTTTTACATTTAGCCTGAGGCCTGAAAAGAAGAAATTACTGGACCAGGTATAATAGTAGTAAGTGGTAGAAGGAAAATCCAAACCTAGGTTCTCTGACTTCAAATACAATGGTTTTTCCATTATATTATCCTGTCCCTCAGGCCTAATAACTCTTCAGACCACTATAAAATATTCAACATCCCTGGCCTAAACAAATCATCTCTGATTTTCAAGAATGCATTCTCAAGGCAATACTATAGTATAGTTGATAACAGTTAGCCTTAAAATCAGGAAGGCCTGAAATCAAGTTCTGATTCTAATATATACTTACTATATGAATCTTGATCAGTCACAATTCTTCAATCTCTGTATTGGTAACAGTAGTGATAATAACAACAGCAGCAGCTAGTATTCATATAGCATTTTATTTTACTTGAGAGTATTTCCTCACCAAGAGTTCCAAACATCAATGATAGCTAGATTTATAAATAGTCCTGATATCTACAGATAAATAGACAGACAGATATACAAACTGTGTCCCTAAATGTCAAGATCCAATGATTTTTTCACCATACCATACTAACTCTCAATTCACTGAGTACCACAAGAAAGTGGAATTTTTTTCCCCTTAATTTTATGGTACCAATAACATTGATCAATATGTCAAAGAGCCATCCTCTTTGTAAAAGAGCTACAAGTAAAAACAGCTACATTCTCAGAGAGTTCCTCAGTTACTGCTTCAAGGAGACATTATCATAACAATCTCAAGGACCTGCTTTGGTCCCTAAATCATGTATTGAATTTGCTTAGTTTTCAGCATCTCCTGCATTGAACAATGATTGAACATGTGTGCTAGCTCCATAGCAGAAGAAAGGTCATCTGAACTCCATTAAATCTCCAGAGTAAGAAATGGACTTCTTTGCTCTAGGACTGGGAGAATTGAAAAGAAGAGAATTAAAGTCATTATTTCTCCTCTCCCACTTGCTGCCAAATTTGATTCTCTAGAAGAAACCTTATCACACTACAAAGAAAAAATAGACATGGCTGTCACTATTCCACAAATCTTCTTGAAGGAAAATATTAATAGGGCATTTAAAAGAGTAGCAATATATGGTAGTTAACAGAAAAAATGGAAAAATGAAAAAGTTATGACTCAAGATTTTAGTCTAGCTTTGGAATTATATGCTCAATTTGCAATATGCATGTATATGTATGTATATATATAATATATATAATATACATATATGTATTGTGCATTCACATGTACCTATATTTCACATTTCTAATAACAAAATTAACCAGCTAATTGTTTGCTCAGAATTAGCTAACATAGCTTCTAATAATTCTGGAAATGACTTTAAAGTCAATTCCCATTTCTGACTTGAACATTGAAGAGGTTCTAATGATGTAGACAATTGGTAAGAAGAGTAGCAATTAATATAACAAAAAAAAAGAAAGAAAGAAAATGTTGGAGGAGATGTGGGAAAATTGATACTAACGAACTATTGATAGAGTTGTGAACTGATCCAAGCATTCTGGAAAATAATTTGGAACCCAAAGACCTCTAAAATTATTCATATGAATATTTAAATAAAGGGTATTTATCCTCATTATTTACCCAGCTGTTAAGTCTATATCCCAAAGATATCCCCCCAAAAAAGGGGAAAGAACCTATTTGTTCAAAAATATTTATAGCAGTTTTTTATGGTGGCTAAGAATTGGAAATTGAAGAGATAGATGATCATCAATTAGGGAATGGCTAAACAAACTATAGTATATGATTATAATGGAATATTATTGTGCTAAAAAATGACAAGCAGGTTTTTTTTTTCAGAAAAAACTGGAATGACTTATGTGAATGATACATGGTGAAGTGAACAGAACTAATGACTTAGCTATTCTCAATAATATGATAATCCAAGACAATACCAAAGGACTAATGAAGAAACACACTATCTACCTCCAGAGGAAGAAATTATAGTGTTTGAAAACAGTCGAAAACACACTATTTTTCACTTTTTTTTTCATTTTTTCTTTTATTCAAGTCTTCTTTTATAAAATGACTAATATGAAAACCTTTTACATAATTGTATATGTATAACCTATATTATAATGCTTACTAGTAGTAATATGGAAGGAGAGAGGAAAGGGACAGAGAGAGAGAAAAATAGAATTTGGAACTCAAAATTTTAAATAAAAGTGTTAAAGAACTGGGAAAAAACCAAGAAAGTGAATAGCATTGATATACAAATCAAAGTAAGCCATTTTTTTTCTGTCAGATGATGGTATTGTTTTGCCAACTGGCAATGTAGCTTCTTTTATACAGCTTTTTGGAATGAGTAACTCATATTTACTGCTGAATAGATTTTTTTTTAAGTTTTCTTTTGTTTTGAAGGAGGTTAGAAAAACCTTAGACTTAGCAAGTAAGTACAGAGATACTCCCAAAAACTTTTGATCGTGTCATAAGCTTATTAGCCCCACTCTGAGCCTTTTTTTTTTCCTAGATAAAGAATCCCAATCCTCTTGAACTGTGCTCATATGGAAACCACTCCCAACTTTTAGCACCATTTGAACTACTTTGCTATAAAACTCTGCTAGGTCTTTTGAAAAATAAATTGACTAGAAGTGTGTAAATCATTCTAAGTACAGATGAAATGCAGTTTTGTTTTAAAAAAAAAACTACATTAGTTATAATCCTATTTTCAGTTACTTTCTTCGGAGAGACCACATTCACTTCTAGACCAATTTTCCCTCCTTCTCAACTCCTTTCAAATTGTAGAAGGGACAATCATATACCCAGAGGGGAAGCTATAACTAAGAATTTTTGACTTCTGATTGCCTCAGCTTCCCTATTTGGAGTAGCACAAACTGGACTCTGAGAAAGAGGCAGATGGGAAGAAACACATTCTTTTTAAAAATTATTATTATAGCTTTTTATTTACAAGACATATGCATGGGTAATTTTTCAATACTGATCTTTGCAAAACCTTCTGTTCCAACTTTTCCCCTCCTTGCCCCCATCCCCTCCCCTAGATGGCAGGTAGTCCAATACATGTTAAATATGTTAAAGTATATGTTAAATCTAATATATTTATTCATATTTATATAGTTATTTTGCTGCACAAGAAAAATCGGATCTAGAAAGAAAGAAAAAAAATCTGAGAAGGAAAATAAAAATGCAAGCAAACAATAACAGAAAAGGTGGAAATGCTATGTTGTGGTCCACACTATTTCCCATAGTTCTCTCTCTGGGTGTAGCTGACAGAAACACATTTTTAAATCAGTTTCTTAAGCCATGCTATGGCTAACTAATAGATGGTATGCAAACATCTCATTTCATCCTAATGCCAAATTCTAAATTACCAAACAGACCAGAATTAGACTTGTCCTAGAATAGATAATCAATGTGGTAAAGCTTGGATCATACTACTGCAGATCTATCATGAATCATTATATAATGAGCTCCCAGAGACTATGATTATTTCCACTGAGCACAGCATAATAGAAAGAATACTGGATCTGGAACTCTATATACTAATTTATACACATAAATAACCACATAGTTACATTACCTCTCCCAAAAAATTGTTTACAAAATCATCTGCTATTCTATAGAGAAAATTATTAAATGAGATAACTCTAATCCTGCTTTTCTATTCCCTTTTCTGTTTTAATTGTATCTCATTTTTATTACCATTTTTTAAAATATCATACTCATTTCCTAATATATTGCTTCTCTCTCCTTCATATAATAAACTATTCCTTGTAATAAAGATTTTAAGAAAAGGGGGGTAGGGGTAGGAAGCAGTTGAGCAAAACTACCCAATAAGCAACCATGTCTGACAATATTCTATACCTACATTCCACATCCTTTGCAATGAAAAAAAACAGGTACATTTTCTCAAGTCACTCTTGGTCATTATAATTATATATTATTTAATTTGCAATTGTTATTTCCATTTACATATATTACAGTAGTATATTATTGTTTTCCTGCTTCTGGTTATTTCATGCATTAGTTCATATGTCTCCCCATGTTTCTCTAAACACTTCATGTTCATTATTTCTTTCAGGAGAGAAATATTCTTCATATACCATAATGTTTTAATCATTCTCCAATCAATAATTATCTATTTTGTTTCTTATTCTTTTTTTGCTATACCAAAAGTCCTGCATTAAATATATTAAAATGTCAAAAAAAAAAAAAAACTATTAAATTTTGGTGGGTTCCTTCACTGCTAGGAAAGGAAATTAAATAAATTTAAGAAAATTTGAATGTCAAGTCTGATAATTACTTCCAGTATGACCTTGAATCACATCAGCTCTCTAGGCGCTATTTCCCTCTTCTGCTAAAGAATCATTCCTGGATTTAGGATTGGTGACCACAACAAGTGAGAATGACCACTCATTTTCCCTTAGCAGTGCAGGTAGGTGGAACAATAGATAGAGTGCCAGGACTGGATTCAGGAAGACCTGAGTTTGAATCCATTTAGTTGTGCCAGACCTGGCAAGTCACTTAACTCTGTCTCAGTTTCCTCATCTGTAAAATGAACTGGAGAAGCAAATGGCAAACCATTCCAGTATCTCTGCCAAGAAAACCCCAAATGGGATCATAAAGAGTCAGACACAACTGAATGACAATAGTTCTTCCTTCTCCCAATGAGGAAGAACCAAATGATGATGTCTTCCCAAGAAACGTTCATGCCCTATGCAAAGCTATAGTTATTCCAGATCACATCTAAAGTTACTTTAAACTAGCTCCTATGAGTATAGACTTTATTTTTTTGTTTTTGTTTTTTTAAGATGCAATTGGGATAAAGTGGCTTGTCCAGAGTCACACAGTGAGTGTCAAATATCTAGGCTGGGTTTGAACTCAGGTACTTTTGACCCCCAGGCTGGTGCTGAGCATAGACTTTATATAATAGATCCCAGAGAGCCATTACAGTTTATGTTTAGAGCAGGAGAGTGACATCATCTGAAATACCTTCAAGAGAGGTTAAGAAATTTGTGGGAAATAAGGGAAAATGGGAGTCTGTAGATTTTAAATGGGGCAAAGGGAAAATAAATGCAGTGTTCTAGACAGTTTCGGATATAAAAGATGTCAACTAAGGGTAATTCAGTGTCTTTTCAGCATGCTATATTCTACTACTTCTTTATACCAACCTATTCTCTTTTCTCCAATGTCCAGCCCCTTTGAACTTCAGAATAAAACTGTTATTATTATTAATAATAATAGCTAGAATTTATACCATACTTTAAGGTTTGTAAAGCATTTTACAAATATTTCATCTTATCTTCATAACAGCCCTGGAAGGGAGGTGTTATTTTTAATTCCCATTTTATATAAGAAGAAACTGGAGTAAACAGAGAGCCAAGGTCCTGTAACTAATAAGTATCTGTGTCTGATTTTGAATTAAGATCTTCCAGACTCCTACACAGCTAGGATAGTGCATAATACAGCAGACAGATCTCCAGAATCTGAGTTCAAATTCAGACAAAGACACTAGCTATGTGACCCTGAACAACTCGTTTGCCCTTTTGTGCCTCAGTTTCCTCATCTATAAAACAATTGCTCTAGTATCTTTTCCCCAAAAAAAACCCAATGAGGTCATAAAGGACACAATTGAAATGACAGAACAACTTCTTGACTACTACCCACAATTCTCATCATTTAGACCCTTTGAAAGCTTGAGAATCACCCAAGATATTCCTATATTCCCGATATTTTTAACTTCCCATCTAACCATTTCACCAGATCAAGTGGGGATACAATAATTGTGTCTCTAAAGTTCTGAGATAGGGCCAAATTAGACTTAAAGATATTTCTTACCATCTTATACATTCCAACTCTCTGCTCTACCAGCTGAGAAACTGTAGCGAGGCAGAACTGATAGTTTTGAAGAAATAAAAGAAGGAGATCAGTCAAAAATGAATTCAGAGCTTCAGTGACTAGGTTGGTAGGATACCAATAACAAGAATATGGAAATTAAGAGGAGCACCAGAAGCAGGAATATGAAGGTCAGAAAGATGAGAAAATGAGTGGGAATAGTAAAATTTAGAGTGTGAAATGGAAGACAGGTGAGAGGTTGGCCAATGTTAAGAGAAACTGAGAGGAATAGTTTATAATGAATGTGCTTAGTCAGGAGTCCTGAGTTGAAGTCCTAGATTTGTTACCTGCTAGACATATAACTCAGAATAAATCCCTATAGAATCACTCTGAACACACTTCCTCAATTGTAAAGTGAGTAAACCCTACCTCAATTGTTATTATATAAATCAAATGAGACAATGATAGCAGTAGCACTTTTGAACTGTAAATCTGCATATAAATCTAAATATTTGTTACTACTAATATCATCATCATCATCATCATCATCATCATCATTGATTATAATGCTACTGATTCTATCCCCAAATTGAGAAATGGGAGTTGAGAGGATTAAAACAGAAAGGAGGGAATTAATGTATCTACATACCTGTTACATGCTCAAATAATGCATTTTCACACCCTCCAAGTTAGTCAAAAGAAATCTGCAAATGGGCAGTAACTTTAGTGATCCCTTATCTAACCAGTTGTAATCTTTTATTGATCAGAAACCATTAGAGATGGCATCTCAAGCTGTCTTCCCATACACATGTCTCTTCTAGCTCCTCTAAACAAAGAGAAAAATCAAGATCAGAAAATTTGAAATTTCCTTTGACTTTTTTGGTTGAAAGGTAAAACACAGAAGCAAAAGTCATCATTATCATTAAATGGTAAATTAATCAATGAGCATTCCTCAGGCATCTACAATGTGCCAACTAGTTGCTAGCATCTGAAAGACAAACATGAGACAATCTCTTCCCTCAGAGGAACATTGCCCTTCAAAATTGTTTGATTGCTGTCCGTAACCAAAGAGGACCCAAATGACATCACTATGTTAGAGTCAAGTTAGTGTGTCTGATTGTGGCTGATTAAAACCAATGGGAACTCAGAATGCTCTGCCACAGGTCAGATACAAATAGTCCCTATGAACATTCGGGGTGGATCCTCTTACATCTTGCATTTTTTCTGAGCTACTTCAATTCTGCTTTGTTCATAGAGCACAGCACCTTCTCTCAAGAGGGCACAGCATGCTGGGCAGTCCTGTGCCAGTATTTCCCATGTCATACAATCAATTCTCAAGTTCTTAAGACAGGCCTTGACAGGGTCTTTGTATGGCTTTTTCTGACCATCTTGTGAGTGCTTTCCCTATATGAATTTTCCACAAAAGTCTTTTTGGCAAGCATACATATAAGCTATAGAGCAAGTGAGGTCCCAAAAGTTTTAGAATCACATCTTACACCTGACACCAGGAGGAAAAGATTGTCTTAATCTTGCTGTGGAAGAGGAAGCTGAGAGAGAGAGAGACAGTTTCCTAGATTTATACAATGAAGGAATTTCTTTAAGATTGGAAACCTCCCAGAATCTAAGCTTCTCAAAGGTGGAAAGGATATAATCATCATATATTCATAGATCATATATTCCAGTTCCTTCTTAAAGCATTGATTCTATCCACAATATCCCTGAGAAGTACACAGTCAGATTCAGATTAAATAGTCACCATCCACCAAAGCAGCTCAGTGCATTTGGCAACAGCTCAAAATGACTCTAGAGGCTAACTAGTCGGCTCTCCTCCTAAAATGAAATTTCCTCTACAATATATTGATGAATGATCATCCAAAGTTTGCTCAAAGGCCTCCAAGGAATGGTACTACAAGTTCAAGAAACAACCAGAGCCAGGAGGGACTCAATTCCAACAAAATAGTTACAATCCTCTCTGAGTCATTTTTCCCTTGACTGTGTTCTCATTATCTAAACAGATATGAATTTCAAGAGATTCATGATAACAGATAACAGAACACACTGAGATTCTCAGACTTCAGAGGCAGCTCCTTTAAACTCACAGAAACCCACAGAATGCTATCCCTAGCATTTCTGACAACCATGAAACCAAACTTGAAAATTTTCCTAATCCTAAATCTGAACCAGAAGAATCAAAGATCCCTTTTTCAATAGACATAATAGTGTTTTTGGTATTCTTGATAGATTGAATTTTATTCTGTCTACTAGATTGTAAGCTCCTTAAGAGCAAGAACCTTATTTCATTTTTATTTGTGTCCACACTATGTCTAATTCTGACACAAGCATTGTATCTAGTAGTTGTCTAAAAAATGTTTAAAGAATGAATGAATATATTATTTAATCAGTACACAAGTATTATTCATCTGCCTTTTTTTAGAATAAAAGTTATAACTGTGTATGTATAATACAGTGGACCAAATTCTATTGTCATTCTTTGCAAATGGCTTTCCTTTTTCTTTTTTGCTCACTTAGACTTTGCAAATGGGTATTAAGCACTTTTCTGGACTCTTCGTGATGTTATGCATTGGCATCGGTTTATCCATTTTAACTACAATTGGAGAGCACATAGTATATAGATTGATCCTACCACGAATCAAAAAGAAATCCAAGCTGAAATATTGGCTTCACACCAGTCAGGTAAGTACCATGGAAGATTCCAGGGAATATAGAATACAAATTCTTATTATCAGACATATAGTTAAGTAAAACCATATCTGCAGAATTATGTTCTAATAAATACCACATTTGAAGAAAAAATCTTTCCTGAAGAGGACAATTAGTACAGCAAAGGACCTTGAGCTCATGCTTTGGGTAAGGCTGAAGAAAGTGGGGTTATTTAGTCTATAGACAAGAAAACTTAGGAGGAGCTTTATGCTTGCTGTTTAGGTATTTGAAGGGGTGTCACATGGGAGAAATTTATTGTTAGGTCTCAAAAGATAAATAGAAATAGGAAAAGGTGAGTGGAATTTACAGGGACAATGATTTCAATTTCATATAAGAAATAATTTGAGATTTTTTTTAAAATGGAACATGATAGCTTGGGAGATAGTGAAACTGATAGGTTCCAAGCCGAAGCTACATGACAACTTATCAGCAATCATAGAATTTTGTGTTCTGAAGAACCTCAGAAATCTTTTAGTCCAACATTCTAGTTTTACAGCTGGCTAACAATCCCAGAGATGTTAAATTTTTTTTTCAAGGTCACACAGGCAGTATCAGCTTAGGACTCAAGGCCAGCTTTAAAAGTGAGCTCATTTTTCAAATTTGGGTCGAACTAGATCATCTCTAAGGTCCCTTCCAACTCAGATTCTATTGTGTTATTATTCTATGAAATGCAAGATTAGTCAAATGTGAAGAATGCAGATGTCACTATGTAGACAGTCATGTAAAAAAACTACGGCTCTTTTTTCCTCTAAAATAGAAGCTCTTATTAGCCTTGATTGTGTCAGGAACCCCTTTGTTAGTTTGAAGCCAATAGGCCCTTTCTCAGAATGCTTTTCAATAACTGAAGGAAGTGCTAAATTTCAGTTCGAGGTTAGAAAAATCAGCATGTGATTTTTTTTCCCATGCTAGCTCATGGAAACCCTTGAAATCTATAGGACCTCTCCCTCCCCAATATTAAGAACTTCTATCCTAAAACAACTTTCCCATCAAATTAAGCTCTTTGAAAACAGGACTATTTCTTATCAGACTTCTATATCTCTTACAAAGTCTAACACAATGCTAAGCACTGCTTTGTGCTTTGTGGTTATATTTCATGGATCAGCTTACCTGAATAAATCAAATCAAGCCAGGACTAAGACCTACTTATAAGCTATTTTTGTCTTCTATTGGTCTTACACAGTGTTTTCTAATGGAAACATTTTAAAGTCCTTCACTTCTGCACACCCACCCCCATAGAAGAGTTAGCCTAAGAAAGCACCTTATTTCTTTGTTCTATAATAAAAGATTCTATTAAGTGAGCTCTACTTCCCATAGGTTGTGGCTGTTTGTTATCTTCAGGACATTTCTTAGTAATAGCACTAGCCAGCCCCATACATGGACTATCAGTACCACCAGTGTGGACTGAGTGCTAAATCTGGATTCAGAAGTCCTAGGTTCAGACTCTGGCTCCGATATTTAGGATCCATGTGTCCATGACCAAATCCTTTCATTTTTCTGTGTCTCATTACCTTTATCTAGAAAATAAGAAAGTTAGACTAGGTGACCTTGAAGGGGTTCTTTCCAGATCTAAAGCTATTATTTTGGAATTCTCTTACTCATCCCCTTAACATAACTTAGTAGCTCATATTATAAGGACACTTGGATTCTATTTACAAGGTTCTCCTACTGGCTGTTCATTAAGATAAGGATCTTTTAAAAAGTCAGAATTGTCCATATATACGATTTCAACTGACCTCTTCACAGCCAGATTAAGTAGTAAATATTCAGTCTTATGGCTTCATTGCAGAGATAGAATGACAACTTATAGAGATTTCTTGTACTGTTTAAATGTAACTGAACCTAGAGTTAGATAGGAACAGAAGTTACTACCATCCTCCCCTTAAGTTGGGAAGAAAAAGCCAACATTCTCCCATGACTCAGTACCCTCTGTTCTCTTAGGCAAATGCTTTGCCAGGGCTTTTTTCCTTCTCGAAGTATGTGGTTTTGTAAGCGGAGAGTTTCTAATTATTTTTTCTCTTTGTTCTAGAGATTACATAGAGCTCTAAATACCTCATTTGTTGAGGAAAAGCAGCAGCTCAAGACAAAGCAAGTGGAAAAAAGGTAAAAAATGATTATTGGTATAGATCATTATTGATTTATTTCCTGAAAGGAAAATCAGAGCAATGGTTAGAAAAGGCTTATAATAAAATCAGTTATGTGGCAGTCAGGAATAGATATATATGTAGAAGGTAAAAATACAATATGTCTACATACATACTGTAATGGGAAGAGCAAGGGCATAGTAGTTGGAGCAATTAAGTTCAATTGCTAAGTTCTAATACTTATTAACTTGTGATCTTGAGTAAATTCCTTCTTTTCTCTATTCTGTCCTCAGTTTTTTCTTTTAGGGAAATGAGGATATTGGACTAGATGATCTAGTTCTAAAGTCTATTATCATATGAACCATTCAATCTCTTATGAATGAATGAAGTCTCTTTATCTTGTCTCTAAACTTCTAGTCCCAATTATCAACTTTAACAAAGACAAATAAAATATTTTAAAATATTTAACATACTTAAATATTTTATTTTTAATGAAATAATAATTGTAGAGAATACAATGATTTTGACTGTTAATAGGAAGTAGGGCAAAGGTGTCCAATCAAAACTTCAATAAAATAGACAACCCTTTAATGAGTTTCTTCATTGATTTGCATGGCAACCCCTGTAACAAACATGTACAGTCAAGCAAAAGAAATTTACACATTGATCATGTCTAAAAAATACATGTTGCAGTCGGTACCTGAGCCCATGATTTCTCCATCAGGAGGTCAGTTAGCATGCTTCACCATCAGTCTTCTGAAATAAAATTGAGTTATTTATGTTGATCAGAATTTATAAGTCTTTCAAAGTTTTTGGATAGACAAAATCTTAGGATGAGATAATTCTTCAGGGTTTACAAAGAACATTCTTCCTAAGAACTAGATGAGCTAGGAATGTTTTATCTTATTAGGATCATTTTGCAGATGGGAAAACTGGTCTGAGGTGGTGAAATAAAACCCCAAGGAAACATAGTTTATAAGTGGTAGAGATGAGACTAAATCTAGATTTCCTGACTCTAAGACTTCTGTTTTATTCCATGAATCTTGACAGGTATTTCTTCCTTCCTTCTTTCCCTGGTTCTCCCCTAGGCTAACATTTTGGGAGAGGAGGGGAAAAGGAAGGGGAAAATAATTCAATTTTTCATTACCCTCTTTAAGCCCTACTTCTGAACAATGGCAAGAGTACTTGGATCCAGAATCAGTGAATAAGTAAACAAATCCATTAAATTACTCATAGTAATAGATATTAATATCTAAACTAAGCCATCAAACTGCTCTAGGTAATTAAAGTAACCTGGCTGCATTTTTCAAAATATGTTTTTATTGCTATTTTAATTTTTACATCAACTATAGTTCCAAGCTGGGTCAATAATTTTGTAGCATTCAGTTTTCAGCTGTTTTGTTGTTATTTTTTCCAATCATTTGGGTTGCGTCTTTAATGAGTAAAATTAATTTGGGGGAAGCCTTGCCCCTGTTGTTGTTCAGTCATTTTCAGTCATTCCTGACTCTCTGTGACCCCATTTGGGATTTTCTTGACAAAGATACTATAGTGGTTTGTCGTTTCCTTCTCCAGCTCATTTTACACTTGAGGAAACTGAGGCAAACAGTGAAGTGACCTGTCCAGGGTCACACAGCTAATAAGTGACTGGGGTGGGATTTGAATTCAGAAAGAAGAGACTTCCTGATTGCAGGTCTGGCATTCTATTCACTGTGCCACCTAACAGCTCCAAGGTTTGTCCTAGGATTCTGATTTCAGGTGGAAGCCTTTTTGTTTAGGAAAAGAAGTCACATGCAATGATTCATTTCTGCTTTCCCCTTAAGAATCGATGAGGATTTCCTAATATAGTCAGCCCTGGAAATTCAGAGTCAGAGCAGAGTAAACAGAGAGCCCCGGGGATTGCTGACAGCTTTCTTTACACTTAATTTAAACTTGAATAATGCACCAAGTCTCAGAATGCAACTACACAAGCATGAGATGGGAGAGATCTGATTAACTGTGAAAAAGTAAAATGAAAAAGGCTCAGGGATGTTAACTGACTACAAGCTTGAGGGAATTAACAAAGTAATATCATTGCCAAAAAAAAAAAAAAAAAAAAAAAGTGATCTGAAGCTCCAGTAAAAAGGGCTTACTATACTGTTCAGAACAGTAAAGTCAAGTCAATGAGCATTTATTAGATATTTACTACATACCATGCTCTGTGCTAAGTGTTAAAAATTTTCTTAAAGCTTCCATTCAAAAAGGAAGGTGATAATGCTTTGTCTGCATTATTAAATTTAGTTCTGGATGCCATATGTTAGGAAAGAAATTGAGAAATTGGAACATACTTGGAAATGATGACTATGCTAAATGAGGAATGACTGAGGGAATTCTGGGGACCCTCCAGAAGAAAATAAAGAGAAAATGTCTTTTATTGTGAAGGCTTGTCACCTAGAAGCGAAATTAGACATATGCTGTGTAACCCCAAATAGTAGAATGAAAGCAGGGAGACAGATTTCAACTCATTATAACAGAGGTGACAAGATTATGCTGAGAAAATCACAAAAGCTGAAGTCAAAAAACCTGAGTTCAAGGTCACAAGATTTAGAGCAGAAACAAATATCTGAGGTCACCTAGTCCATTTTGCTATGAGGAACCTGAGGCCCAGAGAGGTTAAGTAATTTTCCCTACTGTCACATAGGGAGTAAGTCACTAAGTTCAGACACAAGGCCTTTTACTCCAAATCTCAGACTTAATCACTTAAAAAAAAAAAAAAAAAGGAACCTATATCACTGACACTGTTTGTACAAACTGAACAAGCCATTTTCTCTCTCCATTACCTGTAAAGTGATGAAAATCATACTTACTTGACTTCCTTTGGGGTCCTTGTGAGGGAAGCACTGTGAATCTTAAAGCTCTATATTTTACTCTGATGTTATTACGCTAAGGAAGAAGTTTCTAACTGAGTGGTCCGAAAATGCAATGCTCTGGCTTATTAAATGGTAAAGCCATGATTAGTGACAGTGTTTGAGCATAAGCTGAATGGTTTCCTCATCAAGGATGATGTGCTAGAAAGGATCCCTTCATGGGGTAAGTCGACTAATCAGTAGAGTCAAACTCAAATAGAAAAAAGAGGGACTAAACTATGTACAAGAATCTCTGCAAGCCACATGACACCTATTGTCAATATTAACTATGTTTTGCTGTCTTGTTATTCCTCTTGTTAACTGTTTCCCAATTTCATCTTCATCTGGTTTGGGCTAAGCTTGGAACTACTGTGGGCCACATGTGGCTCTTGGGCCCCTGCTTGACACCTTTGAACTAAATGCTCTCTAAGGTCCTGTCAGCCTAAAATTCTTGATTCTGTGACATGCTACACACCTAGTAAATGGAAAAGTCGAGAGAAGAATTCAGGGAAAAAATTATCATTATGGATTTAGAATTTCAAGGATGATTTAGTTCAGACCCCTCATTTTCAGATGAAGCTATGGCAAGCCTGGAGCGGCTGAGTGACTTGTGAAGGTTTGATGCGGAGTCAGTGATGTAATATAGGCTGTATTTGAGCCTATGACATACCATACAGACATACATGTGTGTATACCTGTGTAGGTATTAATAGATAATGTGTGTTCCTATATATGTGTGGGCATGTCAATATATACATGTTGTATCTACTGTTATGTGTGTTATATACAGCTATGGATGTGGAAAGAAATTGATATTGATAGATGCCTATATTTCTTCTGTAATTCTATTATTTTATTTTATGCATTTAAAACATTTTTCTGAGAATGAGTCTATAGCTTTCAAAAGACTTCCAAGGAGTCTACACACAGACAAAATTGTTAATAGTCCTTGTACTAGAGGGCTACTTTGATATAACTCTCAATTCTATGGCTCCAAGTGAAATTTTCAAAGAAATCAGTCTATTGAGCCTGGCACCCCCTGATACAAATTCTCTTTCTGTTACTCATAAAGGCCTTCTTGCCCCTCCCTTTCATTAAATTCTAAACATTAATTCCAAGACTTCAAAACTTCCCTGTGCTTGCTGCTCCCCCCTCCTCCCTCCCTCCGAATCGTCTCCTCTACCTACCAGATGCTCTGGAGCTTTGAGACAGTCAGAACAAATTATAGAACCAGCCTGCCTTCCTCCTAAAAAAGAAGAATTCACAGAGGAAGGATACCCAGGGAATTTTGGATGAGAGCTTTGGAGTCCACTGCTTGAGCTCTCTAAATGACAATTTTGCATGTTTTGGATTGTTGACAATTTGGATTGGATTGACAATTTTGGATGTTGAAATGTATTTGAAGGAGACATCCTTTCTTCTTTTGGACAATAATGGGGTGAGGAGAGGATCAATCTCTGGGAAGGTGATATAGGGAAGGTGTTCTTGGGCAAGTAGTCGGTTAACTGATTGTTGTCCTTTGTTCTCAAGAAGACCAAAATGATATATCTATGTTGGGAACGAGATCTGCCACAGTCAGATCAAATCTACACAAGCTTGGCAGGCTCTACCATAGATTGGGCACAAATAGTCCACAGGAACATTGAAGGGGAGATTTTTCTAAATTGGCACATCTCACCTTTCTTGTGAACTACAGAAATTCTACTTAGTTCATATAACCCACAAAGGCTTTTTTTAATGGAGGATATCATGCTGGGCAGGCCTGTGCCACTGTCTTTCATGTAACACAATCAATTCCAAAGTTCTTCAGAGAGAATTTTGGCAAGTTTCAACCTCTCCAAACTTATCTCCTCCTTCTCTAATTGTTAATAATTTAGTCTCTTCAATCATCAAGCAATAAAAATTTATTAAGATGCCTTACTAGTGTCAGTCACCATAAACTTAAGCATTCGAGATACAAATACAAAAGGAAACTATCTCTGTCTTTAGAAAGCTTACATTCTACTACAAGGATGCAATATGGTCACAGCTAAGCAAATACAAGAAATATTGAAAACAAAAATACAATTATGGATGTGGAAGAAGCACAATCAAGAAAGACCTCTTAAAGAAGCAGCAATTGACCCAAGTCTTACAAAGATTGTTAGGAGTCCCGAAAAGTAATGTAAGTAAAGAAGACATTCCAAATACAGGGAACAATAGTGCCTATTTCCCAGAGTTGATGTAAGGATGAATTATTTTCTTTATTTAGCTTTTTTACCTCTTCTTTCATTTGGCCAATTCTACTTGAATGGTTTTCTTCAGTTAATTTTTGTGCTTCCTTTTCCAAGCTATTTACTCTTTTTCATAATTTTACGACATAGCTTATTTCTTTTCTCAATTTTTCTTCTACCTCTCTTACTTGGTTTTTAAAATTCTTTTTGAGCTCTTCAAAGAGAATTTTTTGAGCTTAAGACCTAATTCATATTCCCTTTTAAGGCTTCACATGTAGGCATTTTGCCATTGTTGCCCTTTTCTGAGTTTATGTTCTGATCTTCCCTGTCACAATAGTAACTTTTTATCTTAAAGGTTCTTTTTGATTTTTTGCTCATTTTTTAAAAGTTGAACTCTGCTCCTGGAGCCCAGGAGAGACTATCCCAAGCTTCTTTTGCTGATCACTGGCTTTCCGTCCTAGGGCTGGAGATGCTGGCAGCTTGTCCACTGCATTAGATTGGACCAGCCTAGTCATACCTATTGTGTCAAGGTTCCAGGGATCACAATTTGCCTTCTATGCTGGAACTGGAGGCCTCATAACTGACCTGCTGAGTCAGGACCAAAAAAGCCTTCATTACCGATCTGTGCTACAGTTAAGAACTTCTTGCTAGATTACCTTTACCCTATCTGCACTAGGCTGTGCTATCCAAATGAGACAGACCTTTCTTAAAGTCCTTTTAAATTATCTTAAACTGGAAAATTATTTCACTCCATATTTTTTCGTGGATTCTGTCACTCCAGAATACATATAAATTTAGAGCTGTTTCCAGAAAATGGGAAGAACTCAGGCAACTTCTGGCTTCTCTCTTCCATCTTGGCTCAGCCCCTCACTCCCCATGAGATAATGCTTATAAATCACTTTACAAAATTTAAAGTACTATGTATATGCTAGCCATTATTATTAATAATAATAATGCAATCTCCCCTCACATTGTATTACTTCATGGTCTCATTTCTGTAGAAATGGTCCTTAAAGCAAAGCAGATAGTAATGCATCTTCTTGAATGTCCTTTGCATTGATAAAATCATACATTTCTTATATTGAACCATTGCTCAGTGACAGGACTTTTCTGAGTCTTCAGTATCTATGGTTGCTAAGGAAGCAGGACCTCTGAGGCATTACCAAATCATATTTTGCTTTCCAAGATGATGGCTATCAGGCACTATAATGGAAACCAGACAAGTGATCTGGGGGGAATCAATGCCATTCTCAAGGATCTTGACATACAAGTGGCTTCCAATGAAAGTAAACTTACTACCCACCTAACAAGACATCCTATTGTTAGCTAGTTCAAATTAATTCTCCATGCTGAAATGTAATCTGTCTCTTTATAGATTTTCACTAATTTTTTTCCCCTTACATTTTAGGTTCTGAACTCTCTCCTTCCCTGCCTTCCCACCCTATACTAGAGGACATCATTTGGCAGGTTTATAAATATATATAAAATTATACTATGTATACTTTGATTTATCAAATCTTTCTCTGGAGATAAATAGTATCATCTTTCATAGGTTCTTTGTTGTTGATTTGAGTATTTGTAATACTCAGAATATCTTGGTTGTTCACAATTATACTTCAGACAATATCATCGTTACCGAGTACAACATTCTCTTGGTTCTGTTTCTTTCACTTTTCATTATTTAATCAAGTTTTTCCATGGTTTTTTTTTTTCTAAAATCCATCTGCTCATTGTTTTTTTATTGCCCAGTAGTAGTGTTCCATCAAAATCATATAACATAACTTGTTTAGCTATCCCAATTGAGGGGCATCCCCTCACTTTGTAATTCTTTGCCATCAAAAAGAGAATCACTTAAAGTATTTTAGAACATGTAGACTCTTTTCTTTGTTCCCTGATCATCTTGTAAAACAGACCTAATAGTGATATTTCTGGTCTAAGGTTTTCTAACTCCTTGGACATAATTCCAGACAACCCTCCAAAATGGTTAGATCACTTTACAATTGCACAGTGTATTAATGTCCCAATTTTTCCATATCCCCTCCAATATTTGTCATTTTCCCCCTCCATCATTTTATCCAATATAATAATGAAGAGATGAAATCTCAAAGTTGTTTTAATTTGCACTTCTGTAATCAATAACGATTCACAGCTTTTTTTTTCATATTACTATGTATAGTTTTTATTTCTTCATCAAAAAACTGACAGTTCACATTCTTTGACCATTTGTCAATTGGAGAATGACTCATTCTTATAAATTTGACAGAATATACCATATATTTGAGATGAGACTTTTACTAATAAACTGCCTATACAATTTTCCCCTAATTTTCTATTTTCTAATTTTGGCTGCATGGTTTTATTTGTATAAAACCTTTTTTAATTTAATGTAATCAAAATTATCCATTTTATATCTCACAGTGTTCTCTGTAAAGGGCTGAAACTCTGAGTTGATGCATTGAGGTCGGACAACCGAGCACTTAAGGCTAACTACCGATTGAACAATACTCTATTAGCATATGCTTGGAAAATGGCCCCTCCCATTATTCTGTGCTGGTTCAGTCTTTTGGTGTATACAGAGAATTGTGGGAAGGATTAGGGGGTGGAATAAGACAAGCCAGAGTCACTTTGGCAGTAGAGGAAGAGAAGGAAGGTCCTGCATCCATCCTGTTCACTTCTACCCCTAAAGACCAAGAATAAAGACCAAGGACTTTTGCTTATCCTGACTCCAGCTGATTCCAAGGTATCCAAGGTGCTAACTCGGTCTTCACAATTCTCTATCTCTTGTCTCCTTATAATTTAACTAGAAGTTCTTTTCTCTTTGAGGTCTCTCCTCTCCTCATAGTCAAGTACAACAATCAAGCCCCTTTTCTACATGTAATTCCTTTAAAATAGTAGTTATTTTTTCCTTCCTCCCCCTTTGAAGCCTTCAGCAAGCATTTCCAGTCCAATTCCAGATCCCAAAGTCTATTAAAAACCATAAATTTAAGTAGAAGTCTTAGCTATGTCTCACTCTTTGCACTAGATCCCATACTTCAACTCCTTCAGCATTCAGCTCAAAATGCCATCAAAGTCAGGAAAATGTAGAGACTTAGAAAAGACTGAAGTTGGAAATGTCTCTTGATGCATTTATCACTTCTGTCTAAAAAGATGATTGGGACAAAAAGGGTTCAAAGAGCTTAGGAGTCTGGTACTATCTGGTCAACAAACTGATTGAAAAGGTTTCTATTTTCTAGGCCATAGAGTCCACTCTTCAAACCCAGAAAAACTTTTCATGGAAAAACTAATCAAAATCAACAGGGACTCATCTTGTTCAGGACTCTCCTCTGCATATTTCATAAATTCCATTGCAGTGAATTTCCTCTGAAGTGTCTTGTGACCTTTGAAAATATAAGTGGTGAATGAGGAAGTTCTCATTTCTCTCCTTGCTTTTAATCCACTGAGAGGTAGTGTAGGGCCTGGCATGAGCACTGGAGCCAGGAGACCCAGGTCTACCTTTTAGGATCATGTGACAGGGTGAGGACTTCTTGCTAAATAAGCCTCAGTCTCCCTACCTGACCTCCCTCAACTGAATGGTTAAGAAAAGAGTTTTGCAAACTATAAAGCCCTAAGTAAAATTCTGTGAACTATCATCCAATGGGTCTGGTTTGAGTTTGTCATTATATTTTCTAAATATTTATGAAGATGGAATCATTCCATAAAGGAAGACTCAGGTAACTCTGCTAGAATTAAGTTACTTTTGAGGCCATTGAGCAGAATGTAGAAGAACAGCAAAAGACCCAGACCAGTCTAATATCCAAATGTTTATAGCTCTCTTAGTTTTGCATTTTTTACCTTATTTCCAGTTCTCTATGGTGCTGGCCATATGTGATCTCTATTTTGATAAGATCTCTGATCTTGTATAGTCTCTGACCTTGTATATGGTCTATCTACCTGTCTGGTCTTTGTTCATATTGTTTTATGGCTCTCTGGTGTTGCATCCTATATGGTTTCTATCACTATATACATCTTGGTCCCTCTATCAGCCGAGCTTTGATGTTTTCATACTGAATAGGTTCTCTGGCTTGAGCATGAAGCATAAGTTCGCCAGCTGGCTCCCAATATGGCAGCATGGAAAATAAGTATTAGATTTGGAGCCAGAGAAAATGGATTCAAATAACAGTTTGCTATTGAATTACCTGTGGACAAAGTTTGGACAGGTCACAATGCCTCTTTGGGTCTCCATCTGTACGAGCAAAGGAGTCAAGACTCTCTCTGAGGTCCCTTCTGATGTTTACATGATTCTTCCATATAAAACAATCACCAGCTTCTTTAAGTCACCTTATGTATTGGATGCTGTGAATTCATTTGCTCAAGAGCCACAAGGATCCAGGAAAACCTAAAAAAAATCAGTAAGCCAAAGATGAAATTATATTAATCTGGTCTTTTCCTTCCTGTTATCTTGTAGAAAGGATGTCATGGAAATCTGTGCCTACAAATACATACATTCTATTCTCCTCTTCACCTGTGAAAAGATGTAGAGAGAGTATACCTACTCAACACATTGCAAGCTCCATCTGTTCTTTTTGTCCTTCCATCTCATAGTGCCAGGTTGTCCTAAGGCCTTCCAGGATTATTACCTCTCAGAAAAAACTTGATTAGACTAATGGAGAATGGAGTGATTTATCTGCCGTGGTCCCTAGAAGAGAGTGCCATTTTCCCTTAAGAAGCTTTGTCTACCAGGGAGCAGTTACTTTCAGTCTACTTTCTTCCTTCCTTCCTTTCTCCCTTGGCATTTGACATTTACCAGACCCAGTCTATGCAGAGAAATGACATAGAATAATGGGAAAAGCTTGGGTTCAAAAACTTTCTCATTCACTTACCACCCTGTGACCTTGGGCAACAATTTCTCCAGACCTGTTTCCTCGTCAATAAAGCAAGGGAGTTGGATCAAATGGCTTCTGTGGGGGGGTCTAATTCAATTTTGGTTCTGTGATCCCAATTAATATCTGTCAGTATATCACAGGAAATGCCAAACAGTGGAAATGCTCTACCAGCATTGTAGACAGTGAGCATTCATGACTTAAAGAGGCCTCAGAACGAGTCAAGGTCTGGAGGGCTACGAGAGACAGTGCTTTCATAATGGTCTGGAACTAAGGATATATCTTTTAGTCCAAGAAACATAAGTGAGCGTTGATATGTACTGTTAGGGCTAAGGATACACAAATGAGAAACACAAAAGCCCTAGCCTTCAAGCCTAAAATATTGATATAGGTTAAAAAAGAGATCAAACATTCCTTGGAAAAGACTTAATAGCTTAGAACATGCTTAGAGGAGGATGACTATGTCATGTAAGGAATGAATTTCCCCTAATATACCCTTGTCATGCCCACCTAACCCTTCTCCAAAAGCCTGTATCCCTATATACAAGGGATTCCTACCTGTTATTACATTCACAAAGAGCCCATTTCTTACCTGTGAAGATGAGGTAGAGGAGGAGAAGAAAAAAAAGATTAACATCAATAGAAAAGTCACTAAAGCTGTTCTTAGGTAATCAAATATAAGAATTATAGCTTTTCTATCAAAACATTCTTGGTCCCATTAGTTGGTACTGACACATGCTTTCTGCCATGGGTGTTTTCCAGAATAAATTTTAATTATATCTAGTATTTATATGGCACTTTGAGTTACATAAGGAGTGTTAAGCACTGTACTTTATTTCATTTGACCCTCACGAACCCTATTGAGGTAGGTATTGAGGTAGAGCTATTTATATCCATTTTACAGATAAACTATTAATGAGGTGAGATTTGAACCCAGTTATTTCCTGAATAAAAAATCCAGTGTCACTATATCATCTCAGCAGTGTCAGCACAGATATAGCAAAAGTGAGCCTGTGGCACTTAGTCACAATCCACACCAGTACTTCCTTCCGGGATTCTAAAGGCCCCCATATAGAAACTTCAGATT
This sequence comes from Antechinus stuartii, assembly GCA_016696395.1. Taxonomy (NCBI): domain Eukaryota; kingdom Metazoa; phylum Chordata; class Mammalia; order Dasyuromorphia; family Dasyuridae; genus Antechinus; species Antechinus stuartii. The sequence continues at coordinate 18,275,407 of MU174308.1, read as the reverse complement.
GACTGACAATGAAGGTGGGAAAGCACCAGACACATTCAAGGGCGAGTCTAAATGTCTTGAATGAACAATAGAGCCAACTCGAATTTTTTATATCCCCTTTTGCCCTCCACATTCTTGTCCCTGTTCTCTCAGAGAGTCTTTAAAGAGCATCTACTCAGTGTGTTAGAATCCTTCCCTCGAGTTTGTTTTTCTTCAGCTGCAAAAGCTTCTGTTCAAATTCCAGGTCTGTCATTTCTTGCCCGTGTGATTTTGGGCATGGCCTTGAACCTTTCTGGACCATTGCTACTGATTCTGTGTCTAGGAAATCAACCATCACCCCTCCCCAGGCACATAAGTAGCCCATTATTTAGAAGGCTAGAAGGCTGGGCTATCACCTGTCATCTTGAATTATGTCTTGCCACTACACTCATGTCTCCAGAAGAGAGAGGCTCATGACTGTGCAGTTTTGTCTCATTTAAATCCAACCCACTCACAAGTGATCATTCTCACGTTTGAATTGGTTCTCTTTGAGAAAAAAGGACAAATAACAAATAACAGGTTCTGAGTAAGGAAGACCTCAGTTCAAATCCACCTCAGGTTCCCTACTACTTGTGTGACTCAGTGCAAATGACTTAACTTCTCTTTGTCTCAGTGTCCTCAATTGTAAAAGAAGTATAATACGATAACACAAAATATTGTAAAGTGCTTAACATAGTGCCAAGCATATAGCAAATACTTAAGAGAAGCTTTGTTTCTTTCCTTCCTTCTTTTCTACTGTTACTATGGTCCTCGTTCAATATAGGGAAGACTCTAATATTCTTAAAACTGATTTCCCTCTATCCAGTCTCCCTTTCTAATATATCTTTCACATTTCTTGAATATTTCTGTAGATCCATGTCAATGCTAGATGCCTTCCTCCTTTTACACACATTATCTTCTCCTGTGTAATTCCTTTCCCTGTTCTCCTAGAGATTCTTCAGAGAGATCTAATATGCTAGAATCCTTCCTCTAAATCTTTATTTTTTATAGCTGCAAGAGCCCCATTTCAAATCCTAGTTCTGCCACTTGCTTCCTATGTGCTTTGGTCATGGCCTTGACCCTTTTGGGCCTCTGTCAAATGAGAGGTAGACCTGTTGAACTGCTAAAATCCTTTCAAGCTCTAAATCTATGGTCCTATGACCTTATTCTCCTGGATTGGGACTAAGTTCCCACCACTTTTTTTTTTCTTTTTAATTTCACCAAATTGAATATATTGTTAATACTGTTCACAGCCATAATCTGACCATGCATTAGAAAAGTTTCTAATGGAGTGCAACTGGAAGACTGTATTTCAGAAACAGAATAGTCTGTTCCTTTAGAGCCCTAGAGGTATTTTTAGCACTCCAAACTTCCCATTAAGCTGTAGGTGCCTCATTCCAAAGTGACATCCCAATGGCACTGCTGGGATAAAAGTCAAACTAAGAGTGGTTGCAAAACCAGTTTTTATTTTGCTTTTATTCGCCCTGTGATAATTAGATATTTGCCTTGGGATTTGTTTTCTAAGCCTTAGGCCTGACATGGATTCTCCTCCGGGTAAAAATCTCATCACCTGTGGTGCTTACACATTTTTCTTCCAATTCTGCTCTTCAGATGCTGACCTTTCTGGTTCACCAGCACAAACACTCAGAGCTGAACTACCAGGATGCAAGATAAGCCACTCTGGGATGATGGATGAGCAGGGCGCACTAGTACCCTGGAATAGAAGGGAGTCAGCTAAAGAAACATGTGTTCTGCCATATCTAGAGTGATATGAGACATTTCATAGTGTCAATCTCTTTGTAAATGGATAAAGCTTTGTTAGGCTCATATATTCATGGCAAAGTGGGTCAGTTTGGATTGGGCCTATACTTAAATCCCAGATGGAATACTTACTTTAAAGCCATGAAATCCTAGGGAAGATTTTTAATTTCATTCTCTGTTTCTTCATCTCTAAAGTAGTAATAATGTTTTCTATACCTACCCAATGGTGTTATTGTGGGGAAATCTAGAAGCATCAGAGAAATGTGAGGTGTTAACAAAATATGCTTTGTGGTTCAGCTGTATCATCCGTAAAATGGGAATGATAATTTAGTTGTCAGAAATTCAGGGAATTGGTAATAATAATAATAATAATAATAACAGCTAATATTTATATAACACTTTTGAGGTTTGCAATATGTTCTAAATATGTTGTCTTATTTGATCAGGAAAAAACAGGCTAGAACTAGAAGACAAACAGCAGGGTGGGACAGGCTGTCCAAGCAGATCTCAGCATTAAGCTGAGAAAGCAGATCAAAAAGGCAAGGAAATTTGGAATCTGCGAGTGAGCCAAAAGTCTAAACAGCTAGGCAGCTGGTATTAGGGAGGTCCAACACATGCCAAGAAGGCCAGAAGTTTAGCAACCGAGATCCAGCCCCCTGATAAGATTCAGAAGGATGCAAGGTCAGTCCCAGTAAGAGTACCAGAAGATTGGGATACTGAAGAGCTATGAGTAAGGTGCAAAGGCTGTTTATGAGAGAAGTTTGCTTCTCTTCAACATTTGCTACTGCGAAAATGGATGAGGATGGGAGTAACTGAGTGCAGTTCTGAAGAGGACATTTAGAGTCAAGCATCACAAAAGGGGCAGATGGCTGATCTGTGGCCAAAAACAGGAGAAATGCTCTCCTAGTTGTGGGGAGAAGGCTGGAGCATGGCAGGAGAATAGCAGTGGGGGTTAACAAAGTTTATTAAAGGAACGAGTAGTGAATGCCAAAGAAGCAAAGGCCAGGAGTTGCAAACACCTTCCTTGGATGATTCCCCCTCCCCTGCCATTCCTTGGATAGTGTGATCATGTTGCATGGGATGTGTTCACAGGTGGGTCTCAGTCAAAGCATGGGGTTGAATAGCTAGTAACTTCCACCCACATTGAATGCATATTGTTGTGTGTAGTAAGTAACTGATTTTCAGAGCTGTTAGGATCATATTATATTGGAGATGTCATAGAAGAGGTTCTTGTTAAGTAAGGATAAGATGAAATGTTTAAATATCTGAGAATTCTTCCAACCAGAACCTGAGATTCTGTGATGTTGTAAATCACCTTCAGTTCCCATTTCCCTGGGAAAGCTGAGTGGAAGTTGGGGAGGGAGTCACTTGGCAACCTAAATTGAAAGAACTGGTGTCCTCAGCAAGGAAATGAAGTTAAAGAAAAGACAGGGAATATGATATAGTAGAAAGAATATTAGACTTAAAAGTCGAGATACTTGATTTTAAGGTCCTGCTCTATCACTTACTAGTTGCATGGCCTTAAGTCCTTTCTCTCTGAGCAGCAAACTTTTCATCTACAAAATGAAGACAATGATGTCTTACTATGAGTAAGTGGCACAGTGGATAGAACACCGGTTTGGAGCCGGGAAACTTACAAGCTTTGTGACCCTGAGGCAGTCACTTAACCCCATTTGCTTCAGTTTCTCATCTTAAAAAGGGGGACACAATGAACAATGATATAGCAAACCATTCCAGTATCTTTGCCAAGAAAACCCCAGAGACAAACATTTTGTCCATGGTGTTGCAAAAAGTTGGATCCAACACAGAATGACTGAAGTACAACAATCCCTTACATCCCTTACAGGATTTATGTGAGGAAAATATGTATCCCAAAGGGAGGATGAGCCTGAAGAAAGATGTTATCTGGTCCCTACCTGGAGGTACTAGATGAATGTAGGGACAGGGAGTCAGGTTGAGGGTGAAGAGGGACCCACAGTATTCCAAGTTTACCAGAACTGGTATTTTTAAGTCATTCTTCTGAAGTATCTAATTATCATTCTTTTGAAATCTCTCTATTGTCTCCCTAGGTCCAATGCAGCCAACAGTCAGCTCAGCGTGTGGAATACTGCCAGCCTGAGCCACTGCAATCGGCGGAAATACACCTATAGTGATGAAGGGCAAAGCCACCTGAACATGCATCCGCATCAGGGCATCTCCCTCCCTATAGTCAGGAGAGAGATTCCCACTTCCCTCACCACCAATGGGAAACCAGACTCTCTAAATACTGCTAGGACCTCAGTGACCCAGGAACTCACTGAGCTGGAGAAACAGATTCAGGTGATCAGGCAAGACCTACGGCTGGCCATGAACAGGAAGAACCAACTGGAAGAATATCAGAGGACAAACAGGACAGTCGAGTCCTAAGTGATCATATCTCTATCTGTTCTGTCCTGACCTTCCTATCCTTCCCCCAAGCCTTTCTCTAATCCCTCTGTAAAATTTGTAATGCACTTTTATAACTGCTGGCAGTGGTGAAGGAGAGCAAAACAATAGATTCTCCTTAGAAGGCAACCTCAAAGTGGCTCATCAAACTCCATCCTCCAGGGTGGTATTCTCATTCAGAGAAAGAATCTCTTCTTTCCTCCAAGTGAATTTTGAATCAGTCAAGGGCAATCTTGGACAAAAGGAACTATGAGTAAAGAAGACCATACTTATCTCCTGTTTCCTTCTTCACCTGGTGCCACATTTCTGGTTTTTAGCCCTTTCTGTGCATTAAAAAAAAAAAAAAATGTCGATCAGACCTGTGTCTCTTACTGGGTTTTGATGTTTTTTTTATTAGTACGAGCATACCTCGACTAACATGACTAATCAGGTGTAAAAATGTTATAGGACACAGGCAGTTTCACAAATTCAATGTTTTCAGTAATCAATTGGCCTGACAATGGTACATCAGGGTTTCATGATGCAACAATGTGGCTACTTTGTTTTTAATCAATGTTATTGCAAAAGTATTTTGGACAGCGCAATGTTAAGCGAGGTATGATTGTATAGAATGGTTACCCAGGATTATATTTTAATATTTCTTCAACTTAATCCAACTCAAATTTGGGATGTTTTTTCAGGGGTAGGGTTAATGAAAGTAGGATAGTGGGGAAAAAAAAAAGACCTGAATCCTCAAAAAGTTGAGTTTCAGCACAGTAACTAGGTCGATACTGTTAAGACTCTTATTAGAGCAATCTTGCTGAAAAACTAATGGCATCATATTCTTCAGTCAAACTAAGCTTTCTTTACAAGTGTGTGCCTTTTGTAAGAGACAAACAGAATGAGAGAAAAGAAGACAGAGATGAGACCTCTCCGAAGAACATCTGTGTTTACTATTTGTAATAGGATGTGTGTGACTGTGAATCCTGTGAAAATGTTTGTGCAAATCATGTGGTGGATTAATTCTCAAGTTAGCAACAACCTATCCTCTGACTGTAGGAAGTCCCAAAAGTGATCCTCATGCATGCAACTGAACCTGCTCCATCCCATCCTTCCTTTTTTGTGTATTATTGTGATGTTTGCCAAATGCCCCAGTCACCAAAGGCATATTGAAATAACTCTTGGTTCCTCCGGTTGGTATTTCTAGTACATTTATCACCCCCATGAAATTGGATTTGAGTCATCTAGTTGTTTCTATTTAGCACCTCCTAACCCATCCCCCCCAATAGCTCTCTGTAGAAGCAAGATGGGGAGGGAGCCAGGGAAGCTGAAGGATTTCAGCTACATAGAGCCCTGAGAGCTCTGAAAACAAGTATTACTGTCTTTGGGAGAATTTGCTTACAGTGTCAGCTTCCACAGCCACTAGGGCACCAAAAAAATGTCACTCAGGAATACTCTATGTCAATTATTCTTTATTTTTTTCCCCATTTGTTCCAATTAAACCATTCATTCAAACCTTTATTAAGTATCTGTTATAGGAAAGAACTGCACTAGGTGCTTATGGATAGGTGAGTAAAGTGTTCATGGTCCCTGCCTTTACAATCTTACTTTTTTCAGTGCCTCTTAAGTGTCTTGGCACAATAGCTGGCTACAACCAGTCAACCTGACAAGCAGTTGACCACTTCCACCAAATAAATGAAAAGGCTCCTAGCCTCTTACTGTCCCTCACTTTATACTATGCCATCTGAAATTTCTGCTAGTCATTCCCCTAAAATGCAAAAACAAGTTTTCTGGAAGTTCCTATTATGTGAACGTTAATTTAAATACTCCAAGATGAGTGATACTTTTAGTCTTGATAGTGATGAGTCAATAGAAAACAAAGCAAAAGAGAAGGGAAATGGAAAGAGGGACTCAAAACCGTCAAAGGTTTCAACCAGCCCTGCTCTCAGATTATCCCCTCATACAGCTCTAAAGTAAGAAGCCCAGAGTTTGAAGGCACACCTTTAAAACTATCTCCCAGAATTTTCTAATTACAGCCCAGAATATTGTAGGGACCGGGTCATTACCTTCTGTGCACCTCTTATCCAGAAGGTTATGTACAGGTAGGTGTACCTCACTTCACAGAATAGCCAGGTTCTAGAAAAGTTGCTTGTAAATGGAAATTTTTGTAAATCTAATTATATTATAACTGCATTTGGGTGGCTAACTACTTAGAAGAACCCAGCAGTCTTTTGTAAAGTGAAGAATCCTTTTGTAATGCAAATAATTATCCCCTGATTTATTTTTTTTCTAAGTTTTGGGTTTTTTAATAATGGATTTAATTAAAGCAGGGCACACATCAATATAAGGACATTTTTGAGGAATGCTCTTTTGGGTTTCTCTACCTTGTCACAAAATAGGCAGTAATTTTTGCCTCACTCTGTCACTCAGTGTCTGTTTTGGACTACTGGATGATTAACTAGTTGTCACTGGTGAGCTGGGGTAGAAATGTAGTTGCCACCTGAGAGTCAGCTGTTGGGAGCTGTCACCAGGTTTATTGTCATTGATGTTGCTTGAAATTATTTCATTTTCTGGAAAAAAAAATTTCTTGTGATGAAATGAAACTGTTTTCATGTTAAATTGTGATGGTTATTTTTATTGCTGGTGGTTGAACAGTGTTTTGCAACTTGTGAAACAGTGTGCTGTGTTTTGTAAAAAAAAAAAAAAAAAAAAAGCTTTCAAGAAATTATGAGTTCTTCAAAATAATTCAGCTCTGCCCTATCCTATTCTTACCTGGCTTTATGGGATTATGCCCTATGTGTGCTCAAAGAGTGACCTTCAGGTTAGGGATGGTATTATACAAGAAAGAAAAAGAGTTTTCATCCCTTGGCTGAATAAGCTCCTGTTTCACAAATACAAGATGGTGAATAAAGAAGGAAAAATTGGCAGAAAGTTTGAACTCTCTTATCAAGTCACCTTGGGAATAACATTTGACCATTCTATATCTCTACACCTTCAGCTACAAGGAAAAAATGTCATTGGCCACCTAATACCCAACCATGTTTTGGAAAAATGTTGGCAAATTCAAACTCACACATTGTTAGAAAGGCTCTAAGTGAGTATCAAGCATAGTTGTGGCCATTGAACGTCTAAATAACAATCACAGAACATGCCAAATAGCCTAAAAGAAAACACCCCCCACAGTTAGGGCAAATGATATATAAGTCGAGCAAGACAACTCTTAAAAGCATTTCTAGGATAGTCAAGTGATGTGACTATAGTAATCCAGCATGGGACTCCACTGGATTTTTTGATGTGTTTACAGAACAGTGATCCTGAAGATTCTATAAACGTTCATCCTCCTTGTTATATGAAGTTTTGCTGCTGCCCTTCCAAATAGAGATACTGGAGGGATTGAACAAAAGTGAGGAAAATCATCTTTCTTTAGATCATTAGAACTAAAATTCATCCCTAAATTTAACCTCTGAGAAAAATCCTCTAAGAACCCAGGAAATCGAGAAATCAAAATTAACAAGGAGTAGAAAAGATTCCTTCACAAAGTCTCTCTTTCAAGCACATTGGAAATTGGCAAGCCAGAAATCCATGCATAATTTCAAAGGGAGTATTTCTCTGGTCATTAAAACCAAATCTTTATATTTTTTGTGTGATTGAATGATAAGCTATTCAGTCCTTTTTTTCATCATCCACCTAGGCCATAAATCTACTTCTTCAAAACTATTTACTGCTATAACTCACTGTTTGATGAAAACATGAAAAGTATTTTCACTGAGAATTAAGTGAATACTCACTGTATTTTCTTTGGAAGGCTGAAGAATTTTTTTCAATGCATCTTGATTCTGAAGTATATGAAACAGACTGCTCAGCCCCAAGGAAGTAGTGAAATGTCCTTTGGGCATAAAGTGAACAGGATGATTTGCTCTGGGCATGTTTCTTGTATATCAGGTAGATAGATAAAATGTCTTTAGGTCTTTTCCATCACAAATTTCTATGAATGTGGAATAAATGTTTGGATTGAAACAAAACTCTGGAATGATGTTGCTAGAGTTTGTTTTGGGATACTTATGAAAGAAAGGCTAACATGAATGGTACCAGACTTCTCCAGCATAAAGTATATATGCTGACTCATTAAAAATTCAGATTAAAAAATGTAGATTGTATCAATTTGAGGAAACCCAACATTATGTTAATGAAAACATCATAGGCCAGAATTAATCCCCCAAACTCTTCTCAGCCGTCTTTTCTTTCACAATATTTTCTTTACTAGCATGTCATTCATTCCCATACTCTCAAATTGACCATTCCCTCCCCAATCTTATTAGGAGGGTTACTGTAAAGATCAAATGGAATAAATAAATTATTTATAGTGCCCCAGCATATAGAAGGCATTTAATAAACGTATACCTTCTTCAATCTTAATCTGATTCACCCAGTGATATTTCTAACTGCCTACAGAATACATGTCTGGGAATACATATACCTGGATATCCTTCAGGCACATCAAACTCAACACATCCAAAATTAAGTTTATCTCTTCATATTCCACCTGAACCAATCCTTCCTCTAAATCTCTTTTGGGATATACCAACATCATCCCAATCGCTCAGGTTCAAAACATTCTCCCTTTGATTCTTGTACAAATGGAAAAACTTTAATTTAGAAAACAAGTCTGAATTCTGCCCCTATTCTGCCTGTAATACCTCAGAAAAAATCACATCAGCTCTCTGAGCAAATAAGCAAATAAAACTTCATCTGTAAAATGAAAAAGGTTATCCTTTAAATTTCAAAGCCTATAATCCTAAGTGGCCTACTTTACTCTTCCTCACCTCTACCAACATCCAATCAGTTACTAAGTCCTCTCAATTTTACTGTGGCAATATTTCTGATATCTGTTTTCTTATTCCAAATCCACTACCAAACACCCTGGTTCAAGCTATCATTACCTCTCCCTAGAAAGAGAAAATACATTAATAGTGTCCTAACTTCTTTCCCTCCCTTCAGTCTCTTAACTCCCCAGTTCTTTAAACAGCTTCCAAAATCATTTTCCTAATACATCACTCTGAACAGGCACTGCCCTACCATCTCCTGTGTTCCTCCATAATTGACAGGAATACAAATTATCTTGCCAACCAAGATCAAGTGATAAGACTTAAAGCTGAAAAGAACCTCAGAGACCATCTAATCTAAGCTCATTCATTTACAGATAAAGAAATTAAGAGATTAAGTGAATTGTCCCAGATCCCAGGGAATAAGTGTCAAAAATAGAATTTGAACCTAGGTCTTTTGCAGGCTGAGCCAATACTCTCCTCTTCCTTCCCACACTAATACAAAAACTGTCTCTAAACTTTTTCAGTTCAGGGATGCTATTTAATACAGCTGGAGGTCCTCAAGGATGCTGCCAACCTCACCTTAGGAGAACAGGAGCTTATTTTGCAAACACTCCTTGTTCATTCCCCTTCCTCAGTAACCCTAAAACCTCCAAGCTATATGAAGCTACTAAAAACTCACATTATCTCTACAGATAGATACAAAATCTTTTATTTAAACTACAAGCACAAGATAGCAGTACACCAAAAGAAGTCAAAGGATTTTAGTAAGCTGCAAACTCAGTATGAATCTAACAGTGTCACAGCCAAGATTTAATATGATTTGGGGCCTAATTCAAGAGGCGAAGCTTTCAAGAATAGGGAAGAAGTCTCACTATTCCTTGTCTCAGTCATATTGCAGGAGGCAGTCTGGTTCTGGGCACCACATTTCTGTTGGAATCTTTACAAACTGCTAACTAATTAGAGTTGATCTAATCTTACAAGAAGATGTTTTGGGCCAGAACTTGAAACAAGGTACTAAGTAGAACTAATTAATACAAGGCTTGTGTTCACACCTTTACTCATTGGAGTTCACAAGTATGGGAGTTTCACAAAGTAAACTTTGTAACTTTATGAGTTCACACCTCCCTTGAAGCTCTTTGGGCCAGAGAGCACTATGGGAGAAAACCCACAATCTCTCTCCTGAAGGGTCTCCACCCCCTCCAGGGACACCACAATCTAAAGTCTCCAGCTGCCTCAACAAAATTGCTTGGGGGTGGGGAAGGGAAATAACAAAATGTCCCTTCGAAAAAACAAAACAAAACCTGTTGAACAAACCAATCCTTTTAAACTTGAGGAAAAACCGTAAACCAGTACGAAAACCATCTTGTCTTTTCTTCTACAGAAGCCCCACAGTTTAGTTCTCCTAGCTCCTGGGAATTGGAGGCTCAGCTCAGAGTTCCTTTCAGCCTTGAACCACTCCAACATTTGAACCACAACATTTTGGCGCCCGAACAGGGACTAACAGACCCCCTCAGTGGATTTCAGTGGAAAAGTGATCCTGATCCAGTGGAAAAGTCTTCTTGACCCAGAAATTAGGGTGAGTGCAACAAAGAAATTTTGTTAAAAGAGTTAAAGTAGAATTTCAGCTAAGATGGGACAGATGTTTAGAAAACAGCCTTCTGTTTCTGTTCAAGGAAAATGTTTAGAGAGCATTGTCAAAATTATGGAAAGCCAAGATTTAATTATAATTTTGGAGCAGATCACTGAACTTTTAGAAACTGTTAAGTACATATGTCCTTGGTTTTCTACAGAAAAGGAATTAGATTGAGACAAATGGAAATTAATCGGAGAAAAACTGGGTGAATGCTACAGATCTAATTCAAACTCAATGCAGTGGACATTAGAAAGAGAGGATCTTTTTTATAATAGAAATAGACCTGACTCAATTTCCAAAGACATAATTAATACATATAATGTAATACAATTGGCTATAAGAAGTTATTTAAGTGATAGAATGAAGAAAAGGAAAGTACAGGAGGAAGAAGTGCCAACTTTACTAGGTGAAAAGGAGGACGAATCAGATGAGAATGGAGTTAATTACAATTCTGAGTATGATACTTCACAGCAGGAGGAATTACATGATTCCACATCTCATGACCCTCCCCCGTCAATTAACCCTTTATGGGTGGAAGGAGGGGGAGGGAGAGAGGCAGAAACACAGTCAGCATCTCCTGTAAAGCAGAATTTGACAAGATTAGAAAAAGCATTAATTAAAGCAAAAAATGAAGGAGAAGACATATCTGATTTTATAAATGCATGTCCTGTGATTGAATAGCTCAACTCCTCAGGTCAAAAAGAGAGAAGATACACTCCTTTTAATTTGGAAAAAATTAAAGATTTGAAAAAGGCTTGCACTCTTTATGGGGCTACATCATCTTATGTGAAGATGTTACTAGATAATTTGTCTTATGAAATCTTAACCCCAAATGACTGGAAATCCATAGCAAGAACATGTCTAGAACCGGGATAAAATTTATTGTGGCTTTCGGAGTTTCATGAATTATGTAGGATTCAAGCCCACCCAACACAATAGGCAAACAGGAGCTATTGTACAAATTACTTTTGACCAACTAGCTGGTGAAGGTCAGTATGCAGAGAGTTCAGAACAGATTTATTATCACATAACAGTGTATGAGCAAATTTCTAAGGCTGCAATAAAAGTTTGGAATTCTCTCCCTGGACAGAAAGATGGAAATAATGCTTTCACAAAAATAGAGCAAGGTCTCAATGAACCTTTTGCAGATTTTGTGGGATGATTGCAAACAGCTGTAATAAGAACCATTGGAGATGCAGCAACAGAAATAATGACCAGACATTTGGCTAAGGAAAATGCCAATGAGGTTTGCAAAAGAATTATATGGGGGCTAGACAAAGATGCTCCTTTGGAGGAGATCATAAGACGCTGTGCCACAGTGGGCACAAATGCTTATTATACCCAAACTATGATGAACATGGAAAGACAAGGTCCTTCTTGGCAGAGGAATTCTAGAGAAACTCGTCGATGTTTTCAATGTAGAAAAGTTGGACATCTAAGAGCCCAATGTAGAAATGGAGATAAAGTGAGAAGACAGAGTGAGAGAAAACCCAAAACCCCATATCCAAAATGTAATTGAGGCTTTCACTGGGCCTCTAAATGTATATTGACCCAGAGGAATGAGAGGCAGGACCCAGCTCCAAAGTTTCAATCAAAGGACAGGTAGGGCATGATAGCAGCTGAGGTTACACCCAGAGAGACTTTAGAAATTCAGGACTCTGGTGTCATCAACCAACAGAAAAGCAATCAGAATTACAGTTGGGAAGAAACAGGGACATTAAGACACTCCTCCAAAAACAAAAGAAAGGGGGAGCCACGGGTAACCCTAGAGAACTTCTAAATTTAGTTCTCTACCATTAATTTTTTAATCTTTGACAAAAATGCACTGGCTCCGGCAGACAGGTTTTATAACCCACCGGAAGGGCAGTGTCCAGTGCGAGCGGCCCCACTATCTTTAGATAATCGCCAGGTGATGTGGAGAGATCCAGAAAGTGGTGAATGGAAGGGACCAGATAAGCTAACTGCTTGGGGGAGAAGATTTGCTTGCATCTCTACATGTGGAGAAGGAATCAGATGGGTGCCGACGAGCCGCATTCGCTTTGTCCATCGCAGAGAGATGGAGCAGACCCTTGAAACAAAGGAGAAGACCCAAGAAATATCGGGTAGTTCTGTTGCTGATTGTGCTCACCATTGAAAGAGCATAGCTGACAATGAGACTGTTAAAAGGATTCTTAAAAACTTCAGGAATCATTGGATTTCCTAACACAAGATGAAACTGTTTTAGTTCTTGAAAAACCAGCAAGACTCATTGGATTCCCTGAGATGAAAAATTGTTGATGAGTACTTTTGCAGTACTTCAGAGCTTACAGGAATTATTAGATTCCTGGCACATGAACTAATGGACAATGGATTCCTTATGGACTATTTCTAGGACTTATGGATATGTGTAAATTTTCAGGTTGATTCATGTTGTTACATTACTACTAGCCTGTGTTATATTGCTATGTGCTTATGTAAATTATGTATAATGGCTCCCATATTGATGGATTTATGTATACCATGTATATCTGTTACAAAGTTCTGGTCCATATTGATGGATTTATGTGTACCCCTTCAGAAACCCACTAATCTGATTTGATTTCCTATTTCCTTTGGTGTTTTCATCTCCCTTCCTGAGGTGTCAGGGAAGGCATGATCACCTTATAGGTGGGGTTCTCACCTCCTTGAGAAATCAGGGAAGTCATGACCACCCTATGTTCTAAAACAAAAGAAAGAGGGAGATGTTGGAATCTTTACAAACTGCTAACTAATTAGAGTTGATCTAATCTTACAAGAAGATGTTTTGGGCCAGAACCTGAAACAAGGTACTAAGCAGAACTAATTAATACAAGGCTTGTGTTCACACCTTTACTCATTGGAGTTCACAAGTATGGGAGTTTCACAAAGTAAACTTTGTAACTTTATGAGTTCACACCTCCCTTGAAGCTCTTTGGGCCAGGGAGCACTATGGGAGAAAACCCACACATTTCCATAAAGACATTTTCAAGCTGCTGAGTCTAAAACACAGCAAAGGCATATAGTTGAGGTTATATGAGGACTGCCTGAAAAACTGCAGATGTGCAGCCTGGAGAGGAGAAGACTCAGAGAACACATGATAGTCGTCTTCAAACATGTAAAAGGAACCAGGGATGTGAACAAAAATCATAATTATCATAACAGCTATGATTTATAAAGTACTTAATACACCAGTCACTGTGCTAAGAACTTTGTTATATCACTTGATCCTTGCAACCCCCCTAGGAGATAGGTGCTATTACCCCCATTTCATAGATGAGAAGAAAACTGAGGCAAAGTGACTTGCCCAGAGTCATTCATCTAGTGTTTGAGGCTAGATAAGAACTCAGGTTTTCCTGAGCCCATGTCGAGCACTCCACCCACTACATCACTATATTACACTTCTTTGTTTGGCCCCAAAAGGCCTAAGTGTGAATAATGGTGAAAGTTGCAAAAAGGCAAACTTTGGTTCGATGTAAAGAACATTTTTCTAACAATGAAAGCTTTTCCCAAAGTAGAATAAGTCAGCTCTACAAAATTCCTCTTCCATGGGAGAGCTTTAAGTGCAAGCTGAATTGCCAGGCTCTTTCAGTGATGGGTTGGGCCAGATGTTCACCCTGATATTCTATGTTTGGATAACTCGAGTCCTCTGCTGTTCACAAAGTGCTTTCCTCGCCTGGCTGTTCATACTCTTTGATGCTACTATCTAGCACAACTCATGCTCATGGAAAAACTCACATTATGGCCACATCTATCATTCATCCAACAGCTGTGCTGCCTCAAGGTCTTAGCTTTGTCACTGCCTGTCCTTCTACCTCTCATTTCTGACAAATTATCCTTTGAAAATTTGCAAGAGTGAAGCTTCTGCGAATCACAAAATAACACTGGAAGCCATCTAAGAATGAAAGTTTTAGAGAAAGAAGCGATCTAGGAAATGAGCTAGTTCAACTCCTTAAGAGGCCAACAAAAACAGCTGGAGCAGAAACCAAGTTCCAACGGGGGCAAGGACTCACTCATGGCCACACAAATAGCAGTAACTCAGAACTAGCACACAAATGGCTAACTCCAAAGCTAACGCTCTCCCCATTCTAGCTCTTTTCAAATCTTGAAAGTTGGTTACATTATGTTGCTAACTTAAAGAGAAAGCACAGGGTAATAGCTGTATTGCAGAATGAGGTCTGGACTGACAGTAAAGAAGCTGGCCTGGATCCTCTGAGGGTCCTTCTAAATCAAGGACTCAGTGACTCAAATGAGATGAAGTCGGGTTATAATTAAGAATTGCCTTACAACTAGACTTTTGAGAATTGCAAATATTATTTAAATTATGATAAAAGAATCTTTATGAACTAAATGGAGTGATAGGGAAGTATAGGACTATTAAAGGATGAGAGTGAGAGAGGCCACATGAGGTAGGGAGGAGGGAACTCAAGAGGAAAACCACTAGTCATAACTTTTAAATAGCCTATATTCATAATGAGATGGCTAGAAGAGTTTCATTAATACATAAAAATCAATGTTCTTTAAAACCTTCATCAAGTTTCTTGTGCTAAGGTGATAATTCATGTTTAAAGGAAACCCAGGAGTAGGATAATAAGTACTAAAATGGCTTTCACCCATCTTAAGGAAAAAACCTGTAAGACGTAGATAAATTGACCCATGTTTTAATTGGCATTTGTCAAGTACAAAGTCTGATGGAAAACACTACAAACAGTCCTCTGGAAAATGAAGATTGACAATACCCCAGAAAAGTGAACAAAGAGGATTTCACAGCTCACCAAGTCCTCCTGGCATCCTCCACTAGAATGCCAGCCCAGAAGGTACTCATCACCTTGTTCTTTCATCTCTTCTAATTCTAGCCATTCTGAGAGTCAGAAAGGGGCTATACTGTTTGCAACTACTCCAGTCTGGGAGGAATTAAAGACTTTACTTAGTATATCTTCCACCAATTAACAACTCTGTAAAAATAAAGGTGCCACCAGATTAGTCTGTAATTGGCCCTTAAAGATCCCTGATATTTGAGGGAATCAGTACATGTTGTCTAAGGAAGAGTGCCACTAGGACACTTTTGTGCTACAAGTTTACAAACCAAATCATGCCCAAAGGCAACTTCTGCTAAGGAGCTCCAGCTTTCTTCAGTCTAAACCCAGCTGACTCCCCTTTTCTGTGCTCTCTAATCAGTACAAAATCAGTACTATCCAGAGCAAAAATACCAACTCGGTATTTTTAGGGGAGGGGAGGAATAGGCCAACAGGCCAAGATGGCATAGTGGGCTCCTAAAGAAATTTAAGCTAGAAGGGAAGATAGCCAATTGTTTGCTTATTTTAACTTCTTCCCGCAAACCTAATCCTTTTATTTACCCAATTCTCTCACTGGAGTCACCCAGTTATTTTGAAGAAGAACATGGGCGGGAGTCTGTGAATGGCAACACATGGCCTGTCCAGTGACAGCAAGGAGAGAAGAGGTAACAATTTGATGGTTCATGAAAAAATATCTATCCTGACTTTCTGTTCCTCTGCTCATAACCTGTTTCAACCAATATAGATGCGATGGAAGTCATTGGCACCAAAGGCAGCATTACATTTCGGACATTTACGCTGGCGAGTATCATAGCGTGTCTTCACACACTCAAAGCAGAAGACATGAAAGCATTTGGTAAGCACAGCATCCTTCTTGCGCATGTTGCAACATGGACAGGTTAGTCGGGCCTGAAAAGGAAAGAAGTGAAGTAAGTGAGATGTTGAATCACTACCACCACCATCATTTCATAAATGGAAAAACTAATGATCTTCCAAAAACAAACAAACAAACAAATAACACACCATAGCAACGCATTAAGTTTTACTGACATCTCAAAAAGGAATCATCCTAATGATGGGATAGAGGCTAGGTTTAATTCTCTCTCTCCTTGGGGATACCACTTTAAGCCTTGAATTCATTTGAGTTAAAGTAATTTAGGGATACTATTGAAGCTATACTTCACCTTATAATCCTTAATCTCCTCCATGAGGATCTCATCACATTTAGGTACATTGTCTGGTTTCTTTGTAGTCTCTAACTTCCTTCGAAGTCTAGAAATATCTTCCTGTGAAAGAAAAACATCTGTTAGACACGTCTCCCCAAGAGAAAAATCAAAATAATCACTATAGAAATTAGAGTTTTTAATTCTCTTTTATTCTTTCATGAACACTTTTCTTCCTGGGAAGAAATATGACTGCAAAAATATAACATTCCCCTTTATTTCACAATTAACCAATCTGAAAGCCCTAGTAAATTCAACCTTGAACACAATTAAGAATAGAAAAATGTAGGAAAGGGAGGAAAAAAATACTGGAAATATAATTTGAATTTTTGGCTATCACTTTTTTCCTTAACCCTGTCTTTATCATGGTTTGATTCTTCAGAAAAGATCTAAAAGCAAAGCTGAAAGAAGCATAGGCCAGTACCTGGGCCCGTTTAAAATTAAACATATCCTTTTCCTTGGTCACACTGTTCTCCACAATTTCATCTTGAAAATCATGAAGTTTCTTCTGTGCCAACTCTAGCTGTGCTTTGAGGTCATCTGCAAGCTGGGCTGCTTCCATTGCCTGGAAAGAATTGAATTAAAAAAAAAAAAAATCACTATATTGTTTTCAATGTTGAAAAACTTTAACCCAATACAGGAAATAAAAAGGGAATTCTTTTATTAATATAATATATAGTAACTGCCCCAAGATAAATCATTCCTTTCATATCTAGAAAAATACTCACCTTGCGTTTATTCATCTCCAAAGCCTGTGTTCGAAGACCCAACTCCTTCTCTCCTGTGCCAATGTTGCTCTGTAAGAGATGTTCCTTTTCTTCCAGTTTCCTTACTACTTGTAGCTGAGCATCCACCTTCAAAAAAAAAGTAGGGTTTCCAAACAATTGAGAAAAAAATTTAAAATTTAAAATTTGATCATACTGTTTTTAACTTTGAACACAAAAGGAGGTACAGAATCTCAAAGTTTTATTCCTGACTTTCCTAACTAAACCATTAAAAGACCCACTCAACCATTCAAAAGCCCATTTTATTTCTCTATTGTACAAGTGAAATCTATTTTTGTGAGTTATCAATCTCAAAGTGAATATGTATCACATACTGTTTTTTAATGCTTTGAAATCCACATTTAGAAAAAGTGAAAATGAAATTCTAACTACTGTTAGTATTCTATCTTTTTCCTATGCTATGCTAATTTCCAAGTCATAAATTCAACCATTCACATGCATTTCTATTTTTAAAAAGTTTTGACTGGTATCATTTGCTTCATATCACCTTTAAGTCCAAATATATCCCTCTCTACTTCTTACACAGGGAGCCATCCCTTGTAAAAATGTGAATACAAGAAAGAAAAAGTAATGCCGCAAAAACCATCAACACACCCCCCGAGTCTGATGGTATGTGCAATGTTTCATATTTACATTCTCTTATTTCTTAAAAGAAGACATACCATATTAGTATTTAAGGCAGTTACAAAATGGAAAGGGTTTTAAAAATCTGTTTATGTAAAGTACAATATGTATCTTTCTTACTTAGAAGAGAAAAATATTCCTGAGGACCCTACCAAGTACTTTATCATTCTAAATTTCCAGTCATTCCTTTCATAGTCTCATGGGCACAAAGGAAACTGAATTATTTTAGTGAATTTGATCTTATCTCCCCATACCACCTAATAATTGCCTAGCATTATGCCCTTTCTATCTGCAGCTTGCCACAGAGAAACAGCTCTTATTCCTGGAGAGAATACTAAAGTACATGAGATGAGAATCTGTCTGTTTTTCCTGATTACCTGAGTCTTCAGAGTCAGAACCTGGTCTGCAAGCTCTTCTTTCTCCTCTTTGAGTAATTTATGGATCTGATTTGACTTGATGCGTTCTGACATCAACTTAAAATTGGCATCATCTTTTTCTCTTAACTGCTGCATTAAACGGATATTCTGCTCCTGCATATCTTCAAATGCCTGTCCTGTGACATCCATCTCCGAGAGTAGAGCATCTTCTTCCTGAAGCAATAAACAGTTTGTATTTTGAATCACACCTTTCAACTCCCGAGAACAAGGCACAAATCAACTAAGCCCTTCCTAATATTCAATTAAAAAGGAAAGACAAAACTCTCACTTAAAAAACAAAGATCTTAGAAGATAATGATACTTATTTACAAATCTGAATTATTATTATACATTATCCTAAGATAGAGACAGTCTCATATCTTATATATGCGCTAATATTTTTGCAAATTTTCTTTGTCCCAGCTACCTTAAAACTTTCTTTCTTTTTTTTTTTTTTTTTTTTTTTTTTTTTACTGAAGCAATTGGGGCTAAGTGACTTGCGCAAGGTCACATAGGTGGAAGTGTTAAGTATCTGAGGCCAAATTTGAACTCAGGTCCTCCTGACTTCAGGGCTGGTGCTCTATCCACTGCGGCACCTAACTATCTTAAAACTTTCTTATTGCCTTTATCCTTTATGTTATAGATTAATCTACATGTATTTATTACACAGATTTATTTAATATTTACTTTGTAGAAGATACAACAATACAAACATAATCTCTGTCCTTAAAGAAACAAGAATATCCTTGAGGAAGAGCTAAGATACATACAGAGTACTAGAACTCAATGCAAAAGGAAAAAGAGCAACTAAAGGAATATGAAAATTGTCCTCTAGGGGAAAGAGAGAAACTTTCATGGAAAAAAAAGCACATGAACTGGATCTTAAAGTATAATACTGGAGAGATGAGGCTGAGTGTAGAACAATTTAGATGAAGTAAAAAGCATAAGCAAAGGTTTAGAAGCAGAAAAACAAGGGGACACTTGAAAAGGGTTAAAAGCTAAAAAAGGAAGCTGGGGCCAGAATCTGGAGGCTCCTGAACATCTATGGCAAAGAGAATGGACAATACTTAGAAAATAGTGGCAAGCAACTAAATATGTTTAGAAAGAAGAGATGACATGATCAGAGTTACAATTTATGAAAATTAAATTGATAGCAGTATAGAGGACAGATCTGACTAAAAAATGAGAGTAATCAAAAGATAGTTATAATAGTCAAGGTTAAAGGTAATGAGGGACTGGATAAGCTGTCAGTAATGGGGTAGAAAAAGAGGAGACATATGAAAAAACCTCAGAGAAATTGAATCAAAAAGACTTAGTTAACTGAACATTGGTGGGAAAAAAAGGGCAGCATCAATTGGAGAATGGCTGGGTAAATTGTGGAATATGAATGTTATGGAATATTATTGTTCTGTAAGAAATGACCAGCAGGATGAATACAGACAAGCTTGGAGAGACTTACATGAACTGATGCTAAGTGAAATGAGCAGAACCAGGAGATCATTATACACTTCGACAACGATATTGTATGAGGATATATTCTGATGGAAGTGGATTTCTTTGACAAAGAGACCTAACTCAGTTTCAATTGATAAATGATGGACAGAAGAGCTACACCCAAAGAAAGAACACTGGGAAACGAATGTGAACTATTTGCATTTTTGTTTTTCTTTCCGGGTTATTTTTACCTTCTGAATCCAATTCTCCCTGTGCAACAAGAGAACTGTTCTGCAAACATATATTGTATCTAGGATATACTGCAACATATATAACATATATAGGACTGCTTGCCATCTAGGAGAGGGGGTGAAGGGAGGGAGGGGAAAAATCGGAACAGAAGCGAGTGCAAGGGATAATGTTGTAAAAAAATTACCCTGGCATGGATTCTGTCAATATGAAGTTATTATAAAATAAAATAAAAAATTTAAAAAATAAATTTAAAAAAAGGGCAGGAATCAAAGATGACTGGGACAAAGATGCCACTAATAGAAATTCAAAGTTGGGGGAAGGGGAAAGTTTTAAGAAAAGAGCATGAATTTAGTTTTGAATATGTAGAATTTGAAATGGTAACAAGCAACCTAGACTGGGACAGCCAGCAGAGGGTTGGAAAAGCAGGCCTAGCAGAAAAAGCAAGAATTATTATCACTGCCGTTGCTGTCATTATTATTCCTTTCAAATCCATATCTATATATAAAGATTAGCTGTTAAAGTTTGCTAAATGCTATACAAAACATTTTATCATCATAAGAACCTTGTGAGGTAGCTATCAACATTTTTATTTCATTTTACTGAGAAGGAAAAAACTGATATTCAGAGAGATTGAGGTAATTTGCCAATAGCGACACAGCTATTGGGATCTGATCCCAGGCTCTCCTGACTCTTAAGTCTCTCATTCCACAACATTTACAGAGATATGACAGCTGAAGCTATAGAGGGGGAGAAGTCTATCAATATAGTATAATTTAACATGACAGTAAACTTTTCTGAAAAAAAGGAAAAGCACTAATAAACAAATTTTATAAAAACTGAAATGATTCCACTTTTATTTAACCTAGTGTACACAAAATGCCTAATATGTCCATCTGGCTAATTTTTATAATGCATATTATATATACTCATTACCTGTAATTATATAATCACTGGTATGTATGTATGAAAAAACAGCACAGCTATCTGTTATAGTAAAAGTTATATGTATAAACATATCCATACACTGCACATATATGGAATAGGTACCTATGTAGAGGCTTCCCTAACCTAAGTGTCAATTTCATTACTAAACTTACTTCTTCAAAACAGAACTAATTATGTAGCACAGAAGCAAGTTATTAAAGTAGCAAATTTTCCCTATATTTATTTCAGTTAAGAACCCTTTTCTTGCTTAAAAGGTCATTTTCAAGGTCTTGTCTTACCTGCTTTGCCACAGCCAGTTTCTTCTGCAAGTATTCTATTTGTTCCTCCACTGCCTTGATCTTGCGCAGGGCATCTTCATCAGCCATTTTTTTGCTTTCCTTTTTCTCTTTATCCTCTAAGTCCTTGAGTCTTTGCCTCAGATCTTCCAACTTAAAGAAGAAAACAATCAGATGAGACAAGTCAAAAGGACTTCAGACACCCACAGCATGCATAGAGCATTATTAGGCATATAAAATCACTCCTTAATTGGCCTAGCAGACCCTTTTACAACAAACAATGGTTTTCTTGAGGAAGCTCCACACAAACAAGTTGATGACTAACTAGAGTAACAGACAAACAGAAGTTACCTCAGCCTTGGCCTTTTTTTCGGCTGCCATTAGTTGAACCTTGTCTCTTTGCTCCTTGGGAGCAGAGCGATACATATCTAGCAAGAGTTTCATCTCCTTTTGGCTCTCCTGTGCCTTCCTATTGATAAAAGGAACACATGAAGTTGGCAAAGGTGATCCCCAGAACTGAACTGTCATGTGGTACAAAGTAATTACAGATTAAAGCAGAATGTTATTCTGCTCTTGGCTTCTCTACAATGTAAACCGTTTATATGGACTGTCCCTAGATTCTGGGAAATTCCTGAGACTTGATGAATGGAGAGGAATTATATTATTAAAACATATATCGCTTCCTTGAAGGAAACATGCAGTAATAGGAGAACAAAAAAATGGAAGATTTACTAAGTTCACAAACTTTCAAAATAAATTTTCAAGTGTTTCATTTTGTCCAATGACAAGATTAATAAAAGTCCAACTAGTGAAACTATTTACACTTGCTGAGATCTAATGAATAGTCATAACTTTATAATCAAGCCTAGGAAGCTAACACCATTATACAAGTTAAGATCCCTGAACAGCAAGGGAAGGAAATAGGGTTCTTCCCTATGCTTTGCTTCTAAATCAGACCACCTAATAAGCAATCAGGACATCTGAGTTGTTCTGACAATGTCTGTGGTCACATTAATTAGTCAACTAGCTGCTTTCACCATTACTAAACAATATCTGGTACGCCAGACAGTCATTTCATGAGGACCATAAATTAATGTTGGCTCTTACTTGAGTTCAGCCTTCAGTTGCTTAATCAGCTCTGCTTCTTTTTTCCTTCCATCTTCGTGCTTCCCTTTCTCCTTATCTTTGCTGGATTCTCGGTCCTTTTCCGATTCTTTCTGCTTCTGCTTCTCACGCTCTCGCTCCTTTTCTTTCTCTCGTTCCCTTTCTTTTTCTTTTTCTTTCTCTCGTTCTCTCTCCTTTTCACGCCTTTCCCGTTCACGTTCTTCCTCATCTCTTTTGGCCTTGGTCTCACTTGCCTCTTCCTGAGCAGCCTTGGATGCTGAGGTCTGGGTAGAAGAGTCCTCTGGCTCCTGCTTGATGTCCACAGGTTCTTCCTTGGGATCTTCAGTACTAGACTGGGACTGCAGAAGGCCACTGCCACTCCGGAGGCGGGTCTGGAAGACCAAAAGGGAGAAAAAGCAGGACACAGTTAGAGTAAACCATTGAACCACTCACATTATATCTCTTTTCCTTTCAAAGGAGTATTATGCCTGAAATCTTATATGTTTAAACATAGTAGATAATGCAAAACAGCAAGCTAAATGGTGCTCTCAGCTCAGAGATCAGTTTTCCCCACTCACCCCTTCCAATTACCTTGCTCAAATCAGACTGGGCCTCTCTTAGTTTGCGCTTATATCTTAAGACCTCCCCCTTTAGTTGATGATTGTGATTCTGAAGGCTGCTGATAAGGTGACGCATTTCCCGATTTATGGGGCCTAAAAAGAAAAACAAAAGTTTATCGAGAAGTTGTGAAATTGGCAAACTTATAAGGACAAGAACAACAGTATGATTCAGAAACCTATTAAAGGCAGCACAGTAGGTGAAAACATCTCTGGATTTGAAATCAAAGGACTTCAATTTAGATCTTGGCTCTGCAATTTATTTCCTACATGTCCTAGGGAAAAATCAATTAACCTCTATGAACTTCTTTCCTGATCTAAATTTATGATTCTACTATTGAAAAAATATTACCTACTATAACTATTTCTCTGAGCTTAAAAAAATGGATCCACATGAATTAATCTCAAATTAAGATATGATGAATTTCATTTAATTATGATATTTGATACTAAAGGAAATCTGGGTTAATTTTTATCCCAACCAAGACCAAATCTTTCAGAGTCATTAATAGTAGATCCATTTCAGAAGAGAGAGCGAGAGATTCTTACCTGCTTGCTCATTGGCAGCCAGGGTCTGCTCAAATTCTATCCTCAACATTTCATACTCCTTGCGGACCTGTGCTAGTGTATCTTCTAACTGGATCACCTCTGTCCTTAACTTCTTGTGCAGGCTAACTTCATCACGCTAGACAGAGGAAAGGGAGAAATCATTACTATTGAGAAACAGATACATGTCATTCTTCTGTCAAACTGATCAAAATGAATCAAATTTCTATTCTATCTCCCAGACTTGCTCTACAATGACCCAAGAAAGATGAAAACGTCAGGGAAAAAAAGGTATTATCACCCTGAGAAGTTCCAGAGACTGTCAACATTTATTGAACAATCACTCTGTATAAAACACTATATTGAACATTGACAAAAAACAGAAAAGAAATAAAAAGATGATCAATACTGAGGATGCTAAAAATCTAATCAGAGAGAGATAACATATAAGGCAAAATATAACAAATATGAAAAAATCAACACTGATCAAACTATATATAAAGAGAAGGCAATGTTTAAAAAGTTTTTGGAAAAGAAAGACTTTGATAAAGTAGAGAAGAAATAAAGAATCATTACCTCAATGAGTTCCACCTGGCGTTGGTGAGTCCCCCTAGTGCCATGAAGCAGAGTACGAGCTTCATCCAAATGTGCTTTCAACTGTAGACTCTCATTATAGAGGACAGAAAACTGTGATTGCATACATCGATATTCAGGAGTTTCCTTTACCACTTCTTCCACAGCACTCCGCAACTCTACCTATATAGATACATCCCCACAAAGAGCAGGACAAAGATCAGAAATACACTTGCCATAAGAAGCCATGGTATCATCTTGATGCAGTTCACTCCCCAGATCTACATGTCCAGCCCTAATAATGAGCTACGGACCAATAGCTCTTCTAAATTTGGACCTTCTTCTAAATTTGCCTCTTTGAGTTGAGTGCCATCATCTCTCCAGTCAGCCAAGCAAGTAATCTCTGATTCATCTATCTTAATCCACAAATCCAATTACCTGCACAAAGCAGGTATCAAATTATTGATTTATTTCAATTATATCAAAATATCTCTCAAACATATCTTCTCTCCATTCATGTAACTATCATAATCTAGGCCTTTCCCATCTGATATCCCTACCAAGTAATAGCCTCTTCCTAATTGATCTCCCTGTCTGTCCCTACTACAATCTTGACCAAGTAAACAAAGTGTTTTTAAAATTCTTGAAGTTCAATATCACTCTTATCATTCAAACTTCATAGCTTCTTTCTTAATTCCAGAATCAATTAAAAAGTTTTGCTTGGGGCAGCTAGATGGCCCAGTGGATAGAACACCGGCCCTGAAGTCAGGAGGACCTGAGTTTAAATTTGGCCTCAGACATTTAACACTTCCTAGCTATGTGATCCTAAGGAAGCCATTTAACCCCAATTGCTTGCAAAAAAAATAAATAAATAAAAAATTTCTGCTTGACATTTCAAATCTCCATCTTTCACAATATAACTTCATCTTAACTTTCCAGCCTTATTATATATGCTACTTCCCTCCACAAAATCTACAGTCTAGCCAAAAGAGCTGTTCCTCTCACAGTATAACCTCTCCTAGATCTGGATCTCTGCAATGGCTCTTCAACACCTAAATTATTCTCCTCTCTCATTTCCACCCCTGATAGATGGTGGATTTTTTTAAGAGTCAGTTCAAGCTCTACCTTCTTCAAGATCTTTCCTAGTGCCTACTGAGCTATTACATTTTTCTCCTAAGATATACTTGTATCTCTTTTGCAGATACCTACATATGTGAACATCATCTCCCCTCTTAGAATGAAGATTCCTTAAAAACCAACTATTTTGCTTTTATCTTTCTATCTGTAACACTAGCAAACAGTAGGATCTCAAAGATAAAATTTCATAAGACATGTTCAGTGCAGTACTTTATGCTTTAAACATTAGCAAAAGATATCAAAATACAGTTCATTCATAAAGCAGTCTACAAATATTAAGAAAAACAAGTCTACCGATTCTAACAAAAGTGAGCATTAGAAGTTTATTCTACTAGATTTGTCCTTTCCTAATGAGTCTGTCTTCAAAGATTCATTCCCTCATTTTTCTTTAACAACTCAACAATGAAAGGTCTCAAATGATAATGGGACTGGTCTTCTGAAAGTACCTCTGTAGCTAATTTTGAAACAAAGTCTTTCTCAGTCTAAAATGAAACAGAAATGCTACTTCTTAACTAAACATCTATTTTCTACACAAGCCTATAGACATCATTATGAGCCTCCATTACTCTTAGAGGTATAGGAAGAACAATTATTGATTCCATCATTAAAGAAGAGAACAAATGCAAAATCTCTATTAATGAGAATAATGAAAAACAAAGCCTGTAATGAAATCTCAAGCTAAGCAAAATACAAGTAGGAAAGAAAAAGTCATTTTTTACTTGTAAATATATAAAATCCAATTTCATCAAAAAGACAACTTTATCATTTTCTTCTGCAAGCTAAATATAGATGACTACATAACAACAAGGGGAAAAAGCCCTAAGGCCATCCCTGCAGGGAATACACTGATCAATCTTTGGTAAGCAAATTCCATATAAAGAACACATTATGGTTATCTACAATTCTCTTCATGTACCACAAGATGGCTGACTTGACTAAAAAAAGCAATGCTTTCTATTATAGATCTTGGGCAAAGCCCAACAATACACTTTTATAAGTGTAAAAATAAGTAAAAATGGAAATATACTTATCATTTAGCAACATTTTTACTCATATTTTATATTTCCTGAACATCAAAAATGAAATGGATCAAGTGCTTATCAGGGATAGAAGCATATTATTTACTAGAATAATGAAATTATTATCATATCTCCTAAACTGAAATATCAAATATAACCTAAGCAAAACAACACAAATTTTTATTTATCCTTTATGAATTGTGTGTTGACCTATGGATGAAAAACCTTAAGAATTACCCTGAGCAAAGAATTAACAAAAATACACACATCACTGGCCTATGAAACTTTCTGGGGAATTACTGTCATACCTTAAGCTTCTCATTGTGGGCAGTCACTTCTTCCAAGTCCTGGCGAAGTTTCTCCAGCTCACAAAGACGGTTCTGAGCCAATTCTTTGTTCTCCTCAAGCTCAGCATTCATCTCTTCAAACTTGAAAGTGTGGGAAAGTGATCAAACAAAATTAGAAGGAAAAGACTGTACCCTCAAGCATCTTTTCCTCTCTGCTTTCTGGATACAATGTAATTTCAACTTTCCAAAATAAAACTGTAGTCAGTCCCTAAAAAACACAACCTTACACAGATATGGAGATTTTCTTTACCTTTCGAGCATTAATTGTGATCGTGCCACCATAGAGACTGCTTCCAGCTCCATACACTTTATAACCTTTGGAATTCACCTAAAAAGAAGAAAAAAGTTCTTTAGCAAGATCTCCTAGAATTTTAATCTGAGCTCTAGAATTAGATTTGTCTCCAACTTTCAAAAAGCGATTGCTTACCCGCTCTAACACCTCAGCGAGATGCCGGTTAAGGCGCTGCTCCCTCTTGCGTATTTTGTCAGTATCCCATTGCAAATCATCAATCATTGTCTCTAAAACAGACACTCGTGACTCTGCAGTTTCTACTTTACTCTGTAACTTAGAAAACTGTTGTCCCAGGAACAAACATTCAGAAGAACAGAAAGAAAACAATAAACAGAAAATTATAGATAGTATACTAAACTAGTTCCCAAGTCCCTCATAACACTAAAACATATCACAGCAAAGAAAGTTAGCAAGTTTCATCTAAGTGCAATAAGAATATTCTTAATAACAACTACAAAAATTTTATAGAACTTTCAGATTTGCAAAGCACTGTGTATATATATTTTATCTCACTTAACCTTCTTAATGAGCTCTGGACCGCTACATCTCCAGAAGTTTACAAGATTAATAGCACTTTGGACCATAAGGAAAACATTGTTTAATACTCACTAAATGTCCTATCCCAGATAAGCACCATTTGCCAAAAAAAGGCATTATGATATATTTTCCTGTGTGGATCTGTTCCATAAAAGGTTATAACAAGAAAGCTCCCCTTCAATATTCAATAAGCTGTGGGGCTGCTAGATGGCACAATAGATAGGGCACCAGCCCTGAAGTCAGGAGGACCTGAGTTCAAATCTGGTCTTAGACACTTAACACTTCCTGTGTGACCCTGGGCAAGTCACTTAACCCCAATTGCCTCAGCTATTTCTAGGGAAAAAAATTAAAGATACCCAGAAATAATTATTTTCCCTTAATATCCAACTACACAGGATAAAACTTTCAAATATCCATAGACCCAATATAAAGAACAGATGAATACTGTTAATGCTTTAACCATCAAACTTAAACAGCATAATTTTAAATACCAAACAGGACTTTCTTTTGGTACTGAAACTAATAAGAGATGATAATAGTTTTGCTCTTAATTTACTTAGTAATGCTAATATATTTATCTTATAACAGTACATATTACAGTCATCTGTGCAAGTGTCGTCTTCTACAAAAATAAGCTCCCTGGGGGCAGGACCATTTTAAAAAAATAAATTTCTCATTTTCTGAAGAATTCTCAGAGCATACCAAGTGTTATTAGCTTAATGAGAATTCAATACAAAATAAAATCTGTTTCAGTTTAAAGGAAAAGACCAAGTTTGACATTCTTAGGGAATCATGAATCCTTGTTCTATGAAGTATCAAGTCAATAACAAAAATATCTGCCATATTTAGAATGGGAAATGAACAATGGATAGAACACAGGTGCTGTTTTTAATCATCTATCTTTAAATAGTTCTAATCACTTCCCTACTTACTTTACAACTCTAGCATTTCCTAAGAAACAAAGCACAACAATTTGCTTTACCACATCAAATACAGAACTGATAGTTTTTATAAACCAAACTGAAAACCAAAAGAGATATTCATGGTGATAAAAAGGATTTCTACCTTAGAATTTGTCTCCTTGTTAAAAGAAAATGTGTGTGTGTGTTTGAATGTGATTCTCCAATTTGCAATTGCTGAACAAGACAGAAAAGAAATGAACAAGAAAAATAATAATAGTATATTTGTGTATTATTATAAAGGACTTTCACAAACAATATGGTTATTTCGTCCTCAAAAGTCTCCTGGTAAAGTGAGATGCTATTATCCCTATGAGAAACACAAGGTTCAGAGTTTATGCATGAAGAAAAAGCATTTATTAAGCACTTAGTCTATGCCAAGAACTACGCCAATTGCTGAGAATACAAATACAAGCAAGCAAGATACCTCTTATGGAATGAATGGAAGGCGAGTACGTCTGGTAGCATAGTCTGCAGATGGCCATAAAATGGCAAGGTGACTTAGTTCAAGGCAAGAGAAAGTTAAAGGCTGCCTAGCAGAGTCCAGAGCCACAGGGACAGAAGTTTAAGTTTCATTAAATTTAAATGAATTGCTCATACTGCAGCTACTAAGTATTGACAGGGCTTACTGTGAGGAACAAATAAAAGATTATAAATCATTTTGCAAATCTAAAAGTCCTACATCGGCCAGTAGGTGCTATTATAGTACTCTTGGAGGAAAAGAAGATAAAGTGTATACACACGTGTGTATTTTATTTGCTATTACGCTCAAATAAGAATAGAACTAGAACCCAGGTCTTTTTGAATCCCACTCCAGAATTTGTTCCACTGTACCACAGGAATTCCCCTTCTGTTCCCATGGAGCTTTGATTCTTTACACCTGGTTAAATATTAATCTATATCTCTTCTAACAATAACCTTCCTTTGTACAATAATCAGTGTAGTACACAGTATTATCAATGGAAGGTCTGACATGCACCACTGGTAGAAAACATCAAAACACAGAAGAGAAAATAGTTTTCTATTCTGATCAGGTACCTCCTGAGACATGGTACGATGTTTCTCCTGAAGAAGGTCTGCCAATTCTTGAAGCCGTCCATTCTCATGGGACAAGAAGGAGTTCAGTTCCTGAACTGCTTCCTCTACAACCAAAGCATCTGGGGCAACAAAAACAGATGAAGTATTTGAATTAAATTACTTAAGTGATGGCAAAATCACATCATCTTTTTATCCATGCACTGCTATTAAGAACTTATGATTTACATATTCAAGACCGAAGGACCATTGATGAATGGTTACCATTTAGTTCTTTTGCAAGTAAGGTTACCAGTCATCAGTATCTTATCCATTAACAATTCCTGTCTTACTTCTACATACAATTTTTTTCTTTTTTTTTTTTTTTTGGTAGAATTTTATTACTTACCCAATTACATTAAAAACCATTTTAAATAATTTTTTTCTAACATTTTGAGTTTCAAATTCTATTCCTCCCTTCCTTCCTTCTAAGATAAGCAATAAAATATACATTCTAAGAGTAAAATCACGTAAAATATTTACAGATTAGTCATTTTGTACAAGAAAGTGAGAGAAAGGAAGAAGAAAATAAAATACATTAATCTATACTCAGGCTGCATCAATTCTTTTTCTAGAGGCAGATAACATTTTCCATCATGAGCTCTAGTACTGTCATGGATCAATGTCATTCATAATTCTCCATGATACAATATTGCTATTACAACATATAATGTTGCCTTGGTTCTGCTTACTACACTTTGTAAAAGTTCATGTAAATTTTTCCATGTTTTTTTGAAATCATCCTACTTGTCATTTCTCATAGCATGAGAATATTCCATCACAATTATATATCACAATTTGGTCAACCATTCTCCAACTGATGGGCATTCCCTCAATTTCCAATTCTTAGCCGCTACAAAAAGAAATGCTATATTTTCATATAGATTTTTTTCCCTTTTTAAAAAAAATCTCTTTGGAATATAGACCTGGTAGTGGTATTGCTGAATCAAAAGATATCAAGTTTTACAGCCCGTTGGGCACAGTTCCAAATTGCTCTCCAGAGTAGTTGAATCAGTTCACAATTCCACCAACAATGCATTACTATATTAGTTTTCTCACATCCCCTCCAATATTTATAATTTTTGTTTTTGTCACATTAGTAAAGATCTTCTTCACTCTCGATTAAGGAACCTATCACTATATGACCAACATGTCTCTATTTAATTCTGGATCCAGCTCATTACTTATCTACAATTCTTTTCCAAGACTGATTAAGTCAATGTCATAAACTTGACAGTATGGCTCCAATAAAATATAAATTCCTTGAGGAGGTTTCATTTTTTAATTTGTAATCCCAGTTCCCAAGTTCTTTCTCTGTGAATTGAAATTAGGGCAAAGGGAATTAAGTATGAGTTTATACATACATAGGTTTTACATAAATGTATTAATTCCTGTGGAAATACAATGAACACAAGCATCAAAATGCATTTCCATTTTCTCTGTATCACTCATTATGTATCACTCATTAATGGGCTCACCTCCACTGTTTAGCTTGCGAAAAAGTACATCCACCTTTTCTTGCAGTTTGTCATAGACTGTCACTATCTGAGATACAGCTCGACGAGAGGACTCCACACGCTCCTGTAGCTGTGATTCCATCTCCTCACTGGTACTGCTGGCCAAAGTAGCAAGGAAGGAGAAAGCTGGCTCCACACCTTCCCCTCAAGGCAAGACATAAAAGCAAAACAATCACAAAACTGGAAAGCCTGCAACCCACTTCTCCTGAAATGATAAGATGTCTCTATAGCAAAACTTTTCTGCCAGACTTATAAACAG
Source organism: Antechinus stuartii (assembly GCA_016696395.1). Lineage (NCBI taxonomy): Eukaryota > Metazoa > Chordata > Mammalia > Dasyuromorphia > Dasyuridae > Antechinus > Antechinus stuartii. The sequence continues at coordinate 18,244,062 of MU174308.1, read as the reverse complement.
AGTGTGGCATGTCACTACAATAATATTCACCTCTATCTCGGTCATCTTTACGTTCCTGATTGCTATCTGAATCTGGTTCTGGTTCAGGAACTACAAGGGCTTTTCTTTCTGTGAGCAAGTCTCCTAAGCCCTGTTCCAGATCATAGCGTTTAAGGATGATGCGGATGTTTTCATCGAACTGGAAAAAAAGGAGACAATAGGAAAAGACAAGCTTTATTCTAGGATTAAATTTAGTTCTAAGGAAGGTAACAATTCTCAAATTAGGAAACAAAGATAAAGAAAAAGTAAGCAAACACAGAACCTACTTGACTCCAATATCGGTTAACAATAAGTAATGAAGCGTCATCAGTGGCCTGCCGGCGCTCCAATTTCTCAATATGCTCACGCAGTTCATCTTCAATAGTCTGTCTCTGATCTAGCATCTCTGCCAGTTTACGATTTTTGGTCTGCAGCGTGCGTATGTCTAACTCCTCCTGCCACAGAATGTCAATTATATTAATGCCATAATAAAATCACTGAACAAATTACATGATAGATCAACCAGGACAATTTGTTGTGTTTATATTATTTCTACTATGAAATAAAACTACATAAAATTTCAAGCACTGAAACTCTAAAATTTCCAATGGAAAAAGCCGTAAAATAAAAGGGGTGGGGGGAAGAGTAGGAGTAAAAAAGATGGACTAATGAAACAAATATACTATAGCATGAATAAAGAAAGTAGCAATTTAAATACACCAAGGCTTCAAAATTTCAAATTACTCTTGGGATACTCTGTGTATATGTGAGTGTGTGTGAGTGTGTGAGAGAGAGAGAGAGAAATCATTTTATCCTTAGAACAATTCTGGGAGGTAGGCTAAGACCTCTATCCAACATGCTACCTAGATGCACTATTTTCTGGTCTATGACTTTATTCATGAAATTTTCCTTACCTGGAATGACTTCCTCCTGCAAACTTATTAAAAACCTGCTCTTCATTCAAGGGTCACAATACTAACTCTCATTAAACATACCACCCTCAGCTACCACCACGCTGAGAAAATGCCATCTTCCAAAAGTCCTATTGAGCTATTGCAGCTATTTGTGAAAACAGCTTATTTTTCCTACGAGTTTATAATAAGCCCATGAACAAAAGCTAGATTGCATTCACCAAGTATGACACACAATGGCTAGCAAATCAGAAGTACTCAAAAAATGTTTACTTAATAGGAATAATTTGGTAAAGAAGGTGTGTATCTGACATACATACCGTGGAGGACACACCCCCTAGTTTAATAGTTTCTACTGTGGTCCCTGAGTCTTCAACAGCAGCCTTCTTTTCTGGAGGTACAGAAGTACCAGGCTCCCCAGCTGCTCTCTTATTGCCGATTCCTGACATTTTGACTGAATAGATGATTGTCAACTTTTCTGGTTCTTCCTGGAAAAAGTGAATTCACAGTTATAGAGGTTACGGACTCAAATGTGAAAAAAAAGAAGGGAAGAAAGGAAGGAAGGGTGAGAAGAAGGGAAGAAAGAAGGAAGGAAAGAAGGAAGGGAGTTAAAGAGGAAGGAAGAGAAGAGGAAGGGAAGAGGAAAGAAGGAAGGGAGGGAGGGAAAGAGGGGAGAAAAGGAGGGAAGATGTGCTTTAGGACTCAAGTCCCAAAGACAATATGAAAATCTTCCGTTTCTCCCACTGACCTCTCTGGCTTGAGTCCCATAAATTCCACCCGAGCTTCAGAATGGCCTTGGAAAAGGGGGAGGGAGAAGTGAGCGGCTCCGAAGTCAGGTTATGCTTTAGGAGCTGAAGCTGGAGCAGTCTCGGGGCTCCCAAAGGGTTCGAGGTGTGGGAGGGGGAGCTTGTGCTGGTTTGATTCGCAAAGAGGGAGGGAGCATCCTCGCACATAGGAAAGGCACAGGGAGCGCCCGGCTTGTACACGAGGAAACCTGGGATGGGGAAGCAGCTCGGGGAGTGCAGAGGAGGGATGGAGAGGAGCGGGTGACACTGCGGTGGGGAGGAATTTGGTCAGAGAGACGCGGAGGTCTTCAAGGCGCGGACACGCGTGGGCTCCGGGACTTGAGGAAAACACTGCGATCCCGAAGGGGAGAACGAGGGATGCGCTCAGTTCAAATCAGAAGATCTCTAAGCTCCTGGCCCTAAACTGAGGAAGCCGGTTACATGGTGACACTCACCGAGGATCCCTCTGGCGCGGGGGAATTAAAGCAAGAGCCGGAAGTTCCTCGATCCTTCCGGCAGGGACTTATACGAAGTGGGCGGAGAAGAGGAGGGGGCAGTTCTCCTCCCAAGGGGATACTGTATGAGACCTAAGGCAGCAGATACTTACCCCAGTGTCCCTGGGCCACTCTTCGACCTCTCACCCCTGACCTGGGGCGGGGATAAAGCCAAACTTCCGGAGGCGGGACAGAATCCCGGAAGGAGGGAAAGAACCAAGATGTCTCTTTCCTCTCAGTAGCCAAGCTAGACCGGGCGGAAGTGGCTTCTAATACCTCAAACACGCTCACGATAAGGAAAAGACGTTGGTTTCTCTTTCTCTAACCTCTCTGTGAGCACCAATCCTCGTTCAGAGAATCCGCCCCTTTATGCTCTGATTGGTGAACTTGAGCCTGAGCAGTTAAAAGTTTGCTATCTATTGGTTTATGTGGTTGCCAATCCCATCATTCTCCAATAGACTAACGGGACATAGTGATGCTCCGTGTGAAGGATTCGTAGAGCTAGTGATGTCACGTAGAGCTGAAGGAAGATGAACTGACCAGGAGCTGGAGGGTGAATAGTAGTGGGGAGGATCGAGGATTAGGTAAAAACAGCTTGGGAAAAAAGAATTAAAGGGATGGGTTTGTAACTAAAAATTGAGACATTAATTGTGTGATCCTGGACACGTCAGTTAACTTCTCTTAGCCGTATTTTCCTCAACTGTAAAATGAGGGGTTTGGCCTCGAAGACCTCTAAGGGCTCCCTTAAAGGGCTTTAAAGAATGATTTAAAACTGAGGTCCTGTGAGGGATTTGATTCGGTGAATTTACGTAATGAAGGTTCACTGCTAAGTTTGGAGATAAGGAATAGGCCGCAGATTTCACTGATAGAGGGAACTCCCAGATGAGGAAACTCCCGCTACTAATACAGATCTGCATCCTTTCAGCCATTTATCCTCGTACTCGGTGTTTCCTTATCCAGAGTCACACAACTGTTGTATGTAAAAAGCAGAACTAGAATACGGGTCCCTCTGGACCCAAGGCTTGTTATTACTTATTCACCTCTGTTCAGCATAAACACAGATAAGGGAATTTGAGAAGTGGGTGAGTAGTTACGGTCAGGAAGATCTAGAGGGACCCCTTGCTGGAGACAGCACCTAAGAAGAAAACTTAAGGTTTCTAAAACACATAAGTAAGAGAGGAGGCTGGGCCTGGAGTCTCCTAAGAACACCAGAGTTCAAATCTGGCCTCAGACACTCACTAGCTCTGGGAACTTCAGCAATTCACTTAACCTATGTTTGCCTCAGTCTCCTCACGGGTAAAATGAGGAGAATAACAACACCTATATTGAAGCACAGTTGTGAGGCTCAAATGAAACTATTTGTAAAATGCTTAACGCACATGGCAGGTACTAAATTAATGCTTATTCCAGTCTGTATCAATATTGAAAATAAGATAGCATCCAAATTCTTAAAGTTAATAGTTACAGGAAGAAATAGTAAGTACTGTTAGAGACCACAGAACCTACTCAGACCTAGATAATGTGTCATGGAATAAACAAGATTTTAAAGACATAAGCAGAGGCAGTTGGTGGCTCAGTGGATACAGCACCAGCCCTTAAGTCAGGAGGACCTGAGTTCATCAAATCTGGCCTCAAGATACTTAATACTTCTAGCTATATGACCCAATTGCCTCAGCAAAAAAAAAAAAAAAGAGAGAGAGAGCAGCAGAATTTTAGAAAAAGTTGGATATGGAAGACTTTTTAAAAATATTAAATAGGAACAGAAAGAAAGATGCCTACTTCTCAACTCTAGCTAGCACCCTCAAAAAAACACCGTGTTATAGATCTTAATAACCTTATAAAACAAATACAGAAAAGCAGAAATATTAAATGCATCCTTTTCTGATAATGCAATAAAAATTACATTCACTAAAGGGCCTTTGAAAAATAGATTAATTGGAAAGTAAATAATCTGATCCTAAAGAATGAGCAAGTCAAATAACAAAACATAGGGAAAAAAATCGTTTCATTCAAGACAATGACAGCAATGAAAAAGTATCCAAATATGGAGGAATGAGGTCAAAGGAGTACTTACAGGAAAAATTATGTCTTTAAATGCTTACATCAATTAAAGAGAGATCAGATCAAGTAGGCATGCAACTAAAAAACAGGAAAAAATGTAAAGCCCTCCAATCCCCAGCACCAAAACAAAAATTTTTAAAAAACAAAGGAGAGATTAACAAAATTGAAATTTAAGAAAAATGGACTAATAAAACTAGGAATTGATTTAATTAATCAATAAACCACTGGCTAATGTAATTTTTCAAGAAGAAAACCAAATTGACAATATGCAAAATAAAAAAGGTGATTTCTCAATCAACAATGGAAGAAATAAAAAGACGCTATTTTATCCAACTACATGTTAATAAAACTGACAATCTAAATAGATGAAAATTTACAAAAATAGATTTCCCCAATTAACAGAACAGGAAATAGAACACTTAAATAACCCTGTCTTAGAAAAAGAAATTGAAGAAGGAAGAAATGAGCTCCCTAAGAAAAAACAAAATCCAGGATCAGGTTAATTTAAAAGCCAATTCCACCAAAATTTTAAAGAACTATTCTAGTACTAGATAAAGTATTGGGGAGAAAGAAAAAATTAGGCAAAGAAAGGATCCTACCAAATTTTTTCTGTCACATAAATATGGTCTTGCTCTTAAAACCAGGAAAAGTTAAATAAACCAATTTTCCTAATAAATATTGATGCAAAATTTTTAAATAAAATACAAAGATCATACAGTAGAAGAAAGCTGGATTTATACTAGAAATGTAGGGATGGTTGAATATTAAGAAAACTAGACGCACAATTTACCATATTTAAAAAGAAAAACTGATAAGTACAGAAAAAAGCTTTTGACAAAACACAAAATCCATTCCTATTAATAATAGTAGAAAACATAGGAATAAATGGAGCTTTTGTCAAACCTAAAACTAAGCCTATCCAGTAATGTCAGATGTGAAAAAAGGATGTCCGTCATTAAGATTTTATTCAAAAATATACTAGAAATGCAAGTTATAGAATTATCATTTTTGCAGGGGAAAAAAACCATCTTATCTGCAAAAATGACAAATCAAAAAAATTAACTTCAGTAAAATCACAGCATATAAAATTATCACACATTAGTCACCAGTATTTCTGCATATTACCAACAAAATTCAGAAAGAAGAGTTGGGAGAAAATCCATTTAAAATAACAAGTTAGCATAAAGTATTTGGAAGTCTCTTTGTCAAGACACACAAAAACTCTATGAATACAATGACAAAACACTCTTCATACAAATAAATACAGATCTAAATAACTGGGAAAATGTTCATTGTTCATACATAGATAGGCATGTATTCATTGTCATACCACATCAACCCATAGAGAATTACTTTGTAGAGCTAGAAAAAGTAAAATTCATTTGGAGGAATTGAAGATCAAAAATATCAAAGGAATTAGTGAAGGAAAAAAAAGTGAGGGTACAAAGGAGGCCTACTAGGACCAGATATCAAAAATACAAAGCTGTAATCATCAAAACAATTTGGGAAGAAATAGAGGAAGTTATCAATGAAACAGATTAGGTATACAATATACAGAAGCAAATAAGCACAATGACAGTATTTGATAAATCCAAAGATCCCAACTATTTGTGCAAGAACTCATCATTTGACAAAAACTATTGAAAAGAAGTCTGACAAAAACCAGTCACAGTCCAAGATGTCAAAATGGGTGAATGATTTAGACATAAAGGATGATATAAGTAAGTGAATCAAGGAAGAAATTACTTATCAGATCTGTGGACAAAGGAAAAGTTCATTACTAATTATGTGAAAGAATGCTTCAGCTAAAGAAATTATGATATATGAACATGTTAGAATACTATTGTACTATAAGAAATTATGAATGTAATGTTTTTTTTTAAATCTGGGAAGTCTCATTAACTGATACAAAAGAAGCTGAACAAGAATAATTTACATAATAACAATATTGTAAAGATAGGAGACAAAATTGATCATTTTGATTATATGAAATTTAAAAAGGTTTGCACAAAGTCAATATAACAAATCAAAATAAAAGTAGGAAACAAAGTATTTGCAGGACATTTCTATGATTAATATTTGATTTCTAAAATATTTAAGGTACTGAATCAAATTTATGAGTCATTTTCCATTTGATAAAAAAAGATAAAGGATATGAATGGTCAGTTTTAAATGGAAGAAATCAAAGTTCCTAAAAGCTACATGAAAAAATAAATCATTACTAGAAAAGTAAAACAGCTTTGAGGTACCACCTCATACAAATTAAATTGACTAAAATGAAAGGAAAGAATAAAAAAAAGGACAATGACCTATTAGAGGATATGTAAGAAAATCATGAACTAGTCCAATTATTCTGGAAAGCATCTTAGAACTAAGTCCAAAAAACTATTAAAGGTGCATACCCTTTGAACCAGCAATATTTCTACTAAGTCTATATCCCAAAGATATCAAAGAAACCTTTTTCTTTGATTCATATGCAAAAATATTTATAGAAGCCATTTTTGTGGTGGCAGAGAACTGGAAACTAAAGGGACATCCATCAACTGAAGAATAGCTGAAGAAATTATTCTATATGAACATATTAGAATACTATCATACTATAAGAAATTATGAAGGTAATGGGTTTAAAAAACCTGGGAAGTTTCATTAACTGATACAAATGGAGCTGAACAAAAATAATTTATATAATAATAACATTGTAAAAATAATGAACTCTGGAAGACAATATTTCTGATCAACATGATCAAATAGAATTTCAAAAGACTCATAATGACATATACGATCTATCTCCAAACAGAGAGATAATGAACTTGAAGAAATTAAAATATATTTCCTTTTCTTTTTGAGGGGGAGGGGACATGCCTAATGAAGGAATTTGTTTTATGTAACTATACATATTTGTAATGAGTTATGTTTTTCTTGCCTTCTCAATGGGTAAAGTAGATTGAAGAGAGCAAAAGAGAGGGGGAGAGAGAGAGAGAGAGAGAGAGAGAGACAGACAGAGAGACAGAGAGACAGAGACAGAGACAGACAGAGAGAGAGTGGGTTTGGAAATGAACATTAAATTTTTAAAAAGAGAGAGATCAACCAAAGAAAGCTCAAAAGGAAGAGTCAGAGATGTAGGAAGAGGACCAAAAGATACTAGTTACAAAATCTCTGAGATGAGCTAGTGACTAACATTGCAAAATTCACAGGGTAAAAAAGATAAAAGATTGAAATGAAAAAGGTCATTAGATTTAGCAATTTTTTAAAATCATTGATAGGTTCTAGATAGATATTCCATAGATAATAGATATATAAGAATTTGGATGCTATGTTATTTGGTGTATATATTTTCAATATTGATACAGACTGGAATAGATAAATAGAGTATGTTTGCTGGAACACCAGTTGTATATATGAACTAAAGTAAAATGGGAATCTGGAAAGGTAAACTGGAGCCAGACTACGTAGAGTTTTAAATACTAAACTGAAATATTCAAGGAAGTCAAAAGTATCATGAAAGAAGTGTTGGACTAAAAAAGAAAAGACTGAGTTCAGATCTTGCTTTGGACACTTAATGATTATATAACCAGGAAGAGATAAATTATTTTTTGTTATTAGATTTTTTAAAGCTTTTTTAAGATTAGATTAGATTTAAACAAGCTTAAAATCTGTGATTTGGAGTTAAATCTGTGATAAGGAGTTAAATATCTGTGGTTTTTAACTTCATAGGAATACTAAGATCAAAATGGATTGATATATGTAAAGTGTTTTATAGAGCATAAAGCCATATATAAAAATACCCATTTTTATGGTTATTTTATTAATTTTATTTTAGAGACTACAGGAGGCCACTGAAGTTTTTGAGTAGAAGAAATACATAAACCTATGCCTTAAAAAACAATTTTGATAGCTATTATAGAGGATAGATTGTAAATGGTAGAGAGAAGCAAAGAGGCTAGTTTAGAGGTTACTGCAAACTCAGGCAATAGTAATTTTTTTATTTAAAATTAATAATAAGGACAGCTAGGTGGCATAGTGAATAGAGCATCAGCCCTGAAATCAGGAGGACCTGAGTTTAAATCTGATCTCAGATACTTAGCATTTCCTAGTTGTATGACCCTAGGCAAGTCACTTAACCCCAATTGCCTCAACAAAACTAACTAAATAAATAAAATTAATAATAACTTTGTTATATGACAAGCAGTTTTATATTCAATTACATTAATTGGGCCTTTTCTGCTTGTCTTTTAATTTAATTTTAATGGAAAAAACATGTAGTCAGAAATCAATAAATGATCAATGAAAATGATCAGCAGGAAAATAGAGATCATTATATTTCATTCATGCCATTATAGATCAAAATGAAAAAGAAAAGACTTAACACCTTAATATAAAAATATAAACTACATGGAAAATGTTCTAAGAACTGGTTTTTTTTTTCTTATTCTACATTATTATTGGAACATATTTTCCTCAAAGTTCAAGTCCAAGACCAAGAGCAAAAACCCCAATCTAAATATAGAATTCCCCAGGTAGGTAGCACAATGGATAGAATGCCAAGCCTGCAGTCAGGAAGACATATCTTTCTGATTTCAAATCTGGCCTCAGACTCGTAGCAACTGTGTTACCCTGAGCAGGTCACTTAACCCTTTTTGTCTCAGTTTCCTTCTCTGTAAAATGAGCTAGAGAAGGAAATGGCTTCTGTGCCAAATAGTCGCTTCGCCAAGAAAATCCTAAATGGGGTCATGAAAAGTAAGACAATTGAAATAACTAAACAACAAATATAGTTTGCATTTCTAAAATGAGATCATTTTAACTTGGATGCTGAGCTACCTGCATACTGAAGGGCAACAGCATCCTGTTTTCTCTTTCACTTGACACATGAGGAATTGATGCTCAGAGAGGTAAAATTACCATTTGAAGAGAGGTTAAATTCATAGATTAAGAACTAGAGGGAAACTTGGAGATTATTAAGTCCAACCTTTTCATTTTATAGAAAAGGAAACAGACTCAGAGAAGTTAAGAACTTTGTTCCAGATTTTACAGACAACAACAGAACCAAGATTTAGACTTTATTGGGAGCCGCAATCTCTAAGCTGATTGGCAAAGCCCAGCATTGAGATCAAATGTGCACAGCACTCGTGCACGAACAACATTTCCTTTTATGATTCTCATTAATGGAGTATTATTTCCTATATTGTTTATAATTGGCTTGGATTACAGTACTAAATATTCTCTTTTAAAAAATCTGGTGACAAGGGGAATTTGGGCAAGTTAACTAGAAATGATTCCGCATGCAAATTCTGTCTAATAAAGCTAATTTCTCACTGAGACAAATGATAAAAGAGAGAACACCATGGAAAGCATTGTCACTATGAGAGAGAACCCAAAGGTCCAGGAAATAATGGTGTTTATCAATTTAGACTCAGAAAAGATCAGTATGTCTAGGAACCAAAAGATGGTTAAAGTATAACTAGGAATTGCCCTAAATGCCTATGTACACGGTTCCAAGTCAAGGAAATAGAGGAATCAAACAATCCATGGAATTGACAAAGAAGACATAAGTAAACTAACAAAATTCACTGACATTTAACCTTATGCAACATTTAGCTTTTCATTATCAGCTTTGCATAATATAATCAATAATTAACATTTAACCATAAAAAAACCTTTCTCAAATATTAAATGTCAAATGTAGTAACATATAAAGGTCAATAAGTCTGACATGTCTTAAGACTATGTTGACCTAAAGAAAAATATATGATCATGATATAATATGAAAATAAAGCCTGAAGGAGCCTGAGAGAAGTGGGAGCATCACTTCCATCAGTTCCTCACTCAAACTATCCCACAACTCCTGTCTTCTTTTGACGCTGACCCTATTCCTCCTGCTCAGCTCCCTGGACCCCCTGCAGAGGCTGGGACCCCCCCCCCCTCGCAAAACTTAAATTCCATGACTAGATCTTTCATTTTCCCCCTACTTTACCACTAAATTATCCTCCCTGATAGGCTTTAATGATATGAACATCATCTCAGGGAAATTGGACCAGATGACTTCTAAAAGCATTCTATGGTCCCTTTGTTTTAAGGAGTTGGGGTTCAGATACAGGAAGTCAAGAGTATGACTATGGAAGAAAGCTATGTCTGAGTATACAAGGACACATTAAGAGACAAAGGACAAATATCTCCACTTTCCTCCTTCTATTATTCCTCCTTCTCCTTCACAATCCTTACCCATAGGAAGGGCCTCACGACAATCTATAAGAACATCAGATGGTCAAGCTGCTCTTTTCTTTCAACTTCCCAGGCAATTTCTCTTCTCTTCCCAAAATCCCCAGCACTATTCAAGAGAGCCCAGGACCCCCATTGTACCCAGAACATAAAGTCTATCCCTTTCTTCTTCTCAGTAGTGGTCAATGAGGCCTTCCAGATCTCTTGCTTTTGAAATCCCACATACTATACTAAATGAGCAGATAATCACCAAATTCATTTCTTCCAGTAAGATGAAAAATCTCTGGGCCTTACTAATTCCTATTTACCCCATTTCCATGCCCTCCAAACACTGCCATTTAACTTGCTGATAAAGCCTAAGAACCTTGAGCTTTGAGTTCAATACTAGCTGCAACTTTAAGATTTCTGGGCTTTTCTATTTACTGTGTAGTTGAACGCTGTCTTATACTGTATTTCCCCCAATTAGTTTATAAGTTTGTCTTATTTTTCTACTATATTCTAGGATTTAGTAGTGTTTGTCAAATGTCACTTCTGACCAAATGACCAAAGAGTCATAGAGGACATGCAACTACCTGTGAACTCGAAACAAAACAAAAGCAAAAAAACAAAAAAAAACCTCCAGAGAACTCACAGAAGTAGCACTCCAACAACCATCTCTAAAAAACAAAATAAAGTATCTGACAACCATAGCAGTCATGGAACTAACTCTTTTAAAAAAAATCCCAAAGAGCTCACACAATTAATTCTAAAAATAAAATAAAATACAACAAAATAAAATCAAATAGCTAATGGTGGTTATAAGCAAAAAACTATTCTGTTGGAGGAAGGAAACTAGACATATGCCAATTGCCAAATTGGCAATATAGTGGACAAATGTCAATATTTATACCAAAGCCTACACAGTGAGCTGTAGCCCTGATGAGGGATAAGAGCAACAACGAAAAAAATTTAATTCATAACAGGACTTTTAGGTGTCTAGAACTTCTAAAGTTCCTTCTAGTTCTTATCCCACGATCTCATCTGAAGGTACTTTCCTCTCTTTTGTATCCTTTTATTTTCTTCACTTCTCTCACTCCACATCTATTTCATCACTGGGGGAGGGAAGCTCCAAGTTCCTAAAGGATTGCCACCCTAACAATTAGAGTTATCCAAATGGGATAATAATGTATGGGAGAGATAGTGTGTTCTCACTTACTTATGGTCTCTAAGTAGAGGCCTGAAATATTGTACATGGGATTCTCAGTCAGGTAGGAGTTGAACTGAATAGTTTCCAATACTTCTCTGAACTTAGAATCTATGACTTTGTGACTTGCCCAGAGCCATGCAACTTGTAAGCATCAGAACCAAAGTTCAAATTCAAGTAGACCCCAAACTCTCTTATATCAGTTACTTTTTAAATATCAATATCTAATCTATAAAGCAATCAATTAATAAGCCTTTATTAAGTCTAAAGTGAGAAACAAATCAGATCCAAGAAGACTTGTTATAATGCCAACTGCCCACCATTTAATAGTAAAGCCTTTGGATTTAGAGCTTGTAATGGTTGTGATGTGTGGTATATTGCCCATATAGGTTGCCCACATTAGTCTGATCTAGACTTGTCTCACAAATGGTCAACAATGTCAAATTGTACATATAGTTCAAGAAGGGTTAAAAATGAAAATAAAAAATTCAAGAGATTTGGCTACTAAGAGATCATTGGTAAATTGGAAGAGAGAAGTTTGATTGAATGAGAAATCAAGGATAAGGATGTTAAAATGCTGAGACAGCATTTCTAGGGATGGTTTGCCCTTCACAGAAATAAGGAAGTTCAGAAGAGGAAGTAAAGAAGAAGATTATGTAATTTAAATTCAATCAGCTGTGAGAAGTATAAAACAGAGCACCTCTTTCTCATTGGCTATGTCCTCAGAACACAGAACCCCTCATATGTCCTCACAGGACATGAAGCTAATGAGGTAAAAAGTGTGTCCCTGAAAACTGGCCTACTCACCTGCTGTATGGACCTGGGTCTGGTACTTGCTCTGAGAAACCCAAGTTTTGTGATCCACTGAAGCTCAGCTGGGGGTTGCTATAGAAGGGAAAGATGGGATGAAACATAATTTACTATCTTCTAATTGGTTTATCTCCTTATTGATTGTTATCAAACCATAATCCCAGTGTGGTCATTCCATAGCTTTCTGTGGGGTCTGGTCCTCACATGTGAGGCACCTGCCTTACTGCATTAAAAGCAATTCTCTTCACAAATAAGATATTCAGTAATTATCTGTTGAATGAATGTTCTCTTTTCTTTCCCTTACAAAATAATATTTTTTGCTGAAGTGGCATATTTTATGCAATGATAAATATTTAGGTAATCTAGAAGACAGAGCAATGATGTAAAAGACTGGAACTCAGGCGAGAGAAGAGAACCATATATGTAAATATGGAAGTTGTGTAGGTAGAAATATTTAAATCTCTGGAACCTAAAGAGTTTGGTTACCAAGAGACATGTCATATAAACAAGTTAATAGTAGGGCCAAGATATAGCTTTAGATAATATCACAGTAAGAGGCTAGGATGTGGGTGATTATATAGCAAAAACAATTCAAGTTTAATTCAGGTTCAAAAACAATAATTACATAGGAAGAAAGGAGAAGATCCAAGAAATAACAGTCTCAGGAGCTAAAGAGGAAAAAGCATCCAAAAGAAGCGTGTATTCAGCAGTGTTAAATACTTCAGGGAAGTCAAAGAGAATTGGGAGTAAGGTAAAGGGAATTAACAGTTAAAAGAACTTTGGTCATCTTAGAGAGTCAGTTTCAGTTTAGTTGTAGGTTTAGAAACCAGAGTGTTAGTGATTACAAAAGCTTTTCAAGTGGAACAGGAAGTAAGGAAATAGAAGCCCTGGTAATACTGCTTTGGTCATAGATTAAAAGGCTAAAAGATGGTTTCAGGTGGAGCTCTCCCATAGTGGACTCTTGTGGAGATTTTCCCCTGAACTTGGGACTGGGAGAGGACCTGATTTTGGTTGACAGGATAGCCTCTCACATCCTAATAAAAGATTGTGGGGAAAAGAGAAACTACATGAAAGGAGAAGGAAATTACATATTCAGTTCTAAGGAACTCAGTTTAGGAATATACTAATGAACAGAATTCCATCCAGAATAGGGAAATCAGGATGGTGAACAGACTGGAAATCCTCCCATAAGAAAATCTGTAGGAGAAAGTTAGGATTTTTAGTTTTGTGTGGGTCAGAAACCATTAATAAAACAACTGGATAAATCTCTAGAAGCAAAGCAAAGTTTATTTACGTTTTCAAGAACGGGCGTCACACCAATCGAGCAGACAATCGAAGGGAGGAGGCCCCATAGTGGGTAGGGTTGGCGCTTTTATGCCTAATGCAAATTCCCCCTCCCACCACTGACCCTCAATCCTTATTGGCTGAGGATCTTACATTCTAAACGAGGGAACTATCCAAGAAATTGAACTTGACCAACAAGTACATAGTTGCCCATATGTGGCTGAAATAGGGAGGCTAACAAGAAGGGGACTTAAGTATGCCCTTAGGAGTCTAACAGGGAGGGGATTGCAGGGACACTTTAAGTATGTCCTTAAGATAGCAGGGAGGAGACACTTTGCTGGGAGGAGACACTAAGTATGCCCTTGACCTTAAAGTCCTTCAGGCCTACTCAAACTTTGAAATAGATGAAGCCTTACTCGATTTTCACAACTGTCTTGAAAGATCTCATTTTATCTCGTTCAGTTTGTAGAAGAGAGAACTTATAGGAGAATATAATTTTTCAAGTGTTTGAAGGGCAGAGAAAGGATCAAACTTGTTCTTTTCTATCCCAGAGGAGAAAACCAGGACCAATAGGTAGATGGTGCAAAGAGGTGGATTTAGTCTTGATGTCAAGAAAAACTAAAGTTTGTTGTTGTCCTAGAGTAGAATGGATTCCTTACCTTAAGAAGTGCTGTTATATGTTTGACTCTTCAGTACTGCTTATTTATGTATTGATTCTTTATTAAGAGCAAAACTGATGTGTTAAAAATATATCTTGTTCTGGTCTCCTTGATTATTCCTCCTTACATCCCTCAACCTCACCTCTTCCCCTCTTCCTTCCCCAGAATCTAATCAGTATAGTAAATAGGTTTATAAGCAGCCAATATAAAGCATTATTAGCAGCAAATAAGATTGCAAAGGGAAATCTGGAAGTCATGTACAAATTGTATCGTGTATTCACTAATATTCACATCCTGGTAATATGTGTTCAATCAGCAGAAGACATCTAGCAATATGTCAAGATGTCTGGTCCATAATGTGTAAATTCTAGACCAATTCTAAACCTCCACAACTCCAGATCAGTATAACATTAAAGAAGTGTTGATAACTTCGGATGAACACTTGGAAGATTTACCGATCACTTTGAGGTCATTTGGCTAGTTAATGAACTAAAAACTCTAGATGACATGGATAAACCCTTTCCCAAAAAAAACCTATAAAAATGAAACCCAAAGTTCTATGCCCAAACCCGGATGCTCTTCCATCTAGTCCATGCTGCCTAGTGCTCCTTACGCTAACCCACTTAGAAAGAATTGGTGAACTCTGAATGCAGATTAAAGCATACTTTATTTTTATTTTATTTGTTTTTTATTGTAACATGGTTAATAGGGAAATGTTTTTCATGATTTCACACGAGGAGGCAGAAAATTTGGACCTCAAAATTATATTGTTTAAAATTTTACATGTAATTAGGAAATATTTAGCGAAATAAAAAATAATTTAAAAAGAAAAACTGGTCCAGAAGCCTGCAAACTAGCTCAGCTCACGTGACCTGGCTTTACTGTTAGCCCCTCCCTTACCTCAGCTTTTTTTCTTTCCCGAGGCAGAGTTGGCGGGCGGCCCAGTTGACCGGCAGCACCGCTCGGGGAACCGAGAAGAGCTCATAGCTAGAGCGCCGCCTCCGCGGGCATTTGACACAAGACCATGGGTCTGGGGAAGAGCGGCCTTTGGAGTGGCAGATCCCAGGGCTGGGCAGGAGCCGCTTCCCGAATAGAATGAGCATTCCTGAGGCAGGGCGTGTCCCCACTCCGGTGGTTCGTGCCCAGGCAGGAATCCTGCAGCCTTCGCTTCCCCGCTCGGCCTTCTTTCTTAGCGCCACGCCCTGTTCTCTCCCAACCCCCACTTTCCCATTGCCCTACACTCTGGGCTAGCGGCTCCTTGCTCCAGGGCCGGCTCTCTCCGGAATTCTGGGCTTCCGACCTTGACCTCTAACTTTGGGGGCAGAGAGAGATGGAGGTTCTGGTTTGAGAGGGAGAAGGAAGGCTCAGACCTGGAAGGAAAGGAGTTCATCACCTGGAAGGGACGACACGGAGCTGGGTGCCGGGACTGAGCTCCTGGGAAGCGTGTGCTTGGAGGTGTGTGGATGCGGAGATGGGCTTAGAGCCCGAGGGGAAAGGGCACTAGCGCTACTCTCGAGGCGGGGCGGCCGACCTTATCTACTCTACCAGTGCCAGCCGCGCCCCGGGCGGAACATCCGCCTGACTGGTCAGGTGTTGCCGGGGCTGCGGAGACGGGCGGCAGTTTTTCTATTTGGTAAATAAACAAGCATTCCATGTATCAGGCCGGATGCAGAGAGCTGGGGATACCTCCCCCCTCAAGGTGCTCACCGTCTAGTGGAGCAACTACATAGAAACAAGCCACAGATAAATTCGGAATAAGCGTCATAGGGAGGGAAGACTTTAAAACTGAGGGTTTGGGAAAGGCTTCACCTGGAAGATGGGATTTTTAGCTGCACTTGAAGGAAATAACTAAGACAGCAAGAGCTCAACTTTGGGCGGACTGGAGAGGGGACCTCTAAGGGCAAACTGGGGACCTTCTTGGATGTCTGCAGTTCATTTTGTGCCATCTGAGAGGCTTAAGGCCATCCCTAGCCAAAGGACATTATCTAGAAGGTGTAGGTGGGTGGGGGAGGCTGTTGAGGATGAGACTCTTTAGCCGTTCTGATTTTTATAGTTTAACTGCAAAATATATGATAATAAATTCAATTGCCCAGGTTTTCAAACTAGAGGTGTGGAAATTAACAAACTTTCTGCCTTCCTGCCCCAAAAACCCTGTGACAGAAAAAATGTTCAGTTACTTAGCGACCTACATACTGCTGCTAATCAAAGATGTAGAAATGAAAAAATCGGTTTATTAGTCTCAGATCTAGACCCACTTTATATAAAAATCAGTGAGACTTGAGCAGTTTTAAGCTGTATAGGTTTTGATTCATAAGCAGGACGAATACTTTGGAATGTTACAGAACGCAGAAGCTCTATATCAAGTAAAACTATTTGCAAATCAACTAATACCTATAGTTTAGTTTTGCCGACCCTCGCTAGTTGTGTAGACGAATGGGAATAATACAATTAAGCCTAAAGTTGTCTTAGTACTACAAAAACCTTGTCCAGACTTGAAAGCCCTTTTCAACTCCTCCATCTCCCCTCGTAAGATAGGACGGCCTCTAAAAAATGTATTGTGTATGCTAGTTAAATCCTAGATCCTTTCTCTCCACCCAAACCCAGAGGGCTTTCATTCAAATAGGCTTTTTGTGCATCTATTGAATCTTGCTCCCCTATACAATATTACTAAGCCAGTGAGTTTGTGGGATTGCATTGTTTCCTTTTTGTAAAAGTAAGACTCTCCTTTAAGAATTTAAGCCTAAAGTTTCGTGATGCTTTAAACTTGTGTTTCAAAACTCTTTCATGACAATTTTATCTAATCCTTGTTGAATGGAAAGACCCTAGGGAAAAATTAGACTGGCATTACTATTTTACTACCTGAGGTTCTTAAATATCCAGAGCCAAGATTGGAGCCCAGATACTCTGATTCATAGTCCAGGGTCTGTCCACTATTTATGCCTTCCTCTAGTGCAAACATTCTGTAAGGATTATTTTCTTCAATGTCATTGGCTCATTAAGTTGGAAAGGATTTTAGAAAAATTAAGACCAACTGAATGAGGAAACAAATACAAAGAAACTGGAATAGGAATGAGCTCTGGATTTGGAGCCAGAGAACTTGGATCAGCCAGTCAATAAACATTTTAAGTGACTGCTATATGGTAGGCACTGTACTAAGTTATGGGGATACAAATAAAGATAAATACAATCTTTCTTCAAATTTGTGCAGAGTCACTTTGAGGGTTTGTTTAAATTTTTGAGTACCTTCTAGATGCTTGTAGGATAGGGCTTGTTATCATACTCATCTTCCTATAATGAAATAATGTGAGAGGAGTTAAAATGGCAGGATTGTCATTTCTTTATTGCAAAACTTGCCTATAAAAGCAGATCACAAGGTTGCCCAGCCATGCTCAACCTTTTTTTCCTTGGGTTGCTGCAATAAACTCCTTTGTCTAATTTCCCAATTTTTGTCTTAGTCACTAGGGTGAGGTCCTGAACAAAAGGCTTTGCTTTTATCAACAATAAAAGTTAATTTATTTCAACATCTGCTCTCAAAGAGCTCATGGTGTAATGGAGGAGACAGCATATAGACATTGTACAAATAAGCTATAGACAGGCTAACTTGGAGATAATCAATAGAGAAAATATACAAGAAATAAGAGGGATTTGCAGTATTTAAATTTAAAATACACTAAAAATCAGCTATAAGAATAATGAAAAGTTATTTCACTCATTGTATGAGTGGAGAAGAAGGATGAGCTTAGATGCAAGGGCTTCATGCAGAAGGGTCCTAAGGCCCTTCAGCTGTGCTTTGATGGGAAGAGATTTCAATAGGAAAGATTGTCCTGGCATGAAAAGAAGACATATTCCATTGCAGGATTGGAAGTGACTACTAGTCTAGTTTGAATATCATGTAGAATCAAAAAGAAGAAAATAGAAACATGGAAAAGTACTTTGGAGTCAAGCTTTCTAATAAATGCTTAGAAACAAGTAGGTGTTTTGTTTTTAAAGAAAAAGCACATCCTCTTCCCTCCTAGGTCCTACCTTCTGAACAAACCCACTAACAAATGTGAAGGGAAAAAAAAGATGGAATTGAACAGAAGACCTATATGCAATAAGGTGTTTTGGGTAAAAAGTCATCAGTATTTTGGGGATGATATTTTTTTAACAATCACAACTCCATTAAACTTTAAGTCCCTGTATGCAGAGTACTAGTAAATATAAAGACTAAATCTTTTTCCTGTCTTTATGGAGCTCACAATCTAAAACCTAAGATGTTTTACCATTGTATTTTTTAAAAATCCCCTTTGCTGTCGGCTAATTTCCCCAGAAGGGCATCCACGGCAATCATTTCCCACTGAGCTGTTTTGGACTTAATGATCTCCAGAAACTCAAGATGAAATCAACTCTGTAACTCATATATTTGTAGATCATTTCCCACCCTGGCTACATGACCTCATCATTCCCCCACACTGTTTATCCTTTCTTCTCTTTTTAGCTTCTTTTTATATGTTGTCTACTTCCCCTCTCTGAGTTCAAATCTAGCTGTGCAACTCTGAGCAAGTCATTTTACTTCTGCCTTGATCCTTTAGAGAAGGAAACAGCAAACCATTTGAATATCTTTGGTGAGCAAGGTGGTGCAGTGGATAGAACACCTGACCAGAACAATTCATCTTTCTGAATTCAAATCTGGTCTCAACACTTAATAGCTGGATAATCCTAAGCAAGTCACTTAACCCTGTTTGTCTCAGGAGATGGCAAACTATTCCAGTATCTTTACCTCCAGGTAGAATGGGATAGACTGAAAAATGACAACGAAAACAACTTTTATTGCATTGTGAACTCCCTGAGGGATGGGACTAACCAGCTTTTAGTAGTATATCCTTTTAAAAGTTTATTGATTAACTGTATAGGACAAGTGTTCTCTCTGTGTTAGTTCTTAGCACCCTTTTAGAGATTCCAAAGATAGTGATTTGTGGGCAGTAGCATTATCTATACTTTGTGATCTTTGAGAACAGTAATTCATTGAAGTGAATTAGAACATGAGAATGAAATGTTCTCCATTTGATAAAGGATTAGCTAACAAGCAAGATATAGAAGTTCTTATCAATAATGCCAGCTGCTGTGGGGCCATTTAGATCCAGAAAGACATTTATCTATTAACATATTATTGTGAAAAGAGGGGAATACCTTTTCAACTTGTTTTAGGAATAAAGGCACTAGAGAGAACAGTTAACATATAATGCTAGCCAATCCACATCTTTCCAGGGAGTTTATCTGGCAAGTATCATTAACAGGTTTTGGATTGTTTTCTCTTTTTTTTTTCCTTAGAGAGATGAAAAAAACTGCCTAATACACATGCTTCAAAGGGAGAAAAGCTAACAGATTGTACTTGGAGTCAAAAAGACCAATGTTCAAATCCTGCCTCAAACTATTACTAGTTATGTAAGTCACTTAACTTCTCTGTCTGTTTCTTTATAAAATGGGGATAACAATAGTACCCACATCACATGGGGATCAGATGAAAAAAATAAATGTGATAATACTTTGCAACTTTTAAAGGGCTATATGTTAGCTATTATAGCTAAGTATAAATGTATATTGAAGCATATATTTCATAATAAACAGTATCAATTCACTTACACTCTCCAGAATGAAGGATAGCACTTGCTGTTCCAAAATCCTATAAAATAAAACATATTCTTAAACACATCATAAGCAAGAGTAACAGAAACCACAAGCCAGATGCTCTAAAAATGGATTGCACCTGTCATCATTTAGCAGGCCTTAAATAATCTGTGACAGACTTGCTAAACTTAATGAAACAATTTTTTTTTTCAGATTATAAATGGGAGAGTGGCTGAATCAAATCATGGTGAGTATGACAGGGTTTGCTTAGACTGTATTAATTATGGTCCTTGAAGACAGAAAAGTCCTAAACTTATCATATCATACAAACAAACAAATGCCAGGGTTCAGCAGATGGTTTTTATAAAAGAAGTACATAAAGGATTAAAGCAAGAAGGAAATGGTTCCTATAGTCAATAAATAATTTCCCTAAATATAGAAGTGACTAAATTGAAGATCAAATGACTTTCAGGATGCATACTTTTCTTTTCCCTTATAGATAATCAGAAATATTGCCTGGTATTCAGAACAACTTATTGCAGAGATTGGACTATGTAGTCTTTTGACAGTGATCATAACAAGATTTGTTGAATAACAGGCAGATACAGGTTATGCAGGTTACAGTGGTATGTCTCTGATACAATTTGATTATCTTTGTGCATTCATATTCAATGAATAAAACTTTAATAAGGCCAGATTTCCCACCATATTAACAATCTTGAGAAATAGATTATAAAATAATAGGGGAAACTATCACCTCATTAGTATTGTATCACATCTCTTTGAAGGTTAGGAATTCTCTGTACTTATATCTTCTGTGCTTAGCTCAGTGCCAGGCACCTTACAATAGGTACTTAATATTCGATTGATTGTGCAATGTTCTTTGCTTTTTTTTAAATTAAAACTTTTTATTTTCAAAACATACACATAGGTAATTTTCAACATTCATCCTTGCAAAATCTTATGTTCCAAAATTTTATCTCCCCTTCCCTTTTCTGTCCCACCTCCCCTAGGCGACAAGTAATCCAGCGTGTTTAACATGCAGTTCTTCTATACATAGTTCCACAATTATCATGCATGCAATGTGGTTCTTTACTTTCCTGAGATGTCTCAGTATTTTTATTTGAATATTTTTGATCAGCAACCACAGAATCTCAGCTGAAAGGGACCTTAGAAATCCATCCCTTGTTCATTTACCAGGCCACAGGTCTAGCTTAACCATCTTCCAATGAGGGAAAGACTTTCCTCCTGAGGTAGCCCCATTCTTAACTAGCTCTAATTATTTAGAAGTTCTGTCCTGTAAGCCTAAATTTCTCTCTTTGCAAATTTTACCCATTGTTCCTTGTTCCATTTCAAGGCTAAACAGAATATATCTCATTCTCCTCCTTTTAAATACTTGGAAAAAAAGATCATGTATCCCCTAGTAATTTCTTTTTCAAGTTAAATATCCTGACTTACATATAATCATTTCTTATGTAGCATGAATCTGTAATCCTTCCCATTGCTGATTGCTTTCCTTTGGCTGTTTCTTAGCTTATTGATGTTTAGATAGGGATGTTTAGATAAAATTAGAGAAAGAAACCTAAAGCAAAACTTCCTTCAATTATTTTAAGCTTTCCTTTTGTCTATTTGTTTCCCCCTTTCTTTCTGCATTTCATTTCAGGATAACTTACAAGAGAAGCTACTTTTCTCAGTTCATCTGTGATGTAACATACTAAGTAGTTGTGAGCGTTTTATTTCAGCTGAGTCCTTGATCTAAAGGTCAAATTTTTTACTATTTTAACTTTAGGTAAAAGAAGTCTTTAGAACAAATGCCAGGGGGCAGCTAGGTGACGCAGTGTTTAGAGCACCAGCCCTGAAGTCAGGAGGACCTGAGTTCAAATCTGATCTCAGACACTGTCTAGCTGTGTGACCCTAGGCAAGTCACTTAACCCCAATTGCCTCAGCAAAAAAAAAAAAAAAAAGAACAAATGCCAGGGTTCAGCAGATGGTTTTTATAAAAGAAGAGCATTAGGGATCAAAGCAAGAAGGAAATGGTTCCTATAGTTAATAAATAATTTCCCTAAATATAGAAATGGCTAAATTGAAGATAAAATGACTTTCAGGATGCATTTTCTTTTTTTTTCTTCTTGTTTTTTGAGGCATTTGGGGTTAAGTGACTTGCCCATGTCACAAAGCTAGTAAGTGTTAAATGTTTGAGACTGGATTTGATCTCAAATCCTCCTTACTTTAGGGCTGGTGCTGTATCCACTGCATCATCTCAGGATGCATTTTCTTAAAAAAATATATTGTCAAGATTGATGATATACATTTTAAATTTCTGTTTTCTGACACACAAATTTGCCCCAGGTCCAGGCAGTTAGAATGTAGTGCTGCCGTCATCAGTTTTGGTGTTTTCTTTGCAGGCCCATTCGGGGGTCTTTTATGTACTGGGGCTATGCATGCCCTACTTGACCACTGCAGTAGAACAGAATAAAATTGCTTTGGAGCGCTCCAAAAGACAGAATTAGAGGCAGTGGATGACCTGAAAAGGGAGGCAGATGTTTCCAGTCAAAGAGACAGCATGGAATAGTGGATGGAGAGTGGGCCCTGAAGCTAGCAGCGAGGTCATACTGCCTGTGTGACCCTGGGTAGAACACTTCACCTTTGAATGCTGTAGACTAGGACTGGTGTTGACATGTCTTTGACCAGGGAGTTTCTTTACCTGGGAGTTCCTGTACCATTGAACCAAAGCTGCACTTTTCCCGCATACCCCTCATTCCCTTCTGGGGCAGTCTTGATGTTATCCTCTACTTCTCTCTGACTCCCTCCCCACACAGCCAGTTTATTGGCAGGTATTGTCATTTTTGCCTCCACAGCATCCTCTACATACATTCCTTTCTCTCACATGGCCATTACCTTGGTGAAAGCCCACATCATCTCATATTTAATAATCTATTACAACAGACTAACCAGTCTTCCCATCTCAAGTGTCTCCCCACTCCAATTCATCCTTAATTCAGTCACCAATATGAATTTCTAAAGTTCAGATATTACTGTGTTACCCCCATTCAGAAAACTTCACTGACTCCTTATTCCCTCCAAGATCTGATATAAAATGCTCTGTTTGGTATTCAAAGCCCTTTGCAACCTGACTTTTACTACCTTTTGAGGCCTCTCACACTTGACTCTCCTCTACCTATTCTCATCCCAAAATATGACTTTATTGATGTTCATCATGATAATCCTAGCACTGTGCCTTGGCACCCACTGTCCATTGCCTGGAACATTGTATCTCACCTTCCCTCTGCCCTAGCCTCTTCTTCCTAGCTTCCTTCACCTCAAATCTCATCTTCTGCAAAAGTTCTTTGTCAGTATCCCTCACTGCTAGTCCCTTCCCCTGAGATGACCTTCCATTTGTACTTTATATCTTGTTTGCATGTTGTCTCCCTCATTAGAATGTGAAGCTCCTTGAGGACAGAGATCATATTTTTGCATTTCTTAGTGTCTCCAGTACATAGCACAATGTCTGTGCATATTAAGTGCTTCATAAATATATTTGTTTGATTGACTGATTTCATTAAATTTACAATCTAGTGGTACTATTAACAACCATAAGTTTATACATGACATATAAACACTTTAATTCAAATTAGAATGTTATTTTCTATTGATTTCTATTCATATAATAATCAAATAATTATTATATAAAACTAGGCCAAAAAGAAAATTTTTTGTTGAGTGTGAAGCAGGAAGGGTTGTTTTCAACTGGAAGGCTTGTATAAGAGTTAATACAGAAAGCTCTGACCTGAGTTTTGAAAGAAGGATGGGTTTCAACAGATGGAGATGAAAGTGGGATGTTTCATGTGCATGCACACGTGTGTGTGTGTGTGTGTGTGTGTGTGTGTGTGTGTGTGTGTGTGTG
>MU174308.1:18169638-18220120 GCA_016696395.1 Antechinus stuartii | reverse complement strand
TGTGTGTGTGTGTGTGTGTGTGTGTGTGTGTGTGTGTGTGTGTGTGTATGTAAGAGAAGAGAGACGTGTGGTATATGTCTGTGTAGGATTCATCGCTACAAAGCATAGAAGCAACAAAGCACCCAGAGAGGGATTTCAGGATTTAGAACTTGAAGGGAATCTGTTTCAGATAGAGAGAATTGTTATGGGCCAGAACTCTGAACTTGAAACAAAGGATTCTTATAAGGTACTAAGTCAGTGGAATTGATAGAGACAATAGCTATCTAATTTAGCATGGTTCAGTATGATTGATTTAATCCTACAAGGAGATGTAACAGGCCAGAACTTGAAACAAGGTATTAAGTGGAATTTAGGAAGCAATGGTTAAGTCTAGTTTAGCATTGATTTAATTCTACAACACATAATGGTTTCCTGTAATATTCTTCTCTAAATTATAATCTTCTCTGGGAGCAGGTTTCTTGGGGGACTTCTGGGAGCTACCTTTGTTTCAGTTTCTTGTAATCACCCTAAATGCAGCCAGGAGTTAAAAGTCCAAATCCTTTATTGTCTCTTTCCAAGTCTTGTCTCCTTCCTTGGGCCCGGTTAGTTTTCTTAGAAACCTTTCTCCTTGGTTCCAAGAGCTCCTGTCATTAGTCCTTTGCCTCTGCCAGCTTCAGCCGCCAGCCAACATATAGATGGAAGATGGAATAAATCTGTCTCAGCCTCCAAGCGCTTCTAGTGCACTTGTCCTCTCTGGCCCTGAGAATTCCTCCATCTATATCCCACACTGAATATACACCAATCATTATATCATTATGAAACCATTATTCGTTGTAGGATTAAATCAATGCTAAATTAGATTTAATCACTGTCTCCTCAGTTCCACTTAATTAGCACCTTGTAAGAATCCTAAGAATTTTCTAGTGATATAATGATTGGTTTGTACTCAGTGTGTAGCATATAAGGTAGAAGCCTTAGCCAGAGAGATTCAGAGATTCAGACAAGTGGACAGAAGGCTGGAGCACAAGTCCTTGGACTTAGATTCATTCACTTCATCTCACACCACCTTGCTGGCAGGCTCTCCTCCTTCACTTCTCCAAAGACTCCGGAAGGCCTCCAGAAAACTAGCCAAGCCCCAAGTGAAGGAGACAAGACTTTGAAAGAGATAATAAAGGATTTGGACTTTAACACCTGGCTGCACTCATGTGGTGAATACTCTGAACTGAAAGGAATGCTGCCTCCAGAGACCCAAGAAAACCTCAACAGAGAACCTTACATTTTAGAAAGAATATTACAGAGAATGACTTATTTGAAGGAAGTTGAGGATAAAATTGGGGAGTTGCTAGTAGTAGTAATATAATTCAATTGTAATAAAAGTATAGTAGGGGGAAATGCAGTAAATGCCAGAATTAATAGGTTTTGTTAAAAAGAAAAATTACTTCTTCCCTCTGCATGATTGGTTATCCTGAAATAGAGCCAACGGTTCCTATAAACATGAATAGAGGAAAAGCTAAACAACAGAAATAATTGCAATATGAATTTTTTGTTGATTTTTTTAAAATAAAATGTTGATATTTTAGATCAGCAACTTCAGTGACATTTTATTGAATACCAGTATACTCCCACAGACATAGAATACTTCATCTCCATCTAATGAAACTAAATCCTTTTTAAAAATTCATTTCAGACCCTTCTATATTAATTCTTTTGAGAATCTTCTTGTGGAAAACAATTTTTCATGCCTTGCACCCAAAACAAAATTTTATTTGTACTTGTCTTATTACCATTGTGATACATGTTGGGAGAGATACAGAAATTAAGTAAGATGCATTTCCTATTTGCTATTTAAAATTTTGTTTTGTTTTTTTAATTTATGGTATAAAATATACATTTTTATAACATAGTATAATAAAAAAAGATGATTGCACATGAAACTTCAAATCTACTATGTACAACTTGCTATTTCTTTTTATATACAACAAAGTTATCATGTAAATTTTTTTTCTTCCCTTACTCTATCTCACTCTTACTCCAACCCTAGAGATGGCCACCATTAAACACAAATGGGTAACTGTCTTCAAGGTGTCTTATCATTGCATTTCAAAAACAGTCTATTGTGTCTACTAATTTTCTTAATAGAGCAATCCATTTCTTTCTGTCACTTATTGTAGTATAGAGCAAAGGTTCTCAGTGTTTGGTTTGGGGACCCCTAAAAATCACAGACTCTTTCAGGAGGTCTACAAGATCAAACTATTTTCATAGTAATTCTGTGTTTTAATTTCTGTGTGTGTGTGTGTGTGTGTGTGTGTGTGTATCTATATATTTACCATATGTATATTTATCCTATATAAATATATGTGTATGTATATACACACATGTGTATATGTGTATTTGTGTGTATATGTTTATATATCTCACATAAGCAAAAAACTCTTTAGGATCTTTTAATAATTTTAAGAGTGTTAAAGGGTCCCAAAACCAAAAAGTTTGAGAACCCCTGCTTCAGAGAACAATTACTGTTGGACTCTTGTCAACAAATAAGTTCTTAGCTTTGGGAGTTATGTGACTACCTTGCATTTGTGTTTGTCAGCAAGTCAGAGAGCCTTCCTGGGAAGAGGAGTAAACTTGTTATCCTGTTTTCCTGCAGGCCTTCAGCCAATGATCTGTGAGCTCATTGCTTCTTCATACCATCACTATTTTCAAAGTCTACTTGATTGTAAAGGGACCCAGAATTCTAGCATGAATTTTGTTTTTAAAGTTCTGGGTTTTTACTTTACTCTGGGAATGACTATTGTTTTGTCCTTTGATCTCAAAGAGGATCATGAGATCAGAGAGAGGATGCCATGACATGTAGCTAAATTGGATTTCAGTGAGGAAAGAATGTATAAGGGCACTTGCTTCAGTTTCTCCTCCAGAACCCTTCGGGTCCAGTGGCCAGATATAGATCAGGACAACTGGAGATGTCCCTGGATTCAATGGAAGATTATGGCCTTTTTAAGGTAAAGTCTTCAATAGCTCTGTTTGACTAATCCATTCAAGTGATTAAAGCTAGGTAGCCATTGAATAAATAAATGAATCTGGGAGGGGAAAATTCTCAGGGTTTCTGGTCAGCTGTTCATTGACCCTACAGTCTCAGGTCTGGAGAGGCCAGATGGAGAAATCAGAACCAGAATCCAGAAGATGTGGGCTTGAATTCTAGTCTTGGCCAGTTGCTAGCCTTTATGCTCGTGGGCAATTTGTTTAATTTCTCAGGGTCTCACTTTCTTTCTTCATTTGTAAAAAAGAAGATGAGAATATATGTACCTACTTCCCAAGGTTCTATTGAGGAGAAAGGGCCTATTAAATGTCAAGTTTACGTAAATGAGAGCATTAGTAACATTTCAAGTATTTATAGATGAGAGGGAGTATGGCCAGGGAAAATTCAGGAAAAGTTTGGCTCAGATCTCACCTGGGCCACATAATTTAACCTCTAAGCAATTCTAAAAATCCTGCATTATGAATCTGCCAACCTGAATTACTAAAAGAGGTTTCTTCCCCAAGAGTTTTCTATGCTAATGAAATCACACATATAATTTTTGTATTTGCTTCTACTTAGTGTTAACACCTTTGTTCTAGTCAAATTCAGAGTTTATATCTTATGTTCTAAATTGCTTGTGTAAATGATTGAGAGCATTCCATTTCATTTCATATCTAAAGAATATAAAAGGGAAGGTGACTAAATTACTTGCTTAAGGTAAGACTTCTGTGTTTTATTTTTATTCTTTAATTTTTTTATATACAGTCATTTCTCCTTAAAACCCTTTACTTTGCTTTAAATGTTCCCATGCAGCAGAAAAATATTTAAGCCAAATCAATGGACACAATGAACTATATCTGGCAGCATATTTTGTATTCTACATGTGTGATTTTCCACTTCTCTGTTGAAAAAAATATATATTTCCTCATCTATATTTCCTCTAGGAATAATATTTATCAATAAAAGTAACCTGAATTCATCTGTCTTTTATTAGTTGTTTTCTTTGTATTTTGTAGTAATTAAATAATTTGTTCTGGTTTTACCAATTACACTCTGTATCAATTTATTTAAGTCTTCTAATGTTTCTCCTCATTTTTTAGGAGACATTAGGATCTCTTATACTTGCATAGTGCATGTTTTGAAGATGAAGCCCTCATTGGCCATGCCCCCATTATACTCTCTTCACATCTCTTCAAATTTAAATTTTCCATCCTAAATAAATCACTGAATTGCATTTGTGTTCATTGTCCACATTTCCAAGCCAGAGGACCAAGGAAGCATAAACATTGTCCTTTTGCTTTTTTCCCTAGTATCATGCAGGAAAAAAAAAATCTGAAAATAATCCATGTGGTATGGATATTCTACAGAATATCATAATTGACACTATATATGTCATTTTGCAGATTCAGCAAAGAAAAGCATTTTGCAAAGTTTATCAGCGGTACTGCATGCTTAATACTTAACAAGGACCTGTCTTGGGACTTGCAATTATCATCTTCTACCTAAGCACAGCACAATTATAACTTCCACATCACGACTTTCCCCATATTGGTTTTGATATATAACATATTGACATAAAGAATTAAATGAGAATTTGGGGAGAATTTTGCAAAAACCAGAAACAACAGCCAGCAGACAACAGAAAGTCTATGACCAAAAACTTAACCCAAATTTTCCAAATGTTTATTGTAAACACCTCATAAAATAAATGAAAAAAACTGACTTCTTTGGTATGAAGGGGGAGGGGTAAAAAAGTTTACATGGATTTCCTAAATTGCGGAGGTACTGTGCCCTTCATCTCTGTGATGTGGAAGGAGTAACACTAAGAAAAAAAAGGCAAAGAAAATAAAACTCAGAAACATGGTCCCCATATCTTCCCAGAACCCATATGACTTTCTCTAGAGGAACTTAAGATTTAGAACTGGAAGTCATCCTCTCTTGGATAAGAAACCAAACTGACCCATGTGAAAATTCTTCCATAATTTCCTTAGTATATAGGATTAATGATTACTACAACCTCCTTGATAGATTTTTCTAGCCTGTAAAATTTCAGCAGGTACCAATATTAATTAAAGAAATACTGTGTTAGTGCTGATTGTTTTGGTTTTTGTTTCTGTTAAAGTCCTGGTCCATAGCATCCTATCTTTTCTATATTATCTATTTTCTATTTTCTAAACTAATTCGTTTCTTTCCAGTCATCATTTCCTCCCCACCCCATACCACCCTTTGCTGTTTGGCAAAGCTTAATTATTTTCATGTAGTAATTTGCTCCCAATTTAATTACATAGTCACTTAAATTATAGCTTTCCATATAGTAAAATTAATATACTACCCAATTTCAAATTTGAGTTGAAATCTTCCTTGTATAATGGTTTGTTCTGAATTTAATCGACATTTTTCTTTAAAAATTTTTTGATTTCCAAGGATGGACAGAAGCAGCTACACCCAAAGAAAGAACACTGGGAAATGAATGTAAACTGTTTGCATTTTTGTTTTTCTTCCTGGGTTATTTCTACCTTCTGAATCCAATTCTTCCTGTGCAACAAAAGAACTGTTCAGTTCTGCACACATATATTGTATCTAGGACATACTGTGACATATTTAACATGTATAGGACTGCTTGCCATCTGGGGGAGGGGGTGAAGGGAGGGAGAGGAAAAGTCAGAACAGAAGTGAGTGCAAGGGATAATGTTGTAAAAAATTACCCAGGCATGCGTTCTGTCAATAGAAAGTTATAATTATTTTTTTTAAAAAAGCAATTAGTTAACAAACAAAAAAATTTTTTTTGATTTCATTCTGCCATCTCTACCTTTTTCCTCTTTAGGTCTGAGTCTCACTGAGGGTGACTCTTCTCCATGATTGGATGCTTCTCAGACCAGCAGAAACGTGTCTAAACCAGAGCAGCCACTCCTTCCACCATGTGGATTTTTCACAAACTGAGGTTGCTTTCTTGGTCCAGCCCGGCTCTCCATTTCTTCTTCTTGACCGTAGTAACATTAGGCATTTTGGCCCCCCTGACCTGCCACCACCTCCTGCACTCTTACTTCTACACCCGCCACTGGCACCTGGATCGGATGAGCGAGGAGTTCCTGGAGCAGAGCTTGAAGGAGGGTGAGGCTGCACTCCACTACTTCGAGAAGCTCCAGGCCCACAACTTCAGCCTGCTCCAAGGTGGACAGGCGCCTTCACGGCCTTGGCTCGTCATCACCATCATTACAGTATACCGACAGCCCGAGTTCCACTATGTCCTTCAGGTGGCCTCTGGCTTCCATCGCCTCCTTCAGCAGTGCGGGCCCCCGTGCCAGAGTTACCAGCTCTTTCTGTGTGATGTAGATTGGAACTCCAGGCACCAGGACGCCAAGCTGCTGGCCAACTTTATCCCTGTGACCAGCCGGTTTGCAAGCAGCAAGGGGCCGAACATTAGCAGGGCCGTCTTCAGGAATACGTTTGAGAAAGAGAAGCAGGACTACGCCTATTGCCTGGAGAAGTCCCTGCAGAACTACAACCCAGAATACGTCCTGATGGTGGAAGATGATGCCCTTCCTGAAGAGCAGATCTTTAGTGTCTTACGACACCTCCTGGAAACTAGATTCTCTGAGCCTCACCTCAGAAATGCCCTTTACCTGAAGCTTTATCATCCCGAGAGGCTCCAGCACTACTTCAACCCAGAGCCCATGAGGATTCTGGAGTGGTTTGGTGTGGGGATGTTCCTGGGGCCCTTGCTCGGCTGGGCTTATATCAAGATTGCTCATCTTCCGGTACTGAACTACCGCATTGTTCTGTTCTTCTCCTTGTACAGCATGGGGCTGGTGGAGCTGGTGGGCCGGCATTATCTGCTAGAGCTTCGGCGGCTGTCCCCTGCCCTTTACAACGTGGTCCCCACCACACAGTGCTGCACTCCTGCCATGCTTTTTCCTGCCTCTTCAGCCCAGAGGACAGTGAACTATCTGGCCGAGATATCCTGCCGCAGTGGCTTTGCCAAGGACATGGCTCTCTACTCATTTCTGCAGGACAAGAATGAGAAGGCCTATGTAGTAGAACCTAACTTAGTGAGGCACATTGGGCTCTTCTCCAGCCTCCGGTTGAACTATAAACCCAAATTGTTATAAAATCCCGAGAAAAACCTTTCTGGATATTGTCAGAACTACTTCTTAGAGCTGGATGCACTTAACCTTGTATTTTGGATCCACTTACTTTATTTTTTGTTTGTTTAATATTGGGTAGAGAAGGGTTCACTGGGAAATAGTGGACTTAGAGTTGAAGTGCCTTAACAATTCCTAACCTGCTGACCAGTGACAGTTGGGTACCATTTGAATACCACAATTCTTCCATGTTCTCCATCAGAACTAGATACATGTCTTATCCATAAATGACTTGTCAATTCTGGATATTTTAATTTTGACATTCGAACTTCTTATTTCAGACCCACTAAATCTTTTATACACACACACACACACACACACACACACACACACACACACACACACTCTCACACTCTCACTCTTAGTCACTTCCCTCCCTTGTGGAAACACCCAAGATTAAAATAGTTGTGCCTTTAAGGACATTTTCAGTAAAATAATAAACTTCATCTTTTCTAGCATACACACATACACATAAGTAGTTTCTATTTACATTATCTATACACTTTTTTGTGTACTCGTTCCTTTGTTGGAATGTGGAAGATACATTCTAATATGTTTCCTTAAGGAAAGAGATCATGCTTTTGCACTTCATAATATATGCTTAATGCTTTGTGCAATGCCTGGAACCTAATAAGTGCTTGACAAATGCTTGTTATGTGACTTTTGCTTAATGACTAGCAATAAGCTAATAAAAAGCAGAGCTGGGATTAACCCTAGGACCTGCAATTCCAGCTTTCTCTCTACTATTCTGCCAGATCCCAAATAACACCATTTCATTCATTTTTTCTCCCAGGAAGATCACCAGAAGGTAGTTTCTTTCCCAATTGGAATAATGAGATATTCATACTCTGTCTAAAGTTGACAAGTGAAATTATACTTATATACAATAAGGAAGAAATGAAAAACCAGAAACCCAGATTCAGTTGTGCACAGCTCCTCATTCTTCCTCAGGAAAGGGATCTAGGCTCCAGTTTTTGAATTTTTTGGTGCTCCTATGAACAGAAAGTTGCATCAGTGACTCAAACTTTAAATCTCCTGTTTCAATCAATGATTATTTTGAGAAAAGACAACTTTAATTTGAGTGGAGATGGAAGTTAAGAGATTGACCACACACACACACACACCCACACACACTACCACCACAAGAGGGAAAAGTTATAGGCATCTGGACCAGCTGAGCTTTTAAAATAATCCAAATGAAAAATGATGAGATCCTGAACTAGGGGTTTTGGCAAGTAGAGGAGATGTCTTAGAGGTAGAACTGACAAGACTTGGCCACTGGTTGGATATGGGCTTTGAGGGAGAAAGGAAAGTCACATATAACTCTAGGAGGATGGTTGCCTCTAATAGAAATATCTCAATTATTTGGAGGAAGGAAATTTTGTTAAGGAAGAAGATAATTCTATTTGGACTCGTTGAAATCCTTATAGGTCATTCAGGTAAGTATATTAGAGATAATTAGAATCATGAGAGAGGATGGGATCACCGTTATCACCATTAATGTGTATAGAGAAAAGAAGGCCCAGGGGATACTTTGTAAAAATTTAAACACTAAAATGATGAGTAGTTATGGATAACCAAAATCTTAGTACCAATGGGAATGGCAATGTTTCTGATGAGATATAAAGGAGGGATTAAGCAAGCATTTATTAAACTTGTATGTGTCAAGTATTATGGTAGGCACTAAGAAATGTCCTCAAAAATAAAAATGTCCTCAAGGAACTTAAATTCAATTAGATTACACAAGTAATTATTGCCAAGCATTGAGAGATATTTGTATTATAAACATTAAGTAAGATACCAGGAAGCATTTTCTGATGGAGAGAAAACAAATGTTGGAGACAGATTGAGTTTGAAACTAATGACTGATGGCTTGTCATTCTTACCTTTTCAGTTTGCTCTTTTACAAAACAGGAATGATAACTTGCTCTCACCCACTTCACAGGGTGTATTGTTAGAGGAGATAATAGCTACATATAAACCTTATAAAATACAATTGTTACCTCCATAGGTCCCTTGAGCCATTTTAAGAGTTCCTGCTATGGCATAATATGAAATCTAACAGTATAGGCACCAAGGTGTATTCCAAAGTTAGCTTGCACTCTGATTCTCATCGCCTTTGCACCCCTGTTTGTTTTGAAAGTTGCTCAGATAACAGAAGTAAATGAGAAGTGGCATGTAGATTCAGCAGGACTAAAATCTTTCCTTAAATAGAATAAAAATGAAACGACTCCCTGAAAATACCTGCATAATGCTGTCATTTTTTAACATATGCAAGGTATGTCCCTGGTAAGCCCTTATGTAGATAAAGAAATGAAATTTTTCAAACCTCATTCTCAAGTATTGCAGTGGAACTCACTGGAGTCTCACTGATATAGACATACTTTCCAGAATACAAAAAATGAATGCCAGGCCATTTTCTGTAATCACATCCATCCATATCATGTTTAAGAGATGTCTTTACTTTTGGAACATCGTTTTCATTTCCCAAAACCCACTCCCCAAAATGTTATCAGAACCTTTCCTTAAAGTAAGGGACAGTAAAATAAAATGAACTGTCACTATGACATGATCCTCATTTTTCTGTAGATCCCCCACGAATCAATCAAAAAAGAATTTATGAAGTGCCTCTATGTGCCAAGTACTAGGTTAATTGCTATGAATTCAAAGACAAAAGTAAAGCCATATCCTTGACATATTTTTTAAACATCTTTTGTTTTTTACATCACCTGAATTTCTCCCTGTATGTCTTTCTTGCTTAGAGAGTCTTTTTAAGAAAAGAGATGAGAGGGAAAAAATAGCAAAAATGATCAAACATTGAAAAAAATCTGACATGCAGTATTCCATATTTGTGAACCCTTTCATACCTCTGAAGAATGAGATCAGAGAAAAATCTGGAAAGACTTAAATGAACTGAAGCAGAGTGAAGTGAGTAGAACGCTGTATATCAACTGCAATACTGTACAATGAAGAACTGTGAATGACAGTTATTCTCTCTTTTTATTATAGCTTTTTATTTACAAGATATATGCATGGGTAATTTTTCAGCATTGACAATTGCAAAACCTTTTGTCCAATTTTTCCCCTCCTTCTCCCCACCTCCTCCCCCAGATGGCAGGTAGACCAATACATATTAAATATGTTAAAGTGTATGTTAAATACAATATATGTATATATATCCATACAGTTATTTTGCTGCACAAGAATTGGAATTTGAAATAATGTACAATTAACCTGTGAAGGAAATAAAAAATGCAGGCGGACAAAAATAAAGGGATTGGAAATGCTATGTAGTGATTCACACTCCTTTCCCAGAGTTCTTTTGTTGGGTATAGCTAGTTCTATTCATTATTGAACAAAAAACTGATTTGGAACTGATTTGGTTCATATCATCGTTGAAGAGAGCTATGAATGACAGCTATTTTCAGCAGTACAGTGATACAAGACAAACTCAAATATTCATGATCAAACATGTTACCCGCTTCCAGAGAAAGAATTGATGTTGTTTGAATACAGATTAAAGCATACTATTTTCTCTTTTTCTTCCTTCTCCCTCCCTTCCTCCCTTCTTCCCTCCCTTTTTCTTTCTTTCTCCTTTTCTCTCTTCCTCCCCACAATCCTTCCTTTTTTTCCCTCTCTCTTTTTTTAAAAGTTCAAGTCTTTTTGTACAAAATGACTTCTATGGAAATGTTTTACATGATTTCACACTGTATAATCTATATCAGATTGCTTACTGTCTCAGGGAAGGGGATTAAAAAAATGGAATGGGGGAAAAATAAAATATTTTTTTAAAAGAATACAAGCAGATGTATTTATTGGTTTTTTTTTTTCCTTTTTTAAGGCCAAACTTTTTCTTTCTCGTTTTGCCATGTTTTAAAAAATTGTTTTGTGGTAGTGGTTCTTTCTTTTTACATTACTGTACATTGCATTACATTACTGTTTCCTTGGTTTTAATTATTTCACTTTGTATCATTCATATAAGAGTTTCCATGGCTCCCTGCTTTCATTATATATTTCATTTTTTACAACGCAGTAATGTTTTCATTACATGAATGTACCAAAATTTAGTTCTTCCCCAATTGAAAAGTAGCTACATTGTTTATGATTCTGTATTATCACAGAAAAGATGCTGCCATAAATATTTTATTGAGCATGACTTGCCC
The DNA here is from genome assembly GCA_016696395.1 of Antechinus stuartii. Taxonomy (NCBI): domain Eukaryota; kingdom Metazoa; phylum Chordata; class Mammalia; order Dasyuromorphia; family Dasyuridae; genus Antechinus; species Antechinus stuartii. The sequence goes on along the minus strand of MU174308.1, from coordinate 18,208,820 downwards.
TCCTCTCTTATAATCAACAGCCTCTTTATGCCTGACAGTTGAATCTCTGGTTTTAAGGGTGTGGCTATTTTAGCCAATTTACTTGTGTAACTAATTACAAAATGCTTTCCAGAATGGTTCTATTAATGCACAGAAGAGCTTACGTTCTAACAGAGGAGCTAATGTGTATGTGTAAGGCACCTGCTTCCAGAAAAGCATGATAACATATAATGGAAGTGCCCTGTTCCCATTTTAGGAGAATGCTCAGATGTTTTAAAGCCAGAGAGCTTTTCAGGCATTGGGAACCTAAGAAGAGTGTAGGAAAGGGCTAGAATTTTAAAGGTAAAGAGAGTTTAGATTTGATCCCACAGGTAATAGGGACTCAATTTACTAAATAGGGAGTGACATGGTGAATCTTTGGACAATAGATTAGAATTTTAAAAAGGTAGAAAGGTAGAGAGATCAATTAGGAAATTATTGTAATAGCCATCATCAGGGAGGTGATAAAGAACTTGGTCCAGGGTGGCAAGGAATTTGGCTGAAAAAGGAAGAGAGATCTAAGAGGAGAGAGGTGTGTTTCATTGATCTTCTGGAATCAAGAATGGTCATTAAATGTATATGTTTTTGAGGTGTTTCCTTTTAGGTTAGGATGGTCTCTTGGATATGTTCTGTATGGACTATTGTAAGTCTTTCCAAGTTTCTTTGAATTTTTCTTTTTTCACTTTCTGTGATACAATACTATTCCATTACTTTCATAAATAACGATTGATTGAGCTGTCATGGCCGTATTCATGTCAACCTAGGTATGTATCCATGGCCCAGGACTTTAACCTCAGTTTCCTCTGTAGAATGAACAAGTTAGATGAGATCATCTCTAAGGTTCCTCAGAACTGAAGGAGAGCCAGGTGAGTTCAAATCTAGCCTTAGATAATTACCACCTGTGTAAGTCACTTAACTATGTTTGCCTCAGTTTCCTTATCTGTAAAATTGACTGGAGCAGGAAATGGCATACCACTGCAGTATCTCTGCCAAGAAAACCCCAAATGGGGTCTCAAAGAATTAGACACAACTCAAAAACAACAAAAAGGTCCCTTTCAGCTCTAAACAAATGACATATATATATATATATATAAAAACCTTAAAGCGCTAAATAAGCGTCAGCTACACCCATCTTGTGAATAACCTTACTGATTTCATTATTATTGTTATTAATATAATAATGATGACAATGATGTCAGTAGTAATATTCATAATAATAAACAAATCTGGAAGAAAAGAGTGAGCTAATGCTCCATCCTGGCAAATGGAAAAGCAATCAGAAAGAGAAACAGCAGAACCCAGAAACATGCCCCATGAGCTTGGTTAAATAGTGTGGTGTTCTGGAAAAACTTGACATCTGTTCCTTATCTGTGATCACTCATTGTGCATGCCCAATGTTAGTGTCTCAATGATCTAAAGTCTAATTTCTTTTGGGCTCCCAGCCACAGAGATGAATCATTCTTCACATCTTGTCCATGTCTCATCTGGGTGAGAACAGAATCTTTTCTAATACGACTCAAAATCAGTTTTGGCACAGGGCACTTGTATACTCAAAGGCAAATAGGAAATCATTCACTGGGAATAAACATGGCTCAGAGAGAGGGGGCCAAGCTCCCCTGTAAGCCCTGCATTTTGCTCAGGCTTTTATTTTTTCATCCCTTCGTTCCTCTTTTTCATTCCCTCATACACTCCTCAACATAACTATTTAAAACTCTATCTTCCTCAGGAGCCCAGTCTCCTGTATTTCATTCTGCCCTATTTAAATCTTGGCAAATGACCTCTATAAACTACATTACTGTGAAAATCTGGGCCACCACTTGTAAGCTCCCTCTTTTTTCCTCTTTTCTTCCTCAACATCTTTATGTCAGCTTTCATCTTTTTGTTCTTTTTTCCAGTCACTTAAGTGACTTGTCTAGAATCATATAGCTAGTAAGTATCTGAGGCCACATTTGAACCCAAAATACTGAATCATCCAAAGGTCGGCAGGGAATAACCAAGGGATAGGACAGGGTCACCAAGGAAGAAAATATAAATGCAAAGGGAAAAAGACCTACTCAGAAAGTTGGAAGGGTACTTCCTCCTGTGAGACTGGAGGTCATTTCTAGAATGAATGCTCAAGACCCTCCTGCTACTTCATTCTGCCTGCTCACCTTAATGACTTGTAATCTGGCTTCTGCCCTCCCCCGAGCTATTGAGTTGGATTGTTAGAGGTTGCTATTAGTCTCCTAAGTGTCAAATCCAACCCAATGGCTTTTGCATCCATTGTTCTCATCTTCCTTGACCATTTACAATATATGACTGATATTCTTTCTTTCTGGACAGTCTCCCCTTCCTCAGTTTCAGAAGCACCACCTTCTCTTGCTCCTCTTCTTTGGGCTGTCTTGGACAAGACAGGGCTATAGTACATGGTTGTTTGATAGTAGCAAGTGGAGTCAAACATGGAGCAGTGGCCTTGCTCAAGTATACTGGTACAATCCTGTCCAGAAGGTGTAGACCAGGAATAGGTCAAACATCCAAGGTCAGACTGCTGGAGCAATGTTGTTGAAACACTAAAGAAGGGTGTTCTGCCAGCCAACTGTGAAAACTGAGATGTTTTATTCCTGTCCTGTCCCCAGAGGGAGCCTTCTCTCCTTACAGACAGTCAGAGGTGGTAGAGGAAAAAAAGCCTCTGCTTCAGATGATTTGGGTACAAAGTCCTAGAACTGACACTTTTTTTTTTAGAGCTTTGTGACCCTTGTCAAATATTTCAACTTCTTTGAATCTCCTTTTACTTATATTAAAATGGAGATAATTCATTCAGCAGTATTTTCTCTGTATTACACAAATGTAAGTTAACATTATTAATCATAGTATTTCTGGTAACATAAGACCAGAATAAATTCTGATCGTCTAGATCAGGGGTGGGAAGAATCCAGCCTGCAGGCATTATAAGGCCCATGAAATCATTTTGTCTGACCCTCCCAAGGCAATTGAAGGTGATGATGAACTGAAAGCTAAGTACAACAACCTCCCACTGCTTGAGTTCTGTAAATTGATAATGTATGGCAAGTGAATGATGTTATAAATATCTAAATGGACCTTAGCAGAAAAAGATTCCCTACCCCTACTCTAGATTCTAGAAGAACACAGGATCATAGACCTAGAACTAAAAGGTACCTCAAAAGTTATTTGTGCTGCTAATGCCATCTTTCTCCATGATTATCTTCTAGCTCCTCTATTTATCTTATATGTATTTATTTGCATATGTTGTCTCCTGCCTTGGAATGTAAGATCCTTGAGGACAGAGAGTTGTCAGAGGTTGCTAGTAGCCTCCTAAGTGTATTATTTTTGTTTGAATGTTTTATTTTTTTATTTAAAAATTTTCCACTTAGTATTTTATTTTTTCCAATTACATGTAAAGATAGTTTTCAACATTCATTTTTATAAGATTTGAGTACCAAATTTCCCCCCATTCTTCCTTCTGCTCTAAGATAGCAAGCATTCTGACATAGGCTATACATGTACAATTATATTAAACATATTTCCACACTAGTCATGTTGTAAAAGAAGAATCAGAACAAAAGGGAAAAACCACAAGAAAAAAAAAGTGATGGTGGTTTGCATTCAGAATCCATAGTTTTTTGGGTTTTTTTTTTTTTTTTTTCTGGATGTGGATAGCATTTTTCATCATCAATCTTTTGGAATTCTCTTAAATCATTGTGTTGCTAAGACGAGTTAAGTCTATCAAAGTTGATCAGCACACAGTGTTGTTACTGTGTACAACATTCTCCTGGTTCTGCTCACTTCACTCAGAATCAGTTCATATAAGTATTTCCAGGTTTTTCTAAAAAGTTAGGGGCTGTTTTTGCTTTCTTTTCTTTTTTTTTTTTTCTATGCATCCCCAGTTCTCTGGCACATAGAAAACACTTAATAAAAACCTGTTCATTGATCAAGTTAATCTAGCCAAGCTTCCTGGTGGCTTCAGATCAGCCTCAGTCTCACTGCTTAAAGATGGACTATTTCTATAGAGAATTATAGGTGGACAGTGGTAGTATTAGGAGCTCTCGAGTTGTAATGACTATAGAAGGACCTGAAGATCCTAGACAAAAACATTTTTAACCCTGCAGAAACTAGAGTGCTGCAAATTGACCAAACTGTATGAAATTCAGACTTCTATAGCAATTGGACTCTGCAAGGTGACCCTGTACCATTATTTTTTTTCACCTCATCTCGGAAGCTGTCTCTGCTTTTCTTCTAGACACTGCTTTCTTTCTCTGGACCTCCAGATCAACTTTTTAACCTAGTTACTAACTTGTAGCAAATTTCTGGCACTTCCTTATGTAAGAAATCCTCAGTAATGGCTTTCCTCTTCCTTACTCCACATACACACACTCTCCAGCCAAGGCAGTTTCAACTGGACCCATGGAATATACTCAGCTCTAACTCTTTGCTGAGGAAGGTGGAATAAGGGAGAGGGGGGATCTGGTCCTTAGGAAAAAGAGATATGACCTTGGACAAATCTAGGCTTTAGTTTCCGGTCTATAAAATGAGAAGTCTAGACTTCTAAGGTTTCTCTTAGTTCTCAATCCGTGATCCTATGATATTGAATATCCTGAGGTTAGAGGCTTCAAAGGTCAATCTATTTTACCTGGCGTTTAGTCTGGAAATCTTTTATGACTAAGAAACTAAATTGTCTTTCTTCGACATTATAATTTTTAAAATCTCTCAAATCCTCAGCCATTCCTTGTTGTCATTTTGTTGTTTTCAATTTTTTGTGATTCCATTTGGGGGTTTTCTTGACAAAGATAATGCAGTCATTAGTCATTTCCTTTTCCAGCCCAATTTATAGATGAGGAACTAAGACCACAAGTTGAGTGACTCCCTAGGGTCAAACTGCTAGTAAGTATCTGAAATCAAATTTAAACTGGATGAGTTTTCCTGACTTTAGGCCTGGCACTCTATCCACTGGGCCATCTTACTGTTCTCCCTCAGTCAGCAGCCCATTTCAAATTCTGTAAGGAAGTTCTGTGATTATTTGCATTGTGGACCTTAAATTCCTTATATTTGATATAATATCAAAGGGACTGATTGGTGAAATCTTTGCTCCTTGAGGACAGGAACTATTTTCATCTTAATCTCAAAGTTAGAAGGGAGAATTGACATCACATCATTTAATCCATTTCATTTTATAGGTGAAAAAACTGAGGCAGAGGGATGAATTGCTTTGTCTAAAGTCAGAAAAGCAGTAAATAATGAAGTTGGATTACAAATTTAGGTCTTCTTCTTTAAATCTAATGCTCATTCTAATAATGTCTATAAAACAATATATGTATTGTTTGTTAGGTGAATATCTAGTTACTCATAATCTGCCCTTAATAAATGCTTGCTGAAATAATATAACTACATGAAAAAGGAATATGTGACTAACTTTCAGAGCTCTTTTGCCTACATGAGCTAATGCTCATGTGATTCTTATATTAGCCCTAAGATGGTAGTGAGTTATTCTCAATTGACAGATAAGGAAACTGAGTCATGCAGCTAATAAAAGTAGTGTTGATAATCAGAACCTAGATTCTCTTCCCTTTTAAAGGGCCTTTTCCATTAGACTAGTTATCTTTTTAACATGGTGTACAATCAATTGACCTAAAATAAGAAGGAGAGAGTAAAATTTGTTCTAAGTGCAAAAAGAAACGTCAGGATGGGGTCATAAATGACATTAGTAAATAACAACCTTGATTAGATAGTGAGGCAAATGCTGGACTTTGAGATTATTGAGCAAAAGGCAAAGAGAGAATACACAGTAAACAAGCAGACAGGAAGAGAATTTAAAAAGTGTATGGTTGGCTCAGAGAAATAACAGCTCTCTTCAGACTGCCCTTTAATCCTTTTCTGCCATATCCACGCTCTATTTATCCTTGAATCTTGGGATGGACATGCATAATCACAGACCATAGCACTCCTGCATTTGAGGTCTTATATGCACATATACAGGCTATAGTCCTTAGGATTCTGGGTCTGAAATGCATTAACAGAGACAGCTGCACTAAAATATTCAGCATTTTTATGCACACACCAAAGGCAAAGAGTTCATATGTATATCTGGCATACATAAACTCCTGAGCTACACTTCTTTGGGAATATTGCCATCTACTCCTGGCTACAATGCATCTTGCCATTTCTCTTTGACTGATCTTGGAGTTGCTTTTTTTCAGAGGGTGGAATTCCATAATTCATTTATATAGCATGCTTAGAACATATTAAATGTATTAAAATGATGGGCCAGCATTTTTTCTATTATTTTTCACTCATTCTGGACAATAATAATGACCTTGTGTTTATGTATTCCCTATCTTACAAATGATTTTAAATTATTTAAAAGTATATTTTTCTTTTTGAAAAGTGTATGGACAAGGTGAGGGCTGATTTTCCTTTACAGGAAAGAGGGTATAACATGATTCAAACCTGGAAATATTGTAATTTTATGGTCTTCATACATAATTTTGTTCAAATATCCTTTTTATTAGAATATTTTTCTTGGCTTCTCAAGTGCGATTCATTTTGTGGGTAAGTACTGTCTTCCCATTTCTACCCACTCCTCATTTCACATACTGAAAGCCCCCTCAAAAGATAATGTGTTTAAAGTCAAGACTATTAGAGTTAGGAGTGACCTGGTCAGTTCAATCCATACCAATACAAGAATCTTTATATCATCTCTGAAGAATGTTCATGCAAAGTCTTCTTTTTTAATTTTTTATTAAAGCTTTTTATTTTCTAAAAATTTACATAGATAATTTTCAATATTCATACCTGCAAAACTTTGTGTTCCAAAATTTTTCCCTCCTTTCCCCTCATCCCCTAGATGACAAGTAATCCAATATATGTTAAACATGTATAATTCTTCTATACATATTTCTACAATTATCATGGTACACAAGAAAAATCAGATCAAAAAGGAAAAAAAAAAAAGAGAAAGAAAACAAAATGCAAGCAAACAATAATAAATAGATTGAAAATACTATGTTGTAATCCACACTCAGTCTCCACATCTCTGGATGTAGAAGGCTCTCTTCGTCACAAGATCACTGGAACTGGCATCAATCATCTCTTGTTGAAAAGAACCGCGTCCATCAGAATCAATCATCGTATAATCTTGCTGTTAGTATGTACAATGATCTCCTGATTCTGCTCATTTATGTCTCTCCAGGCCTCTCTGAAATCATTCTGCTTGTTGTTTCTCATAGAACAATAATATTCCATAACATTCATATACCACAATTTACCCAGCCATTCTCCAATTGATGGGCATCCATTCAGTTTCCAGTTTCTTGTTACTACAAAAAGGGCTGCCACAAACATTTTTGCACATGTAGGTCCCTTTCCCTCCTTTAAGATCTCTTTAGGACACAAGCCTAGTAGAGACACTGCTGGATCTAAGGGTATGTACATTTTGATAGTCCTTTGGATTTAGTTCCAAATTTCTCTCCATGGTTGGATCAGTTCACAGTTTCACCAATAATGTATTAGTGTCCCAGTTTTTCCACATCCCCTCCAACATTCATCATTATCTTTTCCTGTCATCTTAATCAATCTGAGAGGTGTGTAGGGGTACCTCAGAGTTGTCTTAATTGACGCAACCTCTTCTTAAAGCAAACACTCATCTTGTGAAAAGGGAACCAATTGTTTGCCAAGAATTCGATTCCCTTTTTGGACATAGCATAGAACTAGCAAAAGCACTTAAGAGGGCAGAAAATGGGGGAAAACAAACATACAAAATCATAGAAATACTCTTAGCAACCATTCTCCATCTTCCCCAAGATAGGATAGGAAGGAAGTTTGCTTGATATCTTTTCCAATTTCCTATTAGGAAAGTTAAGAAGAGGGCAAACTCTTTGCAGCTTTGGACATCTGCTGCTCATATATCTCATTTGTCATTTCAATTCCTATTTGCAGCTTTCTGCAACTAGCAATTTCCTCTACTTTATTGACTTACTAACTGAAAGACTATGTGGCCACCTGATCATTTAACATATCCATGATGCCCTGACCAAGTAACACCTCTATTATATGACCTGACTTATTTCCTCTGCCCACCTTTGTTGTTCACTTAAAACCAGCTTAATGATTTGAGAATTAAAAGTCTTGGCTTCCTGCCAGCAAGTCTGAGAAATGTGGGCTAAAAATAATATGATCAATTGAATTTGGAACTCATTGAATGGCAAGACTCAAAGGATCATTAATATTTTGATAGTAATTGGAGAGAAGTTTCCAATAGAGTAGCCCAGGGATAAATACTTGATGTTAAAGTTAACATTTTTATTAATGGTTTCAGCAAAGACATTATTCTTATCGAATTTTCAGATGACAAAAGACTGAGAGGGATAACTGATATAAGTTGGAGACAAGGTAAGGCTCTAAAAATGTCTAGAATGGCTAGAATGGCTAAAATTTTGGACTGAATCTAGTAAGATAAATTTTAATAGAGGCAAAAGTCTTACTTTGGGGCTCAAGAAAACAGCTTGCTTAACAGGTTTTTAGTGGATGACATACTCAATATAAAATTCTATAACCTTGTATCCAAAAAACTAATTTAATATTGGGCTGCAATGAGAGAGACATTGCTTCCAAGAATGAGGAGATGATAGTCCCACTGAACTCTGTCTTTGTCAGACCATTCCATGAATATTGTCTTTAGTCACAGTTAAAGAGAAATAGTAATAAGCTGGAGAATGTACAGATGCTGGTAAGTAAAATAGAAAAGGGTTTTGACTCCATGTTATATGCTAGTTGAAGAAATTGGAGATGTTGAGGAGAAGAGGAGACTCAGAGGAACAAGATAAATGTCTTCAAGGACTTGGAGGGTAATACTGTGAAAGAATAATTAGTTCAATTACATTTGGTCCCACAGGGCAGAACCAAGAGCAATGGGTAGAAGCAGCAAAGAGGCAAGTTTAGGTTGGATGTCAGGAAAAGCTCCAGAATGATTAGCTCTCTCTAAAAACAGAATGGGTTGCCTCAGGAGGCAGTGGGCTCCCCTTCACTGAAGATCTATAAGAGAAGGTTGAATAGCCATTTTTTGGACATGGTGTAGTAAGGATCTTTTTGAGGATACAGGATGGATCAGATGGCCACTTCCAACTCTGATAGTCTGTGATCTTCGGGATCTAAGGCCTTAAAAAAAAATTAATTCCTAATGGGGTTGATGCATTTGGTGCACAGCACACTGGAATGCATAAGCTTTCTCTCCTTTGTCTCCTGTGCCATCCCTCAGTAGCATAACGTGGATCTTCAGAATTTCTTTTTTCAGAGTTTCTGGTTCTTCTTAGTCTGGCTTCTAAGGAATGGTTGATAGATAGAATATAGAAATAGTATAAAAATGTAATGTAATCTTTTTATGTATTAGTAAATTAAAATTAAAAGGAAAACTGAGAAACATTAGATTTATGTAAATTAATGAAAAGTGAAATTAACAAAAATCAGAGATTAATATAAATTAAAAGATCACTATAAGGAAATCAATTGCTGAATAACTGAAAAATTAGTAAACTGACCAACAAAAAGCAATGGAACTCTATCTTTCCACTGAAGATAGAAAAGGTAGCAGACTATTAGGTCAGAATATAGTATATATTGTCAGATGTGGTCATTTTATGGGAGAGTGGGATATTTTATGGGATTTGGGGGATTTATGGAATAATTATCTTTGTCACAAATATGGATGCAATGTGAAGTCTACCCTCAAAAATTTTATTTTAAGATATGTTAAAACTTAAATGCATCATCATGGATTAGCTATTAGAATTCCTTACTACATATTATTTGAAAAATTTGAATCTTTTAACAAGAGTTTTAATAAAAACATCATCACACTTCTTAGGCTCTTTTAGGATATTTAATACTACAGAGTTACCAGAAAGAGTCTTCCATTAAAGTTGTGCTTTAGATCTTTATTATGGATAGAAGATAACCTCGGTGTGCCAATAGAATGCAAACACTTTGCTTTAACTAAACTGGAAAGCTACTTGAGTGTAGGTCCATCGTGTTGGCTGATATCTTGCTAAATAGGGAAAGGGTAATCAATAAGAAGTTGGCCATTAGATTCATATACATATGCATATGTATATATGTGGTGAACATATACATACATATACATGTTTTCAAATTATAGTAAAAAGAAACAGAGGATTGAATGCATTGATCTCCATGATATCTTTCATCTTTTTTTTAATATATATTTTATTTTATTTTATAATAACTTTATATTGACAGAATCCATGCCAGGGTAATTTTTTTACAACATTATCCCTTGCACTTGCTTCTGTTCCGATTTTTCTCCTCCCTCCTTCCATCCCCTCCCTTAGATTGCAAGCAGTCCCATATATGTTAGATATGTAACATAACAGTTATATATAACTATATATGTTATATATATCCTATATATATATATCCTATATATGTTAGTTATATAACATATAACATGCAGTATATCCTAGATACAAAATATGTTTGCAGAACCGAACAGTTTTCTTGTTGCACAGGGAGAATTGGATTCAGAAGGTAAAAATAACTTGGGAAGAAAAACAAAAATGCAAATAGTTCACATTCATTTCCCAGTGTTCTTTCTTTGGATGTAGCTGATTCTGTCCATCCATGATATCTTTCAGCTCTAATAGCTTATAAAATATGAATAGGCAAAGCAACAGCAGCAACAATAATGACACAGAACAAAATAGAAAAACTCCTTTGTCTAGCAAATGTGAATTGTTTTCACTTTTCAGTCTTTTCCTGCCAGTCAGCCCTCTTGCTCCCATCTATGGCCCCTCTCCAGCCTGACTTCTCTTCCCCCATTACCATCCTAAACATAGTTTCCCTCCAAGTTCACACTTTGTTCTCTTTCCCATCAAGACCTCTATCTCAGCTCTAGTCATTCTACTTTATATTCTGCCTTTTAAAGTCACATGTCTATCAGAATGATCAAATGAGAGACTTTATGTGAAATCCCTATAAAAACAAAAAATTTCTATAGAAATAGTTTTTAGAACTGAAAGCTGAGAGCTTAGTGTTAATTCTGCTTCCCTACCTCTTCCATTTTACAGCTAAGAAAACTGAGGCTCAGAGAATAGAAGTGGCCATTCTATGGCCACATAACCCAGTTTATGACAGAGCTCAAAAGAGAACCTACATCCCTTGACTTCCAATCCAGGTCCCTTTCTACTCCTTCCCTCAAATTTAATATGCCATTTTTCTCATGACCTGTATCTTTCTAACCAGATCTGTGTGACCCAAGGTAAAGATTATGGTGTGATCCAATGAAGAACTCATGGATGGAGGGATGTTATACTCAGAAGTGTTCTGATAAATGTTTAACACAACCAGCTTGTTCTGGGAAAAGGTTTTTAAATTTAATCTGTATTATTAACATTTCTAAAATTTTCTTAAGTCTACATAATCAATAAAATAATAAATCATGTCCTGATTGTATTATGAATTTCCAAAATATAAATGTTAGCAGTGAAAATTTAATAATTGCCTCTCCCAGGAGTCAGTATGAGCTGGCTCTTGGAGCACCTCTGGTTAAAGCTCCTTTCAAGTACTTGAAGCGCTGGCTACCATATGAAAATGAGATTAGTGTTGTTCTGTTTAGTACAATGGGATGGAACTAGAAGCAATGGGTAGAATTTACAAAGAGACAAACTTATGCTTGATAAAATGAAAATTTTCCTAACAATTTGAGGTTTCTCAATATGGAATGAGATGCTCAATAGTGGGCTCCCTTCCCTGAAGGCTTTCAAGCAAAGATGAGATGATCACTTGTCACCTCTTGAGACACAAAGTATCTTGCAAAGGGGATTCATTTTCAAGTATGGGTTGGACTAAAGTATTTTCTGAGAAGCCTTTTCTAACTTAGAGGTTTCATGATCAAATTCAGGCAAAACAAACAAGCTTTCATTAAATTCCAACTATGTGCCAGGGACTAGGCTAGCTGCTTTGTCGTATGATTGATTCTGACAATTTCTACCCAGTTGATAATGGATTGGAAAACACCATTTTAACTGTCACAGCTGAATCCGTCACTGAAAAATGGAATCAGCATTGAAAGTCATTGTAGTGACAACCTCTTTTTACATAATAGTTCCTTTCTCATTACTTGTCCATAGCTTGTGCTAAAAAAGACACATGTATTGAGATATGTGGGCTGGATCCAATAGAGGTTATTAAAAATATAGAGCTTGTCTTCTTAGTTGATGTACACAATAATTAGAACCAGGAAGTTTGGCTTTCTAGGATACAGGGTGAGTTGAAGATAGGGATTTTAGCAAAGAAACTAGAGAAGTAATAATTTGGAAATTTGGATATTAATATAAAATAATTTGGAAATTAAAAGTTCTAAAGCAGAAGTTCTCAACTTGGACCCATGAATCAATTCTCTCCTCTTCCCATCTAAGGGAGAAAAATCTGTGAGTAGACTTCAAGTTGTCCCTGATTTTAGATGAGGAAATAATCTATATCTTTATTTTCATTAACTTCTAATTGAAATTTAGCCTATCCATAAATCATGAATGTAGATAACAAAATGCTATTTTGAAGTGTCCTTGAGCTTTACCAAATTGCCAAAGTCAATTGATTTTGAAACAAAAAGGTTAAGTAAGAATCTCTGGATTAAGACTGAATTTTGAATTCATAATTGCTTATTTTTAAATTTTCTTTGTCTAAGTTAGAAATTCTCTCTTTCTCCCTCTTTTTTTTTTTTTTTTTAAATAAACTTTTATTGATGTCTTCCTTTTCTTATATCATGATAGTCATCCCAAGTATCCCTCTCTCTGGAAAAAAAAAGTATCCTAAGTATCCCTCTCTCTTCCAGAAAGCCATCCCATATAACAAATTGTGTTGTTTAGAAAGGAAAAAATGTCACAATTGAATAATGTGCAGAAAAAGTCTGAGAACATATACAGTATGTAACACCTATGGATCTCTCACTTCTATATGGGACTGGGTTGGGAAATGTCTTCTCATATCTCTTCAATCGAATTTTTAGAATGCTGTTCTATTTATTTTTGTTTTTTGGCATGTGGTTGTTTTTTCTGTGTACATTTTGTATGTCGTGTTTTTTGCTCTGCTCATTTCACTCTGCCTCAGTTAATGTAGATCTTCCCATACTTCTGTTCCTTCGTTGCACCCATTTTTTCTTAGAACACAGTAATATTCCATTACATTCACATGCTCTCCCTTTCCATATAAGCACGCTGGGTGTGCCCTATAAGGTCCACTGAGTAGATGGCACCATTTTCCTGACCTTTGAGTTTTAGTTACATATCAAACCCTGGGCACCTCTTCAAGTGCTGATGCTACCAAACCCTTCTTGAGCTGGAGGGGATGGGCTTGGAACTGGCCACGGTGGAGCAGGAAGTCTCACATTCTTCTGACATGCCTGGCGAGGCTGCTGTTCACGTGAAACAGTAACCCCCCAGGGAAAGAAGGAAGAAGATCAGTCTGTACGGTAACAGAGCTTTTCCTCATTCATCCAGTCCAAGGTTATAAGCTGTTGGGGGGATGACAATTGCTGGGTTGGTCTTAAGGCATCTAATAAAGCTTAATAAGGAACAGCTACAGTGGCCTGGCATCTTCTTGCAAAGCATTGTCTTGGGAGGTTATTGGGCTCCAGACAAAGCTCCCCAGCAGTGGTCCCCACTCCTAGCATTTAGCACAAAGCCTGGCACACAGGAAGCATTTAATAATTGCTTACCGACTCACTGACTCTCCATTTGTTGAGGTCTAGATTTGGGGTGCCTAATGGGATTAGGGTTTAGTTGAGGTCTAGTGGCAGGTTTGGGGCACAGGGAGTCAAACGGAGTTCCCCTGTGGTGGTAAATGAGGTCTAGTAACGACCTCATTTATTGGCCCAGAGCTAGATTGATAAAAGAGGTTTATTATAGAGTTTGGAAGTAAGGAGATAGGGGAAGGGAGAGATAAGGAGGGCACACGACAGAGGGTCCAATGGACAGAAGGTCCTCCCATGGCTAGCATGTTTGGGACCTCTGCAAAGAGGAAGATTTAACTCGAGGGGCTTTTGGGTGTAGACACGGTTGGGGCTGGTACAGGCCCGGATCTTCTATTGAAATACAAAGGGACCAGGATTTGTGAGTTAAAGGGTAATTACATTAACTAGGGGGGTTTGGGAATCTTTTCCACATCACAATCATCACCATTCATCAACTTCTAATTCCTGTCCAGGACTTCTCCTTTAATCCAAGGAAATCATGTGATTGAAAGCTGAAAAGGGACCATAGAAACTATTTGGTCTCATTCTCTCATTTAATAGATGAAGAAACTGAGGCACAGAAAAGCAAAATGACTCCCCCACTTCGGTAGTAAATGGCAGAGCTAAGAACAGGTTCTCTGAACCCCAATTCTATTGGGGTTTTCTTTCCACTATACCATGTGATCTCTCAACCCAACTAAAGAATTTCACAGTTCTTTGGCCCACTAGGCCATCCTATACAGGCCACCTACTCAGCAAATATTTGTTGAATTTTGAGGATCATCTGCAGAAGAAAAGGAGGCTAAGATTTACCTAAGTGGCTGATAGGATACATAAAAGAAACTTTGGGAGACCTTCAAAAGTCAGCTCCTAGTTCTCCCTTCACTTTCAAGTGAACCCATACTTAAATTGTCCCAGACAACTTAGAATCAATATGAGACCTCTATTAACTCTCAAAGAAACAATTTCAGAATTTAACTATGAACATTTTCTCCAAATCTCAAGTCTTGCTATAAATTTCTTTTTTCCTTTAGTTTATATGAATAGCTTCAAATAATTGGAGAAATATTATGGAATGAATATGAAGAATTATGGGAAAAATTGGAGAAAAGAAATTGGAGAATAATTTCCAAAGTTATAGCCTATCATGTCCATTTCCCTCCTTTCTCTTAGAGAGATAGCCTTCGGTTTCAAAGAAACAATTTTAAATAAAACTTCTTGGGGAATCTGTAAGTTCTTTTGTTTAGTGCCTGATTACAAATTCAGTGCTTTTTCTTAATTAAATTCAATTAAATATATTTCAGTGAAAATTTATGTGCTGACTACTATATACTTTGTATTCCCCATGCACTGGTGATTCCAAAGACAAAAATAACTGACTTCACAGTTTACATTCTATTATGATAAAACATATACATTTAATTGCATACTACACACACACACACACACACACATATATATGTATATACATATATATGCACATAAAGACATACATAGAGTAAATACAAAATCATCCAGGAAATGAGAACACCTTGCATAGAAGACAGACTTGTACTCCTCTTTTTCCTCTTGTCCCAGGAAGGATGAAAGGTTCTAACAAAATATTTAAATTTTCTTCCTTCTAATTTTGGCTTCCTTCATAGGCAAAGCTAATAGAAAGAGGAATTATATAGGATCTGGAAAAGTAGCACCATTGAAGAGGCACAGAGGATTAGACTATAATTTTGAATTGCTGATTTTTAGGGGTTTGTTGGTGGTTCAGGAGACAAATTACAATGCAGAAGAAATAAGAAATAAGGTATACATAACTAGCCATGTTTTGGGGCAAAAGTAGCTA
The DNA here is from genome assembly GCA_016696395.1 of Antechinus stuartii. NCBI lineage: Eukaryota > Metazoa > Chordata > Mammalia > Dasyuromorphia > Dasyuridae > Antechinus > Antechinus stuartii. The sequence goes on along the minus strand of MU174308.1, from coordinate 18,193,230 downwards.
ACTGTCTGTGGACCTCAGTTTCCTCTGCTGTAAAAGAAGGATTCTGAATTAGATGACCTCTGAGATGCACCTCAAACACCTGAGCATTCTGAGTGAAGTTCCTGTTAATGTGACTGGCAAGATTGCTGGTTGATGAGCCAATTGGAGGTGTTGAGTAAGATACCTCCCTCTCCATTATGTCTAGAGGGGAAGGGCAAAAGTTAAAAAAAAAAAAAAAAAACCAAACAAGAAACAAAACACAAAAGTCACCTTGCCCCGAGGACTATAAAAAGTTTGCCCACTCCCTGTTCGTCCTCTTTGGCAGTTGCCTCCTCGTCAGGATCTACTGATCACCGAAAGACTCTCTCCACCAAACAGTAAGTACAAGTTCCTGTAGAGTACTGGATTCCAAATGGGAACTGGGGTGCATTAGAGACCATTAATACAGAGGAGTGGGACTAGATATTACTTCTAGCAAAGATATTTTGAGTCATTTTGCTGAATATTACTGGGATGACCAGCCAGGCTAAAATGACTTTATCTTAACAAAACCAGATAGTCACACACCCCATTCACTTTATTCTCTCTGCCCTATAATTAATTCCTATAATAATGTGTGTTTTGTGAGGTCTTACTAAAAGCAAAAGGTTAATTAATGTAAAAGATAAGATATAAAGTCAGCAATGTGAGGAAGTTTCGAGAGATCCACCAGAAAGAAAGGTCGAAGCAGTTAAGAGGAGATGGGTGCCCCTTTTCCCACATGCATTTGGAGGTGACTGCTTGTGGTGGGAAAGAAGAGGGGACCCCCAAACTTGGAAAATCCTTGAGGGAGAAAATCTTCAATTCTGCCTCAATAAGAGACTTTTCCCCCACGTCTTTTCTTAAAGGAATTTAAGTTTCAACTGCTTGAGGGGGGAAATGCTGCGGGTGTGGTCCCTTTAAGATTCCTCCTAGTTAGTGTAATTACCTTTTGATTCACAAATCCTGGTCCATTTGAATTCCAATAGAAGATCGGGACCTGTTCCAGCCCCATCCGGATCTGAGCCAACTTGGGACAACACCCACAGGCCCCTCTAGCTAAATCTACCTTTATAAAAGGGCCATGCTGGGACCAAAAGGTCCCTTGTTTTTGTTGCATTTTTGCTTCCTGATAAATCTAGTTTTCCCTTTCCTTCTCTACTATAACATTTTTGCCGATTATTGACATCTTTGTGGTAGTCTTGTGAGGAAGGGGCTTGAGATGAATGAACAATTTTTTTCCATCCCACAAGTATCCATTCCATGGATGAGCAATTGGAAATATAAAAAGAAGTGATTTTTATTTTTTTAATGGGACATAGGTAGATTAGAAAAAAGGAACTTAATGTGTCTGGTTTCTAGTCTAGAATGAGGTGTATGGATATACGTGAAAAAGTGTTTGTCACATCAAGAGCCCTGGACTCTAATCCCAGATCTGTTACTTGCTGAATAGCTTTGGGACCTTGGATGAATCACTTTGCCTGTCTGGGTCTCAGTTTTCTCATTTGTAAAATAAAAGCACTGAACAAGGTGATGTTGATTAGTTGTTTTCAGTCGCATGCGACTCCTCGTGACTTCTTTCTTGGCAGAGATACTGGAGTGGTTTGCCATTTCCTTTTCAGGATCATTTTATAGATGAGGAAACTGAAGCAAACAAGATGAAGTGATTTGTCCAGGATCCCAGAGCTAGTCAGTGTCTGAGGCAGATTTGATGAATCTTTTTGACTCCATGCTTAGTGCTCTATCCACTGCAATATTAGGTCATATTTCTGAAGCATTTTACAAACTGTCTTACCAATAGGAATTCTGTGAAGTAAGTATTCTAATTTAGTATTTTAAGCCTTAAAGAATTTTAAAATTCTATTATTCAATTTTTTGCCAAAGCAATCTTCCACGGTAGCTTTCTTTTAATAGTATCAATAACGTGAAATACAATATAAAGTTAATTGTTAGTTGCAAAAACTAGCCTGAGAATTACAAGTTTATGAGTTGTGGCTTCTTAAAACTTGAAAGTGGGATTTTGTTTAAATACTCCTTTCCCCATCACATTTCCATTGAAGCTTCTAACAAATGAGTATATTTTTATTATAAAAAGCAACTCTCTGCACTGACTTCCCTCTTATTTGTCCTGATCGTCTCTAATGTGAATGGAATAATAGAAGTTGGAACAACTCCTGAAAAGCAAAGGCCTTTACCTCCTTTCTCATTTTGAGTGTCTTAATTTTTACTTACAAGTCACACAGATCACTCAGTTCAATAGCTTTCAGATGGCTTCTTTCACTCATACTTATAATGTATGTAATACATACACACATATGTATGTAATAATAATAATAGCCTGAATTTATGTGACACTTTTAGATTTTTACAAAGCATTGTCCTCACAACACCCTGGTCAGGTATGGAATGAAAGTGTTCTTATTCCCATTTTACAGATGAGAAAGAAAGACATCATAAAACAGTAAAGAGACAACTAGGCAGAGCAGTGGATCAAGTACCAGCCTAGAGCCAGTGAGACTTGAGTTCAAATTTGCCCTTAGACACTTATTAACTGTGTGACCCTGGGCAAATCACTGCCTCAGTTTCTTAATCTTTAAAATGAGGATTATATAGCGCATATCTCCCAGGGTTATTGTGAGGATAAAATGGATAACTGTAAAGGACTTCGCATACTACGGGGCACCTAGTAAGTGCTATTTGACGTTAGATTATTATTAGCAAGAAACCCTTGGACACAGGTGCCAGTCTTGCCTCTGAGACAGCCTTTCACCGTGCTGTGTCCTTGCAGCTAGAACTCAATATTATTTTACATAGGAGTAACATAGCAGTGGAGGGAGTTTTTCTGCACTGACAGACTCACAAATCCTGAACAATGCAAAATGAATGAATAGGCCCAAGGATGTGAAATTCTTTGAGCAATATCATACATTGACACAGGTTGATGGTGTCTAAGCCCAGGGCACTTTTCCACTACATCCTAATACTTGTACCCAAAATCACCCACCAGTGTGTTCCAAGGCTCTGTCTTAGATCTTCTTATTCTGTCAGCTCCAGTGGATTCAATAATCATCTCTATGATAATGATTCTCATATTTTCCCAGCCCTAACTTCTCTCCTACATTCCATCTCCAACAACTTAATAGAAATCTGGAACTTAAGATATCTTAAATCCCAAGTTCATTATCTTTTCCTCCAAAGTCCTTATGTGTCATCTTTGACTTTGCTTTTTCTTTTTCCTCTCTCCCCTCCCTGCTAGGATGACTTCCTAACTCTGACCAAATCCTCTGCTCTTCATTCATATGGCTACCATCATGAAGCAGACCTCCATATCTTACATCTTCTAGTTAATCTCCCTGCTACAACTAAATCCCTATTTCATCTCAAAGTTGTTGGTATATTGTCTCCCCCTATATCCCCACCATGAGCTCTTGGAGAGTAGAGATTTTTTTCCTTTTTTCTTTTTATTCCCAGTACTTAGGACAGAATCTGGCCCAAAGTAGATAAATGTAAACGTTGACGAACTCACACAAACCTCATACATATTATTTTTAAAGCAATCTTTCTTTGGAAACCTCACCCCCTCTTTAGGGGGCCACTTCTGTTCCAAGGTTGGCCTTTAACTTGCATCTCTGTTGTATGATTAACAGAAAATAATATTTGTGCTGAAGTTGGTATAGACCTTTAGACTCTTTATCTTCCTTTGGACTGTATTAATTTTTTGCTTCCAGTTCTTTATTTGTTTTTAGTAGAACTACGAAGTCATCAGGAGGAAAAACAAAAACAAAGCTACAAAACAATTTGTGGAAATAACCCATGATCACTAGAAAATCATGTTTTCTTTAGAGGCTATTCAGTTTTTATTTTAGATTCCTTCAATATTTTTTTCTGTGGTTAAAAAAATACATAGTAGATGTTTTCATAACTCTGGTTTTAAGCTTGATTAGTAAGTAGCAGGCACCTTCTAGCCAGAATATTGCTAAATACAAGCATCACTAAATTCAACGTACCCTGAATTGATCTTCTGCCCATTCTCCACCTTTACACAAATGATGTCAGCCATACAAAAATGTGTGACTGTCCATCTTCCTCAGGTTCTCTAGGAATAGAGATTATGTCATTTCTTTAGAATTTATCCTTCCCCTGCCCTCTCCTTTTTTTTTCTCGCTGTAATTGTATGTTCTTCTTTCTACAGGTCAATCATATTGTTGTTCCATGTTCTATCTTCTTGCTGTTCCATCTCCATCTCCATGTTTTTACACTGGCTACCCTTCATGCCTAAGTCAATCAATCAATATTTGCTTAATGTCTACCATGTGACGTATGCTTTCTTTACCTCTACCTCTTAGAAACCAGTTTCCTTCAAAGCTCAATTCAATCACTATCTTTTATATGAGGCCTTTCCTGATCTTCCAGTTGCTACATCCTTCCTCCAATATCTTTGTTTTGAACATTTTCTATATACTTTTATATGCATGCATATGTATATATATCTTATATCCCTCAAGAGAATGCAAGTTCACTGAAAGCAGGATACAATTTGTATCACTTTTATCTTTGTATTAGCACTTAATGCTTCTCATTGATCTTCCTTGTGTCCAACCAAAATTTCTCCTTCTTTAAAATTTCAGTAGATTTTTATAAAATCCATGAAAATTGGATGAGTTGGATAGTTAAGGAGAGGAATGAATTTTTTTTTTTTTTTTTTTTTGCCTTTTTATCCCCAGGATTCAGTATGGTGCCTGACACATAGTAGGTACTTGATAAATGCTTATTGAATTGAATGTCCTGACCACTTTATTCTCTGACATTTTCAAGCTGTCATAGCACTTCCATACCTAATTTCCAAATCAAAAACTGGGACATGTGATCCAAAAAAAAATATGCCCTTTTGAAAAGTTTTATTAAAATGTACTTTCTTTTCTCAAAATTGAGGTTGTCTTGGAAATTGTGAGAAAAAATGGTCACAACGTCTCCATGATAGTAATTTCCAAAGGGTCTTTGGAAGGATGCAGTCTGCAAATCATTCAATGATAAATGGGTGCTGAAGATACAGAAATTAATTTACCTCCTAGGCCACAAGTAATTATTTTAGAAGTGAGAAGGATCTAAAAATTCATCAAATACAGTTCCCTTCACCTGGGGCACCTTTGCTGTACCAGATTGTGCAATAGACGTGTTCTCTTTAAGAGTCCTCTAGAGATTCATAAAACTTATAAGTAAAGGTCTTGTGACTCTCTCTTCTGGCTCCAAGTCCAGCAGTTTTTGTACAAGCCTGCCAGAAACAGTTTTATTCATTAAGCCTGAGAGAAGGTAGATTTGGTAATCCTAAGGGTGCAGCCTCTGAGAGGGCAAAACAACAGCTTGAAGACTCTCTAGGCAACTGACACTTGATTCCAAGGCTTGACCCACCTTCTCCCAGGAAAGCCTGCAGAAATACAAAGCCAAGTTGTGAGGAGGTACAGAATACATGAATCTCTATGTCTCACTTAACTTCAATCTCTTCTTCAGCACTGGATATACACTTTTGTAGAGTGTTCCCCTTAATAAACATCAGTTGTTGATGATAATGATGAAGATGATGAGTACATGTGTATATGTCTGTGTAACTTCCATTATGAGTTGGAATAGATGGTCTCTAAGATCCTTTCCAATTCTGAGACTCTGAGAGCCAAATTCCCAGCTATTAGCCTTTCATTTTTTTCTTTCTTTTTCTCTTTCAGACCTACCACCATGGCCTATCGTTTTCAAGCACTTACTGCAGAGCAGAAGAAAGAGCTCTCAGACATTGCCAAACGCATTGTTGCCAATGGCAAGGGGATCCTGGCTGCAGATGAGTCTGTAGGTAAGTACAAAGGACATTGTGCTATATTCCATCACAAACTTTGGAAGAACCATTATTCTTATCAAAAGAAATCTTAACTTTTTTCATTTTGATTAACAAATAGGATAGACCCTCAGAGTAAAATTGTTCACTTAAAGCCTTATGGGAACTTAAAGTTGAAGGAGCCTAGACTCCATTATCTTATCACATTACAGGGCTTGTAAGGTGGCTGGTCTCCATCAGATTCCTTGACCTTCCCAGAGTACCTCTCAGGTTCCTAGACTTTCTTAAGCATGCCCCTTGTTGGAAGGAGTGATCTCAGAGGACCACCCACTTGATTACAGATTATTTTTCTTCAGATAGCTCAGCCACGCACACAAAATGCATTTCCTTGAAAGTAGGAAACTCATGGGACAAGTAAAACTCAAATCAGCAGCAAAAGACATCCAGGAATACTCACCCTTCCAATTTCTCCACAGTCTTGTAACTTTGCTGTAATGAAACCTTAACCATGTACTTCCATTCCCACCAATCCTAAGCACTATATAGTTTTGTGAAATTTTTTTGTCCTTTATTTTCTCCTCTCTCCTCAAATATCATATATCTCTTTGAACAAAATACTATGAAGGATGTGTTCTTTTCACTGCTCCCTCCACCCTCCATCCTTCATTCTACTGAATTCATACTAATACCACTTTCTCTACTGGGCTGACAATTTTCTTAAAATTTCTTTACTTCCTTCCTGGGTGCAGTTCATTGGCAAATAATTAAGCAAAATGAGCAATCTGGAGTAAGGATCAGGCCATCAAGTTGGGATAAGAAGTAATAGAAATATGAAATGTTCCACTTGTTCTCAGACACCATTCCTCTCCCCATCTTCCATATTTGGCTGCCTGTTTTAGGTACCATGGGCAATCGCCTGCAGAGAATCAAGGTAGAGAACACAGAAGAAAACCGCCGTCAGTTCCGAGAAATTCTCTTCTCCGTTGACAAATCCATCAACCAGAGCATTGGGGGTGTGATCCTTTTCCATGAAACTCTCTATCAGAAAGACAGTCAAGGAAAGTGGTTCAGAGATATCCTCAAGGAAAAGGGGATTGTGGTGGGAATCAAGGTTAGTAAACATACCACTTATATTGGAAATTTCTTCTATCCTACATCCTTCTCAAGTCCCACCAAATCTGTTCCCAGCCCTTACAGGTCTTTTCTCTAAAGCTCTCCTAAACCTTTTCAGTATCTCCATTCTCACAAGCTTGCTAATTGGCTACTATCTAAGATGGAATACTTTCTCTAGCACACTGTACTTAAAATTCTCATATTCTTTCTTCTTATACAAATGCTATCTCACAATGCAGGGCTTTTCCTTAAGAAGAGTCTTGCAATCAAAGTAGTTCTGAATTTAGAGAGTCAGAATCTGTTTTCTTCACTCTTTGAAATTTACTGAGTTTCAATGGTCATAATCTCTTTTTCACAGCTAGACCAAGGTGCTGCTCCCCTGGCAGGAACAAATCAAGAAACCACCATTCAAGGTGAGAATACTGCTTTCTGTGACAGCATTTCTGACAGTGTAGCAGGAACAATATGAGTAAAGAGTAAAAAGGCAAGCAGCTAAATTTTACAAAGCATTCATGAGTTCAGATACCAGCAAAACTCCAAACAACAGACATTTATTGAGTATACCCACTAGAGACAAAGCCCTGGGCTAAGTTTTGTGGGGATACAAAAATGAGTAACATATAATTGTCCATTAAAAAAAATCAAATAGAGAAAACAAGATATAAGACCATAAAAAGTTAAGTAACAGAACCAAAATATTTATATAGCATTTTAAAGTTTATAAAATTATGTTATATATGGATTGTATATGCATACATATATCTGTATATATAAATTTACATATGTATACATAAACAACACATAATTCTGTAAACTTTATGTGTATGTATATACAACAAGCAGAGATGTGTAAAATATAATAGGAATTAGTTTGTATTTTTACTTCTGAGTTATTATACATACAGATATATGTATATATGTGAAAATATACATTATCTATATCTATAGATATGGATATAGATAGACACACATGGGTCTAAATATGTGTCTACATGTCCATACTGATATGTATATAAAATCTCCTTTGAACCTGCAAGCAAGCCTCATTCTATTAATGAATTCTGGCTCTTCCATTCACAACCCATATGGGCTTTGGAAAGGCACTTCACTTTTCTGGGCCTCAGGCTCCTCATCTTTTAAAGTGATGTGAAGGCTCTATTTGAACCTGAAAGTCATCCTGTGAGATAGAAGAACGGTATTATGATTTTTTTATTTTTTATTTTTTCAAATGAACACAGAGAAAGCAAAGTGCCTAATATGAGATAGGGCTTCAACTTGACCCCAGGCAGATTGCTTTGATGCACAGATTTTCTGAATATCCTGGTTTGTTTCTGCATTCTTGAACCATTCCAAAACACAAATTCCCAGCAGCTGGAGTCAAGAAGGCATTTCTTCTTTGGACATAATAAGAAACTCAAAATGACTTTACTTTTGGTACTTACTCTTAAAGTTCTTTAAGGCTTAGCTAAAGGCTTATTGAGAGCATGGACAACATCACATGTATCACATGCAACCTAAAGCTAAGGCATTTCAGCACATAAGCCACAGAGTATGAGGACAGGGGAATGTATCCTGAGTTCAGATACTAGAGAGTATAGGAGAATAAGATACCAAATGGCTACTTCTAGCCACTTAGGTGCTCCATGTACTAGAGCAAGTTCTCAGAGAAGCCTTCTGTCCCACTCTTGGCTATGCAGGCTTGGATGGACTCTCTCAGCGCTGTGCCCAGTACAAGAAGGATGGTGTTGACTTTGGGAAGTGGCGGGCTGTGCTGAAGATCGCTGACCAGTGTCCTTCCAACTTGGCCATTCAAGAAAATGCCAACGCGCTGGCCCGCTATGCCAGTATCTGCCAGCAGGTATTGCTCTAGACCTCCCAGAGACACTCTGGTGTCCCAGGATAGTTTCCCCAGATTTTTCCTACCTCATTTGGAAGAAGCCTGAAGACTTAAAGGTAGAAGGAGAATGTCGTTGTTACTGGGTATCTCATGAGAAATCATAATGACAGATGAACTAGAGGGGTTTTTCGCTCATGAGTGTGACAACTGAGATTCTGGATTTAGGAGAGTCTTCTACAGAGAATGTTAGTTCCTTTCAGTTTGAATGATGGATTTTACAAGGCCCCTTCTTCCTCTGTTTTCAAGATACTTTTCTTACATTTAAAAAACGTTTTTTCTTTCTCTCATTTGTCTTCATTGCCCCCATTCCTGAAAAATACAACAAAAAAGCTCTTATAATATGCATACTCAAGGAAAACAAATGCCCTTATTGGCCAGCCATCTCCAAATATACACACACATAGATACATACATGTGTATGTACATATATGTCATCCTGCACTATGAGTCTATTACTTGCTTTTCAGTGAGTGGGTATTGTGCTTTCTCTTCGGTCCTCTGGAATCATGGTTGGCCATGGCCTAGTCTTTCAATATTGTTTGTCTTTATATCATGGTTATTCTATAAATTGATTTGGTTCTTCTCACTTCACAGAAATCTTTCTAAGTTTCTATGAAATTAATGCCTTTCCTTTCTTATGGCACAATAGTATTCTATTACCTTTATATTTCATATCTAGGAATCATCATAGTTTATACTTTGCCACTCCAAAAAAAAGAGAAAAAATTGCTATAAATGTTTTTGTACTGAAGATCTTTTCCTCAACATTCTGTTCAAGAAATTTAAGTAGATTTTTTTTTTCATTCTGTCAGTTTAAGAAACTCACTTAAAAATTCCCTTCTTTCTTTTGAGATTGGGTCTCCTATCTAGTCTAGGCTGGAAATCCAGGGGCTACTCAGAGGCCTGCTCCCAATACTGATTAGCATATAAGCTTTGGCCTGCTCTGGTGGCCCTACAGTAAACTTTGGTTATACTGCAGCTCGGAAATCTTTAACCCAAGTGATCTGTCTACCTCACCTTCCCCAGCAGCAGGGACTACTGCCATGTGCCCAATACCTGGCTCCTTTTTAATTCTGAATACCATTTCACTACACTTGGGCACTCTTTTCCCAATACCACAACCAATCGCCATTCAAAGGTTCTCCTGACTTCAGGACTGATGCTCTATCCACTGTGCCACCTAGCTGCCCCTACGTTTTATTATTTTTAAGACACTTTGTTAGGCACTGAAAATGTAGCTTACAATCACAGGAGGGGAGATGAGATGTCAGTGTGTGTCACCAGGGAGTAGGTTAGTGTCAGAATCCGTCTGGGAGCTGCTGGTGTGGATGAGAGCTGTTTGGAATCCTACTTCAGTTGCCTTTGCTTCTGGACACTGTCTAAAATAGAGATCATGGCTGTAAGGCCTCATTCTTTTAAAGTTCTCTCCCGCCAGGCTCACAAGCACTCAATGAAAACTGTTATTTTCCCCCATCCAACTTATAGGGCATCCCCACAAAGTCAGCATCTCTGAAAGTTGTCATTAGAGATTTGTGGCAAGCAGGTAGGCACAAAAATCTAGAGCTTGGCAGCTGTTTCATATTCTCCTTACTCATTACAAGGGGAGATCATTTTGTTGAGTTTTTCCTTCATTTTCTGTTCCACCAACACCCAGCTCTTTTATTTCCACAAAAGTGTTTTATTTTATAAAATTGGTTTCACTGCTTCTCCATTCACTAGAAGGGCTGCAGGGAAGGGCAACCTAATGTCTATCTCTTCTGTTCCTTTTGCAGAATGGGCTGGTACCCATTGTGGAGCCTGAAGTCATCCCCGATGGAGATCACGATATTGAACATTGCCAGTATGTCTCTGAAAAGGTAATCTTTGGCCACGAGGGAAGAGCTTTTACTGCTGTCAAAACAAATGTATAAGAACCGATCCAGGGTGATTTTAAATAATTTAGGTAACCTAGAAAAGAACTTCTTTTATTTTTAGAACAGTCAGCAAAAACTAAAGCTGCCCTCACCAAATTTGTCCAAATCAGCAAATATATATTTTTCTAACTTTCTTAACCTAAAGGCACAAGCTCTCCTAAACCCACATACAAGAGATGAGTGTGTTGAAGACAGCTTTAAAGAAATGTTTGAAAACTAATGAAAAGAGAGAAAACAAGGGAGAGCAAAAGAGGCAGGAAAAATATAAAGACAGAGGCTTGGAATAGGCCCCATCCCTTCTCCAAGCCATTGTTTCTCAAACTGTAAAATGAAGGGGGTAAAGCAAACTATCTCCCCACATTCTACTCTTATGTAGTGCTATAGTTTTGGGACTCCTCAATTGCTATAGGAAGTAGGGCTAGAATTCAAAAAGGCAGTAAGGCATGAGTCAGGAACTGGGAGTCAAATCCTGCCTCCAACTCCAGCTTTGTGACCCTGGACTTCACTTCTGCCTCAGTTTTCTTAATCTGTAAAATGAGTATAACAATATCGCCTACTTCCCAGGGATATTGTGAGGATGAAGTACGATAACAAATATAAATGTAAACAATTTAGCACAGGTCCTGATACACAGTATATGCTCTCATTGTCATCGCTCAGCTGATTGGGACTAAAAGTTATTGGAATATTCATGTCCCAATTGTCATAGGATATGTTAGCTGTAGAGTGGAAAGAACTACCATTAGAATAATGTAAGGAGAGTGCCCAAGACAAATCAAAATACTGTTTCATCTTTCCCTTCATTAGGTACTGGCCGCTGTCTACAAGGCCCTGAATGACCACCATGTCTACTTGGAGGGGACTCTCCTGAAGCCCAACATGGTGACAGCTGGACATGCCTGCACCAAGAAGTACACCCCTGAACAGGTGGCTATGGCTACCGTCACAACCCTCCACCGAACAGTGCCTGCTGCTGTTCCAGGTAAATGTTCTATTTCTATCCCAAGTTATCATGTATCCCAGGTTCTTTGTTATCTCAAACCATATAACCCACATATGGAAAACAAAACGAAACAAATATGCATGGCCAAGCACTTACCCACATTCATTGGTCATGTCCCAAAATGAATGTCTCATTCTGACCTTGACACAAAAGGTAGGCAGCATGCATTATTCTCAGGTCTCTGGAATCATGGTGGGTCAGTTCACTGATGAGAATTCTTAAGTCTTTCAAAATTGTTTTTCTTTATTATATTGATATTAAATAAATTGTTCTCTGGGTTCTACTCATTTCCTTTCCACCAGTTCATACAAGTTCTCTCAGGTCTCTCTGAAACCATCCCTTTTGCCATTTCTTGCCACCATGATTTTTCATAATAGTTTATTCCATTCAAATATTTTTCATTTCAGTTAGCATTTACTTTATCTATTGTGTCCACAGCACTTTATTAGGTAGTGTGGGAAATACAGAGTTGAGTCTCTCTCCCAATTCTCAAATTCTGCAGTTCCTCATAGTCCAGATTAACAATAGAATACATATATTTTCCTCCAGCAAATATCATAGTTTCGCACATAAATCAACAAAAAGGTACCAACAATATGCAATTACTTTTGTGTGTTGTGACACTGCCCAACTTCATCAAACCTTAGGGAGATAGCTATTTGCGTTCAGCTCTCATTTTAAGGGTTTTTTCTTCCAGGCATCTGCTTTCTATCTGGAGGCATGAGTGAGGAAGATGCCACTCTTAATTTAAATGCCATCAACCTTTGCCCACTGCCCAAGCCCTGGAAGCTGAGTTTCTCCTATGGGCGGGCCCTGCAGGCCAGTGCACTTGATGCCTGGGGGGGCAAAGCTGCAAACAAGAAGGCCACACAGGAGGCATTTGTGAAGCGAGCTCAGGTGAGGAAACCTGCTCTCTTTTCTTCCTGGCCAGACTAGTCTTCTGTCTTCCAAGTGTGATTTACAGCTTATTTGTAGCAAGTCAGAATGATGGTTGACATCCTTAGCAGTGCCTTTCATTGCAAAGCAAAGTGCAGAGTGGGATGATTTGGAGGAATGGCACAACAGATGGTGGAAGGTTCAGAAGAGCAAGGGAGTCTAGCGTGTTAGTGAAGACTTCACTGAGGTGGCGGATCATTACTGTCTATCCTAGATAGATAGCGGAGTGGAGGCAGAAGGAAGCCAGTGGACTGAGGAGTCATTGGAATATACCATTTAGGGTGGGTAAGGGCCTTATACATCTTATACACTAGATCCATTGCTTCTAGTTTAATCTAAGTCATATAGACAGGAAACGGAAGAGCTGGGATTTGAACTCAGGTTCTCTGCCCTCAAATCTACTACTATCTTTCAACACTGAATCAGAAGGAGTTGAGACCCTGAAGGTCATAGGTTCAGTGAGTCCGAAGCCTAAGACAAAGTGGCTGTGACTGGCCCCTCCCTAGTTGGAGAAAGTGCTCTGCGACAGTGACATCCAGGGAGTGAGTCCAGCGATGTGTGACTGACAGATGAATAGTTGGAGGTCTCGAGGGAGGATTCGGGCAAAAAGAATGATAAGGCATCAACAGGAATGTGACCGTTACAAAGGAGGCTGCGAGGATGTCATGGGACAGAACATGAGCCTGGCATTGAGGGAACGAAGACCAAAGAAGTGGCTCCCAGAGGGATAGCAAATAAGAAGGAAGTGACTAGGTGGGGTCAAGAAGATCTGGGTAAAAATCCTGCCTCTGACATTGGGTGAATACCAGTTTCCCCCACTTGTAAAGTGGAGATAAGAATAGCCCCTACCTCTTAGGCCGGTTGGTGAGGATTAAGTGAGATAGCCTATGTCAGGGCTTTGCAAATATTAAGGTGATATATAAAAGCTAGTTATTGTGGTGGTGATAATGATGATGAGTTGTAGTAGCCGTAGTATTCAGTACAGACCAAAGTTATCAACCCTACAAGAGGCGAAAAAAGAGACAACATCATATTGCTTATTGAGATCAGACATTGGTAAACATGCACAAATATCTGGGAAATTTGTCTGTTTGATTAACCAAAGTTCCCTTTCTTTTTGTGTTTCAGGCAAACAACCAGGCAGCCAAAGGGCAGTACGTTCATTCAGGCACTTCTAGTTCTGCCTCCAGCCAGTCCCTTTTCACTCCCTGCTACACTTACTAGTGTCCTAGGAATCTCTCCCCCACCAATGGCTCAGATCCTTTTGCTTGTCTTTAGACTACTGAGAAGTAAATATATTTCAACTCATCCTGGAAATTGTGTGACAATTCTTATTGGACTTACCGGCAACAAGAATCCAAATCCGGCACTTTAAATCCTTAAATTTAGAGAGTGAACATTTGTGTTCTCTACACTCACACTCACACACACCCCTACCCACTCTTCCCTAATCCTCCTCCCACTCCATATTAAAAATCTGAAATCAATTTTCAGGAAGCTGTTCCTTGCTGGTGGAGAAGCTGGATAAGTGACAATCCTATCATAGTGATGTTCCCCCTGTAGCTTAAGAGTAATTAGATGGGTTTTTTTTTTTTTTTTTGGCCATGAATAGCAGTCATCCAATGAAACTTCTCAAAAGTCATAGACTAATGAGTACTTCTTACCAAATAATCCTGGCTGTCTGCAAACCTATATTTGCATTAGGAAATAAAACATTTTATAAACAATTAGCATCTCTATCATGTGTCTTTTGGCATTTTTGAAATGGCTCATTGTATCTGTTTATGGTCAATGTGGATTCAGTGTTACATATTATCCTTGACTATACTTATATCTGTTTTGCAAGCTTCTTTTTCAATTAAAGTAATTTGACTCAAAGCTAGAAGAGACTCAAGGCAATGTGGTATAGGGGAAAGAGTGCCAGCAGGTTTTAGATCCTAGCTCTGGTCTTGGACAAGTCACTCATCTCCCTGTGCCCGTTTCTTTATCCTTAAAATAAGGCAGTTGTATGAGATAACCTGTCCCTTCCAGATCTAAATCTGTGGTCCTATGATGTGTCCATCTCATGGGACAGATGAAAAAACTCACAAAGGTAGGGAATCCTGTAAACTTTTGGATGAGGAATAATGTCCATTCATAATATGCAATGTCCTCTCTCAGTATGTTTGCTTTCATCCTAAGGCTAAAGTATTTAATTCAACCCCTTTAAATAGCTTGCCTGCTTCCTACAAAATTAGGTATACATGTTAATGACTATATTCTAAACCCTGTCTGCTATTTTAGAATCAAGATCATGGACATTCTGGTGAAGGTCCTAGAAATTCTGTGACCTGACCTGCTTTCATCTGCTCTGTTTATTTTTCAAGTTTAAGTTGGTTGATGAAGTGATCTGTGCATCCATATTAATTATGTCCAGATAAATCCCATTTTTTTTTCTTGGCATTGTTTCCCTCCCTCCCTTTTTTGGTCTTTAGAATTTAGTTTTTAAGTATCTCCCATTGCTCCTGTCCCCACTTGCCTTCAGTTCCATAGTCCATTGGAGCTAACCTTACTCAGTGGCCACACCCTGATAAGCTGCCTAGGCACATGGGCTAAATCTGGTTGAGAGTAATCAGCAGGCCTCAAATCAGCTAGTGAGCTAAAAGGATGAATACCCCGGGCATGGGAAGACTCCCGGGTGGAATGGGTGGATGAGGACATCCATGAAGGAAGCTGAAGGAGGCCCTGACCAACATCAGGTATCAAAAGACATGGTCATCCCCTGTATCCTGGGCCACTGCCAGTCATCTTGATTTCTGACCTGGCACTGGACTTCAGTGAGCAACACCTTTGTGCAACTCTGCCTGACCCAAACCATCACTGCATGATATCATTAGTTCTATTTGAAAACAATATGGGCACGAGAAAATGAGGGCACAAATGGGTCAACACAGTCACATTACTAGTGGGGAGGAGTTAAAACATTCATCTACCCTATCATCTCCTCAGAAGGGAAATGAACTTGGGAGTTGCAGGTGAAGGACCAGGTGATTAAGGAGAACTGGCCAGAATCTTGCTAGACTGAGGCCTGTGATTATCACAAGCCAATCTATTTCCTTTTCCTTTGTAAGAGATGGACAATGGAGGCATCCTTGATGTCCTGGGTATAACCTCCTCTTGTCATATAACTTGAAAGATTTCAGCCAGCTAGTGGACTCCCTGCCTTGTAAATCCCAGCTGTAATAGGATCAACACCAAGTGTTTTGCTACATGAGAAGAATCTAATGGCATTCAAAATCTCTTCAATTAGAATTCAGCTAGAGAGGGATTGACTTCAACCTGAGGTACAGCCAATGGCTTCAGCATTGATTGAGGAGAACTTCAAGTCTGTTAGAAACACCCATCTTTCCAGAGTCAGGTCCATATTATTGTTAAGGGTGGTTCCATTACCCCTGGGTAGCTGAAATGTACTATATGTCTTTGGTCCTTAAGTAGCCCTAAGGGAATCATGGAAGTGCTTCTCAGCACAAAACTGAATTTCATCTATCTTCTTACTGAACCAAGAATACTGCATCTCTGCACTTACACTTTACTTTTAGTGTAACACTTTACTTTTAGTGTACTTAGTACACTAGTACTTTTAAGTACTGCACTTCCTTTAACTTGGGAGTTAAAATGTTACCTCCTGGGAAAGCTACATGGTGTAGTGGATAGAGCCCCGGTGCTGAAGTCAAGAGGATCCGAGTTCAAATTCAGCCCCTGTGACTCTGAACAAGTCATTTAACCCCAACAGCCTTGCAGAAAAAAGAAGACAATGTTGCCTTCTTTAGAGACATGAACTATTCTGCTGGTAAATTTTATGGAGTTCTTGTTTTCTCCTTAGCAGATTTTCAATTTTCTCATCATTTTCATCAAACTAATCTTGATATCTGCACATGTTCTGATCCAGTTAAGTATGGCATGACATACCAAATCTCTGAAAGCTGCCCACTCTTTCTGCTCCACTATTGCCAATTGGTTGTTGATGATAAGGAGGTCATGAGATAACTCATGTAGAAAATGACTGTTGCTGTTTCTGAAACCATTCCTCCAAGGACTCCCTCTCATGTCTGATAGTCTGTGCCTACTCTAGGTAGGTGATTCATTAGTGTGCCAATCTTTCCACAATTCTTGTAACATATTCCCATCTTTTGCCATCTTTGCTAATTTACTGAGTATTAAATGAAACCTGCATTTCTCTCTTTAAAGATTTGGAGCAGTCTTTCATGTGCTAGTTAATAGTTCACTTTTAGTTAATAGTTAATAGAAGGCTACTTAAGTCTTCCTTTTGAAAATTGTTCTTAGCCTTTGACTACTAATCTATTCACCAAGATTCTGCATAAGCAGAGTTTCACTTTGTAGGTTCAGAATTCCCCAATCAAAAGAACTCTGAGCTTCCTCACTCTCACTCCCAATCAAGGGGCAAGCTAATTGTTCCAAAGAAAGAAGCAGGGAACTACATTATGCTTACATAAGTGGTTTAATGATCTTAAAGAGTTACTTACATAGGAGTTGTCTAGGGACGGCTGCCAGACAATTCACTGGGGCAATGGGCAAACTATTTAGTGGATCCCTTCAAAGACCCCCCAAAATTCCATGGTAATTACAGAAATCCAAACAAAGGGAAAAGGAGCTCCAAAATGTCATTGCATATATCATTAAAGATTTGCATTATGCTTAGCAAGCAGTTCTAGTTTTGAGCCTAGGTACCTAGGCTAGGGTATCACACCAGCACCTTTGGGTGGGTGTCTAAACACCCATCTTATGCGGTGGACACAGTGAATTATGTTCTGATCACTGTTTCCTTGTTATGTCTTACTATAGCTTGTATCTGGTTACTACCTTGTTATGATTTTTAACCCACTAGGGACTTCACAAGGCTAGGTGCTGGTCAGTTTAAGTTCCCAGACATAAAATTTTTTTTTAAGGTACTGTGTAGCTTTCTCCCCTCTTTTAAAATGGCTCTTGTCTTAGTAGTATGGCTTTCACCAACTGGGACCACATACACTTACTAACCATATGACCTTAGTGAATCATTTAAGGTCACTTAGACCTTAGGCAAATTACTTACATCTCTCTGAGCTGTTTCTTCAATTCCAAAATAGTTATCTGCCCAGTTTATTTCTCAGGGATATGATGAGAACCCACAGAATCTTAGAGGAAGCAATGACCTTTGAAATAATCTAATACTGAAAATAGGACCAGAACACCTGTATTGAATCCCAGCTGTGACACATAAGAGCTGTAAGACATTGGGAAAATCACTTAATCCTGCTAGACTTCAATTTCTTCATTTATAAAATGAGGATAGAACCACTGGAACTACTTATTTCCTTAGGTTGTTGTCAGCAAAATGCTTTGTAAATCTTAAGCTCTATAAGAAATCTTATCAGAAAAGATACTTCCAAAGAGATTGAGTTAGGAAGGGCATGAAGCTAATTATGGTGGAATCAGGTTGGGATATTGCACTATCTATCGTGTATGTATGTGTTTTACTGAAGAGAATACAACTATAAACTTTAAAAGATTATATGAGTTATTAGAATCATGATATTTCCATTTTTAGTCCAATGATTTTTCCAGTCTGTTATAATGAATGTAAACAATAAAGCTATAAAATGTAGGTATTATTATTAAAAGTTACACAAAAATTCCCATTAGATGAAATTACATAGACATGCAATGCTGTTCAGTAGTGACATACTTGTTTGGTGTTAAGCTTAATTGCTCTTTGAAGAACTGAAGCACAAAGATGAAATGAGTCATTATTAAGCACTAACAGCATGATATTGGGAATATGTTAATTGGGAATAACTGGTAAATTGAGAAACAAAAGCTAAGAGCAAGAAAGTCAAAAAAAAGTTTGAGAGGGGAAAAAATAAAGAAGGAAAAAGAAAAAAAATCAAACAAAGTGTTTGGTTTGAATAAATGATGAAACTTTTATTTGTACATAACTGTGGAGAAATAATTTTGTGGCAAGTTTCAATACTATTTACACATCTACATGATACATGGCCTTTTACTTACACATAACAACCAAAGTGCTTACATATAAAAACACACAAGGAGGTGTTAAATGTTAAAGCAGTCTAGAAGATAAAAGAATGGGATTGATTTTTTTCCTTCCTTTGTTTAGAATTTTGGAGTTTCCCTTTCTATCCTCTTGGATGCTTATCTCCTATACCTGTCTGAAACCAGGAGAACACTCTCCCTGTACCTCACTTCTATTTCCAAACTACTGTAAATCTTTTGCCACCATCATTACTCAGCAATCTCTCATTTGCCATATGAACCTTCTTCAAAGGAACTATGCCTGCAGCACACCAGCAAAACTAACCATAATACTGAACAAAAAACGGACATTCAATGAACTTGCAGATTTCCACAACTTTGTTTCAACCAAACCTGAATCAATAGAAAATTATACATATAGCATCTTATATGTTAATTCATCAAAGATTAATTTCAAGGGACTCAATGGGGACAAATGGTTTGTTTTCTACATGGAAATATATACCATATGTTTAAGATTGACATCAGTAATTGGGTAGTTCAAAAGAAAGATTGGGGCAGAGCTGAGTATGATATGATGCTAAAAAGCAAAACTGTCTAGGAAAAGTCTAAGGAAAACTACCACTAAAAATAGTAATTATGCTATATGAATGAGGTACAGAAGAAGAATTGACAGGCATTAGATGGGAGAGGAGGTCTGCTAGTTCTAAAAACTTACATTGGGAATGGGTTAAATAGAGAACACCACACACATACACACAGATACACACATTTATACCATGAAGGGTTTAACACCCTCCTCTCTCTCTCTCTCTCTCTCTCTCTCCCAAAGTCTATGAAGAAATAAGGTGTTGGAATCCTTACAAAGTGATGTCAGTTGCCTAATTTAGCACGGTACTTAGCAACTTCTCTAACTCACTAATGTATTTAAGTACACATTGGAATTCACAAGTATAGGAGATTCACAAAGTTAACTTTGTAACTTTATGAATTCACACTTCCCTTAATCCCTCCCTCAGAGGAGGAGTCAACCTTTGGGAGATCACATATAAAGAAGCTCTTAGAGCTTCAGGTCAGTGAGTTAGTTCGGAACATTGCCAGGAGTCGGAGAGGAGAACTCTGGGAGATACAGAAGCCCACAAGCCCACTCTCTGAGGCAAAGTCAGTTTCATTCCAGTTTCCACCTTTGTGCTGGCTGGAGACTGAAGGACAAACCTTTGGATTTGGAGACATTCGGAGCGAGCTCTTGGAACCAAGCAGAGAGATAGGCCTCAACTAACTGGGCTATTTTGGAGGAAACAATAAAAGATCTGAACTTTTAACACTTGATTGCATTTGGAGTGATTATTACTCTTAACCAAAACTTAAGGCTGTCTCCAGAAAACCTCCCCAAGAAACCTGCTCCCAGAGAACCATTATAATATAAAGAAGAGAACACCACAATAAGGGAAGAGAGAATAAGATAAGGTGAGGTAAAGAAGGATGTGTAGATTTACAGCAGTAAGATAAGGTGTGTAGACTAAAGAGAATAGGATGAAAAGGGAGGTAAAAGGTGGGAGGAGAAGATAAAAGAAGGATCCATAAGTGGGTGGAGTTTAATAATAGTAAGACAAGTTATGGAGTAGAATTAAAGTAGAAAAGATAGCAGAGATAAGAAACAAGATACACAAACACTATAACAAGGATCAGCAGAAATCATTAGGAAAAAAAAGTAGAGCTAGTAATCATTGATGTCACACAAAGTTAAACTTTTAAGATTCAATTATGGGAGAAATGTATTATATGTCAGCCATATTAATAGTTTCAGATGCATCTTTACAGATGTGTAAATGCCTATGTCTATGTGTGTACACATGTGTATGTGTATGCATACATGTAGGTATATGTATGTGTATATATAAATGTGTGTGTGCGTTTGCACATAAATATACTGGTGCTTAACTAAGCCTGCTTGGAGGAAGTGAAGGAGAGGGAAATGAAAGGGAAATAAAAGAATAAAGTAAAAACTGCATAGCAGAGAACAAAATAACCTATAAGGTAGCAAAGAAAAGATAAACAATGCTGAATACATAACCTTTTTTTTTTTCTTTCTTTGTCTATTTTGTTTTTTCTCATTTGATATTTGAATATATAATCTCTTCTATTACATATGCATTTTTGAAATGAAAATTTATTGTTACATAATTTGAATCCTTCCTAATGTTCTTGCTGGGCACATGACAATGTTTTGTTTTTTCTGTCTTTCTTTGTCTATTTTTTTAAATTTTGTATTTAGTTTTAAATGTTAAAAAATCAACTCTGTAAATCCCTCTTGGTCTCTAATATCTGAGTTAAATAACTTGACCTGATATGCAAATATTAGCTTTACAAATTAAATCATAGATAGCTCTAACTTAGTCTTCCATTTCCTTTTTATGTCAAAGAATTAATTTTAATAGTCATCACACTGCACTTCTACTGCTTGAGCGTTGCATAAGCTGTACATAAGGGCAAACACAAAGGAGTCTTTGAGTAGGTAGAAAAATAACAACTGAAGCTTGGTATTCTCAAGACAGCAATGGACTTCAAATTAGGAAATCTGGGTTCGAATAATCTGGCACTTGTTATATGAGTAATCTGAGTCCAATTTCTCACACAAAAGGAAAGAGCTTTTGAAACTTTACAGATCTGTAGATGAAATGAGATCTATCACTCGTCAAGAGAAAAGATAGGCGCATTAGTTCGTGTCTCTTGGTGACTGGGATTTTCTTGGTGGAGATGGACTGGCTTGCCATTTCCTTTTCCAGCTCATTTGACAAAGAAGGAAACTGAGGCAGAGTTAAGAACTTTCCCCTAGTTACACAGCTAGTGTCAAACCAGAAGATGAGAGTTCTTTCCCTTAGCCTCCGGCACTCTATGGTACCGCGGAGAGAGATGGGAAGCTGGATCAGGTGGCTCCGCCCTGCTACTTACTCTCTGGGTGACGTAGGCCCTACGCTAAACCTCAGCTTTTTACTTCCCCTTCTGTTTACTGGTGAAAAAGGTCTCTGAGAGGCTTAAACGTAGCTTCTATCCCTCCCACTCGGAACGCTTCATCCTGATTCCTCCTCCTGGGGAAGAAGAGAGAATGCTTTACGTCTCTCCAGAAAAAGGCAGACATTTAATAGACCCAGTAGAGAACCTCTATCCCATCCCCCCCCGGGATTGTGCGCCCCGGACCCGGGAACATTGATTGGCCACGGAGCATCACGTGCTTTTGACGTGTTTAGTCCTGGACTACAACTCCCGCCATGCCCCGACATTCCCACTCGCTTGCTCTTAAGATTACACTTTCCGTTATACAGTTGGGCTCTGGGGCGGTGCGTGACGGGGGCGGGGCTTGCTCTTCCACTTCACGCGTCTTGGCTGTCATGGCCGCTACCATAGGATCCCGTTCGTCTTGCAGGCGACTCGCCGGGACAGTCCTGAGGACCCCATGCCGGGCCCTGTGGGGCCTGACGAGGTAAAAGCCGACAGCGGAGGGTTCTGGAAGCCCGACTCGGGCCGAGAGGGGCGTAGAAGGGAAAGATTCGAAATTCGTGCTGTGTGACCTTCGGTCAAAATCGCTTCCTTTCTCTGGGCCTCTGTTCATCTGTAAAATGAGGGTTTGGGGTGAGGTGATCTCCAAGGGCCTATTTCTGCAAGTCGTTTTGTAATAGTTGGGTTACTTTTCTTACTCAGCCTGTTTCGTTTCCTTATCTATGTTCGACTCAGATTTTTAGGGACCTCTGAATTCTTTTAGCTCTAAATCCATAATCTGTCATGTTTTGGAGTTGTAAGGAAGCTACAACATGCCAAAGGTATTCTGTGTAGCAAAGATTTTTAAAGCATTTTTATATCTCAACCCTGGGGGGATGAAGCGTTTAAAAATGCAGAATCTTTGTCCTCGAGAACTTTGATGGTCTAATAGATGGTTACAGGGGTCTCAATTTGTGTGAGTCCCACAGGAAACGATAAAAGGCCATCCCTCCTTCCTAGAAAGCTTTAGGGGGTCATGTGTTTTCTCAATACGAATAATACAAAACAATAAAAAAATAGTAATATTTACATAAACACTTACTTCGAGACTAGTCCGGAGTAAGTATCAGAGGGAAGGGACAAAGAATTGTCCAGTTTAACTGAGGGTTAGTGTGCAAAGGGAAAGAATGAAAGAGCATAAAAAGAAGGATAGAGCCCGACGGGAGTGGGGAAGGGGGGCAGGCACTAAGCTTATGACAAAGGGGGAGTCGCCAAAAGTTAAGCAGGAGAGAGAAAGTCAGAATTGTTTATTAAAAAGGTCACTCTGGTAACAATCAGAAGGATGGTATGGAGGCAGGAAGGTGAAGGAAGGCCTCAAACTAAGTGGCAGCAGCTGAAATGGGGGGAGCTTTTAACAGCTCGAAAGGACAATCATTCATCTATTACTAATCACATCCTTCCCTTGTTAATATCCTCAGTAATTCCCTAATGACTAAAGGATAAAACGTCAACTCCTCAGCCTGACGGTTAATAGCCTTCCACCCTGATGCTCCAATCTACTTTCCAGCCTCTATTCCACTGCTCCTATCTTTCACTTTGCATCCCAGAGAAATTGAACTACCAGCTTTCCCCCCAAATTAATCCTGCTCTTTTCTGTTTTGCACATTTACACAGGTCATCCTCCTTGCCGGAAATAATTCTCTCCTCATGCTTACCCGTTAAAATTCTTTTCTTCCTTTGAGCCCAACTCTGGTGCCATCCCTTCATTAAGATTCCAGCTGCTCTCATCTCCCCCTAGACTATCCAGCCCAGGGCTTGAAGTTTCTTTATTTAAAGGCCCACAAAACAAAGTTTTTGTTTTTACTATAGTCCGGCCCTCCAAAAGTCTGAGGGACAGTGAACT
>MU174308.1:18148217-18169628 GCA_016696395.1 Antechinus stuartii | reverse complement strand
GTTTTTACTATAGTCCGGCCCTCCAAAAGTCTGAGGGACAGTGAACTTGTCCCCTATTTAAAAAGTTTGAGGACCCCCCCATGCTCTTTCATTCTTTCCCTTTGCACATTCTAATCCTCAGTTAAACTGGACAATTCTTTGTCCCGTGCCTCCTCTAGCTCTCCCTCTCTTAGTGTATCTTCACACACTCACCTTTCCTGGAATGGATCCCTCCACATCTCCACCTTTGAAAGCATCTTTCTTCAAGGCTCAGCTCAGGTGCCATCTCTTTCCATAAATTCTTCCTTTTATCATTGCTGTTTAATTGTCACCACTTCTTTCTTACTACTCTGATTTCATACACTTAATCATATGGAGACTCATAGTTGTATGCATGTGTCTCCTTCCCCTTGTTGGGATTTGGGGGACTCCCAAAATTTTGGGGTTCCACTGGAAACTGGTTGGGGAATGGTTGAATAAGTTATAGTATATGAGTGTTCTATAAGAAATGATCAGCAGGATTATTTCAGAGAGGCCTGAAGAGACATATATAAACTGATGCTAAGTGAAATGAGCAGAACTAGGATCATTGCGCATAGCAACAGCAAGATTATGGGATGATCAACTGTCTTGGACTTGGCTGTTTTTAATAATGAGGTGATTCAAGTCAATTACAATAGGCGTGATGGAGAGAGACATCTATATCCAGAAAGAGGACTAAGGGTGGATTACAACCTAGTGTTTTCACATTTGTTGTTGTTTACTTGCTTTTTTTCCCCTTTTTGCTCTGATTTTTCTTGTGCAGCATAATAAATGTCGAAATATGTGTAGAAGAATTGCACATGTTTAACATACGTTGGATTACTTGGGAGGGAGATGAGGGGAAGGGAGGGAGAAAAATTTGGAACACAAGGTTTTTCAAGTGTGAATGTTGAAAGCTCTTTGCATGTATTTTGAAAATAAAAGGCTAGTATTTAAAAAAAAAAAAAAAAAGTTAGGATTCCAGACTGTTGTCGCAAGGTATCTCAAAAAAATTTGCAGGCTCAGATCTATCTCCAAATCAAGGGGCAAAGTTTATTATAATTGTAATGCCAATTAAAGGGGGCTAAGTTCTAAAAGTTAGCAAAGAACCAGGGACAGGAAGATAAATTTATAGGGAAAGGTTAGAGACCAGATGCTTCATAGCACGAATATACTAATTTTATGGCTTAGAGGTTGAGTTAAGTGTTCTGATTCTGACTTTGTGTATAGGTGCAGTACCCATGGTTCTCTGGATAAAACGGGGGGGAGGGGGGGACGGGGAGGGAGTTGTTAAGATGGGGGAGACCTTCCTGAGGTGTTTTTAGTCCTGAAACTTCACTAGGTCAAGTGGCAAACACCCAATTTTGTATCTCTGTCAACTTTAAGCACCTCATTATTGTTGCTCATTAGTTTCAGAAACTTATTACTGATCCATAGGCTGTTTTTCTGACAGCCAGCAATACTTGTGACCTTAGCATCCTGGTCTTACAGAGTAAACTGGGGCAGGATAGCCTAGGGGGGAGAAATATATCATTTGTAACTACATCATTCCCAAGGCCAGGTGATTTTAGGATTATTGCTATGGCCTTCCTAAGAGTTGTACCACATCACTCTACTAGAATCCAAACTTCTTGAAGATAATTTAAATTTCCAGTACCAGTCACAATGAATTTATACAATTAACTGCTTGACATTTTTTATTTGTTGTTGAATTGAGTTTTTGTATTTTCAAAAAATCAGTTTTCTCCATATGCAGTTAGAAGAATACCATGCTCAACTTAGCTATTGAGACAACATAGTAACTGAAACATTTTGAAAATTGCAAGTCAGGCAGCTGAGAATCTGAGGACTTGGTTTTAGGCACTTACTTATATGTAAAATGAATGGCTAAATTACCTCTCTGTACTTCCTCAGAGTATCATATTCTTAAGTATAAGTCATTTTACCAAATCTAACCTTCAGCTTCTTCCTCAATAAATGGAGTTAGGTTAAAAAAATATTTATGTCTTAGTAATTTCAGTAATGCCATATTCTAGGTATTAAAATTGCTTTTTAATCATAGAACTGTTACTAATAGGAATGATGATGATTAATATCATTGCTTCTTATTTCTTCTTTTAGAAAGAATAAGGAAGAAGTAAAGGTTCCTGAGGAGACAGTAGAGATTAAAGAAGAGCCTATTCTGGAATGTCCACCACCACGCAGTCGAAAGTACATTCCTCCCAAGGATCTCCAGAGTCGTGTAGAATCTCATGTTAGAGGAGTTTTTAATACACATGTTAATAATGACTGGCAAGAAACCAGCCTGGAAAAGAGTCAGCTGAAGTTTATGCTTTTGGCACAGTTGGCCGAAGAATTTGGCCATGTGGTACCCAACTCTAGGCTTCATAAAATGCGCATTGTCAAGGATGTTGTTCATTTCTATAGCATACCTGTACAGGATGGAACTAAATTTGATGAGATTAGCTCCAGACAGCTGCCTTCTAACTTGAAAATCACCTGGGATTACTGAGGCAAATTGAACTTGAATTTTATTTTTTCCTAAAGGAGAGAGATTTCTCATCAACTTTTAAAAAACTTACCATCATGTAGAATTGTTCTGCTAGAACTTTTGTTCCCAACAAGACTATATTTTTGATTCACCAGTGACCTCGTGTGTTAAGAAAAGGGAAAGACAGGGATTTGTGTTTTCTTTCCTGCTAGAGAAGTTTTTTCTCCTGTTGATCCAAATGAGACAATTTATGCTCTCATCAGAGTATGTTTCTATAATAAATATTTGTTGAATTGAACTAATTTGAATTATGTCTTTCTATTCTCAGAGAGATAGGAATTACTAGAAATTTACCTGCTTTGAGACAATAATTTTAGTTATAATTTTTCTCTCTATATTTTCTTAAAATTAATATCCCACTTATCTCTGTGGGTGCAAGAAAATATTTATTGGGCAATCTAAATTAGTGTTCAATTTAGAGCAAAATCAGCCCCTCCGCTCTGAAACATAATTCTGTGCCTGGAATCACAAATACTTGAGTTCAAATCTGGGCATACTCACAAGCTGTGTGACCATGATCAAGTCATTTAATCTCTGTTCATCTAAGTTTTCTCATCTGTAAAAATGGGGTTTATAATAGTACCTATCCCTCAGGTCTGTTTTGAGGGTCAAATGAGATAATAATTGTAAAGCATTTAACAGTGTCTGGCATATAGCAAATGCTATATAAATATCATTAAAAACAAAAAACAAAATCATACCTCTGATTTCAGACACAAACTAGTTGTTTTGACCCTGAGCAAATCATCTAACTTTTATCTACCTCTGAATTTTTACATTTGAAAAATGGGAACAAGAGTATCTATCCCCCAGGGTTGTAAAGATAAAATGAAATAATTGTAAAACACTTTGCAAACTTTTAATTTGTTAAAGAATACAAGTCAACTTTGTCTTTACTCAGTTTTTTTTTTTTAAACAAAATATAAATTGTAATACTTGGCAATTCATACAAGCTCTAAATACTTCTTTCATTATTTGATATTTCAGTATTTTACTGAATCTGTTATCTCATCAATGTATTAGCTCCATTGACTCAGATTAAAACACATGTGTATAAGTAACTTTTATCCATACTCTTCCAAAAATCATCTAAAAGGGATCTATGTAATATGCAGTATTCTTTCTTTACGTGTTTTTACGATATGTGGATAGCAGTATAGCTTAAGGCATCTGTCTCAAACAACATGTGCTCTTGCTGTTTGACTAGCCTGCATTTTCTTTTTTTTTTTTTTTTAATAATTTTTTATTGATAGAACACATGCCAGGGTAATTTTTTACAGCATTATCCCTTGCATTCATTTCTGTTCTGATTTTTCCCCTCCCTCCCTCCACCCCTTCCCCCAGATGGCAAGAGTCCTTTACATGTTGAATGGGTTGCAGTATGTCCTAGATATAATATATGTGTGCAGAACCAAACAGTTTTCTTGTTGCACAGGGAGAATTGAATTCAGAAGGTATAAATAACCTGGGAGGAAAAACATAAATGCAAGCAGTTTATATTCATTTCCAGTGTTCTTTCTCTGGGTGCTTCTGTCCATCTTTGATCAATTAATAGCCTGCATTTTCTGATTTCTTCATGTGTACTGCTTGCCTTTATGCAAGTCACTACTGGAAAGTTGCTTTAATTTACTTGTACATATCATGTGTATCTCTATTCCAACTTGGATTATGGTATTTTGAGATTGCTAAGCCAAATGGTGTCACTGAGAGAACACTGGTATTAAAATGGTATTGTTTATAATGTGAAATAGCTTGGAATTACAGAAGGTACTGAAAATTTCCCAAGACATTTTAGTACTCTTTTTTTTTTTTTTTTTTTTAGTTTTAGACCCAATTTATTGTGTGTCTACCCCAATATACTAATTTATTGGACTAGCCTTTTAATTTTATTTTCTTGTCTCCATAATTGACATTTCTCATCCATGGGATTTTTCTTATATGGCTCATTAAACCAATCTCTTGGGAGTAATTAGATATATATCAGTGAAGTTGCCATGTAGTGATCTGGGACTTGATAACATAAATATCATCTTTAATAGGAGCATTTGGGGTACTCCACCATTTAGATGAAATCTCATTTGAATTGTGTGTGGGACATTCTCCAAGTATTAAAAACAGTTTTCCTCTTGTACTTTTCAAGGAGTCTTATTCATGAACTTAACATGTACACAAAGAAGTATCTATGAAGGACAATGCTGTCTGCTTCTGGAGAAAAAATTGACATACAAGTATATGTAGTATGATTTTACATATATACATATCAGTTTAATGATAGCCTTCTCTAGGGCAGGGTGGGGAGAGAAAAAGAAAAAAGTGCACATCAGAGAACAAAAGAAAACTTGAACAGAAAAGCAGAATAATTTTGAAAACTAGTTCTTAGCTATATAGGTTTTTTTTTTTTAAAGTATGCAGTATGAAATGGAAGTTCTTGGTTTTATATTAAATATGTTGTGCTGTACACATGAAAATGCTCTTTAAAAATCTTCAAAATGAACATAAAATTTTTTAAAACTATGCACAAAGAGATTATTTATGAGAGGGGAGTAAAGCCTTTAAATTGGCTTTTGAGACAGCAAGGTGGCAGACCGGCTAGTTGCAGGGCTTGTATTCAGAAGACCGGAGTTCAGATCCAGCTTAGACACTTGTTAGTTGTATAATCATGGGCAAATCACTTAACTTGTTTGCCTCATTTCCTCAATGAAAAGAGGTATAATAGTATCACCTATTTAACAGGATTGCTGGGAGGATCCAATGAAATAATATTTGTAAAACTCTTTGCACAGTATCTGGCATATATTGGGTGCTTTATAAATATTATTTTCTCTTATCCCTTTTATTATACCAAGTTAAATGTAATTTAATTAAAATAAACACTAAATTTAACTTTCAAACAATTGTAATTGAGTAAAATAATTTGTGAATCACAACATAGTATTTTCACTCTTAATGGACTCTAATTTATAAGAAATCAAACCATTCTCCAAGTGATAAATGGTCAAAGGATATGAACAGACAATTCTCAGATGAAGAAATTGAAACTATTTATAGACATATGAAAATATGCTCCAAATCATTATCAATCAGAGAAATGCAAATTAAGACAACTCTGAGATACCACTACACACCTGTCAGATTGGCTAGAGTGACAGGGAAAGATAATGTGGAGGGGATGTGGGAAAACAGAGACACTGATACATTATTGGTGGAATTGTGAACCCATCCAGCCATTCTGGAGAGCAATTTGGAATTATGCTCAAAAAGTTATCAAACTG
The DNA here is from genome assembly GCA_016696395.1 of Antechinus stuartii. Classification (NCBI taxonomy): domain Eukaryota; kingdom Metazoa; phylum Chordata; class Mammalia; order Dasyuromorphia; family Dasyuridae; genus Antechinus; species Antechinus stuartii. Next base: position 18,163,805 of record MU174308.1, on the reverse strand, counting down.
TGTATACCCTTTGATCCAGCAGTGTTTCTCCTGGGCTTATACCCCAAAGAGATACTGAAGAAGGGAAAGGGACCTGTATGTGCCAAAATGTTTGTGGCAGCCCTGTTTGGAGTGGCTAGAAGCTGGAAAATGAATGGATGCCCATCAATTGGAGAATGGTTGAGTAAATTGTGGTATATGAATGTTATGGAATATTATTTTTCTGTAAGGAATGAGCAGCAGGATGAATACAGAGAGGACTGGCGAGACTTACATGAACTGATGCTAAGTGAAATGAGCAGAACCAGGAGATCATTATATACCTCAACAATGATACTATTTGAGGATGTATTCTGATGGAAGTGGATCTCTTCGATAAAGAGAGCTAATTCAGTTTCAATTGATCAAAGATGGGCAGAAGCAGCTACACCCAAAGAAAGAACACTGGGAGATGAATATAAACTGCTTGCATTTTTGTTTTTCTTCCCGGATTATTTATACTTTCTGAATTCAATTCTCCCTGTGCAACAAGAAAACTGTTCGGTTCTGCACACGTATATTGTATCCAGGATATACTGTAACCTATTCAACATGTAAAGGATTGCTTGCCATCTGGGGGAGGGGGTGGAGGGAAGGAGGGGAAAAATCGGAACAGAAGTGAATGCAAGGGATAATGTTGTAAAAAATTACCCTGGCATGAGTTCTATCAATAAAAAGTTATTTTAAAAAATAGTATTTTCACTCTTGTTATTTTTTGCATTTTGTTGTCTTTCTCATTTTTTTCCTTTTTAATCTGATTTTTCTTGTGCAGCATAATTGTGGAAATATGTATAAAAAGAATTGCACGTTTGACATATTGGATTGCTAACTAGAGAAGGTGATGAAGGAAGGGAAGGAAAAAAATTTGTAATACAGAGTTTTGCAAGGTTGAATGTTGTAAACTATCTTTGCATATGTTTTGATAATAAAAAGCTATTATTTAAAATAAAATTAAAAAGGAAAACTTGACCATGTATTAGGGCATAAAAACCTCACAATCAAAACTAGAAAGAAATGTTAACTGCATTCTTTTTGGATCATAGTGCAATAAAAGTTACGTTCAACAAGGGTCAGTTAAAAGATAGATTAAAAATTAATGGGAAATTAATCTAATCTTAAAACAGTAAGTGGGTCAAAGAACAAATCACATTCAGGCCATTTCCAATGGTCTTGTGATGAAGAGAACCATCTATACCCAAAGAGAAGACTATGGGGACTGAGTGTGGATCACAACATACTAATTTTCACTTTTATTGTTGGCTTGCTTGCATCTTATTTTTTTTTCTCATTTTCCTTTTTTAATCTGATTTTTTAAAAGTTTTTTTTTTATTAAAGTTTTTTATTTACAAAACACATGCATGGGTAATTTTTGAACATTGACCCTTGCAAAACCTTTTGTTCAAAATGTTCCCCTCCTTCCCCCTACCTCCTTCCCTAGATGGCAGGTAGTCCAATACATGTTAAATATGTTAAATCCAATATATGTATACATATTTATAGTTATCTTGCTGCACAAGGAGAATCAGATTAAGAAGGAAGAAAAGAACTGAGAAAAAACAAAATGCAAGCAAATAACAGAGTGAGAATGCTATGTTGTGGTCTACACTCAGTTCCCATGGATCTCATGCTAGGTGTATTTGGCTTTCCTTATCATTGAACATTGTAATATACTTTGAACCATCTCATTGTTGAAGAGAGCCACGTCCATCATAATTGATCGTCATATAGTCTTGTTGCCATGTATAATAATCTCCTGGTTCTGCTCATTTCACTCAGCGTCAGTTCATGTAAGTCATTCCAGGCCTCTCTGAAATCATATTCCTGATCATTTCTTACAAAACGATAATATTCCATAACATTCATATACCATAACTTATTCAGCCATTCTCCAACTGATGGGCATCCATTCAGTTTCCAGTATCTTGCCACTACAAAGTGGGCTGCCACAAACATTTTTGCACATGTTTCCCTCCTTTAAGATCTTTTTGGGATATAATCCCAGTAGAAACACTGCCAGATCAAAAGGTATACACAGTTTGATAACTCTTTGAGCATAGTTCCAAATTGCTCTCCAGAATGGTGGAATCCATTCACAGTTCCACCAACAATGTATGATCTGACTTTTCTTGTGCAGCATAATTGTGTGTGTGTGGGAATATATATATATATAAAATATGTGTGTGTGTGTATGTGTGTATAAGAATACTACCTGCTTAACATATATTGGATTACTTGTCATCTAGGGTAAGGGGTGGGGGGAAGGGAAGGAAAAAAATTGGAACACAAGGTTTTGCAAAGGCGAATGTTGAAAATTATCTATCCGTATGTTTGAGAAATAAAAAGCTTTAATAAAAAAAGAACAAATCATCATCATAATAAATAATTTCATTAAAGTAAATGACAACAATGAGACAACATACCAAAATTTATGGAATGTAGCCAAAGAAGTACTTAGGGGAAAACTTACATCTTTAAATTCTTATATCAACAAAATAAAAAAAGACATCAATGAAGTAAGCATATAACTAAAAAAAAAAAACAAACTAGACAAAGAACAAATTAAAAATCCCCATTTGAGCACTAAGGTGAGATTATTTGATTTTTTTGTGTGTGTGTGTTGTGTTGTAATTTATTTTGTTTTATTTTATTTTGTTTTGTTTTGTTTTTGTTTTGTTTTGTTTTTAAACTTTTTATTGACAGAACCCATGCCAGGGTAATTTTTTACAGCATTATCCCTTGCACTCACTTCTGTTCCATCCCTCTACCCCCTCCCCCAGACGGCAAGCAGTCCTTTGTACATTAAATAGGTTACAGTATATCCTAGATACAATATATGTGTGCAGAACCGAACAGTTCTCTTGTTGCACAGGGAGAATTGGATTCAGAAGGTATAAATAACCCGGGAAGAAAAATAAAAATGCAAGCAGTTTATATTCATTTCCCAGTGTTCTTTCTTTGGGTGTAGCTGCTTCTGTCCATCCTTGATCAATTAAAACTGAGTTAAATCTCTTTATCGAAGAGATCCACTTCCATCAGAATACATCCTCAAACAGTATCATTGTTGAGGTATATAATGATCTCCTGGTTCTGCTCATTTCACTTAGCATCAGTTCATGTAAGTCTCGCCAGTCCTCTCTGTATTCATCTTGCTGGTCATTTCTTACAGAACAATAATATTCCATAACATTCATATACCACAATTTACTCAACCATTCTCCAATTGATGGGCATCCATTCATTTTCTACCTTCTAGCCACTACAAGGTGAGATTATTTGAAAGTAAAAACAAAAACAAAAACTATTGAGCTAATAAGCAATCTAGAAGCTGATTTTATGAGGAGCGATACAACAATAAGATAAGAAATTGTTAATTTGATTAAAAAAGAAGAAAACCAACTATCCAGTACCAAAAAGGAAAACAGCAAAATCACCACCAATGAAGAAGAATTTAAGAAATTAAGCCATATTTTGCCCAATTATATGCCCATAAATCTGATAATCTGAGTTAATTGATGAATATTTATGAAAATACAAATTACCCTGATTAACAGATCAGGAAATAGAATGCCTCAATAACCTCATCTTAGGAAAAAAATACTGAACAAGTCATTAATGAACTTTTTAAGAAAAAAATCTCCAGGGCCAGATGGGTTTACAAGGGAATTCTATCAAACATTTAAAGGACAACTGATTCCAATACTATATAAAGTATTTGGAAAAATAGGTGAAGAAAGAATCCTACTCCTTTTATGACACAACTATGGTGTTGATATCTAAATCAGAAAAAACTAAAACAGAAAAAGAAAATAGACCAACCTCTCTATTTCTTATCCAATTGTTTTGTAATATACTTTGAGATCTGGTATTGCTAGACCCTGTTTTTTCACATTTTAAAAATTATTATTGATTCCCTTTAAAATCTTGACCTTTTGTTTCTCCGGATGAATTTTATTATTTTTTTCTAGTTCTGTGATGTAAATTTTTGACAGTTTGGAAAGTTGTTAAGTAAGTAAATTAATTTAGGTAGCATTATAATTTTTATTATTTTGATTCTGCCTACCCATAATCAACCTTTTTCTATTTGTTTATATCTGTCTTTATTTGTATGAAGGGTTTTTTGTAATTGTGTCTATACAGTTTCTGTGTATCTTGGTAAATAAGCTCTTAAATATTTAATACTCTGTAGTTATTTTAAGTGGAATTTTTCTTTCTCTTTTTATTGTTTTTTTTTTTTCCTTTTGGTAATATATAGCAAAGCTGATGATTTGTGTGAGTTTGTTTTATATCTTGCAACTCGACTAAAGTTTTCATTGTTTGAACTAATTTTTTAGTTGAGTCTACAATTCTCTATAGAATTCCTTCAGTGCCATCTGCAAAATGTGATAGTTTATTTCCTCATTGCTTATTCTGATCTCTTCAATTTCTTTTTCTTCTCTTTTTGCCATAGCTAGCATTTCTAGTACAATATTGAAGAATAATGGTGATAATGGAAATCCTTGCTTCACTCCTAATCTTATTAGAAAGCCTCCTAATTTATTTTGATTACAGATAATACTCTTGGATTTTGGTATATACTCTATATCTGTGTGGGACAATGACCCTTGCCCAAATTGAAACCAAAGACTCTCAAGCTAGGAGACAAAAAGGACTCCTGAGGAAGGGCAGCTCCCTATCAGGTCCTTATAGGAGTGTGTTGTGTAGAAAGTGGTTATGTAGTCCTAGCGCAGAATTTCCCCATCCCCTTCTGACCTTTTCTCCCATTGGCTGGGGGTTCAGGCTGACAATCTAAACAGGGAGATCTACCTAGAGACAAAGAATAAGGAAGCTATGATACTAGCCAATGACATAATATCGCTTTTGGCTATAGCACAGCTTGTTATTGCAAGGCTTCAAGTTATAAGTAGGGTATAGATCTGGGCCACATTCTTATGAAAATGTCTAACTCAATTCATCCCACTCATATCACTTTGAGAAAAGCTTCATTTATTCCTATGCTTTTTAATGTTCTTTTAATAGAATAGACGTATTTTTTTTAAATTTCTACATATAATGATACAATCACATAATTTTTGTTTTTCTTATTGATGTAGTCATTTGTGCTTATAGTTTTCCTAAAATTGAAGCAGCCCTGCACTCCTGGCATAAATCCATTGTGGTCATATTTCTATGATCTTTGATCTCCTTGCTATTATTTTTAAAAATAATTTTTACAACAATATTTATTAGGAAAATTGATCTATAGTCCTCTTTCTCTTTTTCTCTCCCTAGTTTAGGCTTTAAAACCATATTTGTATCATGGAAGGAATTTGGTATGATTTTTTTTTCAAAGTTTATATAATATTGGAATTAATTTTTTTTCAATATTTGGTAGAATTTGATGGTAAATCCAACTGGTCCTGGAAGGGTTTTTTGGTTGTTGTTGTTGTTGTTTTGTTTTTGTTGTTTTTAGGAAGCTCATTTGTGGCTTCTTTAAATTCTTTTTCTAAGATATGGATATTTAAATAATCAATTTCCTTTTCTTGTTAATCTGGGCAATTTGTGTTTTTATAAATATTCATTTCATGTAGTTTGTTTAATTGGGATGTAATCAGGAAAAATAATAATTGCTTTAATTTCATCTTCATAAGTATGAATTTTTAATATTGGTAATTTAGTTTTCTACTTTCTTTTTGAAGTAAAATTAACCAATGGTTTAATTTATTGTTTTTTTTTCCATAAATAGATATGTTTTACTTACTAATCCATTTATTTTACTTTGAATTTTATTAAGCTTTCCTTTCATTTTAAAGATTTCCATTTTGGTGTTTAATTGGGAAAAGGAGTTAATTTGTTCTTTTTATAAATTTTTTTTTTGGTTGCTTGCCCAGATAATTGATCTTTCCTTTTTCTCTTTTATTGATATATTTAGAATATCAGTTTCCTCCTAAGTACATAGAAATTTTAGTATGTTGTCTCATTGTTGTCATTATCTTTAATGAAATTATTGAAGGTATCTATGATTTGTTCTTTGACCTACTTATTCTTTAGAATTAAATGATTTAGTCTTCAGTTAATTTCTAATCTACACTTCAAAGGTCCTTGGTTGAAGTTAATGTTTATTGCATCATGGGTTCCAAAAAAGATTGCATTTAATATTTCTGCATTTCTCTTTGTGAGGTTTTTGTACCTTAATACATGGTCAATTTTTGAAGGTGTCATGCATAGTTGAGCATAAGCATACTCCTTTGTGTTTCCATTCTGTTTTTCTCCAGAGGTCTGTAATATCTAACTTTTTAAAAGTTCTATTCATCTCCTTAACTTCTTGAATATTTATTTTATTATTAGATTTATCTAGGTCTCAGAGGATTTGAGCATTCTAGTATAATTTTGCCAAATATTTTCTTCTGTAACTCATTTAACTTTTCCTTCAAGAATGTGGATCTTATTTATGTTTGATATATATGTATCAGTATTGATATTAATTTATTAGCTATGCTACCTTTTAGCAAAATGTTTTAATTTGGTCTGTTTTTACTTTCGCTTTGTCTCAGATCATCATTGCTACCTCTGCCTATTTTATTTCAACTGAAGCATCTAGATTCTGCTCCAGCTATGTTCTTCTGTTTCAAATGTGCCTTTTGTAATCAATATTTTGTAAGATTGTGGTTTCTAATACATTCTTCTATCATCTTCTGTTTTATGGATGAGTCATGTTACTCATATTCACAGTTATGATTGCTATATATTTCCCTCCATCCTCTTTTTATCCTTTTTTTTTTTATTATTATTCTTTCCCTTCCTTAAAAGTCAGTTTTGCTTCTGATCACTGCCTCTCTTAATCAACCCTTCCTCTTATCACCTCCCCCTCTCCTTTTCCTCTTAGCCCCTTCCTCTCCTATGGCAAGGTCTTCCACTGCATCCTGAGGTATTGCTTGCTAGCTGTCCTGATTTTTGTTTCGCCATTGGACTTTAATGACTCTGGAAGAGTGAGGCTGATGACTTTGTGAAAATTATGCCTTACAGCCCTCTTTGTAGTGGCCAGAAACTGGAAACTGAGTGAATGCCCATCAATTGGAGAATGGCTGAATAAATTGTGGTATATGAATGTTATGGAATATTATTGTTTGGTAACAAATGACCAGCAGGAGGATTTCAGAAAGGCCTGGAGAGACTTACATGAACTGATGATGAGTGAAATGAGCAGGACAGGAGATCATTATATACTTCAACAACAATACTATGTAATGATCAATTCTGATGGACATGGCTATCTTCAACAATGAGATGAACCAAATCAGTTCCAATAGAGCAGTAATGAATTGAACCAGCTACACCCAATGAAAGAACTCTGGGAAATAAGTATAAACCACTACATAGAATTCCCAATCCCTCTATTTTTGTCTGCCTGTATTTTTTATTTCCTTCGTAGGCTAATTGTATACTATTTCAAAGTCAGATTCTTTTTGTACAGCAAAATAACTGTTTGGACATGTATACATATATTGTATTTAACTTATACTTCAACATATTTAACATGTATTGGTCAACTTTCCATCTGGGAAAAGGAGTGGGGGGAAGGAAGGGAAAAGTTGGAACAAAAGGTTGGGCAATTGTCAATTCTGAAAAATTACCCATGCATATATCTTGTAAATAAAAAAAAAAAGAAAAGAAAAGAAAATATGCCTTACTTAAAACCATTTCATTGGCAAGCGAAGACATCATCAATTGACATCATTTGTCCTCATTGAAAATAATAATGTGTGACTCTAGGCAAGTATTACGCATGTGATCAAGGGTCCAAGACTCCTCCAAAACAACAAAAGTCTCCAGAGTGAGTGAAGGGGCATTTATTACGCTCCTGTGAGAAGTGGACATACATATACTTATAGTGGAGGAACCTGCTGGAACAGAAACTAGAGCATGCTTATATTAACCAAACCCCTCCCATATGCCACCCAATCTCTTCCCAGTCATTCCTGATTGATCAATATTTTCTTTCCACTTTCTTCAAGCTCTCTTAGATATGAGCTATCTCCATGTCATGTATCCCATGTTCAAAGATGGTGAAAAACTCCTATGGGCTGTATTGGTTAATATGTAATTAGCTATTAAGCATACTCATTCTCCATTTGCCTTTGCCAGGTCATTGACCCTGACTAATTTGAACCAGATCAAGATATGTGGTAAGACCGGTTTAAAAGGATATGGAGACTTATTTCTGATTGGTTGGATCCATCTGTTAAGCAATATTGTTCATTATTAACAGAATTCTTGGAATTTTAGCTCTCTGTGGAAAACAAACTGTTTTGTTACCTTATCCTGAAACCCCATCTACCACAACAAGTCATTTAAGTTCTCAGCTGCTGTTTTCTGATATATAAAATGGGTATAATACCCATTTCTTTGTAGGGTTGTTGTGTGAACTAAATAAAATCATTTATATAAGAAATTTGAAGACCTTAAAGCACTGTATAAATACTAGCTAGTTACTATTATCATTTCATTTTCAGCTGTAGGAGTAACTAAGATTATCAAGAACAGTGTCTTGCTAAGAGAGAAGAGGACCAAGACACTTTGGGAAATACTTATATAAAGAGATATTTAAAGAGAATGAGGAGCTAGGGAGGTGATTGAGACTGAGTTAGAATTTCAGAAAGAGTGAAATGCTTCAGAAGCTGATAGTGTAGGAAGAGGTGATTAATGGTGTCTCTGGTGACCTTATAAAGAGAAACTGTAAAATGATAGAAACCAGCCTGATTAGAAGACAAAGATAGGAGAAATAGGATGTAGAATATTAGTGCATCATTAAAGAGGAAAAGGGAAAGGAGGAAAGAAGGGTCAAACCGGAACAATTGAAGTCTAGATAAAAAGGAAAACTTGGGTAAGTACATCAGAGTCAAGAGACTAAAGGTTGTTCTAACAGCAAAGATTTCATTTATTTTGATCAGAAAAATGGAGAGGTAGGTAGAAAGTTGTAGTTGGTGAGTTGAATTTCAAAGTTCCAGAACTGACTTGGAAGTAGTATATTTCAGAGAATAGTGAGATCTAAGATAATATTAGTGGAAGTGGTTTGAATAAAGAATTTGAGGAAAGGGGACATTTTTATGGTAAGGGAGTTAATATGAGTATTGAATTACCTAAAGATGGCTAAGGCAAAGGATGTCATGCTAAAAATCTATGATGAAGAGAAACTGAGGCACAAAATTCTGAGCATTATTTATTAGCAAGACTAGCAGTTGCCAGTAATGGAGGTGAATCAGTGGTCCCTCAGTGACTAAAGATACACTTTACAATCAAGAGTTAGTTACATGATGTCCAGGGACCCAAACTAAACTAAGACAATTGATCTATAAGAAAAATGAAAAGTACGCTATATAGTACAGATTGGCAAGAGGGATCTCTAGAGTTCATAGCAACAGGGAAAACATAGAGTTGAAAATCCTGGAAAATCCTTTGACAGATACTACTTAACACCAGAGAGACCCAGTTGACATATCCATCACTTATCTTCCCTCTCTCAGAGATGCAACCTTTTGGATACATAAGCTCTTATACATTCTGCTGCTAAGGCCTGCAGTATTTAATTCTAACATAATTCATAAATATTAATTTCAATGATTAATAATCTAAATATTATAAGGGATAGGGTGGAAAGAGAAACAGTGACTTTATACCTTTATACCTAACTTTATACCTAAGCTAATTGAAGAATTTAAAAAAATAACCTGGAGTTCAGTAGATGACAACTAAAATATGGAAAGGTGTCAATATGAGTAGCTTATGCACTCATTGACTTTCTGTAATCTCATTGTTAATATTTTATTTAAGATTTTTGCATCAATATTCAATATGGAAATTGGTCTATAATTTTTTTTCTCTGTTTTCATCCTACCTGGTTTAGCTATTAGCGCCATATCTGTGTCATAAAAGAAATTTGATAGGATTCCTTCTTTCCCTATTTTTTCAAATAGTTTATATAGTATTGGAATTAATTGTTCTTTGAATGTTTGGTAGAATTCACATGTAAATCCATCTGATCCTGGAGATTTTTTCTTAGGGAGTTGATTAATAGTTTGTTCTATTTCCTTTTCTAAAATGGGACTATTTAAATAATATATTTCCTCTTCTGTTAACCTGGGCAATCTATATTTTTGTATATATTCCTCCATTTCATTTAGATAATCAAATTTATTGGTATATAGTTGGGCAAAATAACTACTATTGCTCTAACTTCCTCTTCATTGGTAAAAAATTCTCCCTTTTCATTTTTGAGACTATTTGATTTTCTTCTTTTCTTTTTCTAATCAAATTAACTAAAGGTTTATCTATTTTGTTGGGTTTTTTTTTTCATAAAACTAACTCTTAGCAGGACCAGAAGATCATCATATACTTCAATAACAATACTATATGATAATCAATTCTGATGGATGTGGCCCTCTTCAAGAATGAAATGAACCAAATCAGTTCCAACAGAGCGGTAATGAACTGAACCAGCTACACCCAGAGAAAGAACTCTGGGAGATGACTATGAACCACTACATAGAATTCCCAATCCTATGGGATTCTATTTTTGCCTGCCTACATTTTTGATTTCCTTCACAGGCTAATGGTACACTATTTCAAAGTCCGACTCTTTTTACAGCAAAATAACTGTTTGGACACTTACACATATATTGTATTTAACTTATACTTTAACATATTTAACATGTATTGGTCAACCTGCCATCTGGGGAAAGGGATGAGGGAAGGAGGGAAAAAGTTGGAACAAAAGGATTTGCAACTATCAATGCTGAAAAATTACTTATGCATGTATCTTGTAAATAAAAAGCTATAATAATTTTTTTTAAAAAGAATTTTAAAATAACAAAAAAACCCTTAATTTTATTTATTAATTCAATAGTTTTCTTATTTTCAGTTTTATTAATCTCACCTTTTATTTTCAGAATTTCAAATTTGGTATTTAATTAAGGGTTTAATTTATTCTTTTTCTAGCTTTTTTAGTTGTAAGCCCTGTTCATTGATCTTCTCTTTTTCTATTTTATGCAAGTAAGCACCTAGAAATATAAAATTTCCCTTTATAATTGCTTTACCTGCATCCCATACATTTTGGTATGTTGTCTCATTACTATCATTCTCTTGGATGAAATTACTGAGTGTGTCTATGATTTGCTGTTTCACCCATTCATTCTTTATGATTAGATTATTTAATTTTCAATTAACTTTTGTTCTATTTTCTTCTGGCCTTATATTGCATGTGATCTTTATTGCATCATGATCTTTAAAAATGCATTTACTATTTCTGCCTTTCTGAATTTGATTTTGAGGTTTTTATGTCTTAATACATGGTCAATTTTTATATAAGTTTCATGAACTGCTGAGAAAAAAAGTAAACTCCTTTCTGTCTCCATTCAATTTTCTCCAAAGATCTATCATACCTAACTTTTTTTTAAAAAAAAAACATTTCTTGTTACCTCCTTAACTACTTTCATGTTTATTTTGTGATTCAATTTATCTAGATCTGAGAGAGCAAGGTTGAGATCCCAGACTAATACAGTTTTCCTGTCTATTTCTTTTTACATCTCTCTTAACTTCTCCTCTAGGAATGTGGATGCTAAACCATTTGGTACATATATGTTTAGTATTGATATTACTTCATTATCTATGGGACCCTTTAATAAAATATAGTTTCCTTCCTTATCTCTTTTAACTAGATCTATCTTTGCTTTTACTGATCCAAGATCAGGATTGCTACCCCTGCTTTTTTTTACTTCACCTAAAGCATAATAGATTCTGTTCTAGCCCTTTACATTCACTCTGTATGTATCACTATACTTTAAATGTGTTTCTTGTAAACAACATATTTTATGGGAGAGTTCATCCCATTCACACTCACAGTTAAAAGAATTCTGTATTTCCTGCCTTCTTATTTAACCTAAGTTATGCTTTTCCCTTTACTTTCCTCCTTCCCTCCTCCCCAGTATTTTGCTTTTGATGACCACTCCCTCAAACAGCCCTCCCTCTTTAGCGCCTCTTCCTCCTTTTTTACACCTTTCCCCTAATACTTCTGTTTTCCCTTCTATTAGTCTTACTCTTTCTTTTCCCCTTTCTCTCCTACTTCTCTATAAGGTGAGACAAGTTTCTCTGTGAAACCAAATATGTCTGATATTTTCTGTTTAAGCCAAATCTAATGAGAGTAAGAATCACACAATACTCATCCCCCTCCCTTTTCCCCTTCAATTATAATAGGTTTTCTTTGCCTCTTTGTGATATGTAATTTCCCTTATTTTACCTCCTTTTCCCTCTTTTTCCAGTACGATCCTCTTTCCACCACTAGTTTCTTTCACCTCAAGTTTCTTTTTCATATTGTCATAATAAAATGAAATTATACCCACATTCTCTAAGTATACCCATAAGTATAGTTCTCAAGAGTTCTTTTTTTCTTCTTCTTTTTTTTAACCTTTTTATGTTTTTCTTGAGTTTTGTGTTTGGAGATCAAATTTTTGTTTAGTTCTGGTCTTTTCATTTGAAATAGGTGAAATTCATTTGTCATTGAATGTCCATCTTCTTCCTCAAAGTTAATCCTCATTTTAGCTGGATAGTATATTCTTGGCTTTAATCTAAGTTCCTCTGCCTTTCAGAATATCAGATTCCAGGCCCTTCAATGCTGCTAGGTCCTGGGTAATCCTAATTGTGACTCCTCAGTATTTAAATTGTTTCTTTCTGGCTGGTTGTAATATCTTTTCCTTGGTGTGATAATTCTGAAATTTAGCCACAATATTCCTTGGGGATTTAATTTTTGGGTCTCTTTCAGGAGATGATTGGTGAATTCATTCAATGGCTATTTTACCTTCTGATTCTAAAATATCAGGACAGTTTTCCCTTATAATTTCTTATAAGATAACGAATGTCTAGGTTCTTTTTTTCATCCTGGCTTTCAGGAAGCCCAATAATCCTTAGATTGTCTCTCCTAGATCTATTTTCCATGTCAGTTGTTTTTCCTAGGAGGTATTTCATATTCTATTTATTTATTTATTTATTTATTTATTTTGGTTTTTGTTTGATTCTTGAAGTCTTATTGAACCATTTACTTCCATTTGTATTTTCTAATTTTCTAATTGTAATTTCTAAAATGTAATTCTAATTTTTAGTGTATTATTTTCTTGTTACCTTTTTTTAAGATAACTTTGTAATTGGCCAATTGAATTGTTTTGTTCATTGAATTTTTTTTTTTCATTTCACAAATTTTGCTTTTCAATGAGTTGATATCTTTTTCATATCTATTATTATTATTATATTATATGCTTTTCCCATTCCTTCTTGCAATCATCTCATTTCCTTTCCCTATTTTTCTTCTAACTCTCTTTGAAGATCCATTATGCAATCTTCCAAGAAAGCCTTGTGAAATGTGGACCAGCTCATATCTTCCTTTGTGGCTTCATCTGGAGTTGTTTTGTGTTGGGGTCCTCAACTAGTGCAGACCTGCTGACACCAACTGGTATCTGAGTACTTACCCACAATTATCATTGCCCCTACAACCCTTAGAAGATGGACATCTCCGGGATACAACAGACTAGTTCTGATACCCTTAATGAAGTTAGAGAAGCTTTATTGGTTGGTTACATCATCTTGTTTCTCTTCCTGCTTCCTCTCTCTCCCTCTGCTGACCTGTTCTTATACCCCTCTCATCTCCCCTGCCAACGTGCCCCAACAACAAGTATGTGTTTAGCTTGTGTATCCAGAAGCCCAACTCCTGAGACGGTGGGGACAATCTCGATTTGGTGCAAGCTCAATGCCTGTCCTGGAGTGTCTACAAGGTGTGTATCCTGGACCTTTAGCCAGTGAGGCAGAACTCACACCGGAGGCCTCAACATCCATTCCCAAGAGTGAGCTGACTAAAATCCAACCAGCCAAAGACCACAAGGGTCAAGTTTACACAAGACTTATCTTTGCACAGACTTGTTGCCTATGCAAATGTGGCATTGTGTGTAAGATACACAATGAAGGATCTCAAGATTAATGTGGACTCTTGTTATTCTGTTCCCTAGCATTCTTGTTGCTAGGTTCCCTAACAGCTTTGCCTTAGGAAACTCGGGATTTGAGATCTGTTCTTTTCTCTCTCCATAAAAGTTGTCTATGATAAGAGTTCTTTTTGGTTTTTTATTCATATTTTTAAGGCTTGAGATCTGTCCAATGCAAAGGAGAGACGGTTGCTTTAATTTGCCCTGAAGCAATTCAACTAATTGATTTCAGGTGCTTGGTAATTCAGGCCAGTCCAGCATTCTTCCAGTGCTCAGTGGTTTACAATTTGCCTTTTGTAGCAAATCTGCCAAATCATCTGCATGCAATCAGGACAGAATAGCCTAAGAGGATCAGAGAAGATTCTAAGGTGTGTGAAAGCTACAATGCTCTCACTCTTCGCCTCAGCTTCTTGCCCCAGGCTCCCTGTGTTGTGGTCTGGGCTTGGCAGATTATCCTCCACCTTATTTGAAACAGACCTGTTCTGAAGTTATTCCAAGGTATCTTCTTTTGAGAATGTTCTGTACTCTGATTATTTGTGGGTCCTTTGATTCCAAAACCATTTTAGAGGCTTAATCTGCTGTTGGTTTGAGAGAAGATCAGAGGAGGTCACAGAAAGTCATGTCTGCTCTCTGCCATCATGGCTCCCCCTCCCCCCCCCCTCTAAAAAGCCTCTACCTGTGGGAGAGAGATTTGACTACATTGGTCAAGAACTTCAGTGATTGATATTTAATTTCAATGTTATAATCTTTGCTCTTAATTTGGGCTTAAAAAATAAAAAGCAAGTGTCTCATAGCTGATTTTGTATCCTGGCTAGGTTTATTTGCTGGATGAATGTAAAGGTCTCTGCCAAGGACCATTCGGATATTTATAAAATCATTTACATCCAAAATTATCAATTAAATAAAAAAAATTATCAATTTAAAACTTTTCAGTTCAAAGCAATTGTTTTGGCAGGGCCAGACCAAATAATTTCATCAACCTTATATAATCTTCAGGCCTAACATTCTCCACTTTTGGCTTAAAGAAGCAAACTGAGCTATGTTGTTGGGAGCTTTGTTTTGAATGGTAACACAAAACCTGAGTGAATGAATAACTGGCTAGTCTGGTTCTACCATTAAAGTGGTATAGTCACCAAACAAACAAAAAACATATGATCATCTCAATAGATGCAGAAAAAGCATTTGATAAAATCCAACATCCATTCCTAATAAGAACACTTGAGAGCATAGGAATAAATGGACTTTTCCTTAAAATAGTCAGGAGCATATATTTAAAACCATCAGTAAGCATCATATGCAATGGGGAAAAACTGGAACCTTTCCCAGTAAGATCTGGAGTGAAGCAAGGTTGCCCTCTATCACCATTATTATTTAATATCGTATTAGAAACACTAGCCTCGGCGATAAGAGTCGAGAAAGATATTAAAGGAATTAGAGTAGGCAATGAGGAAACCAAACTATAACTCTTTGCAGATGATATGATGGTATACCTAGAGAACCCCAGAGATTCTACTAAAAAGCTATTAGAAATAATTCATAATTTTAGCAAAGTAGCTGGCTACAAAATAAATCC
>MU174308.1:18066484-18093217 GCA_016696395.1 Antechinus stuartii | reverse complement strand
TGAGTAGGAGATGGAAGTCCAGGATGAAGAGTTTCCATAGTTTCCACCTGTTCATTTACTTTTCTTAAATCAGTCATCATCCTCCATTTTCCAAATTTCTTTTTTACAAAAAATACAAGGGAATTCCAAGGACTTAGAAAAAGTTGTAAGTGTCCTTGGTCAAGTTGCTCCTGTACTATATCTAATAAACTAAGAGTTATTCAGGAATTGGCAAATGTTAACACAAGGTAGAAGAAAAAGTGGGGAAAGAAATGAGAGTGAGCGAGAGAATTATGAAAGAAAGGAGTCAACTTGGACAAAGAAAATAATTCCTTAAAAATTGCAATTGCCTAAAAAGGAAAGAAAAAAGTTAATTGGAAGAAAATAACTGGTTAAAAGTTAGTGGAAGCTAATGACTCTACAAGATATCAAGAATCAATCAAACACATGAAAAAAGAGAAGAATGTGCAAAATGTCTCATGGGAAAAACAAGTGTCCTTGAAAGTAAATCTAGGAGAAACAATGTCTCAATCATTGAACTGCCTGAAAGTCATAATGAAAAGTACGACCTGAATGGTATCTTTCAAGGAAATATGCCCTGACATCCTGGAATCATAGAGTAAAATAGGCATTGAAAGAATCCATTGATCATCTTAGGAAAGAATTCCCAAAATAAAAATTCCAAGGAACATTATAAACAAATTTAAAAACTATAAGATCAAGGAAAAATAACTACAAGCGGCCAGAAAGAAACAATTTGAATTATCAGGAAACCACCATCAGGATTACACAGGACTTAGCAGTTGCAACATTAAAAGACCAAAGGTCATAGAACATGATATTCCAGAAGGCAAAGGACCTAGGATTACAACCAAGAATCAATTATCTGTTGAAATTAACATAATACATCAAGGGAAGAAAAAAATTCATTCAATAAAATGGAAATATTTCAAGCTTTCCTAACGAGAACACCAGAACTAAGTCAAAAGCTTGATTTCCAATATCAAGACCCAAGAGAAGTATAAACAAATAAAAGGGAGAAAGAAAACATAAGGGATTCAAGAAAATGAAACTGTTTACATTCCTACATACGAAGATAATACTTATAATTCCTAAAAGTTTCACTACTAATAGTGCAGCTAGAGGAATAGATGCAGGGTACAAGTATAAGGTGAATTTGAGGGAATGTCATTAAAAAATGAAGGAATTATTAAGAGTATACCATGTGCAGAAGAAAGAGAGAGGTGGAATGAAGTAAATTATTTCATATGATGAGTATGAAAGAACTATTACAGTGAAAGGGAAGATAGGAGGGTAGGCAATGGACACTGCTTGAAGCTTATTTTTTTTAAATCAATATTAGTTCAAAGAATGGAATAATATAGGGAATCAGTTGAATGTAGAATTCTATCTTGATTGACAGGGAAATGGACAGGAAGGAGATTAAGTGAAGGAACTGAAAGGAGGACAGATTGGGGGAGATTGTAGATAGAAGTAACACACTGGAGACAAGGGAAAGCGGGAAAGAAGAGAGGACAAAAAGCAAAAAAATAGGATGGAGGGAGAGACACAGTTATCATAACTATGAATGTGAGATAAACTCCTATAAAACAGAAGTAGATATAGCAGAGTGAATCAAAAACCAGAATTGTATAATGTGTTGTTTATAAGAAATACACTTGAAGCAGAGAGACACAGAGGAAAGGAAAGGGGATAGAACAGAATATATTATATTTTAGCTGAAGTAAAAAAAAAAAAAAAAGCAGGAGTAGCAATCCTGATTTCAAAGGAAAAACAAAAATAGACTTAACTAAAAGAGATAAAGAAGGAAATTACATCTTACTAAAAAGATGCCATAGTCAGTGAAGTGATATCAATACTATACATAAAAAACCAAATGGTGTAGCATTTAAATTCTTAAAGGAGAAGTTAAGTGAGTTATAACAAGAAAAAGACAGCAACACTATATAGGTGAGGGACCTCAAGTGTCCCCTCTCAAAACTCAATAAATCCAACTGGAAAAAAACCCAAAAGTTAAATATGACAGATCTTTGGAGAAAATTGAATAGGAACAGAAAGGAATATATATTTTTCTCAGTGGTAAATAGTACCTATACAAAAATAGACCTCTCATAATGGCTAAGATGACAGGAAAAGATAATGATAAATGTTAGAGGAGATGTGGTAAAACCGGGACACTAATATATTGTTGATGGAATTGTTTGTGATCCAACTGTTCTGGAAAGCAACTTGGAACTATGCCAAAAGGTCTATAAAATTGTGCATATCCTTTGATCCATCAGTGTCTCTAATAGGCCTGTATCCTCAAAAAAAATCATAAAAAAGGAAAAAAGACCCACAGGTGCAAAAATATCTGTAGCAGCCCTTTTTGTAGTGGCAAGAAACTAGAAACTAAGTGAATATCTATCAAGTATAAGGATTAGCAAGATGATTTCAGAAAGGCCTAGAGAGACTTATGTGAAGTGATGCTAAGTGAAGTGAGCAGAATCAATAGATCATTGTACATAGCAACAGCAAGATTATATGATGATCAATTCCGATGGACGTGGCTCTTTCCAATGATCTTGTGATGAAGAGAATCATCTGTACCCAAAGAGAAGACTATGGGGACTGAGTATGGATCACAACATAGTATTTTCACTTTTGTTGTTGTTTGCTTGCATTTTTTTTTCTTTCTCATTTTTTTCCTTTTTGATCTGATTTTTTTGTATAACATGATAATTGTGGAAAAATGTATAGAAGAATTGCACATATTTAACAAATATTAGATTGCTAACTCTCTAGAGGAGATGGTGGGGAAAAGGAAGGAGAAAATTTGAAATACAAAGTTTTGCAAAGCTGAATATTGTAAACTACCTTTGCATATATTTTGATAATAAAAAGCTATTTAAAATAAAATAAAAAAAAAGAAAAATTGACCATGTATTAGGGCATAAAAACCTCACAATCAAAACAAGTTAAGAAACATTAACTGCATTCTTTTTGGATCATAATGCAATAAAAGTTACATTCAACAAGGGTTAATGAAAAGATAGATTAAAAATTAATGGGAAACTAAATAATCTAATCTTAAACATTAAGTGGGTCAAAGAACAAATCATATTCATGCCAGTTCCAATGGTTTTGTGATGAAGAGAGCCATCTGTACCCAAAGAGAGGACTATAGGGACTGAGTGTGGATTACAACATAGTATTTTCACTTTTTTTATTGTTGTTTGTTTGCATTTTGTTTTCTTTCTCATTTTTTTTTCCTTTTTTGATCTGATATTTCTTGTGCAGCACAATTGTGGAAATATATGTATAGAAGAATAGCATATTCTTAACATATATTGAATTACTTGACATCTGGGGTAGGGAGTGGGAAGAAGAGAAAGAAAAAAATTGGAACACAAGGTTTTACAAAAGTGAATGCTGAAAATTATCTATGCATATATTTTAGAAATAAAAAGCTTTAATAAAAAATAACAAATCACAGAAACAAAAAATTTCATTATTTGAACAATGAAACAACATGCCAAAATTTATGGGATGCAGCCAAAGAAGTACTTAGGGGAAAACTTATGTCTTTAAATTCTTATATCAATAAAATTAAAAAAAAAAAAAAACAGATCAATGAATTAAGCATGTAACTAAAAAAAAAAAAAAAAAAAACTAGACAAAGTACAAATTAAAAGTCCCCATTTGAGCATCGAATTGGAAATATTGAAAATCAAAGGTGAGATTATTTGAAAGTAAACACAAAAACTATTGAACTAATAAGCAATCTAGGAGCTGATTTTATGGGGAAGAAATACAACAATAAGATAGATAAGACATTAGTTAACTTGATTTTTTTTTTTTTTTAATTTTTATTTTTTGCTGAGGCAGTTGGGGTTAGGTGACTCGCCCAGGGTCACACGGCTAGGAATTGTTAAGTATCTGAGGCTGGATTTGAACTCAGGTCCTCCTGACTTCAGGGCTGGTGCTTCATCCACTGTGCCACCTAGCCTCCCCAGTTAACTTGATTTAAAAAAAAAAAAACAAAAGAAAAAACTCAAATATCTAGTTCCAAAAGTGAAAACAGCAAAATCACCACCAATGAAGAAAAATTTAAAGAAATGATTAAGAAATATTTTGCCCAATATGTTCATAAATCTGATAATCTGAGTTAAATTGATGAATATTTATTAAAATATAAATTACCCAGATTAACAGATCAGGAAATAGAATGCCTCAATAACCCCATATTAGGGAAAAAATACTGAACAAGCCATTAATGAACTTTTTAAGGAAAAAAAATCTCACAAGTAAATTCTATCAAACATTTAAAGAACAATCGATTCCAATACTATATAAACTATTTGGAAAAATGGATGAAGAAAGCATCCTACCAAACTTCTTTTATGATACAAATATGGTGTTGATATCTAAACCAGAAAAAGAAAATTATAGACCAATTTTCCTAATGAATATTTACTTTATTTTAAGTTAATATTTTTATTTTAAAAGCTTTTTATTTTCAAAACATATATATAGATAATTTTTCAAAATTGACCCTTGCATAGCCTCGTGTTTCAGATTTTCCCCTCCTTCCCCCCACCCCTCCCCTAGATGGCAGACAATCCAATATATGTTATACATGTTAAAATATATGTTAAATCCAATATGTTAATCCAAATATTAAACATATTTATACAATTCTCTTGCTGCAAAAGAAAAATCAAATCAAAAAGGAAAGAAAATGAGTACAAAAACAAAATGCAAGCAAACAACAACAAAAAGAGTGAGAATATTATATTGTGATCCACATTCAGTTCCCACAGTCCTCTTTCTGGGTGTAGATGGCTCTCTTTGTCACAAGGCCATTGGAAGTGACCTGAATCATCTCATTGTTAGAAAGAGTCATGTTCATCAGAACTGATCATCATATAATCTTGCCATTGCCAAATACAATTATCTCTTGCTTCTACTCATTTCACTTAGCATCAGTTCATGTAAGTCTCTCCAGGCCTCTTGGAAATCATCCTGCTGATCATTTCTTATACAACATAAAACTCCATAACATTCATATACCATAACTCATTCAGCCATTCTCCAACTGATGAGCATCCACTCAATTTCCAGTTTATAGCCACTACAAAGAGGACTGCCAGAAACATTTTTGCACATGTGGATCCCTTTCCCTCCTTTAAGATCTCTTTGGGATATAAGCCTAGTTGTAACATTGCTGGATCAGAGAATATGCAGAGCTTGATAACTTTTTGAGCACAGTTCTATAATGTCCAGGATAGCTCTCTGGAGATCCTCAGGATCAGTCAGAGTCAGGATCAGTCAAAGTCATTGGTCTTAAGAAGTGAAAAAGGCAGGCAAGCTGCCATGCGGCTTATTAAAGATGAATCCTGGACTTTCGAGTTTGGAACCTGAAGTCTTCTCTCAGTGTGCTGAGGCAGAGAGACTCTGATCTCTCTCCCTCAGCCCTCCAATTCTTGCCTCCAATTATCTCACTACCACATATTCAGCAAGTGCCAGTCATCAGGAGAGCCATCACATTATCATATCATCTAAGTATATGCAACCGTTATCTCACAGTGAGTAGATAATTAGCCTTACTGTGCTCTGCTGTTTTAGATTCAAGTACACCTTTTCAGAGTTAGAGCCCTCTACACAGTTCCAAATTGCTCTCCATCCCCAATTCCACCAACAACGTATGTAATGAATATTTATGCAAAGTTTTAAAAACAAAATACTAGTAAGGCAACTACAGTCATATATTACAAGAAATATACATTATGACCAGCTGGGATTTATGCCAGGAATGCAGGGTTTGTCCAATATTAGGTAACTACCAATATAATTACCACATCAATAACAAAGCCAAAAGAAATCATATATCCCCATAGATGATGAAAAAGTTTTGATAAAGCACAGCACTGATTTCCTGTAAAATACAATAAAGGGCATAGGAATAAGGAGAGCATTCTTTGATAATAAGCAGTATCTATCTAAAACTATCAATAAGGATTATCTGTGATAGATATAAAATAGAAGCCTTCCCAATAATCAGGAGGTGAAGCAAAGATGCTCATTATTACCACTATCATTCACTGTGATACTAGAAACATTAGCTATGGCGATAAGAGAAGAAAAAAAAATTAAAGCAACTAGAATTGACAACGAGGAAACAAAGTTGTCACTCTTTGCAGATGATCTGATGATATACTTTTAGAACCCTAGAGAATTAACTAAAAAACTACTTGAAATAATTAAAAACTTTAGCAAAGTTGCAAGTAAAAGATAACTAACAAAGCCCATCAGCAAGAGATAGAAGGAGAATTCCACTTAAAATAACAGTAAACAATATAAATCATTTGGAAGTCTATCTGCTGAGACAAATGCAGGAACTATTATAAACATAATTATAAAATACTTTTCACACAAATAAAGTCGGATCTAAATAACTGGGAAAATAACATGTGATAATGGTGAAAGCAATATTATAAAAATTACAATTCTGCCTAAACTAATTTACTTATTCCATACCATGCTAACCAAAGCACCAAAATTTTATTTGATAGAGCTAGAAAAAATAACACCAAAATTTGGAAGAACAAAAGGTGAAGAATATCAAGAGAATCAATTAAAAAATGCAAAGGAAGGTGGCCTAGCAATATTGGATTTCAAACTATATTATAAAGCAAAAATCATCAAAATAATGGTGGATCAGTGAAACTGATTAGATATATAAAACACAGTAGCCAATGACTGTGTTTGATAAATCCAAAGATCTCAGCTTTTGGGATAAGAACTCACTATTTGATAAAAGCTACTAGGAAAACTGTAAAACAATAGGATACAAACTAGACCAAGATCTCATGTCACATTCCAAGATAAGGTCAAAATGAGTGTATGATTTAGTCATAAAGGGTGACACCATAAGCACACCAGAAGAGCAATGAATAGTCTAGTTGTCAGATCTGGAGGGAAGGGAAGGATTCATAATCAAAAAACAGAGAGCATTATAAAATGTAAAATAGATAATTTAGAATATAATAAAACAAAAAGCTTTTATACAAACAAAACCAATGCAACCAAGATTAGAAGGAAAGCAGAATGCTGGGAAACAATCTTTCTAGCAAGTATCTCTGATTAAGGCCCCATTTCTCAAATATATACAGAACTGAGTCAAATTTATAAGAATACAATCATTTCTCAATTGATAAATGGTCAAGGAATATGAACTGGCAGTTTTCAGATGAAGAAATTAAAGCTATCTATAGGCTTATGAAGAAGTACACTAAATTACCTTTGATTATATTTAGGTAAATTAACATAATTTTGAGATACCATCTCATAGCTATCATATTAGTGAATATGACAAAAAAGAAAAGTGATAAAAAAGGAAAGGATATGGGAAAATTGGGAGACTAATGCACTATTAGTAGAATTGTGAAATGATTCAACCATTCTGGAAAACAATTTGGAATTATACTTAAAGGGCAATCAAACTGTATATACCTTTTATCCACCACTACCTCTACTAAATCTCTATCCCAGATTATAAAAACAGGAAAAGGACCTACATGCACAAAAGTATTTATAGCAGCCCTTTTCATGATGGCAAAATGTTGGAAATCAAGGGGATGCTCATGAATTGGGGAATGATTGAATAAGCTGTGGTAGATGAATGCATTATAACTTTATTGTGCAATAAGCAATGATGAACAGGTATAGATTTTAGAAAAACCTGGAAAGCCTTGAATAAACTCATACAAAATGAAATGAAAAAAGCCAGGAAAACATTGTAGTATGAGAAACATTGTAATAACCAATAGCTCTTCTCAGAAACATAATGATACAAGACAAATATAAAAGACTCACAAAGGAAAATGCTATCCACATTCAGATGAAAGAACTGATGGATTCTGAATACAGATTACTTCAAAACCCTTAGGAATCATTGGATTCCCTGAGATGAAAAATTGTTGATAAAACTGTTACCGAACTTCAAAACTTGCAGGAATCATTGGATTCCCTAACACATGAAGTAATGGACAACAGATTGGTTTTGGACTATTTCTATGACTTATGGACATGTATAATTCCTCATGTGGATTCATGTTGTTTGTTATATCACTACTAGCCTGAGTTATATTACTATGTGCATATGTAACACCTCCTATGTTGATGGATTTATGTATACTTGTTTTAAGTGAGACTCTTCAGAAACCCGCTAACAAAATCTGTTTGACACCCCATTTCCCTTTGGTGGTTTCACCTCCCTTCCTGAGATGTCAGAGAAAGCGTGATCACCTCCTTTTTGGTGTTTTCACCCCCTTTTCTGAGAAGTCAGGTAAGGCATGATCACCTCCTTTTTGGGGTTCTCACCTCCCTGAGAAGTCAGGGAGGTGGTGACCATCTATGTTTAAAACAAAAGAAATCGGGAGATGTAAAGGGCAGGAACTTTGGAGAAATATACTTAAGGCTCAGTATGATTTTAATCCTACAACAAGGTGTTAATTCAGTGGAATTGATAAGACAATGGTTATCTAGTTTAGCATGTAAGTTATCTAGTTTAATATGACTGATTTAATCTTAACCAATTGATTAGTTGGTTCCCTAGTGATATGATGATTGGTTCATACTCAGTATACTGTAATGATGTAATTGTAATAAAGTATATAAACTGGGACAAACTCAGCCAGACACAAGACTTCAAGATAGAGACCTTCATGGTGGCTCTCCTGCCTCCTGCATTGAAATCAAGACTCATTCCAGAGGGCTTCCAGAAAGCTAGCCCTGGCCCCAGGCAAAGGAGACAGATTGTGAAGGGGATAATAAAGACTTTGGACTTTATCCCTGACTATCTAGGGGTGATTATTCTGCTGAAACAAAGGCAGGTCACCAAAGCTAAACCAGGATATTATACCAGCCAATGGGAGAAAAGATCGGAAAGGGGTGGAGGCTTCTGCATTAGGGTCCATATATATACTACTGCCATTTGCAGCTTGTACTTTGCTGGACTCTGCTGAGGACACCTTGTGTAGGATTAAACCAATCATACTGATTTCCTGCTCTTTATACAGATTGGAATATGTTTTTTTCCACTTTATTTTTTTGTGTTTTTTTCCATCTGTTTCTTTTTTCACAACTGGGACTAATATGGGAATATGTTTTACATGATAGCACATGTATAACTTATAGCAAATTGGCCATCATTTTTGGAAGAGAAGAGAGGGAGGGAGAAACATTTGGATCTCAAAATCTTGCAAAAATGAATGTTAAAAACTGTCTTCACCTGTAACTGGGAAAAAGATTAAATACTATTAAAATATTTTTTATTAAATTGCTTTCCTTTTTAAAAAAATTCAATTTTTGGTCCATGTTTCATAAAGTTTACTACTTGGATCCCTAAGATATCTTCTCATTTCTTTGGTTGCAAGCTTAGTCTTTATAATTTACAATATTTAATTGTTATATTATGTTGTTTCACCTTCTCCATTTATATATTTGTAATTATTATGTATTTTATTTTCTTGGCTATTCTTATTTCAATTTGCTGCATGTCTTCCTATGCTTCTTTTGTATTAATCATGTTTTTCATTTTTTTAAATTATCCCAGACTGTTCAAGTACCACAATTTGTTTTAACTATTTCCCAATTAACGGGCATTCGCTTTGTTTCTAGGTCTCTGCTATCACAAAAATGTTTATTTTGGAGGATATGGAGTCTTTTTTATTCATAGATTTCCTCAGGGGTACCCACATAATTTTGGAACCTTGGCATAAACCTGCTTACCTTTTTAGTAGGAGAGAGACCAAATTACATTATGGTAAATATTCAAGACTAAAGCAGGTTTTTTATGGACACCCAATTAGAGGATGACTTAAAAAATTTTTTTTCTATATGGATTCAGAGATCGTCTAGAAGATCCTCCAGAGGTTCCTCTGCCTGAAGGGTAAAGGATAAATAGTTTAATTAGCATCAGCAGAAAAACAGTTGCCAGGTGGCTTACGATTCCACCACAAGGGAGATAGACAATTCTAGATTTATGTTAAGTTCACCATTTGGCAGACTTCTATCTTAAGCAATTCCGTGTTATGAATTTGCCCCAAATTATGAAAGGGGGGGGAGGGAAAGAGGCAGGAAGACTCCTGGTGAGAGGGGACAAATACATGGTTCGAGGACTAGTGTAGGTTGGGGGAGGGATGCAAGAGCAGGATGTGGCGCGTGCCACAAGGCGGGTAGTATGAGAAATAACAGTTATCTTCCCATTGCTCAGGAAAACCGGAAGTCTGAAACCGGAAGTGGTTCACAGGTGGGGAGCAGAGGAAACTCCCGAAACCAATTGAAACTAGGTAAAACTGGACAAAGCTAGTTGAATAGTAAAAAAAAGCTGAAAGTAATACAAAGGTCGGAGCTAAAGTGGAGTACTTAATTGCTTCATAAATGTTAACTTCTCTTCCAGAGGAGTTTAGACTCATTTGATGCATTAAAGGGGGTATCGTAAGGGATGAATGTTGTGGGAGGAGGGAGAAAGAATGTTAACTTCATCTCCGCAGCCAATAGAGAGATGGGGAGGGACTTTGCTGGGGGTAGGGTGGGGGATGGGACAGGTATGTGTTTCAGGGAGGAAAAAAACTGACCTTGTTCCTGAAGTGAACCTCGAGTTCCCAGCCAAATCTCACACAGCCTGAGTTTGTTTATTGGGTTAGAAATTGTTTCTTACACTAGCCCCATGGGGTGTGGTCAGGACTGAGAGGAAGGAGGGAAGAAGCCGACCCAGAAAGGAGAGGCCAGGACATAGGTGGAGTCAGGACAGACACAAAAGCTGGTAGCCTTGGGCCAACGGTCGACTCACTCAAAGCCCCTGTTGAAACATTTCCTTTATTCTGTTTTCCCTTGGAGAATTTTTTGTTTTTGTTTTTTTCAGGGGAAGGGGAAAGGGAAAGGCAGCACAATACTATACAGTAAAGTTAACATAGATTATTTTTTTGATTGCATATTTCTTTTAGAAGCCTTTATATAAAGTCGAATTTTGCCAATTTATACAAAGTGAGAAGTACATAGGGTTTTCCATAGTATTAAAAGAGGCAGCAAAAAGAGCCCATGGGGCAGTTGCTCAGCTAGTTATTTCAGAGGTAGAGAATGGACAGATTGTCAGGTGATTTGGTGTTTGGGGGAAGAGAATGTCAATTTTGGTGTTACCCAAGATCAAGTGTATGCTAGGACTGTTTTCCTTAGTTTATCTCATTAGACCAATCTGGTGAGGGGAGGGAGATTATCAGACTATCTGGCTAAACTTGGAGTGAAGGCTTCCCTTTTGACTGCAGGTTCCAACATTTTTCTAGAAATGGAAACCTAAGTTTTCTATCTCTAAAGAAATGTTGGAAGGGAAAGAACAGAAAATTCTTCCCCTAAATTTGTAGCACATAGGTTTTTTTCTGTTTATTCCATGGGATATTAACCAAGACTTGTAACCAGGTAGGTGAAGCTTTAGGAAGGAACACAAATTACTGACAAAAGCCCTGGAAATCCTGAGGATCTTTGGCCAAGTAATGTTGCAGGTAACATGATGAGCCCATTTTCCCTTGTAGTCATACAACACTTGTGTGT
This sequence comes from Antechinus stuartii, assembly GCA_016696395.1. Classification (NCBI taxonomy): domain Eukaryota; kingdom Metazoa; phylum Chordata; class Mammalia; order Dasyuromorphia; family Dasyuridae; genus Antechinus; species Antechinus stuartii. The sequence continues at coordinate 18,081,625 of MU174308.1, read as the reverse complement.
GCCTTTGACTTCTCTCTTTGTTTCCCAATTACTATCATTAAGCTTATTTTCTGTCTTGGCCTAAGTGTCTAAGGCCACTGTAACAGACATTGAAAAAGGTTTGCCTGGAAAGGAACATTTCTTCAGAAATTCAGCTTTGGGAAATTTTCCTCTGGATTATTAATGCTCTGTAAAAGGAGCAGGACCTTGCACATAGAAGGGTTTAACTGAATTGGAAAAAAGGAAAGCAAATAATCACCACTTCTCTAGCATGGCAGATAAGAAAGTGATAGAGGACTTCCTTAGACTAAAAGATATTAGGATTAGATCAGAAGATGATGTTGGACTGGTGAAGAGTAGTTAATAGCTTTAAACAAATCACCTTGGTTCTGGAAGCAAGATGAATAACAAAATTAGGTCACAGATCTAGGCTCAAGTTACCAACTGCTGAGGTATACCTGGCAAGCTGGAGAAGTCTACTCACCTTGGATTTATTATGGTATTCCAGCAGCCTTTCCTTCTCCTGCCCAACCCTCAAACTCAATCACATGATGCATATTCTTAATCCAGCTCAGTTTACTCTCATCCTTCTTTTGTCTCACCATGGAGCAAAGCCCTTTTATGGGCTCAGGTCCCATTATAGTTCCAGGTTGTTTTGTTTTTTTTAATTTATAGCAGAGTTTAAACTGGGATCCATATACTTGTGTATGTGTATTTTAAAATTATATTTCAGTATAGTTAGTTTCCTTTGTAATCTTTCATATTATATGCATTTTAAAATAATATTCTGAGAAAGGATCCATAGATTTCATCAAAGTTCCAGAAAAATGGTTGGCATAAAGAACCCTGATTTATACCATATTAATAAACATTTTTATAGTTGTAATAGCTCATTTATAGTATATTTCTGTGAAATTGTTCTCAGTAACACCTAAAGTATTTCCTGATAAAAGCATTCCCCAATTGAAAAATGGGCAAAGGATATGAACAATTTTCAGACAAAGACATTAAAGTCATGTGGTCATATGAAAAAATGCCTTAAATCACTATTGATTAGAGAATTGCAAATTTTGGCAACCCTGAGGCAACACTTCACACACATCTCAGATTAGCTGAAATGACTGGAAAAGATAATAACAAATGTTGGAGGGGATGTGGGAAAACTGGGACACTAAATACTTTGTTGAGGGGATGTGGGGAAAACTAGGACACTACTTTGTTGGTAGAGTTTTGAACTGATCTAACCATTCTGTAGAGCAATTTGGAACTAGGCCCCAAAGGCTTTTTAACTGTATATTCTTTGATCTAGCAGTTTCTACTGAGTCAGTAGCCCAAAGAGATCATAAAAAAGGGAAAAGGACCCACAATGTGCCAAAATGCTTGTAGCAGCACTTTTTGTAGTGGAAAGAAACTGGAAACTGAATGATTGCCCACCAGTTGGGGAATGACTGAATAAGTTATGGCATGTGAATGTTATGGAATATTATTGTTCTGTAAGAAATGTTCAGCAGGATGATTTCAGAAAAGCCTGGAAAGACTTGCATGAACTGATGCTAAGTGAAGTAAGGAGAACCAAGAGAACATTGTACACAGTAACAAGATTAAGGGGTGATCAGTTGTGATGGACTTGGCTCATTTCAGGCCAGTTCCAATAAGCTTGAGATGGAAAATGCCAATCACATCTAGAGAGAGAACCATGAAAACCAAATATGGATCAAAGTATATTATTGTCACCATTTTGTTATTTGTTTGCCTTGTTTTTGTTTTTTTTTCTCTTTTCATTTTTTTTCACTTTTTATTTTTCTGGTGCAGCATAATGAATATGAAAATATCTTTAGAAGAATTGCACATGTTTAACCTATATTGTATTACTTGTTGAATTGGGGAGGAAGAAGAGAGGAAGAGAGGGAAAAAAATTTGGAATATAAAGTTTTGCAAAGGTGAATGTTGAAAACTATCTTTGTATGTATTTGAAAGAATAAAGTACTATTTTTAAAAAAAAAGCCGAAAAGAAAAAGTATTTCTTGAATAGTGATCAACATTATATTGAGTGTGCTGGTGATCTGTAGTCTATAAACACATCAAAATGAGTATAAACAATATATGTATGAAAGAAAAAAAACATTTCTAAGATTTTTCAGGGTAAAAGGGACTTGAGAAAATTTCTCTAGTCCAACCTCTTTTTCTTACAGATAAGGAGATTAAGTGGAAGGAAGTCCAAGGTCATAGGGCTGATTAGTTGGAGAGCCAAGTCAACACTATTGTTATTTATGAGGTGGAGAGATCCCTCTCTTTTCAGGACATTATCATATCACTATCCTCCCACTACTCGGATCTCAAAACAATTTAAATTTGCAAATAACATTTTGCACTGTTTGAATTTTATTATTATTTCTCTTAATAGGACAATTAAAAACATTATGGTGTTAGTGAGACAATAAAGGGAGATCTTGGCTATCCCACGCCCCATTTCAGAGAGAGCCTTCTGCAGGAAATATTTTAGTTCTAAAAAAAAAAAGAGGCTGAGAGTCTTTTTGGGCCAGGCTGTCTCTCAAATTACAGCTTTTTATTCCTTGGGGCAGCCTTGGAAGACTTCTGCTTCTGAAGTGGCAGTTCCACCCCCGAGGGCAGCAACAGAAACGCCTTATAAAGGAGCCGAGGGAGCAGAAGACACTGAACCAAGAGGAGCTGACTCAGATTCCTGACACAGCTAAACTAAGGTAAACCCAAGACCACATTGCCTTCCCACTCTGGGCACTCCCTCCCTCTTTTGCTTGGGAGTGGGGAAACTCTGGAAGAGGACTTGAACAAAAGAGGGGAGCTTCTGTTTTTTGAGGATGAAATTGTAATGGAGAGAAATTGGGTGCTACTGGATGAGGTAAATAGCACCATGAAGAGTGGGGAACAGAGAACAATTTACTGCTGTGGTTTAGGTGGTCCCCATAAGTTTAGCTGTTCCAGCATTATTTGTATTGTGGTTATATTTTTCTTGTCTAAATAAATGCTAAGTGTGATATTATTTGTTTTATGAATTGTCAACAGCTGTTGAAAGGTTGGAAAAGATATCTTAAAATAAACATAAAGTGTTTTTTATCTGAAAGTAGAGGATGTAATGCTCTTCTTCTATCTTGGGGACCCAATGTGTCTTTCATATTAGGGATACAGTTTTCACCAGAAGATCCCAAATGTTTTAAAATAAGTTTTTTAAAAAAATATGAGCCTGCTCATAGACACAAAGTAATGCATATTTTAAAATAGCTTTTTTTTTTGACATCTTGGCGGGATTTTCTCTGGGGTTTGACGTTCTCAGTTAAAATTTGAATTTTACATATGGTAAAGTAAAGATTAATGCATTTTTTTGTTGGCTATGTTGGTAAATCTTGGGGGAGGGGGAGAGGGAGAAAGAGAGAGTGAGAGAAAGGTGATAATTTAATATTAAGCTGCCTCTGGGGGAACCATTTAAAATGTCTGCCAAAATGGCAGAGAAACTTCTGTTCAGAATAAAAGAAAAGCAAATCTTTGGGAGGTAGCGATTTTGTCCCTTGCTTAGTAATATTATCTTCTGCAGGTGATAATGTTGAGGTCTAGATTTGGGTACCTACGGCGGTAAATGGGGTCTAGTAGCGGTGCGAGTTACCAGTAAAAGCATTTATTGGCCCGGAGAGCTAGATTGATAAAAGAGGTTTATTAGTGGGTGAAGATAGAGATAAGGAGGGCACTGGACAGAGGATCCAGTGGACAGAGCGTCCTCACGTGGCTACCGTGTTTGGAATCTCTGCAAAGAGGGGTTCCCAGCGTGGCCTTTTTATAATAGGAGACTTAGCTCGAGGGGCTTTTGGGTGTAGCCCCAAAGTTGGCTCAGACCCAGGTGGGGCTGGGACAGGTCCGGATCTTCTATTGGAATTCAAAGGGACCAGGATTTGTGAGTTAAAGGACAATTTACATTATTAACTAGGAGAGGGTGGGAATCTAGAAAAGAATCTTTCCTGCATCAATACAATAATTATGTTTTACCTTACGATTCTTGTTTGTTTTGCCTCCAAAGCCCTTGGGTTCTTTCTGTTCTCTGCCTTTTTCCTGGACTGGGCATTTTTACCAGTACCCTAAGAATTCTCAGCTCTATAGTGCAGTTTCAAATGTTGTTTCCACAAAGGTTAAAAAGTTCCCTTTCTTTTTGAGGAGCAGTAACTATCATTATATCTTGTCTTTACCTTTTCTAAGGTTTGTATTCTGGTAATACTCCTCCTCCTTCCTCCCCAGTCATACAGTAATGTCTATAGCATTGCACAGAATAGCACTTTGTGGAGTGAAATGATTCCTTGGAGAAAGACCTGACTTTGAATTTGGCTCTGCTAGATACTATAATTTCATGATGGTAGACATCACACTTTCCGAGTCTCAATTTCTTCATGTATGATAAAAGGATAATAATTGTTAGACAGTGCCTGGCACACATTATTCAATCACTCAATAGATGATTGCTAGATTAGGACATTATAGAAAATGCTGTATTTAAATATGATGATTAAATACCTAATATAATATATGTTATACATTATAACATATAATACATATACACTATAATACATAAGATACATATGTATTTAAAAAAGAAAATACAAAATAAGAAAAAATAGAAAAAGACAGAAAAGGAAAATAAAAACAACACAAAAATAAGAACATTATCATGTACCCAGCAGAGCAGAATATCAGGGAGGATTCAAAATATGTAACAATAAATTTCCATTTCAAGAAAGCATATATAATAATTGAAGAGATTATATATTTATGGTTGTCCATCTTTTCTTTGCTTTCTTGTAGGTTATTTTTTTGTTCTCTGCTATGCACTTAACTAAATTTTTTCCCCCTTTTATCCTCTCTACCTTCCCCAAGCAGGCTACATTAAGCATACACACAGATATATTCACAACCACATGCATATATCTCTATACATACACACCTACATACACATATGTGTATTTATACATATGTAAATATGCATCTAAAACAATATTAATATAACTGATATAATGTATATTTCTCTCTTGATTGAACCTTTAAGATCCTCTTAACTAGGCTTGGTGTGCTTCTAATGTTGGATTAGAAAGACTTTGGTCTAGATCTTATATCTGATACTTATTACTTATGTGATATTGTTGAGGTCTAGCTTTGGGGTACCTAAATGAAATTAGGGTTAAGGTCTAGTGGCAGGTTTGGGGTACAGATTCGGCGCAAAGGGGTCTAGTAGTGGCGCGAGTTCCCAATAAAAGCATTTATTGGCCCAGAGAGCTAGATTGATAAAAGAGGTTTATTATTGGGTAAGCAAAGTTAAAGTATAGGGGAAGGTAGAGATAAGGAGGGCACTGGACAGAGGGTCCAGTGGACAGAGGGTCCTCACATGGTAGCCATGTTTGGAATCTCTGCAAAGAGGGGTTCCCAGCGTGGCCTTTTTATAATAGGAGACTTAGCTCGAGGGGCTTTCGGATGTAGCCCCAAAGTTGGCTCATATCCGGGTGGGGCTGGGAACAGGTCAGATCTTCTATTGGAATTCAAAGGGACCAGGATTTGTGAGTTAAAGGGCAATTTACATTATTAAGTAGGAGAGGGTGGGAATCTAGAAAGGAAGCTTTCCCGCATCAATATTACTTAAAATCTCTGGGCCTCAGTTTTCACACATATCAAAGGAAAAGGTTGAATTATTTGTTAAGCTTTAAGGTACATTCTAGTTGCAAATTTTTGTGGCCTTTTTGATTTTCCAGCTCTGAGGAGGATTTTCCAGCCATTCAATTAATTTCTGAATTCTCAATAAATAAGGTTGATAATGATGATAGAATAGCCTCTTGGTAGTATTGTTCCTGATTATCAAACATCTTAGTTCTCAACTGAATTTCAATGAACATCTTCTGTAAATACAAACAAGATTCTGAAGACACAAATGAAATTCAGGACACAAACCAGTGGGGACATTGGAATGAGAGGCCAAGATGTGTCTTATCCAAGATAAATAAGATAATAAGAGAACTCTTTGATGTCCATAATGAGTTCAGGTCACCCTACCCAGGTGTAATATAACATTCTCAGGTTCTGAAAGATCTGGTAGATCTGATTGCTGAACCGCTGCCAGTGAGTGATATTTGAAAGATTTTGGAAAATGCAGAATCTGTAAACTTTAGGCCAATGAGTTTGACTTCAATTCCTGGGAAAATTTCTGAATAAATCGTTAGTGATGAGTGGCAACCATTTAGAAAAGGAAGCATCAGTTATAAAAAAACAAAAAACAAAACAACTATCTTTCATCAAGAATAGATAATGTTTGACCAACCTCATTACTAAAATTGCAGATGAGAAAAATTCTGAATATCCATTTTACTTAGATTTTTGCACAGCTTTTGATAAGATATCTCATACTATTGTAGAAGATAAAGAGATGTGGATTTAACAATAATACAGTCAAATGGGTTCCGAACTGCTTAGATGACCATACAAAAAGAGCAGTTGTTAATGGTCCAATGACAGGTTGGCAAAATTTCTGTATGTGCCTCACAAATCTATGCTATTTAACATTTTTATCATTGACTTGGATAAAAATTATACAGCGTATACTTATCAAATGTTCAGATAATACAAAATTGGCAGAAATAGTTAATAAAGTGAGTGACAGAATTAGAATGCAAAAGGATCTTAACCTGTTACACCTACTCTCTTAAGATGAAATTTAATAGGGATAAATATAAAATCTTGTATTTGAGTTTAAAAAAATTATCTTCACAATTATAAGATGGGAGGGACATGAATCATGAATCAGATGTTTTGAAAAAAAAAATCTGTGGGCTTAATTGAATTGCAATCTATATGTAAGTCAATAATGTGATATGGTAATCAACACAGATAATGAGATTTGGGGCTTCATTAAAAGTGATTTAACGTCTAAAAGTAGAAATGTGATAATCCAATTAAAGTGAGAACTTGTCAGACCTCATTTGCAATTTGTCCTTGGTTCTATATGATCAGTTTAAAAAGGACACTGATATTAGAGAGTGTCTGGAGAAGAGCAACTAGTATGGTAAAAGGCCTTGATTCTATAATATTTGAGGAGTGGCTGAAAAAATAGGATTAACATGGTTCACCTGAAGGAGAGAAGTCTCAGAGGGAGAGGCACATCAAGGAGCTTACATGTTGGATAGAGACTAGATTTATTCCATTTGGCGCCAGAAAGAATAATTAGAACCAAGGAGTGGAGAGAAGTTGCAAAGTAATAGATTTAGTGATGTCCAGAAAACTTCCTGTTAAATAGAGCTTCCTTTAAATGAAATTGACTCCCTAGAGACGTGATGGTTCCTTTTCCTTGGTTCAATTTAAGGAATGCTTGTCAAGTGTTACAGCATATAGGTTGAACTGACTGACTCTTCCTTCTTCTTTGCCTCCCTCCCATCTCTGTCTCTGTATGTATGTGTCTTTCTCTCCATATACATGTATGTTTAGATATTTAGCTACATATTTATATATGTACATATGTGTAGTCTTTCCTGTATAGGTTGGACTAGAATGCAGTTCCTTCCAGCTCTTTCTTTTTATTTAAAAGTTTTTTTTCAAATTACATGTAAAAATTATTAACATTTATTTTAAAATGTTTAATTTCCAGTCCTCTTTCTCCTCTCTCCCCTTCCCTCTTAAGCAGTTTTATATATGTTATATAGGTGTAGTGAAGCCAAGCATTTTTTCATATTAGCCATGATGTAAAAGAAAAAAAAAAGCTGACTCACAAAAATAAAGTTTAAAAAGAAGTTTTAAAAAAAGTTTGGCTTTAATCTTCCAAACTCCAGAAGTTCTTTCTCTGGAGGTGAATAGTATTTTTCATTGAAGTCCTTCAGAACTATCTTGGATCATGTATTGATAAGAATAAGTTATTCACAGTTGATCTTCATATAGTTTAGCTGTTATTGTGTACAATGCTCTTTTGGTTCTGGTCACTTTACTTTGCATCAAATCATGTAAATCTTTCCAAGTTTTTCTGAAAGCATCCTCATCATTCTTTATAGGACAGTAGTATTTACTCATGATCATCTACCTTTTCAGCTATTCCCCAATTGATAGGCATTCCTTCAATTTCTAGTTTGTTGCTTCCACAAAAAGAGCTGCTATAAATATTTTTGTATATATAGGTCCTTTTCCTTTTTTGGGGTGTGGGTGTGTGTGTGTGTGTGTGTGTGTGTGTGTGTGTGTGTGTGTGTGTTTCTTTGGTGTATTATTCTGGATTTAAAGAGTATGTAGTTTTAGAGTCTTTTGGACATGGTTTCAAAATGTGCTCCAGAATAGTTGGATCCGGTCACAACACAGTCAGCTATGCATTAGTATCCCAGTTTTTCCAGATTCCTTTCAATATTTGTCACTTTCCTTTTTTGTCATATCAGACAATCTGATAAGAATAAGGGAGTATCTCAGAGTTGTTTTAATTTGCATTTCTCTTCATCAGTAGTGATTTAGAGCATTTTTTTTTCATATGGTTATGTATAGCTTTGATTTTTTTCTCTGAAAACTGCTTTTTTAAAAAAATCCTTCAATCATTTCTTAATAAGGGAATGACTTTTATAAATTTGAATCAACTCTATAAATTTGAGAAATGATATTTTTATCAGAGAAATTTGTTGCAATATCCCCCTCAAGTTTTTTGCTTTCTTTGTAATCTTAGCTGCATTGGTTTTGTTTGTACAAAACCTTTTAAGTTGTAATCAAAATGATCCTGTATTTATTTATTTCATCTTTGTCTCTTTGGTCATAAATTCTTCTCTTCTCTATAAATTTGAGAGGCAAACTATTTCATGCTCCTCTTATTTCCATGTGGTATTACCTTCTTTGTCTAAATTATGGGCTTATTTTGACATTTTCTTGGTATGTGGCCTTGATAGTTTGGGTTATAACTAGTTTCTGCTAAACTGCTTTCTACTTTTCCAAGCTATTTTTGTCAAAAACTTATTTCTGGATTTTAAAGAGTCCCAAAAGCCTTGATCCTTGGATTTATCAAACACTAGATTACTATGGTCATTTACTATTGTGTATTGTATAGCTAATCCATTCCATTGGTCTAGCCTATTTCTTAGCCAGTATAAGATTGTTTTGATGATTATTGCATTGTAATATTTGAAATCTGGTGCTGCTAGGTAGCCTACCTACCTTCACTGCCCCCCGTCCCTTTCCTCCCTCCCTCCCCCCCCCCCAATTCTCTTGATATTCTTGATTTTTTGTTCTTTCAGGTGAATTTGGTTATTATCTTTTTTTCTACTTCTATACAATAATTCTTTGGTAATTTGAATGATATGACACTGAATAAATGAGCTAATTTAGGTTAGAATTGTCTCTTTAGTATATTGGTTTGGTCTATTCATGCATAATTGCTATTTCTTCATTTGTTTAAATCTGCCTTAATTTGTGCAAAATACATTTTATAATTGTATTTATGTAGTCTCTGGCTTTGTCTTAGCAGATAGACCCCTAAGTATTTTATAATATCTGCAATTTTTAAAAATGGAATTCATTTCTCTCTCTTCCTGTCTTTTTTTTTTTTTTTTTTTTGGTAATATGTAGAAATATTAATGATTTATATAGGCTTATGTTATATTTTTGAACTCTTGCTGAAATTGTTAATTGCTTCAATTAGTTTTTAGTTGATTTTCTAAGTATACCATCATAGCATCTATACAGAATAACAGTTTTTCTTTATTTTTTATTTGTAATCCTTCATTTTCTTTGTTTTTTTTCTTATTGCTATAGATAACAATTCCAATACAATATGAAGTAATAGTTGTATTAATGAACATCCTTGCCTTACCCTTTCTCTTACTGGGAAGATTTCTAGCTTATCCTCATTACATATAATGTTTGCTGATGATTTTACATTGATGCTAATCATTTTATGGAAAGTTTCATTTATTTCTTTGTTTTCTAGTGGTTTTAATAAGAATGAATGTTACTTTTTGTCAAAAATCTTGTGCATCTATTGAGATAACATGATTTTTGTTGTTTTTATTATTGATATAGTCAGTTATGTTGATACTTTTGCTAATATTGAATCAGTCCTATATCACATCTGGTCAAAGGGCATAATTTTTGTGATGTATTGCTGTAATCTCTTTGTATTTTATTTAAGATTTTTGCATCAATAATTAAGGAAATTAGTCTATAACTTTTTTTGTTGTTATTTCTGGTTTAGTTATTAATGCTATATTTGTGTCATAAAAGGATTTGAAAAAAAAAAGGAAAAGGTGTCATAAAAGGTAAAAAGCAATTACTCTTGCTGTGCCTATTTTTCCAAATAATTTATGTAGTATTTGAATTAATTGTTTTTTAAAATGTTTGGTAGAATTTTAAGTTTATCTTTGAATTTACTTTTTTTTTTTTTTAATTATAACTTTTTATTGACAGAGCCCATGCCGGAGTAATTTTTTTTACAACATTATCCCTTGCACTCACTTCTGTTCCGACTTTCCCCCTCCCTCCCTTTACCCCCTCCCCCAGATGGCAAGCAGTCCTATACAAGTTAAATATGTCACAGTGTATTCTAGATACAATATATATGTGCAGAACCGAACAGTTCTCTTGTTGCACAGGAAGAATTGGATTCAGAAGGTAAAAATAACCTGGGAAGAAAGACAAAAATGCAAGCAGTTTACATTCATTTCTCAATGTTCTTTCTTTGGGTGTAGTTGCTTCTATCCATCCTTGATCAATTGAAATTGAGTTAGAGCTCTTTGTCGAAGAAATCCTCTTCCATCACAATACATCCTCATACAGTATTGTTGTTGAGGTATATAATGATCTCCTAGTCCTTCTCATTTCACTCAGGATCAGTTAATGTTAGTCTCGCCAATCCTCTCTGTATTCATCCTGCTGGTCATTTCTTACAAAACAATAATATTCCATAACCTTCATATACTACAATTTACTCAACCATTCTCCAATTGATGGGCATCCATTCATTTTCCAGCTTTTAGCCATTACAAGCAGGGCTGCCACAAACATTTTGGCACATACAGGTCCCTTTCCCTTCTTTATTATCTCTTTGGGTATAAGCCCAGTAGAAACACTGCTAGATCAAAGGGTATGAACAGTTTGATAACTTTTTGAACATAGTTCCAAATTGCTCTCCAGAATGGCTGGATGTATTCACAATTCCACCAACAATGTATCAGTGTCCCTGTTTTTCCACATCCCCTCCAACGTTCCTCATTATCTTTCCCTGTCATTCTAGCCAATCTGACAGGTGTGTAGTGGTATTTCAGAGTTGTCTTAATTTGCATTTCTCTGATTAATAATGATTTGGAGCATATTTTCATATGGCTAGAAATAGTTTCAATTTCTTTGTCTGAGAATTGTCTGTTCATATCCTTTGACCATTTATCAATTGTAGAATGGCTTGATTTCTTATAAATTAGAGTCAGTTCACTATATATTTTGGAAATGAGGCCTTTATCAGAACCTTTGACTGTAAAAATGTTTTCCCAGTTTATTGTTTCCCTTCTAATCTTGTCTGCATTAGTTGAATTTACTTTTGAATTCATCTGGTCCTGGAGGAACCCATTGATGACTTGTTCAATTTATTTTTCTAAGATAGAGTTAAGTATTCTATTTATTCTTGTGCTAGTCTGAGCAATTTATATGTTTGTAAATATTGTTAGATTTATTGACATGTAATTGGGCAAAATAGTTTCTAATTATTGCTTTAATTTCATCTTCATTGGTAATGAATTCACCCTTTTCATTTTTGATGCTGATAATTGTTTTCCTTTTTTATTTTTAAATAAAATCAACCAGTGGTTTATTTAATTATTTTTCCTCCATGTAATCATCTCTTGTTAGTTCATTGGTTTTCTTGTTTTTAACTTTATTAATCTCTCCTTTGAGTATCAGGATTTCCTTCTTGGTGTTTAATTGGGGATTTTTAATTTATTTCTTTTCTGGGTTTTTTTTTTTTTTTTTTTTTTTTTTTTTTAGTTTCATGTCTAATTTATTGATCTGTTCTTTTTCTGTTTTATTGATATGTTTAGAAATATAAAAGTTTCCTTGAGTACTGCTTTGGCTGCATCTCATAAATTTTGGTTTGTTGTCTTATTGTTTTCATTCTCTTAAATGAAATTATTTATTGCATCTATGATTTGTTTTTAACCCACTTTTTCTTTAGGATTAGCTTATTTAGTTTTCACTTGGTTTTTAATCTTTGTTTCAATGGACCTTTATTGAATGTAATTTTTATTGCATTATAATCTGAAAAATGATTTTTGATTTTTTTGTACTTGGTTGCAAGGTTTTTATATCCTAACATAAAGACAATTATTTTATTTTATTGGAGGGAGGGACCTGTGGCAATGTTATGTGTGTGTGTAGGTTCTCAGTATGTACCATTGAGAAAAAGGTATATTCCTTTTTATTCCCATTCAGTTTTCTCCAGAAGTCTATCATATTTCATTTTCCTAGAATTTTATTCTTCTTTCTTATTTATTTGATTATATTTATTTAATTCAGAGAGGGAAAAGTTGGGTCACCTCCCACTAATGTAATTTTACTATTTCATCTTGTAATTCATTTAATTTTTCCTTGAAGAACTTGATGCTTTTGCTTTGTCTGAAACAACATTGTAGGATTGTGATTTTTAATGCACTCTGCCACTCATTCATATTCATGATTATGATTACTTGTAATCCTATTTTTTTTCTATTTTTATCCTTTTCTCTGTGTGTCTGTGTCTATTTCTTTGTCCTTCACTCTTTCAAAAGTGTTTTGCTTCTGTCTGTGATTTCCCCCAATCTGTCCCCCACCCCTTTCTCTTCTCTCCTTTCTTCCTACTTCCCTGTAGGATAAGAGAGATTTCTATACCCAACTGAGTTTATGTTATTACCTCTTTGAGCCAATTATGATGCTAGTAAGGTTCAAATATTTCTTGCTATTCTCTCCTTTTATATACACTCCCATCTATTCTAAAAGTTCTTTCTTATATGTGAAATAATTTACCTCATTCTACTTCTCACTTCTACTTTCTACCATTGAATTTTTTGTATATCATCCCAGAATAGTTGATTCACACCCATATGTGTGTCTTCTAACTGCTCTAATAATGATAAAGTTCTTAGGAATTATTATAATGCCGAAGAAACTATGCAAGACAGAGGTCAGAGACTGTTATGAGTTCAAATGTTGGAGTTCTTGTTCTTCTCAAAACACAGGGCTTAGAGGCTTAGAGCCCTCCGAATATCTCCAAATCGAAAGGTTCTGTCCTTCAGCCTCTGCCTCTGCTTTCTTCAGCCTCCAACCAACACAGAGATGGAATGTCTCTCTTGTCTCCTTCTGGGGAGCCCAGCCACCAACTATAGTGGTGTGAGATGAAAATGAATCTGGTTGTCCACTGAACTCTCACTCGTAGTTTTATCCTCTGAAAGCTCTTCATCTGCCACCAGCCAGCCAAGTGGAAAAAATGTATTCTCTCTTGCCTTGCTGTGGAGAGAGGGCTTCTGGCATAACTCCACTGAAATCTGACCGAGAGCCTCTATCTGTTTCTTTTATCCAAGAGGGAAGAATTGTGGGATACGAGAGAGAGGGATTATGGGTTTTTTCCCATAGTGCTCTCTGGCCCAAAGAGCTTCAAGGGAGGTGTGAACTCATTGAACTCCAATGAGTAAAGGTGTGAACACAAGCCTTGTATTAATTAGTTCTACTTAGTACCTTGTTTCAGGTTCTGCCCAAAATCTTCTTGTAAGATTAGATCAACTCTAATTAGTTAGCAGTTTGTAAGGATTCCAACAAGAGACCAATTCAATAGTTTATTAAATGGAGAGAGATACTGGGACCAGATGGATCTTGGTCCCAGGGCTGGATGAGACTATCATCTCAAAGAGTCCAGCCCTGAGTACTGGGACAGCAAGCTTTTTTATAATATAACAAGAACAGTGACATAATGGAGGAGGTACCTAGGTGGGGATAACCTAATGGTGGGGAAGGCCCCTAGGATGACATAATGGAGGGAGGTTACTGATATTCTAATGACATCTAAAATGGATAAACCTTTATCCTGTCAAACATTAAGAAAGAATGTCTATAACCTAAAAGATATAAAACCTTCATCTCTCTCTCTTTTTTTTTTAAATAACTTTTTATTGACAGAACCCATGCCAGGGTAATTTTTTACAGCATTATCCCTTGCACTCACTTCTGTTCTGATTTTTCCCCTCCCTCCCTTCATCCCCTCCCTCAGATGGCAAGCAGTCCTTTACATGTTAAATAGGTTACAGTATATCCTAGATACAATATATGTGTGCAGAACCGAACAGTTCTCTTATAAAACCTTCATCTCATCAACCATTTAAGAGGGAATGATTATAGCCTGGGGTTTTGGGGCAGAGCAACTGAGGTAGACCTTTATCTCATCAAAATTAAGAGGGAAAGGTTATAACCTGAGGCAGAATAACTAAATAGGACAATTGGAGAAACTAGATCATGACATTAAAAGGGAACTTTGGCACAACATTATAAGTATCATCTTTCTATTCAGCTCTGGTCTTTTCTTCAGAAATGCTTGAAAATCCTCTAATTTTTTAGCTCTTCCAGGAATTCTTTTTAGGCCCAAGACTAATTCACATTTTTTCTTTTGAGACTTTGAACATAGCAGTTTTGACTTTGTAGTCTTCTCAGTTTGTGTTTTGATCTTTCCTGTTATCACAATAACTTTCTATGGTCAGGTTCTTTTTTGTTGTTTGCTCATTCCCCCTTCTTCCCCCCAAATTGCCTGACTTGTAGCTTTTTGTTAAAGCTGGGCTCTGTTCTAGGGGTAGAAGTGGCAATTTCCCAAGCTTCAGGTTTTTCATACTGCTGTTGGCAACTAGTTATGGGGGGTTGTAAGTTTTCAGTTCTTCCAAGATGGTATGATTTAAAGAGTTATGGTTACTGGTCTCCTCAACTGTTCTCTGGACTATGAGCACCCATTAGCATGATTTTCTACCTTGGAATTGTTATCAGAGTTTCTGCAATGTTCTTCTCTAAAATGTAATGTTCTCTGGGAGCAGGTTTCTTGGGGGGCTTTTGGGAGCAGCCTTCATTTCAGTTCAGAGTGATCACCCCAAATGCAGCCAGGAGTTGTCCTGTCCGGCAGGACAATAACAGTGGGTCATCGAGTGGAGC
>MU174308.1:18038648-18061484 GCA_016696395.1 Antechinus stuartii | reverse complement strand
AGCATGGTCTCTTGGCATATCTATCCTCAAGAGCATGGTCTCTGGCAAGGAGTAAAGTCCAAATCCTTTATTGTCTCCTTCAAAATAGCCCGATTAGCTTTCTTAGAGGCCTATCTCTCTCCTTGGTTCTGAGAGAGCTCTTGCCGCTAGTCCTTTGTCTCTTCCAGCTTCTGCCTCTAGCTCCCTCCGAATATCTCCAGCCAGCACAGGGGTGGAAAATGGAATGAATCTGTCTCCTCCTCCTGAAAGTGGGCTTCTGTGTCTGGCCCTGAGAGCTTCTTGCTTATATGCTGTACACTGAGTACACACCAATCATTATATCACTAGGAAACCATTATTTGTTGTAGGATTAAATCAGTGCTAAACTAGATTTAACTATTGTCTCCTCAATTCCACTCAGTATCTTGTTTCAAGTTCTAGCCCATAACATCTCCTTGTAGGATCAGACCAATCATACTGAACCATGCTAAATTAGATAATTGTTGTCTCTATCAATTCCATTGTCTTAGTACCTTGTAAGAATCATAACAAGTTTCTACTCCCATATGGCCACATGCTGTAGAATGCTAGTGTTCTTCACCCTAAGGACTCTGACCTGGAACTGCATATGAATAATGCAACAGAGTCCTGAACCCAGTGCCAGCAAAGGGTCTCCTGTGATCTCCTTCTGACCACTTGCCTAATCTCCTTATCATCAATGGTCTGATAGTTCCAAAAGCAACTGCTGCCAATTCAATTGCCCTTGAGGTCTGTTGCTGGCTTACAAGGTGGCAGCTTGCACTGAATTGCACTCCATTTGTATTCCATTGACATAAATCTTTGTTTCCAGCTTTCTAAGTTGTCTTAAGACTGGAAAATTGTTTCATCCTGTCCTTTTGTTGATTCTGCTACTCTATTACTCATTTTGATGTGTTATTTTAAAAGTCTTTTTGGAAGAGTATTTGGGAGATTTCAGTTGAATCACTGCCTTTACTTTGCTGTCTTGATCCCTTCCTACTTTCAAATTCTGTGATTCTATAGATGGTTGAGGGTGGGGGTCATCAATGAGTTCAATTTTGTCTAGGAGCAAATTGATACCGTGGATTAGTGTGATGACCATGTTTAGCATCCAGAGTATATTAGAATCAGCCCAAGTCAGAATAAGGGAGAATGCTTGATCTTTATTCTTTGCAGAGGGCTGATTGCAGAGGTGAAGGGGGAATAGCGATACGAAGTGAGAGCAGTAGCCACACGAATCCCGCCAACAGTGCCTCTGCCTCTCTCACTCCATCCACCAAATCATCTCTACATCATTTCCTATACAACACATCAAAACTTGCACAGAGAGTGGGAGGGGCCATTCTTTCTCCAAGCATATATTAATAAGAGTATTGTCCAATTGCTATTTAGCCTCAAGTGCTGAGAGGGACCTCAGTGCAATGAGAGCTTCAAGAGCTTCAGCCCATTACAGATTAGTATCTGTACTATGCCAGGATAATAAGTTGTGTATATTTTCTTGTTATGGGTCAATTGTCATAAACCCAGGACTACAAAATAAGATCTTCTAACTTTAAATCTATGCTCAAATGAAGAGAAAATTATTGAGAGTGTGAGAGAGGGCAGATAGAATAACAAGTAGACAGGCAATAGAGCAGGTATTTGAGAAGTAAGGAAAGGAAAGGAGCCTAGAGATGATGGGAAAATGCTGTGTTTTAATTATTTATTTTTAATAGTATTTTATTTTTCCAAATACATGTGAAAGATAGTTTTTAGCATTCATTTTTGTAAAACTTTGTGTCTAAATTTTTCTCTCCTTCATTTCCCCTCCTTCTCAAGACAGCAAACAATCTGATGATCTAGGTTAAATATGTGCAATCTTTTTAAACATTTTCATATTTTGTCATGTTGTGCAAAAAAAAAAAAAAAACCAACCATGAGAAAAAACAGACAGACAAAAAAGTGAAAATATTATGCTTTGATGCAGGGCATCCACTCAATTTCCAGTTCCTTGCCACTACAAAAAGGGGTGCTATAGTTTTGTATCATATGGGTCCCTTTCCCTTTTTTATTATCTCTTTGGGATACAGACCCATTAATGAGACTGCTGGGTCAAAGAATATGCACGGGTTTTTTTTATCCCTTTGGCATAGTTCCAAATTGTTCTCCAGAATTGTAGTGTGCTTTCTAGAGCCCCCAAATTGGAGTTTCAAAAAACACTATGTTTTCTAGAGCCCCCATGCTGGGGTGCCAAAATACACTGTCTGGACTAGCTCTCTGGAGGATCTCGGGACCAGCCCGAGTCCTTAATTTTAGTGGAGGAGTGATGAAGGCTGGAAAGGATGGTCAAACATGGAGAAGATGGTCAAACGTTATTTCCAGTCCTCTCAGCCTCTAAATGTCTTAGTACGATTACATCACTACAACACACTGAGTCTGTGCCAGTTGTAGAACAATTGCATCACCATAGCACACTGCACATATGTTAAGTATAAGTACCCTGCTATTGATGTGTAAATTCCTCTAAGTGTTCCTTGCTTCAAGTAGAACACAGGTGTTCACACCTTCCCTGACTTCTCAGGAAGGGTGAGAGCACCAAAGGGAGATAGGGAGCTGAACTAGACCTTGTCAGCAAGTTCCCTCTGGGTTGAAGGGTCTTATACCTCACCCAGAGTTCCCCCACAATCTGCGGCCCACTACAAGAATAGTTGTATCAGTTCACAACTTCATCAATAATAAATTAATGTTCCAGTGTTCCCATATCCCCTTCAACATTGATCATTATCTTTTCCTGTCATCTTAGCCAATCTGAGAGGTGTGAGGTGGAACCTCAGAATTGTCTTAATTTGCATTTCTGTAATCAGTAGTAATTTAGAATATTTTTTCATATGACTAGAAATGTTTTTCACCTGAAAATTGTCTTCATCTTGAAGTTTTTTTAAGTAAATGTAAATACAGAGGATAGTAGGAAGATTCAAGGGAAAATGGAATCAGAAGGAGAAAAAGGAAAAGAGGTTTATAAAATTGAAGACTCAGGGGAGAAAAGTTTTGAAATTCATAAGTGAAAGGAGATGGGAAAGAAGAAACAGTATCTTCTAATGCTTGCCATTCTTGATCTTGCTTCCCTTTCTTGTTTTTAAACTCCTATTTAGAAGGACATGGGTCAACAGAGTAGCATAAAAAGTCATCATCTCCTCATTACCAATAAAAACCTCTCAGTTCATTCCCAAATCATCAACACTCAGCATTTATAGCTAAGGAGCTCCAGCACATTCTCTCTTATTGGTTTTTCTTGTTTTCTACCCATTTTGTTCCTTTTTTTTCCTTTCCTTTTTGTTTTTTGGTATCCCACATTTAAAAAAATGGTAAAAAGACCTTTCCTACTTTGAGATTGCTGCTATTCATATCTACTATCCAGTCAAAATATTGGAAGCTAGAGATAATATTTCTTTTGGCTCATCTTTGCCCATTTTTCATATTTTCCTTATAGAAAGAATTGAATAGCTTCTCAGCTTTCTTTTCTATATTTGAAAAAAGTCAATATTGTATAGGAATAATTTGTTCTTTAAAGGTTTAGTAGAATTTAGTAGCAAATTTGTCTGATCCTTGTGCTTGATATACTTGAGATAGGAAAGGTCTGTTGGTGAGGAAGAGAGGACAACTTTTCAGATATGTATCAGAATCCTATCTGATGTCTCTCTTTTCACTTAACAGTCAATAAGCATTTATTAAGCACTTACTACTGTGTGCTAACATGATTTTAAAAAATTTTGCATATAACCATCAATTTTTAAAAGTCATCCACTTAAAGAAAATCAAGAATGAAACCTAGTTCTAGGAAAAGATGAAGTAAAAAACTTGCTTATGAAAGCCCAGGGATAAGTGTGGGGATGGGAGGATTATAAGAACTGAGTCTTGTGCGAGGAAGATAACCAGAGTGCAGGCTGGTTTACTTATTTATTCATTTTAGATTTTTTTTATAGCTTTTTATTTACAAGTTATATACATGGGTAATTTTACAGCATTGACAATTGCCAAACCTTTTGTTCCAATTTTTCCCCTTCTTCCCATCCCTCCCCCAGATGGCAGGTTGACCAATACATGTTAAATATGTTAAAGTAGAGATTAAATATAATATTAGTATACATGTCCAAATAGTTACTTTGCTGTTCAAAAAGAATAGGACTTTGAAATAGTGTACCATTAGTCTGTGAAGGAAATCAAAAATGCAGGCAGACAAAGGTAGAGGGATTGGGAATTCTATGTAGTGGTTCATAGTCATCTCCCAGAGTTCTTTCGCTGAGTGTAGCTGGTCCAATTCATTTGGTTCATCTCATTGTTGAAGAGGACCAGATCCATCAGAATTGATCATCATATCGTATTGTTGTTGGAGTGTATAATGATCTCCTGGTCTTGCTTATTTCATTTAGCATCATGTTCATGTAAGTCTCTCCAGACCTTTCTGACATCATCCTGTTGGTCATTTCTTATTGAACAATAATATTCCATAATATTCATATACCACAATTTATTCAGGCATTCTTCAATTGATGGGCATCCACTCAGTTTCCAGTTTCTGGCCACTTCAAAGAGGACTGCCACAAACTTCTTGCACATACAGGGCCCTTTCCTTTCTTTAAGATTTCTTTGGGATATAAGCCCAGTAGAAACACTGCTGGATCAAAGGGTATGAACAGTTTGATAACTTTTTGAGCATAGGTCCAAATTGCTCTCCAGAATGGCTGGATGTATTCACAATTCCACCAACAATGTGTCAGTGTCCCTGTTTTCCCACATCCCCTCCAACATTCCGCCTTATCTTTCCCTGTCATTCTAGCCAATCTGACAAGTGTGTAGTGGTATCTCAGAGTTGTCTTAATTTGCATTTCTCTGATTAATAATGGCTTGGAGCATCTTTTCATATGGCTAGAAATAGTTTCAATTTCTTCATCTGAGAATTGTCTGTTCGTATTTTTTGACCATTTATCAATTGTAGAATGGCTTGATTTCTTATAAATTAGAGTCAATTCTCTATGTATTTTGGAAATGAGGTCTTTATCAGAACTTTTGACTGTAAAAATGCTTTTCCAGTTTATTGCTTCCCTTTTAATCTGGTCTGCATTAGTTTTGTTTGTACAAAAACTTTTCAATTTGATATAATCAAAATTTTCTATTTTGTGATCAATAATGATCTCTAGTTCTTCTTTGGTCATAAATTACTTCCTCTTTCACAGGTCTGAGAGGTAAACTATCCTATGATCCTCTAATTTGTTTATAATTTCATTCTTTATGCGTAGGTCATGAACCCATTTTTACCTTATCTTGGTATAAGGCGTTAATCAATCAGGGAGTTTGATTTAAAGATGGTTTCGAAAATATGAATTTTCTTTGTTATATACAAAAATCTTGTCTAAATACCTAGAGATCATATTGATTAAGCTGTGTCTCAAGTATTGAAGAAATGATGGAAGGCTGAGGAAAAAAAATAATTATGAAATGACTCCATATTGGGACCAAGATAAAAGAATCTGCAATAATGTATCTTCTCTTTTGGGAAGGCTCTTGATTCCTAATGCATCATAGCAAAATTTTCTATTTGAGAATGAAGAGACTACTACTGTTATTTGATTGTTATTCCTTCTGGTGAGGACAAGAAAGGATTAATTGCAACAGACAGATACCAATAAGCTTTGAAATCAACTAAAAAGTGATATATTACTTCATCCAGTAAGATTTGGGGTCTGGCCCTGATCTTATTTTTTCTTGTGAGATTCTAAGTTTCCTCAGGACACTTTGTTCTCTTGTAAAGATAACTTTTTTTACCATGCTGAACTTGATACATTAAGTAAAGAAGAATTTATACAAAGAAAGTATACTATTGTAACATTTGTGTATCTATCTAGGGATAAGTTTTGAAGTAAAAGTTGAAGGACATCTCAGGAAACAAGTACTCAGTTCTTTGGCCTCTCCTCCCCTCCCTTTTTGAATGTGAGTATTACTTGTCATAATTTTTCTCTTTCCTCATTCTAGACAATTCTTGCCCTCTATCACTGATCTTGACTACATCCATACTGAGAACATTTTCTGAGTACTTACGGAAGATTGGGGAGAAGTCCCAGCTCAACAGTATATAGACTGCAGCAAAGATGTTATTCTGATTTATTTTTAGATTAAGGCCAAGGAAGGAAATCTCTGCATTTTGTTTAATTTTGTGCTGTATAAATGGACAGACAAAACCATTAAGATTTGTATTCTCAATTTGGTTTAGTCATAAACCACATACTCTTAAACCAGTTTTCTAACTCTGGACCTTTCTACATCTCTACATATCAAGTTTATTGAATCAAATAAAAGAAAAATTCAATTACGGCAAGGGGAAAAGAATAATTGGTCACAGTTGTCACTATTTTCGGTTCTTTAGAGTTGGAACACTCATGACTATGGGAGAAAGAAATGTACCATAGTTATGACAAATCAAAACATGCATTTGTGGAACTCATACAATCATAGTGTGTGTACCCTTTATGATTACACTTGTGAAAATACTTCTTAGCCAGTACCGAGACTGCTGCTTTATAATATAATTTTATTTCCTCATTGCCTATTCTAATTCCTTTATTTTTTTCTTTTCTTATTGCTAAAGCCAAAATTTCTAGTACAATGTTGAATAAGAGTAGTGATAGCGGGCATCCTTGTTTCACCCCTGCTCTTACTGGCAATGTGTTCAGCTTCTCTCCATTATAAATAAAGCTTGCTGTTGATTTTAGATAGATAGTACTTATTATTTTAAGGAAAGTTCCCTTTTCTCTAGCTTTTTCTGCATCTATTGAGATTATCCTATGATTTTGTTATTGATATGTTCAATTATGATATAGTTTTCCTGATATTGAACCAACCTTGCATTTCTGGTATAAATCCCACTTGATCATAGTGTATTATCCTTCTGGTAAAGTCCTGTAATTTCTTTGCTGATATTTTATTTAAAACTTTTGCATCAATATTCATCAGGGAGACCAATTGGTCTGTAATTTTCTTTCTCTGTTTTAGCTCTTCCTAGTTTTAAGTATCAGTATCATGTTTGTGTCATAGAAGGAATTTGGCAGGATTCCTTTACGTATTTTTCCATATAGTTTACACAGTATTGGAACTGTTCTTTAAATGTTTGAATTCACTTGTGAATCCATCTGACTCTGGAGATTCTTTCTTAAGGAATCCATTAATAGCTTTTTCAATTTCTTTTTCTGAAATGGGACTAATTAAGTAATTTTTCTTTTCTTCTGTTAATCTGGGCAATTTATATTTTTGAAAATATTCATCCATTTTGATTGTCAGATTTGCTGCCATAAAATAGCTTCTAATTATTGCTTTAATTCCTTTTTCACTTGGTGTTAAGTTTACCCTTTTCATTTTTGATGCTGGTGTTTGTTTGTTTTGTTTTGTTTTTTTGTTTCCTTTTTCTAATCAAATTAGCCAATGGTTTATCTGTTTTGTTTTGTTTTGTTTTTTTCATAAAACCAACTCTTAGTTTTATTAGTTCGTTTTCTTAGTTTCAATTTATTAATCTCTCCTTTGAGTTTCAGGCCATCAAATTTCATATTTAATTGGGAGGTTTTAATTTGTTCTTTTTTCTAGATTTTTTAGTTGCATGTCCAATTCATTGATCTCTTTCTCTATTTTATTCATGTACCTATTTAGAGATAGACAATTTCCCCTAAGAACTACTTTGGCTGCATGCTATAAGTTTTGGTATGTTGTCTTATTATTGTCATTCTTATGGATAAAATTAAGGATTGTTTCTGTGATTTGTTTGAACTAATCACTTTTTAGAATTAATTTATTTAATTTCCAATTGGTTTTCAGTATATAATTTTTATTGCATTGTGTCTACAAAGGAAGCGTTTACTATTTCTGCCTTTTTGCATTTGATTATGAAGTTTTTATACCCTAATCCATGGTCAGTTTTTGTGTAGGTACCATGTATTACTGACAAAAAGATGTATTCCTTTTTGTCCCTATTCAATTTTCTCCCGAGGTCTATCATATTTAGGTTTTCTAACATTCTATTAACCTCCCTAATTTCTTTCTTGTTTATTTTGTGGTTAGATTTATCTGATTTTGAGGAAGGATAGTTAAGGTCTCTCACTAGTGTAGTTTTGCTTTCTATTTCTTCCTGTAACTGACTTAAAATCTTCTCTAGGAATCTGACTGCTCTACCACTTGGTTACTACTTCATTGTTTATGGCAGCCTCTATCAAAATGTACTTTTCCTCCTTATCTCTTTTAATAAGATCTATTTTTACTTTTGCTTTATTTGAGATCAGAAATGCTACCTGTTTTATTTTTTTTTTTTACTTGCTATGAAGCATAATAAATTCTGTTCAAATCTTTTTCCTTTACTCTATAGTATGTGTGTCTGTGTCAAATGTGTTTTTGTATATAATGTAGTAGGATTCTGTTTTTTAAAATCTATTCTATTTGCTTCTGTTCATCCCATTCACATTTACTATCATGATTACCAGCTCTTTATTTCACTACATCATATTTTTCCCTAGTATATACTTTTGTTCTCTCCACCCTGTCCTTAGTCCTGGTTTTAACCCACTCCATCCACTACCTTATTTTCTATTACCTCTTCCCCACCTTATCTTATCTTTTTTTCCTAGTGTTTCTGCACTCCCTTCTATCCTGTCTCTCCCTTTTCTTTCCTCTTTCTCCTCTTATTTTTTCATAGGGTTAGATAAATTTTTTATATCTAACTGAATGATTAAGTTATTTACTTTTTGAGCCAAAAATGATGCGATCAAGCTTCAAACAGTGCTCATTTCCCCTCCTTCTATCCCTCCATTGTAATAGTCTTTTGTGCCTCTTTATGTGATCTAATTCGTCCCATTATACCTCCCCTTTCTTCTTCTTCCAGTACAAGTCTTTTTCTTTGATGTCACATCAGAGTCCATTCACAACCACACTCTCAGTCCGTGTAACAAATTTGTAGATTCTCAGTAAACCCATTCCTAGTTTGGGAATTATATAACACCAACAAGCTTTTTTCCTGATGATCTTGCTCCCACAGATGGTTTCAAGAAATCTGGCAATCTTACAAAATTAAGGAGTGTTATGGGCCAGAATTCTTGTACTTAAAACAAAGATTCTTACAAGATGTTAAGTCAGTGGAATTGATAATACAGTGGTTATCTAGTTTAGCATGGTGCTTAATAGTTCTCTAGTTCAGTATGATTAATTTACTCTTACAACAAATAATGGTTCCCTAGTGATGTAATGATTGGCTTATACGCAGTACGCTGCATATTAGCTGGGACAAACTCAGCCAAGAGGGACTGAGAGATAAATTCAATCCATCTTCATCAGCCTCGAGGTGGCTGGCCTGTTCTCCTGCTCCCCACACTGAGATCAAGGCCTGTCTGAAGGGCCTCAAGAAAGCTAACCAGGATCCAGGCAAGGAGACAATAAAAAATTTGGACTTTGGACTTTAACACCTGGTTATTCTTATGGTGATTACTCTACTGAAAAGAAGTTGCACCAAAGACCTCCAGAAAACCAAACAAGAACACTATAAAGGAGGACCCCCAAAGAAGGGGCAGAGCTTGTTGCTCCTTCTTACCCTTAGGGCTACTGTGGACTGTGCTTTCTTGACACCTTTTACCCTGTGAAAGGAGTGGGAAAGATGCAGCACAGCCTAAAAAGCAAAAGCAGTCCAGATTTTAGATTTTAACATAATGACTAACTCCAAATAACTTCTTTAACGAGTTTACCATTTTAATATATGACAGTGAAATCGTCCTAGCTTTAACTTTCTCTTAACTCACAAGCAAGGGTGGAAATACCCCATTCCCTACAAAATAATAGACCTTAAACTTTCTACCTTTTTATTGTTTGCCAAATCTAGATTCTATAATCTCAGAAAAAAAAACCCATTATCAATTAGTATTTATCGAGTCTCATCTCATCTTTATTAGGAATGGATCCAATGGTAGGATTTCTTTCCCTAAGCTATTGAAGTTTTGAAAGTTCTCAGGGAACTTCTTTTTTATCTTAAATATGCTTCCCTTTTATTTGAGGGAGAAAATAAGACTATTTTAAAAATTCAGATAAAACAATCTGTCTTAAAAATAGGTATCATAATTTACAATCACATTTCTGTGATAACCGCGTATTTAAAATCAGCTGCAGTCAGGAATTCGGGTTAGGGGAAAATCTTCTATTTTTATTCTTTGTGGAGGAGAAGAAGGATCATGATCACATTGTGAGCAGCTGCGACAAGACACCAGCCAGCAGTCTCTTTCTGCCTCTCTCTCCGCCCCTCTGCCTCCACCCACCAAAATCGTCATTTCCTTTACAACACATCAGGACTTGCACAAAGAGTGGGCAGGGGGCCATTCTTTCTCCAAGCATATATATTAATAGAATATAGTCCAATTAGTATTTAGCGCCTCGTGATTGGGACCTCAGTGCATCAACTCGAGCTTCAACTGATTGCATCTCTTGCTTTCTTTTGTTTTACAACACAGGTGGTCATGCCATCCCTGACTCCTTAGGTAGGTCAGAGCCCCCAAGGCGAAGTGATCACACCCTCCCTGACTTCTCAGGAAAGGAGGTGAAAGCACCGAAAAGGAGGTGATCATGACCCCCCTGACTTTTCAGGAAGGGAGGTGAAAGCACTAAAAAGAAGATGATCACGCTCTCCCTGACATCTCAGGAAGGGAGATGAAAAGCACCAAAGGGAAGTGGGGGTTGCTAGCAGGTCTCTGGACTGAAGGGTCTTATTATGCACAAACCCATCAACATGGGAGGTATGACACAAGCACAAAGCAATAACCCAGAGCCTATTAGTGATGACCGTCCCCTCAGTCAGTGCAGGCTTGATGTGGTGTAACAAACATGAATTGTACACGCAAGTAGTGGTATAACAAACAATATAAATCAACATGGTGTTGTAAAAGATTGCCAGAAGTCCTAGAAGGAGACTATGTAAACAGCAGTCACACATACGCCTTCTTCAGCAGCCAAGAGATAGTCCAAAACCAATCTACTGTCCATTGCTTCACATGTCAGGGAATCCAATGATCCCCCTAAGTTTTTGAAGTCCTGCAAAAGTCTTTTTATGTGTTAGGGAATCCAATGATTCCAGCAGATTTTGAAGTCCTGTAACAGTCTTATCATTTCTCAGAAAATCCAATGATTCCTGAGGGCTTTCAAGTCTTATGTATCAGAGAATCCAATGATTCCTTAGGGTTTTCAAGTCCTACAACAATCTTATCATGTTTCAGAGAATCCAGTGATTCTTGAGGGTTTTGAAGTCCAACAATTTTCGATGTCCATGAGTCATAACTGCCATAACTGCCACTCTTTTAATGGTGAGCACAATCAGCACCAGAACCACCCGATATTTCTTGGGTCTTCTCCTTCGTTTCAAGGATCTGCTCCATCTCTCTGCGATGGACAAGGTGAATAAGGCTTGTTGGCACCCATCTGATTCCTTCTCCACCTGTAGAGATACGAGCAAATCCAAGCAGTTAGCCTATCTGGTCCCTTCCATTCACCACTTTCTGGATCTTTCTACATCACCTGGCAATTATCTAAAGATAGTGGAGCTGCTCGCACTGGACACTGTCCTTCTGGTGGGTTAATTAAAACCTGTCTGCTGGAGCCAGTGCATCTTTATCAAAAATTAAGAAGTTAATAGAATAAAGAGCTAGATTTAGAAGTTTTCTAGGGTTACCTATGGCTCCCCCTTTCTTCTGTTTTTGGAGGAGCATCTTAATGTCTCTGTTTCTCCTCTCTACTATTGCTTGTCCTTGGGGATTAAAAGGTACGCCAGTGGTGTGTAACATCTTATACTGTGCACAAAAGTGTGCACAATGTTTAGAAGTATATGTAGGACCATTGTCTGTTTTTATTGCTTGTGGCACACACATAATGGCAAATGCTTGTGTGAGGAATTCAGTGACTTGTGTCACTGTGTGAGGAATTCAGGCTGTCTCTTTTGCTGCTGGTATTGCAAAAGTAAATCCTGAAAAGGCGTTTACCACAATGTGGATAATAGACAGGTGGGTGGAGGCAGAGGGGCGGAGAGAGAGGAGAAAAGAGACTGCTGGCTGGTGTCTTGTCGCAGCTGCTTACATTGTGATCAAAATCCTTCTTCCCCTCCACAAAGAATAAAGATAGAAGATTTTCCCCTAACCTGAATTCCTGACTCCAGCTTATTTTAAATACGTGGTCATCACATTTGGCACCCAAGCTTGGGAACCAAGGACCCTACTTTCACTGAAGAAGTCTCCGGTGACCAGGAACTTAGGTGAGTATTGTAATTAGCAAACAGGGAACTTATTTTCTTAAAGACTAAACTAGTAACCTTTTTTGGCTGAAATGGGACAGATGCTAGCTAAAGATTCTCCATCCTCATCCCCCTCCTCACTCCCACCCAGGAGTGTCGCTATAAAAACCCATGCTTAAGCTGATAGAAGGACAAGGACTACTTATAACTTGGGAACAGACAGCTAGACTTCTAGGTACATTAAAACGCACCTCCCCTTGCTTCTTAAAGGAAAAGCAAATCTCTCCAGGTAATTGGACATTAATTGAGCAACAGCTCTCCGCATATTACAACGAAAACGGTCCTCATTCAATTTCCATCAAGGCATTCTATGTATACAAAATCATACAGTTGGCCTTAAAAAATCATATAAGTTATAGAAAAAAGAAAAGTTCTAGGAACAGCCAGATGAGGAAGCCCGAGGAAAAGGAGGAAGACAATGAACAGGTTAATGACCATATCCCCACAGGGTATGGAGACTTAAGTGAGGCTCAAGGTTATGGTGAATCTGAGGCAGCTTCAGCCCCACGTTGGGCGCCAAATGTGATAACCGTGTATTTAAAATCAGCCAGAGTCAGGAATTCAGGTTAGGGGAAAATCTTCTATCTTTATTCTTTGTGGAGGAGAAGAAGGATCGGGATTGCAAGGCAGCTGCCACAAGACGCCAGCCAGCAGTCTCTTTCCACCTCTCCCTCCGTCCCTCTGCCTCCACCCATCAAAATCATTTCCTATACAACACATCAGGACTTGCACAAAGAGTGGGCAGGGGGGTCATTCTTTCTCCAAGCATATATATTAGTAGAGTATGGTCTAATTACTGTTTAGCCTCACATGCTTGGGATCTCAGTGCATTAACTCGAGCTGATTCAGCCCATTACAAGTTTCCAATTTTAACTAAACACACCAATTTAAAAGTTACATTAAAATTAACTAGAACTTTAGTTTGTAAGATATACTAGATGCTAGTCAAGCTTAATTACTTTTTGGCTATTTCCCAATTTCACACAAATCTTTTTTTTTCTTTTTGTGAGCCAGGAAAGGATTTTGTTAGTTTTTACATCAAGGTGCAGACTTCACATTGAAATGTTTATTGACATAAACCCCAGAAATCCAATTCCCAGTAATGCCCGTTTACTGCTGGAATTTCTTTTCTTTTTCTTTTTCTTTTTTTTAATGGTAGCAAACTGCTTTTACATTTTTTTCAAAGTTCTAAAACTCTTAAATCTTCTGTTCATACTCTCAATGCAAACATATTACAACTACCTTCTTTCTTTCTATATAATATACCTTTAGTGGGCATCTCATTTCTTATTCTTATTCTGAGCCAACATTTCTACCTTCTATCATTACATCTACCTTCTACCATTACATCTACCTTCTACCATTACATTATCATTACTATGCAAATAATAATGTTTACTGCACTGAGTATATGCACTTTCCCTCCCTCTTTCTCTCTGCTCTCTCTCTCCTCTTCCCGCCCTTCTCCTTCTCTCTCTTCTCTCCCCCTCCTCTTCTTTCCATTTTCTACTCTTCCTCTTCCCCTCTCCTCTTCCCCATCTCTCTGTCTCTCTGTGTCTCATCTTTTTCTTTTCTCTCCTCTCTTCTCTCTCTTCACCCTCCTCTCCTTTCTCTCTTTTCTTTTCTCTCTTCTCTGTTTCTCTATTTACAAATAGAAAACTGGGGTAAAAAAATAAAATGATTTGTCACAAATTACATAGCTAATGCATTTATGCAACTGAAACAGAAGGATGGGCTTTCCAAAGGGAGAGGTTGGCCACTCTCATACTGTCTCTCATACTGTCATACTTGGCACTGCCAGGGTACTAAGATTCTTCCCAGGCAGCTGCTGAATAGAACCTGCTGAGAGCTGGGATGGCTGGTGCCAGGATCTTTCTTTGGTGGTAGTTAGAAGTATCAGGGCTCAGAGAATGCTAACTGTATCGCTTGATGCTCCCCCTCCCAACTGGGTTGAGGAACTACTGGGACAAGATGTGGGGGCCCCCCCCCACTACAATTGCTACCTCCTCCATTTCTACCAGCTGAGGTGGAATTCAAATTTCCCTAGAGTTCTCTGATAGTCTCTTTTCTTAATCTGATCTGAGATGAGAAGGGTTATGGGACATGGATTGTAATGATTTTGTTAGCAATCCCCACAAACTGAGATATACTTAGGACTCCAGGGAAAGGAGCATACTGAGAGAGGTCTTCAATACTTTCTGGGTGATTTCCCTTTTCACATGTACCTTAGCCTTTATGTCAAGGGGACCATATTTTCCTTTCTTAATGATGTAAAAGGGAAATCCCAGATAAAATAAGAAGTCAAAGTCAAGGTAGGGTTACAAAAGTTTGCTATTTACCCATTTCTCCCCTACTCATTTTCTTCATTTTGGGGCTGCTAACTAACTTTCCTTCACTACCCTAGCACAGCAAAACTGTTAATCTTGTTGTATGGAATAGAGAGATAAGGTGAAGAACTTACAGGAATGTATGAATTCTTTTTCATTATTTCTGTGTTTCCCCTATGACCTGTATAATATGTGCAGGCCCATATTTACTTGAGCTTTGGCCAGCCATAAACATATTTACTTAATCTGAGCTGATGACACTTATCAGTATTTGACATTTATCAATATTTAGTCTATTAGCTTGACCACTCTCTGCTTGATTAAGCCTGAAGGCCAGATTTTCTGTTTCCTAGAAATCAGGTGATTTTGGGGAAACAGAAACTTTCCAATCTCTCTGAATAGCAAACCCAGTTAGAAGCCTCCCCCTTCCCCTTCTCAATGCTGTCTTATTTGTGATGTAATTTCTTGTATAAAAGCTGTGTATCTTTACTACTTCTTTAGTTCTTCTACCGTAGCTTTCTCTTTCTTATCTCAAGATGGGACAGCTCAGGCTCCGGAGGTTCTTTTCTGCTTTCTATTTTGAGTGATCCGGAGGTTTTAATAAACAACTTTTTTGCTTTCTATTTTGAGTGATCTCTGAGTAGTCATTTTGGGTAAGGTCTTCTACATCTCTCACATTGTCAATTACTTTGATAATATTTACAAACTTTTAAATAAGATTTAATCCTTATTTTTCCTTAAATTCTACAGAGTGATACCTCAAACTAAACTCCTTAATGATTAATTTCATTTGAATCATTCTACAAACTTTAATTATACAACTTTATTTCTGTAATCTCAATTTAGCTAATATCGAGATTTAGGGGAAAAAATGTCTTAGGTGAGGTTAGGAATGCTCATAAATCTTTCCCAGTGCTCCAACTACAGCCCCTAGAAGTTGACTGGCTGCATTTAAAATCTTTCAAGGTTAACAGAATCTAGCTCACCAACATTTTGCAAACAGAGATGTAGACATGGATAAAATGAAAAAACAAATACAAAAAACAAAACTCACATTTGTCAGAAGCAAATTTAGCATTGGCCAAAAGCATTTTGCAAGAATCCATAAAATATGGCTCTTGGGATAGAGCCATGAAAGTTTGTATATATCTAACCTCAGATCATCTCCCCCCATCCCTCCATTTTAGAATAAATCCAATTACAAAACAATATTGTAATTTAATGATCCATTCATTGGCTATTTCTCTTGAGCTTCTAAGATATATTGTGGCTAACCATATTGATCTGGGTTCTCCATTGAAGGTGGCACCTCCATTGAAGATCCTGTGCTCCAAATTTCTCCTTATTCATCAGCAAGCAACCCAGGTGAATCTCTGGGGATTAAAGGCCCTTGCCCCCATGTCTCACAGAATTTCAGTGTCTCAAAGGGTGAAAGGAGAAAAAAGAAAACAGACTTTGATAGAGAATATTTCTTCAAGGGAGATAGAGGAGCAGCACTGCATAGCAGATGGACTCCTCTAAAATTGAAAGCTACCTGTTACCAGTAGAGAGTTAGGGGCTCTTGAAGGGAGCCAGCTGTGAGGCAGAGGAATGAGGGAAGGGGGAAGGGAGGGTAGGTGATCCAGAGAAGCACTTACCTCTGCTTCTTTTGTCTGAGTGTCCTAGGATCTGCAAAGGGGATCCCCCAGATTTTGGCACTGGGAAAATGCAATGGGAAAGCCTTTGGTTCAAAGTTGGAGGGGAAACAATCACACAGGATTCTCTTTAAGTCAGAGCTTTAGTTTGCCAATGTGGGTGGGCCAAATAACATGGGTAACTTATTGACAATTGGGGACAGGGCAAGATAGCTTTTATATCAAAATTTTGGCTCTAATCCGTGTTAAGAATACTAAAGCTGCTAATAATCTTTTTTCAAACAGTAGCCTAGCCATTTCTATAAAAAATGGAGTTAGTGGGGCAACTAAGTGGGCAGTGGATAGAGCACCAGCCCTGACATCAGGACAACCTGAGTTCAAATCTAGTCTCAGACACTTAACACTTCCTAGCTGTGTGACCCTGGGCAAGTCACTTAACCCCAACTGCCTCAGCAAAAAAAAAAAAAAAAAAAAAAAAAAAATGGAGTTAGCCAAAACAGCAACTTGATTACCTGAGTTCAAGGAATAGTTTTAATGGGCAAGTTTTCCTTCTATGAGCTCAGAAAGTTTAAAAGATTTTATAAAATGTTTATATTAGTAATTTTCATAAGCTAGTCTAGGGACCAGAGTCAGGGTCCAGTATGTTTCCTACACTACGAAAATAAATTAACATGGAAATTACTTGATTAATCAATCAATAAACATTTACTAAAAACCTACCAAGTTCCAGGAACTGTGCTAAACACTGAGGCTAACAAAGAGGCAGATGACAGTCCCTGTGCTCAGGGTGATTATTTACAATCTAATGGTGAAAGAGGAATATGACCAGAATCATTGGCAAGAAAAAAGTCAAAATGACTGGTGATAATCTGGAATTCAGTGGATGACCTTGACATCTTCATTGTTTAACCAAGTTCTGAGTGGTCCATAATGCCTGCTTCAGCTACCTTCATGGCCATTGGAACAAATTATTCTCATCAGTCATTCTTCTGAGTAAGACACCCTTTATCTTAACTTACTGATGGGTTTGAGGCCTGTTATTATTTATCCTTAACCTGGCTTATCTTGTCTGCCAAGACTGTTTTATTGGGATGTGATTGCTGCACATGAAAAAACTTCTTGGAGCCAAATGTGAGAGGTGAACACCTAACAAAGGATGCATAAGCAGCTCTCAAAAGGACTCAGCAAGACCATGCCTCAGAGTTGTATGAATTTCCATTTCTCTAATCAGTAGTAACATAGAACATTTTTTCATGTGATTTCTATCCTTTTACTACTCATCAGCTGGGGAAGATTTCCTATTTTACAAATTTGGCTCAGTTTTTCATATTTTTCAGAAATGAGACCTTTATCAAAGAAACTTATAGAATTCCAGCTCAGCTTTTGTTCTTGTTTTGGCTGCATTAGTTTTATTTATGCAAAAGTCTTTTGATTATCTCCTTTACTTCCTGTGATCATCTTTTTCTCATTTGGTCATAAATTCTTTCATAGATTTGACAGGTACATTTTTCCATGCACACCTAATTTGCTTTAGATATTATCCTTGTCTAAATCATGTACCTATTTTAACCTTCCTTCTTCTATATTGTGAAATGTTCATCTATGCTTGGTTTCTGCCAAACTGCTTTCTGATTTTCCAGCAGTTTTTATCTAATACTGATTTCTTACCCCCAAATCTTGGATCTTTAGATTTATCAAATACTAAATCATTATGATCATTTATTACTGAGTATTGTGTATCTAATCCATTCCACTGATCCATACCACTATTTCTTAGTATCAAATTGTTTTGATGATTACTACCTTTGTAATACAATTTGAAATCTGGTACTGCTGGACTGCTTTCCTTCACATTTTTTTTTCCCCACTGATTCCCTTGATAGTCTTGATCTTTTGTTCTGCCAGATGAATTTAGTTATTTTTTCTAGTTCTATAAAATAATTCTTTTATAGATCCTGTAAACTAATTTAGCTAGAATTATCTTTTTATTTTATTGGTTTGGCCTCTCAGTTCTTATTTTTCTAGTTATTTAGATCTCCATTTGTATGAAAAATATTTTGTTGTGTTCATATAGTTCCTGGATTTGGCTTAGTAGATAGATTCATTAGTATTTTATAATGTCTGCAGTTATTTTAACTGGAATTTCTCTTGCTATGTTTTTCTGCTAGGTTTGTTGGAAATATGTAGAAATGTTCATGATTAATGTGTGTTTATTTAAGCCCATCATAGAAACTTTAATTTGAATCGAGCTTCATATTAATGAGTTGTGTGTCTCTGACAAGTTAATTAACTTCTTTCAGTCCTAGTTTCCCTCTTTCTAAAGTGGGAAGAGATAGCATGGTAGTCTAGTATATAGAGTGCTAGGTTTTAAGTCAGTAAGCCTCCTCTTGTTCCTGAATTATAAAATCTGGCCTCAACATTTACTGGCTACATGACTATGGACAAGTCACTTAACCCTGTTTGCCTTCTCATTTGTAAAATAAGCTGAAGAAGGAATGGTAAAGTAATCCTTGCCAAAAAAAACTCCAACTAGGGTTTAACAAAAGAGTCAGACATGACTGAAATGACTGAACATTAATAAAATGAAGGCAATAACATAACCCAAATTATTATAATATAAAAATAATCCTCACTGGGCTGCTGTAAAGATTAAGTTCCATATGGATAGCACTTTTCAGAACTGTATAGTACAAATTTGTCATCTTTATCCTCATTATATGCTTTATTTCATGAAATGTCATTCTTTCTCCTCTTGGTATTTTTTTTTTTTTCTTTCATTTGAAGGAAATAAGATGAGTTCGATTTCTTTGGAATCTTTTGCTTTGTCACTTGTTTAAAGAGTTTTATTAAATAGTTGTGTACTTGAATCTAAGACAGTGAGCACTTAAGACTAATTACCTATTCAATGTGAGATAATGATTCTACATACATATATTTAGATGAGATGGAGATATATGATGGCTCTCCTCAAGCATTGCTTGCTGAATGTGTGGTGGTGAGATAATCATAGGCAAGGATTGGAAAGCTGAGAGAGAGGTCAGAATCGCTCTCTGCCTCAGGATGTGGAGGAGAGAGAAATCAGGCTTTGGACTCCAGAGTCCAGGATTCATCTTTGGCAAGCCGCGTGGCAGCTTGCCTGCCTCCTTCACTTCTGCCCCAAAGACCAAGGACTTTGATCCTGAGGCCCTCCAGAGAACTAGCCCATCGGGACATTTTAACTTTTAACTTAAACTCAATGAAAGTGATAGTAGATAACTTAGTAATTATTTGAGATTCTTATTGAATACAGGTGTCCAATTTTTAAACATTTTGAGGATGCCCAAATTTCTTCCTAGAGGGCAGAATGAAGTTGTAGCATGGCAGATAGCAGAGTTATAACTAGCATTTACATAGTCCTTTAAGATTTGCAAAATACCAACATTATCTCATCTGATCCTTAGAATAAATGAATAAACACTACAATTTTTTTTTAAAAGGACTAATAGGTGAACATTTTAAAGGGCTTATTGTATTCCTATAATTATGAAATTTCATATTAAGGTCTCAGTGATTCATGTGATAAAGGTAATATTTTGTTCATACCTACATTTCCAATCTGAAGATACTAAAAATAGGTCCTCCTTTTTATTGTAGTATATTAAAAGTAATCTAATTCATTTTTTTTTTAGATCTTTGAAAGCAGTAGTAACCTGTTAGTCTATCACATAGCATTGATATTTTGAAATTTTAAAAAATTTCATTTAAAATGATTTGCTTCCTATAAAGTACAAAAAATTCTAGCATAGGTGAACAGAATGCAATAAACAATAAATAAGTGATTTACAATAAATAAGTAAATAAATAAGTGGAAATATTTTCCAAATGAAAGAAATTACTTTGTAAACCATTAAATTAAAAAATCCTTTTGGATCATATACAAGACTTACATGCTTCTTAGCTCTTTAGATCAACCATTTTCTTTTAATCATATTTTATATATTCTGAATGATTGGCTGTAACTTGAGAAAGTGGCGTAATTCGGGTTTTTTATTTTTGTTTTCATTTTTGCCTACAGGAAAGTGTGGTGGTCTAAAAAATAATGATGGCATATTATCATCTTTAACTCCCCTCCCCCTACCCCCTGTTTTTTGGTAATTTAAAAATTATATTTTATAGAACATAGAATTTCTTTTTTTTGTTGAGGGGGTTCAAAGTTGTATTTTCTCAAAATAAATGTTGCATGTCTCCTATTCGTGATAAAAAATGCTTTTTGTAAAATTTACATAGGTCTAAAATTAAGAAATCTTTAAAATGAGTAAATATTGTGAACATATTCCTTGGGAGAGTTCAAACTGAGCCATCAGATTATGGAATTGGGGCTTATTTATTAAAGAAAATCTTTAAATTAAAAAACAACTTGGGAAGTAAACTTGGACAGTGATTTAATTAAGTCTATAGACAAGTCATGTCTATAAAGTAAAAGTATAGCATGTGTGTACACATATATACAGAGTACATGTTTTGTGGAAGGGAGATGGCTGAGTAGATTGAACACTGCCTCTGGATTCACAAGGACCTGAGTTCAAATTCAGCCTTACGCGCTTTAACACTTATCAGTTGTGTGTGACCCTGGACATGTCATTTAACTCTAATTGTCTCACAAAATGCCAAAAATAATAAACAACAAAAAAAAGAGTATGTGTTCTTATCTATATCTGAATATATAGTTATATATTTGTGGAATATGTTTCTATATCTGTATCTCTGTGTTATATTTCTATCAACACACTCTGAAAGCAATTCTAAGAATGTATGCTGTAATGGATCAATGGTACTGCTTTTGGGATGTGTATATTCATTACAAATTGATCATGCCAAAGAACAATAATCACCTTAATGTATTCCACTGTGTTCTTATACACACACACACATAGCATTTTTATAGTCATATAAGTATAAAAATCACCAGAACTCATAACATTCAAATGACTGTCCTCTCCCACAAAGCATTCACCCTCATGAAGCCATATGACCTTCCCAAACTGCTAAAATTGCTTTCAGAGCTTTTAGAAAAATCAGATTTCCCTACTCTACATGAAAAATTTATTTTTTTTCTTTTTTAAAACCCAAAATAGTATTGCCAAGCTTGATCACTTTATTGACACAAAATCTAGTAGGGCCTAATGAATTTTGGATGTTTCTAAGAATCAATTCACTTCCTCTCCAAAAAAAAGAAGATGCTGATATGTTTGTAAAACATTCAATTTCATTCCCTCTTATAAGTGTGGTTATTATTTGGGCAGTTTTCAAATGTTTTATTCACTTCTTTTGGATGTTATCTTGTAAATAAATAAATATTTCCACTATGAAAAAGAATGTTATGAGTGTAGTAACACCTTCATGACTGGGGCAAAACAACCTGGACTCTGGAATTCAATCTTTTATATGTAAAGTTATTTGTGTGAAAAAATTTTAAAAAGTGCAAAAAAAGAAAATAAAAGATAAAAATCAAGAATTAATGCCAGACCCGCAAGATGATTTATTGCTGCTCTATTGATGTTCTTCACTTTCATCCTCAGTCTCTGTCTTCTCTTCTACTCGGCTCTCTGGCTCCCCTCTGGGTGTCTTCCATTGCTTGACTCTCGGGCTCCTCTTGGCTATCTTCCATTTCCTCGCTTTCTGGCTCTTCTTGGCTGTCTTCCATTTCCTTGCTCTTGCGCTTTCCCAAGGTGTCCTCCATTTCCCGGCTCTCTGGCTCCTCTTGACTTTCTTCCATCTCTTCACTCTCTGGTTCCTCTTGACTGTCTTCCATTTCCCGGCTCTCGGGTTCTTCTTGGCTGTCTTCCATCTCTTCACTCTCTGGCTCTTCTTGACTTTCTTCCATTTCTTGGCTGCTTTTGCGCTTCCTCCGGGGGCTTTCCATTTCTTGGCTCTTGGTTTGCCCCTGGGTATATTCCAAATCTAGGCTCTCTGGCTCCTCTTGGCTGTCTTCCATTTCCTGGCTCTTTCGCCTCCTGGGAGTATCTTCCATGTACCGCCTGTTAGGATGTTCTTGGCTGTCTTCTGTTTCCTGGCTCTCTGAATCCTCTTGGCTGTCTACCATTAACTGGCTCTCAGGGTCTACTTGGCTGTTTTTCCTTTGTGAGCTCTTGGGTTTCTTCTGGGTGGCTTCTGTTTTCTGAAAATCTGATTTCTGTATGAAGTCTTCCATTGTGGAGTTCTCAGGCTCCCACTGTGTGTCTTCAATTTCATGACCCTCAGGCTCTTCTTCACTATCTTCTATTTCCTGACTTTCAGGCTCTTCTTGGCTTTCTTCCATTTCCCGGCTACTGCGCTTTCTGGGAATGTCTTCTGTTTTCAGGCTCCTGCTTTTTCTCCAGGAAGCTTCACTTTGCCGGCTCCTGCGCTTGCCCTGGCTATCTTCCATTTGTCTGTTCTCAGGTTCCTCTTCACTCTCTTCTACTTCCGGGCTCTCATGCTCTTCTTGGCTCTCTTCCATTTCCCGGCTACTGCGCTTCCTGGGAATGTCTTCCATTTGCAGGCTCCTGCTTTTTCTCCAGGAGGCTTC
>MU174308.1:17958452-18036373 GCA_016696395.1 Antechinus stuartii | reverse complement strand
TCTTCCCTTTCCCAACTACTGCGCTTCCTTGGAATGTCTTCCATTTCCAAGCTCTTGCTTTTCCTATAGGCGTCTTCCATTTTCAATCCCTCAGGCTCCTCTACACTCTCTTCTTCAGGCTCTTCTTGGCTCTCTTCAATATCTCGGCTACTGTGCTTTCTTGGAATGTCTTCCAATTCCAGGCTTTTGCTTTTTCTCCAGGAGGCTTCCCTTCCCGTACTTCTGCGCTTCCCCCAAGTGTCTTCTATTTCTTCTTTCTCTGGTTCCTCTTGGCTCTCTTCAATTTCCTGGCTTTTGCGCTTCTCTGGGATGTCTATTTCCTCCTCGGGTTCCTCTTGGCTCTCTTCCATTTCTTGGCTTTTGGGTTCCTCTGGGCTCTCTTCCATTTCTTGACTCTTTCGTTTCCCTGTGATGTCTTCCATTTCCTCCTTCTCAGGCTCTTCTTGGCTTTCTTCTATTTCCTGACTCTCAGGTTCCTCTTGGCTTGCTTCCATTTCCTGACTCTCAGGCTCTTCCTGAGTATCTTCTGTTTCCTGGCTTTCAGGCTCTTCCTGGGTGACTTCTGTTTTCTGACGTCCAGGCTCTTCTTGACTCTCTTCAATTTCGGTGCTCTCAGGCTCCCCTTGGGTTTCTTCTGTTTCCTGGCTTTCAGGCTCCTCTTGGCTGGCTCTGGTTTTGAGGCTCTCAAGCTTACTTGGAGCAATTGACATTCTCCTGCTAGGCACTTCTTGACTGATTCTCTTTTGTGGGATCTCAGGCTTTGCCCAGGCGACTTCCAGTTTGTGACGCTCAGGCTCTTTGCTGATTTTCCTTTGACTCTCAGCCTCCTCTTGGCTGATTTCCATTTTGGGGATCTCAGACTTTCTTTGAGTGTCTTCTATTTTTTCTCTTTCAGACTCCTCTGTGTCTTTCATTTGTGGTCTCTCAGTCTGTGCCCAGGAGACTGCCATTTTCTGAATCTCGGGCTCCTCTTTTTTGTCTTTCATTTCAGGGGTCTCAGACTTCCTGCGGGCATCATACATTTTCTGACTCTCAGGTTCCTCTTTCACTAGTAGGCTCCCAAGCTTTGCCCATGCATCCTCCATTTCCTGACTCTTCGTCTTCTCTCGGCTGCTTCTCATTTCCCGGCTCTTGCGTTTCCCCCAGGTGTCTTCCATTTCTTGGCTCTTGCGCTTCCCCCGCATGTCTTCCATTTCTTGACTCTTGCGCTTCCCGCGGGTGTCTTCCATTCCCCGGCTCTCAGGCTCATCTAGGCTGTCTCCCATTTCCTGGCTCTCTGGCTCCTCTTGGCTGTCTTCTATTTCCTGACTTTCAGGCTCCTCTTGGCTGCCTCCTGTTTCCTGGATTTCAGGCCCCTTTAGGCTGTCTTTCATCTGTAGACTCTCAGGCTTTGTCCAGGAGACTTCCATTTCCTGGCTTTCAGGTTCCTCTTGGCTAGCTTCTATTTCTGGACTCTCAGATTCCTCTTGACTCTCAGGTTCCCCCTGAGTGACTTCCATTTCCTGGCTCTCGGGCTCTTCTTGGCTATCTTCCATTTGGGGGCCCTCAAGTTCCCCCTGGGTATCTTCCATTTCCTGGCTTTCGGGCTCCTCTTGGCTGTCTTCCATTGTCTGACTCTCAGGCTCCCCCAGGGTGTCTTCCATTTCCTGGCTTTCTGGCTCCTCTTGGCTGTCTTCCATTTTTTGACTCTCAGGCTCCTCTTGGCTGTCTTCCATTTGGGGGCTTTCGAGTTCCCTCTGGGTGTCTTCCATTTCTTGGCTTTCAGGCTCCTCTAGGTTGCTGTCTTCTATTTCTGAACTCTCAGGCTTCCCGTGGATGTCTGTTTCCGTACTCTCAGGATCGTGGCTGTCTTCTACTTCCTGGCTCTCCTGCTCCTCATGGCTGTCTTCTTTCATTATAAATTCCTGTGGCTTTTGGAATATTGTGTCGAGACACACAGGCTCTTGTGGGCAATCTTCTACCAAAATCAATTCTGCCTCTTGCAATATTCCCTGGCATTTGGGCTCTCCTTGATTGTCTTCTGTCACTTCTGGCTTTTGGGATACTTTGTCAGGTTTCTCTGATGTTTGTCCCTCTTCTCTATCTTGTAGCTCAATTCTACATTCTTCAAATTTTACCTTAAACCTTTGGGCATTTTCTGAATTTATGTATCGAATCGCTAGCACTTCCGGCTTAAGAATTTCATCAGCGAAGTCAGCATGCGTGTTCCAGACCCAGGTCCTTTTACACCATGCATTCCGCCTAAGCTCCATAAATGGTGTTAAATAGTGATTTGCACATATCTTCAAAGTTTTGTCCCTTCTCATAACGAGGCGAATGGTTCCTTTCCTAGTGTCTTTTAGCAGCCTCACGTAGCCAGTACCTCGCTCTTTCCATTCCGGAAGGCCATTTTCACAGGTGAATCGAAAAAGCTTTGCACGCATCTTAAAGAGTTCTTCTTCATCTTCTTCATGAATCTTCCTTTTCTGCCCAGCAAGAGAAGCCCTGCGCTCAGAGTGTGAGTTCTGGCTTGAGAGACCTTCATTCCCGGTGGAGGTGCCGTGCTTCCCATGAGTTCCATTTGCAGCTTCCATGGGAGCCGCGTTGATGCTGCGGCAGTTGCTGGTCTAGATTGGTCCAGGCTGCCCGGCTGCAGCGCTCAGCCTCTGTCCTGTCCCGTCAGGTCCCTGCGGCGTCTGGCGCCGGTGCCTCCTTGTTCTGCGCGTTTTCTCAGTTAAGCCCCGCCCCTTTTTTGGTCTCGATTTTTTGCTTTCTTTCAATATCCAGTCCAATAATTATTACCACCTCACCCCCACCACTATCTGTGGTTTTGTTTTATTCTCCATGGCTATTTCTAAACTGCTGGGTTCCGTCACTATCTATAATGTGAGATTCTATGATTGTATTCCATTCTTGTTTTATTTCATGTCTATATTTTTGGTAACTCCATTTCTTGCTTGAATTCTTTCAGATGTATCATTCATTAAAAACAAAACTTCTAGCTGTCTTTTTGGTGTTCCTATTTCCCTCTATCCCCCACTAGTTTGTTTGTTTGTTTTTTTGGGGGGGAGGGCAATCTCTATTTTGAGAAGAATCATGAAGACATCCTGAAGAGTTTTTCTGTAGTGTTTTGCCACTTAAGCTATTGATAATATATGTCTTTTGAATGCCAAACTGTAGAAATACCTCTTTTCTCATTTTGATAGCCTGGCACATCTTTATGTACTATATATATATATATATATATATATATATATATATATATATATATATATATATATAATCTATATCCTAGAGAAATACAAAGAACAGTGGACTACAATCAGAAAAAGGAGATGCAAATTTTTCACTTTATGGCTGTATGACTTTTGGCAAATTAGTTAATTTCTTTGTACTTGATGCAAAATGAATAGAAAAGTCCTACCTACACCACAATGGTGTTTTGAACATCAAATGAAAAATATAACAACTCAAGTACCTATTAACTAAAAAGAACTGCTTATTGAGAATCTTGCAAACTTTTAAATGGGATACACATAGAAATATATACATATGCATATGTATATATCACTATTACTAATTTGTATTATGTTATTATTTTCTGTCATTATTCTAAATGATAATTAAAACACTGTATAGTAGAAGCAAGCCTTTTAATATAGTAGAAAGATTACTGGATTTAGGATCAAAACCTGGATTTAAATTTTTGTTGTGCTCACTACTTACTATGTATCTTGGATAAGCCATTTATACTTCTTTGGGGCTTTACTTTACTCTAAAATAGTTCTTTATCTAAAGTAATTTCAAGACCTAAATTTATAATTCTTTTAGAGTCCTGTGCAAGACTTTGTTTATATATACATACATATATATATATATATACACACATACACACACACAAATATATGCCTATACACATATACATTCATACATATACATACACATATAATCAACATTTAGGTGAGATTATTTAGTGTCTTTATATTTTGTATGCCTTTGTATGGAAGATAGTGGTATCTGAGTGGGATTTTAAAACACATTCCAAGTAAAGGCACAGAAATCAAATCAGTAAATAGAATTCCAGAGCTTCAGAGTTGAAACATTACAGCCACCCCACAATCTCCTGTATTCTTCACATATCTCTAACCACCACTCAATGAGCACTAACTATATGTAATATACTATGGAACCTATAAACTTTTATAAATTTATTTTTTCCTATGTACTTTGGTCTGTCCAATTAAATTTTAAAATCTCTTGAAAGTATAATCAATATTACTCAGGAATTAATTATGCTTATGCAAGAGATATCATAAGACAAGGCATATCTGTGAGTGATACAAATGAATGCAGATGAAGAGACTTCATTGATTGCTGGAGTTGGAACTGAAGCTAGACTTTTACAGATAGGGAAAATGCTTAGAGTGAAAAGGGGAAAGACTTTACAGGTGAAGGGAAATCTGAGTGAAGACAAGTAATAATGGGAATGGTAATGAACTATTTCTGGAGTATATGAATAGGCCAGTTTGAATAATACAGAAAAATAGTGTTGCTATTGCTGGGGAATTTTTGAATTGGTAAAATGAGACTAAGTTTATGGAAGGCTTGACAAATCAGACATAGCTTGAGATTTGATATTGATACCTCTGGTAAACTGCTGTTTCCTTGATTTAAAGCCAACAATAGTAGTTTGCTTCCAAAATCAGTACCTTGAGATCAGCATTGATTCAGATAAGGGGAAGGAAAGTGTGATTAAAACTTTTCAGACCTTAATTTTCATATTTTATAGTCAAGCATATCTAATACATGCTAAATATTCTATATATTCTTCCCAGAATCGTATCTCTCTTATGACAGCTTGTGATCTCTTACCTTTTTAGTGTCCTAACCAACTTGATCCTGAATTTCCTTTCAGTCTATGGATAGGATCACAATCTCAGGGTTGGGAGGGATCTCAGAGTTCACATGTTGTAGTTCCAACTATATCTGAACTGGTCTGACTGACAGCCCTTTTTAAAGATCAACATTGTCATTTTTCTCCATAAAATTTCATTGTCCCAGAAGAGGTAATTTACATGTTAAAAGTGACCTCTACAATTTATTTTAAACCATTGTTCAGTTCTGTTTTCAAGGCAACCTGGAACACTCTTCAAATATATATATATATATATATGTATGTATGTATATATATAAATACATTTTTTTCTGTTTAATTTGTACTGTTTTTTATTCCCTTCTATGTATATCATTCCATTTGCTAAATGATGCAAGTATTTTGACTTTTCCTTCTGGAAAAAAAAATCCTTTCACTTTCCTTTATGCCCATTAAAATGAAGTGGATGATATCAAATGTTGTTTTCCCGATGAATATCATTTTTACTTTTTACTTTAGCTACAACTGTCATAATGAAGGCCTACCAATGAAATGTCATAAAGAGGCTTTTGTAGCTAAGACTGGGTGGGGCATTAGGCAACAATAAAAATAGCCAACCTACAGCTTTAGTCCATGAAATTTCACCAAAAAACCTGAATCCACAGCAGTCACAGAAAAAGAAGTTAAGTTGGTAGTTCAGATAAAAGAGAGTCAAGCTGGTTTTTTAGTCTAGTGAATTGGATGAAAACTTGAGGTTTGGTTTTCCTTTGCTATTTTAATAGTTTATTGATTTTTTGAGTCAGCAGTCTATAATTCCAGTTGTAATTGTTAGGCTCTTGATTTTTTTAAAAGGTATATTCAGTTGGTGTTGGTGCTGCTGATAGTGGTGGTAGTGCTGGTGGCAGTGGTGTGTTTGTTGGGTATGACCTGACTACCTGCTACAAAAACTAGTGGTGAATGGTATGTTTTGGGAGTGTGAGACTGTTGCAAAATGTTCATAGAAGGTGACCTGGCTGTC
The DNA here is from genome assembly GCA_016696395.1 of Antechinus stuartii. Lineage (NCBI taxonomy): Eukaryota > Metazoa > Chordata > Mammalia > Dasyuromorphia > Dasyuridae > Antechinus > Antechinus stuartii. The sequence goes on along the minus strand of MU174308.1, from coordinate 18,030,503 downwards.
TTCCTCTTTTCTTCTCCATCATAATTCTAATTATTCTAATTATTTTTTCCTTATCTTCTCTCCTCTTTTTTTTCTCTCCTGTCTTTTCTTTTTTTATTCTTTGCTTTTTTCTTTTTTCTTTCCCTCTGGCTTCTCCCTTTTTCTCTTTATAGTAAAACTTTAGTGTATAAAAGTGTGAAACTATAATAACTATATGTGAATATTTAGTAAATTGATATAATTTTAATTATTGGAATTTTAAAGTAAATGTTTTGAATTCCAACAGATTCCAGTTTTTGTGATATAATTTTGTAACTTTAGATTTTCATCTTTCTCCAGTCATCCTTTCTTCTTTCTTTTTTGTTTTTTGTTCCATTTATTATTCTATATTCCACTTTCTCTCCTTATATTTTCTTCTCTGTTGTTTCTGTTATTGTCATCAGTAATTCCTTTCCTTCCTTCAGTGCCTCTTATTTCCTTCTCCTTTCTTAATTTCTTTTAAGACTTTTTTCTTTTCTATTTCTTTTCACTGGTTGAAAGTTAGTTCTAAGGAAGAGTAATGACTGATTTCTGTAAAAATTGAATCATTTATTTTGATATTTTTAATTGTTTTAGATGTCTCCAGGCCTAAAGTGTTAACCTTTGTTTACTTCATTCTCAGTCCAAAAGTTTCTACTAACACTCATCACTTGTTTCTGTCTGATCTTATTGCCTTTGACTATTCCTAACCCTAATCAAATTTCTGTAGTTTTTACTTTCTTCATTTTTCTCATCCAAAAGTTTTCACTAAAATCATTTTACACCATTCTTTTTTTCATTCTCTCTAACCCTAAGTCCAAATCATATCACCCCTTTCATCACCTCAACCCCAAGTGCTATCCACATCATCCATTGCTATTTTCCCTCTTTTTCAGTCCATGTATGTTTCAGTGAGTGCCAGCTCATCTGTATTGTGAGGTATTGAGGCAGTCCTACGTTCTTGAAGGAAGACTGTTTCATCGTGATTTATGATATTCTCCTTCCCACCCCCAATTTCTAGAAGACAGAAGTGTGAGAATTTGTATGATTGACTTTGAAGGTGGTTCTTGTTTGAAGATCTGCTAAGGCTAGGGAATATTTTTCAGGTTTCCACAGTGATAATCTACTTTTTGACTATAATTGACCTATGAAGCAAAGAAATACCAAAAAAAAAAAAAAATTATGAACCATATGAAGCAAGGAACAAGAGAAAATTTGGAAAAAATGAAGCAAAATATAAGTGAAGCAAAAAATTATGTAAAAGATACTAGGAAAATGCTTACAAAATCTTCAAAAACTTAAAAATAAAATGCAAAAGAATTATTGTTCTATCTGTGCTTATTAACTTATAAGAATAATATTTAATGATGTTTTGAGTTTTACAGAAATTTGTTGAGTAAATTCATATTTTTAAGATTGGGTCTGAAGCAAGGAACATATTGGCAGATTTTGATGGTCTGTGATTTCTAACCTCAGAATTAGAACCAGAAGCCTGATTCATGTAAAGGACAAAACAAAAACTTGTTGCTGACATATACTAAGGGATTGAGACACTTGATTGGTAGAGTTGTTGTGAGGGTGTCATTTTTTAAAACATTAATTACAAGAAATTATTTTTTTCCATTTGAGTTAAAGAATATTTTGAGAACTCATCATATCATGACTTAGAGTAAATGCTTAGGCAATGGATAAGCTGTAGATGTAGGGGAAAGAGGTAGGAGAAAAAAGGAAAATAGAAACCAAAATTTCTCCAATTTTTCACTGTGGTGCAACCCCCTGCCCTCACCATTGAAGTTTGTTTTACAACGAATCATAATTAAGTGTTACCAAAAAATATGTCCTACAGTCAAGAGATGAAGGATGAAACCCCATTAATTGGGAAATCATTTTACATCTCATCTCCATCCCATGATCTTTATATACCAAGAAGGGATTCCAACTGGAAAGAGTAGTTTGTCATGAGAAAGGATGGAGGAAGGAGACTTACTATACTGGAGAGTGAACACTATATACAGTAACTGCGATATTATTTTATGAGTGAACAAGTCATTTTGACTGCTGTAAATACCTAAAGTAAAAAAGATATATCAAATAAGATACCTGCATCCAGAGAAAACTGATATATGTATAGAATCTTCCTCCCTTCTTCCCCTCTCTATCCTTCCTTCCTTCCTCCTTCTCTTTTTTTCTCTCTTATATATCTATATCTATGTATACATGCACATATATGTATGTGTGTCTGTGTATTTGCATGTAGGTGGTAGCCATTTCTAGGAAAATGGAGAGAGAAAAAGAGAAATTTACATGATATTTTATTATATATATTGAAAAGGAATAGCAAGTTGTACATAATAGATTTGTAATTTCATTTATCTTTAAGAATTATTACACTGTGCTATGGAAATGAAATCTTTGTTTTATTACATTAAAAATTAAAAACAAATTTTAAAATATTAAGACATTTTAAAATAATGAGAAACATAGAATAAAATAAATAAAAATACATTTTTTAAAAAGAAAAAATTTAAAAAGTCTTCATGCTCAGAGGTAAAAAATGTTAGCTAGACTTGGTGATTTTTTAAAATTCCAATTTTTCATTTACTTTTTTTGTGTTCTCTTTCTTGGTCCTAGTTTCCTAGAGATCTAAGATTAATAATTTTTAAGCATCATGATTTTGGTTTTGATTCTTTAGCTTTCACTGTCATTAACTCAACTTTCAAATCTCTTTTTTTCTTTCTAGTATACAGTCACAATCAATTACACCCATTTGTCTTGGTGATTTTCTATCAGCTGAGAACCATGACTTCCATTTTTAATTCTTCATTGTCATTCAATCTCTCCCTTTTTAGTTTTTCCTTTGTATTCCACTCTTCATGACCCTCATTTGAGGTTTTTTTGGCAAAATACTAAAGTGGTTTGCCATTCTTTGTATATGAGAAATTGTAAACAGGGTTAAATTGAGTTTCCCAGGGTCACCCAGCTATTAAGTATCAGAGGCCAGATTTGAACTAAGGAAAATAAATTATTCTGACTTCAGGCCCAACAGTCTATCACCTGGCATTACCTCATTGTTCCTGCTCTTCTAGAAGTCCATATCTAATTGGTTTTCCTGATTGTAGATACAGTCTAATACCTCTCATGACATAACAAAAACTTGTCTGTTCTGTTGTCTTCCTTGAATTTATATCCAGCCATATTTTGCCTGGATTATTGACATAGCCTCCTTATTTGATCAATAATTGAAAACATGGTAAACTTTGGCGAATTAATTGAGAAACATCAACATAACTGAGCATTTAAAACACCAACTTCATTGTTTCTGATTGTGTATGTAATTCCTTAAAAAATTCAGATACGTAAATTGTGTCCCTGCATCTAGCTTCCCCTTTCCAAAGCTTATATACAGATGCCAAATTTATATTCTTAAAGTTTGTCTACTTAAAGGAAATTTCATATCCTCATTATTTTAAGAATAAATATAATAAATTTCTCTGTGTTTGGTATTAACAAAAATTTAAAAAGCTCTTTGTTATCTGGAATTCAGCATAATTTTCCCGAAAATGTATTATATAATGCGCCTTCCTTCTACCCATATACCCACATTTTCAATGTTTTCATTGGGCCTACTTTTGCTATTGTGTTTCTCTGGTCTCTCTCCTGTGCTCTTTGCATAATGTCTCCCATGTCTGGAAGGCTCTCCACCCCTTTAATCTTTGAAATTTCTTCAAGGCCCACCTTTCAAGTATCACCTCTTTCAAGAGGCCTTCTGGAACTTCCTAGTTATGATTGTCCCCTTCCCCCAAATACAATATGTTAAATTGTATATAGTCTATATTATTCATCATTCAAGATTAAGTAGAGAATGTAAACATAAGTTCCCTAAAGGGTAGAAATTGTGTCTTATAAATCTTTAATTGTCTCCCTAGTACCTAGGACAGAACAGTGGTAAGTATATAATGCTTTTTGTTTGTCACTACTGTTGGATGTTCAAGCTTCTTCTTGTTTGAACTCTTTTGTCACATGCTCTGAATGACCAGATACACTGATCATTCAATCAATCTCTTGATCTTCTAATTGATCTTGAGAAACTAGGCAGTGGAACAATTATAAAATACAGCTTCTTTTTTTTTAATACTACAAATTATTTACAATCAAGCTTGGTTATAAAGAAAAGGATACAAGATTGTGCAATAACTGCTTTATTTGTAGATTCTGGTGACTTTTGAGTGTGGAAAACTATATAATATTGGAGTTAAGAGAATGCTAGTTTTGCTGAACTATTTTCCCCTCTTAAATATGTATTTTTAAGGAAATGGCTTTTTCTGGGAAAGAGAGCAAAGGATGGAGTTGAATTGGGAAATAAAGGAGGTATAAATTACAAGATATCAATTTTTTTTTTTTTTTTACTTGTAGGAGAGTTTCTAATGCCCAAAGTTTGTAATGCTTAGGAGAATAATAATGGCATGGTTATAGTGGTTAGGGGGCTCCTCAATTATCTTGTTTAATGATTTTGTTGTACATATCTCCATCCCTTAAGCACAGTGCCTTGCAAAAAGTTTGTATTTAATAAGTTTTTCATTCATTCATATTTTCTGTCTCTTTGCACATATCTGCTAAATTCTAAGTACTGCTTCCCAAGACAAACCTATTACTATAGAAGTCAATACCATCTTCCCACTCTCTCAGAATCAAAAGCCATTATTCTGAATTCCTCAATATTACCCCTCAAAACCAATTTTGCCAAAGCCTGTGCCCTTTGTTACAACATTGCCCCTTGTCTTTTGACAACTACTACTACTTTGAGCAGAAGTTCTCATTACTTCATACCTGAAACAATAATTTACTGCTTATGGACCTGCCTTACTCAAGTCTCTCCCTCCTTGTCAAATAGAGAACTATTGAAGATGTCATCTTTAAAAGGCCAAGACCTCCCACTGCATCCAGGGCCATCTCCAGTCATCTTAATCTATATCTAGCCACTGGACCTAGATGGTTCTGGAGGGTAAAGTGGGGCAGATGCCCTTGTCCAGCCCTCCCTCACTTAAATTTAATTCACTTGCATGTCAAGGCATTACCTTCTTGATAACATCACCTTTAAAAATAAAGGATAATTACAACCCTCCTTGCACCAATCTATCCTTTATTCAGCCTTCATGTTAACTCCTTCTATTCAGTAAAATTTTCCTTCCCCTAGGATCAAATATGTAGAGGGCTCTTTGAGTCATTGCATTGATGTAGGTTCAAGGACTTAGGGCTAATTACCGATTGGACAATACTCTATGGGCATGTGCTTGGGGAATGGCCCTTCCCACTATCCTGTGCTGGCTCAATAATTGGTGTATACAGAGAATTGTAGGAGAGACTAGGGGGTTGGAGTAAAACTAGCCCGGGTCACTCTCTGGGTGGGAGACAAAGAAGGAAAATTGTGTTGTGGAGATTTTGCTTCCATCCAATTCAATCCTATCCCTAAAGATCAAGAATAAAGACTAAGGACTTTTGCTTATCCTAACTCCCAACTAATTCTAAGGTATCCAGGGTGCTAATGCAGTCATCACATTTGGCTCCCGGGCATGGGGCCAAGGACCCTACTTTCACTGAAATCATCTCCGGTGACCAGGAAATTGGGTGAGTATTTTAATAGATAAACAGGAAACTTACTTTGTTAAGGGCTAAACTAGTAACCTTTTCTAGCTGCAATGGGGCAGATATTTGGAAAAGATTCTCCCCCAACCCCAGCCCCCTCACCCCATCAGCAGATTGATGGATTCCTGGTTACATTAGAATATATGTCCCCTTGGTTCTTAGAGGAAGAAGAGATAAGCCTAAATAATTGGAAAGTTGTAGATCAACTATGTGAATATTATAATGATAATGGTTCCGAGTCAATTTCCAAAGAAACACTATATATATACAACATAATACAATTGGCCTTAAAAAATCCTGCAAGTTATAGAAAAAAGAAAAGTTTTCAGTGCAGCTAGATGAGGAAGTATGAGGAAGATGAGGAGGACAAAAGAGGTATTAAAAGTGATATTTCCAGAGGGCATGGGGAGTTAAATGAGGATGAAGGGCATGGTGATTCTCGATTTCACAAAGCAACTTCAACCCCACCTAAACCAGGAACTGGTTCTTGACACGCCCCTATCAACTTCACCTTCCGGGATAGACGGGGAAAGAGTAGTGCGAGGGGCAGTGACACCACTAGCACCTCCTCCCCAGCAATCACCCCCTCCTATAACTAGATTGCAGAAAGCAGTACTTAAAGCCACACAAGAAGGGCAGAATTTAGGTGATTTGGAACTGGAAATATATCCTGTGATTCAACAGTTTAACTCTTCAGGTCAAGAAAGTAGAAGATACATTCCTTTTGATATAGAAATCCTCAAAGATCTGAAAAAGGCTTGCACTCTTTATGGGGCTACATGAGCTTATGTTAAGATGTTATTACAGAATTTGGCTTATGAAGTCTTATCCCCTAGGGACTGGAAATCTATAGCAAGAACGTGCTTAGAATCTGGACAAAACTTGTTGTGGCTTTCTGAATATAGTGAGCTCTGTAGGATACAAGCCCAACAAAATAGTCAAAGTGGAGTTCATACTCCAATCACCTGTGACCAACTAATAGGTGTAGGTTCTTATGAAGAAATTTCAGTACAGATTAATTACCCCTTAGCAGTTTATGGGCAGATTGCTGCTGCTGCTGCTATCAAAGCATGGGCTTCTCTCTCCAATAAAAACGACAAGGGTGAAGCCTTCACAAAAACACAAGGGCCAAATGAACCCTTTGCTGACTTTGTGGGACGTTTGCATACAACTATTAGAAGAACTAATGGTGAAAATACAGTAACAGACATTATGATAAGACAACTTGCTAAAGAAAATGCTAATGAGGTTTGTAGAAGAATTATACTAGAACTACACAAGGATGCCCCTTTAGAGGAGATCATAAGATACTGTTTCAAATGCCTTTTATAGCCAGGTTATGATGCAGACTTCCCAAGACCAAACATGGGATGATAGGGTCCCTTTTGGCAAGGGACTTCCAGAGAGACTTGTGAATGCTTTCCATGTGGTAAAGTAGAGCATCTGAAAACTCAATGTTGGCATAGAGACAGAGTGAGAAAACAGGGTGGGAGAACAAGACCCAAAACCCTATGTCCAAAATGCAACAGAGGTTCCATTGGGCATCAGAATGTAGACTGATTCAGGGAAACGGTATGAGGAGCCCAGCCCCAGGGCCCAAGGCAAAAAATACCTGGGGCATAATGGAAGCTGATGCTACACCCACAGAGTGCCTAGAAGTCCAGTATCCAGACATGACTAATCAGCCAGGAAGTCATATGATATGGGAGAAAGGGATTACACAATCAGCCAGGAAGCAACCTGATAGGAGAAAGGGATTACAATTGGGGAGAACGGAGTTGTATGCAGCTGGGACAACTGAGATACCCCCTGAAGAGGTGAAATCTGTTCCTCTCCAGCCTATGGATCCCTTGCGTCCACGCATAGTAGGCTTCACCATTTCACCTCCTGAGAGCACTTACAAAACGATGTCCATCCACATACTGATGTGGGAAACTGGGGAATGTGTAGATAATATCCCAGTCACTAATACAGGTAGACAATGTGTGATTTATCACCCAGGAGAAGTAGTAGCATCAGGTTTACTGATACAGACTCCTAATAAGCAATCTGGTGATAGTCGCCCAGATTCTGACTCCAAACAACAAAATCCAAGAATATACTGGACAGCAGCTGTGACAGCTGACCGACCTATGCTCACTATCTATATAAATGTCATACCATTAGAAGGATTGGTAGACACGGGTGCAGATTGTACAGTCATTAGAGGTGCCAACTGGCCCAGTCCCTGGCCAAAGATAAAGGCAGACACCTACATGTCTAGCATAGGAGGATCAATAGCAGCTGAAGTTAGTACTACCCCCCCCCTTCCCCCCCCCCCCTCATATATAAAATAATTATAACTTTTTATTGACAGAACCCATGCCAGGATAATTTTAACAACATTATCCCTTGCACTCACTTCTGTTTCGATTTTTCCCCTCCCTTCCTCCATCTCCTCCCCCAGATGGTAAGCAGTACTATACATGTTAAATATGTCACAGCATATCCTAGATACAATATATGTGTGCAGAACTGAACAGTTCTCTTGTTACACAGGAAGAATTGGATTCAGAAGGCAAAAATAACCCAGGATGAAAAACAAAAATTCAAACAATACTTTCATTTCCCAGTGTTCTTTCTTTGGGTGTAGCTGCTTCTGTCCATCCTTGATCAATTGAAACTGAGTTAGATCTTCTCTTTGTCAAAGAAATCCACTTCTATCAGAATACATCCTCATACAGTATCGTTGTTGAAATATATAATGATCTCTTGGTTCTGCTCATTTCATTTAGCATTAGTTCATGTAAGTCTCTCCAAGCCTCTCTGTATTCATCCTGCTGGTCATTTCTTACCGAAAAATAATATTTCATTACATTCATATACCACAATTTGCCCAACCATTCTCCAATTGATGGGTATCCCTTCATTTTCTAGTTTCTAGCCACTACAAACAGGATTGCCACAAACATTTTGGCACATACAGGTCCCTTTCCCTTCTTTAGTATCTCTTTGGGGTATAAACCCAGTAGTAGCACTGCTGGATCAAAGGGTATGCACAGTTTGATATCTCTTTGGGGTATAAGCTCAGTAGTAGCACTGCTTGATCAAAAGGTATGCACAGTTTGGTAACTTTTGGGCATAATTCCAGATTGCTCTCCAGAATGGTTGGATTCATTCACAACTCCACCAACAATGCATCAGTGTCCCAGTTTCCTGCATCCCCTCCAACATTCATCATTTTTTCCTGTCATCTTAGCCAATCTGACAGGTGTGTAGTGGTATCTCAGAATTGTCTTAATTTGCATTTATCTGATCAATAGTGATTCGGAACACTCTTTCATATGAGTAGAAATAATTTCAATTTCATCATCTGAAAATTGTCTGTTCATATCCTTTGACCATTTATCAATTGGAGAATGGCTTGATTTCTTATAAGTTAAAGAATTCTCTATATATTTTGGAAATGAGGCCTTTATCAGAACCTTTCACTGTGAAGATGTTTTCCCAGTTTGTTGCTTCCCTTCTAATCTTGTTTGCATTAGTTTTGTTTATACAAAGCCTTTTTAATTTGATGTAATCAAAAATTTCTATTTTGTGATCAATAATGGTCTCTAGTTCATCTTTGGTCACAAATTTCTTCCTTCTCCACAAGTCTGAGAGATATACTATCCTATGTTCCTCTAATTTATTTATAATCTCGTTCTTTATGCCTAAATCATGGACCCATTTTGATCTTATCCTTGGTATATGGTGTTAAGTGTGAGTGCATGCCTAATTTCTGCCATACTAATTTCCAGTTATCCCAGCAGTTTTTGTCAAATAATGAATTCTTATCCCAAAAGTTAGGATCTTTGGGTTTGTCAAAAACTAGATTGCTATAGTTGACTATTTTGTCTTGTGAACCTAAACTATTCCACTGATCAACTAAGGCAATGAGGAAACCAAACTATCACTCTTTGCAGATGATATGATGGTATACTCAGAAGGAGATTCTACTAAAAAGCTATTAGAAGTAATTCATAACTTTAACAAAGTTGCAGGATACAAAATAAATCTCCATAAATCCTCAGCATTTTTATACATCACCAACAAAATCCAACAGCAAGAGATACAAAAAGAAATTCCATTCAAAATAACTGTCGATAGCATAAAATATTTGGGAATCTATCTACCAAAGGAAAGTCAGGAATTATATGAGCAAAATTACAAAAAACTTTCCACACAAATAAAGTCAGATTTAAATAATTGGAAAAATATTAAGTGCTCTTGGGTAGGCTAAGTGAATACAATAAATATGACAATACTCCCTAAATTAATCTATTTATTCAGTGCTATACCAATCAGACTTCCAAGAAAATATTTTAATGATCTAGAAAAAAATAAAACAAAATTCATATGGAAGAATAAAAGGTTGAGAATTTCAAGGGAATTAATGAAAAAAAAATCAAATGAAGGTGACCTAGCTGTACCTGATCTAAAACTATATTATAAAGCAGCAGTCAGCAAAACCATTTGGTTTAGTATTGCTAGTACTACCCCTTTGAGATGGACTTTTGAAGGTGAAACAGGAGTTTTTTTACTCCTTTTATAGTTGAAAAAATCCCCATCATTCTGGGGGGAAGAGACATTTTACAACAATTAGGATTAAAAATGAGTACTTTGATTTTTTTAGGCAGGGCTGCAATTGAAGGCCTGCCAACACTTTCACCTGTTTCTATCCAGTGAAAAACTGATTATCCAATGGAAAACAAATTAATGTATGCTGTGAAACCATCCCAGAGTGGCAAATTTTATTAGCCATGGCTCCAAATTTTACACATGGGTCTCCATTAAAGATAACCAGACTATTACATAATTGGCGGTGGATTCTTGAAGAAAAGGTTTCTAAAGTTCTTCTAAAAGGACCAACTATCTTTACAGATGCATCCAAACATAATATTTGTGCTGTATACTCTCGTGACTTAACTATAAAGAGTAGTCAGAACTCCTTTTCAGTCCACTCAGCAGAATGAATTGTATGCAATAATTCTAGCTCTTATTATCCAGGAGATATAAATATAATATCTGATTCGGCCTATTCAGTAGATGTGGTACAAAGAATTGCCACAGCCCAAATAAAATTTGTAGCCTCTAATATATATCAGCTCTTTAGCGAAGTTCAAGAGCAAGTGAGAAAGCATTCAGGTAAGATTTATATCTTGCATGCCCACTCTCATAATGAACTACCAGGTCCTATTTTTGATGGTAATTCAAAAGCAGATAGCCTTCTAACTATGCTGGCCAATACTTCTTTATTTCAAGAAGCCCAAGAATCTCATTTTAAATATCATCAGGCTGCTTGAGCTTTACGTTTACAATTTGCAGTAACAAGAGAGGAAGCTAGGAGCATAGTAAAAGCCTGTATAGCTTGCCTTCCTTTCCATGCTCCTATACTGCCTCCAGGGAAAAACCTTCGTGGTTTGAGACCCAATGAAATTTGGCCAATGGATCTGACTTATTATAAATCTTTTAGTTGTCTGTCTTTTATCCACTTTAGATACTTTTTCAGGATTCACTTTTGCAATACCGGCAGCAAAAGAGACAGCTCGAGTGGTCACGAATTCTTTATACAAGCATTTGCAATTATGGGTGTGCCTCAAGCAATAAAAACAGATAAGGGACCTGCATATACTTACATTTTGCACACTTTTGTGCACAGTATAAGATTTTACACACTACTGGCATACCTTTTAATCCTCAAGGATAGGCAATAGTAGAGAGAGAAACAAGAGACATTAAGATGCTTCTCCAAAAATGAAAGAAAGGGGGAGCCACAGGTAACCCTAGAGAACTTCTAAATCTAGCTCTTTATACTATTAATTTCTTGATTTTTGACATACACTGGCTCTGGCAGACAGATTTTATAACCCACCAGAAGGGCAGTGTCCAGTGTGAGCAGCTCCACTATCTTTAGATAATCACCAGATGATGTGGAGAGACCCAGAAAGTGGTGTATGGAAGAGACCAGATAGAGTTACTGCTTGGGGGAGAGGGTTGGCTTGTATCTCTACAAGTGGAGAAGGGATCAGATGGGTGCCAATGAGCTGTATTTGCCTTGTCCTTTGAAGAGAGACAGAGCAAACCCTTGAAATGAAGGAGATGAAACATCAGGTGGTTCCATTGTTTGTTGACTGTGCCCACCACTGAATAATAAGCATGGCAGTTATGGTGCTTGACTCATATACATCAAAAATTGTTGGACTTCAAAACCCTCAGGAATCATTGGATTCTTTGAGACATGATAAGACTGTCGTAGGATTTCAAAATCCTCAGGAATCTTTGGATTTTCTGAGACATGATAAGACTGTTGTAGGACTTCAAAACCTGCAGGAATCATTGGATTCTCTGAGACATGATAAGACTGTTGTAAGACTTCAAAACCCGCAGGAATCATTGGATTCTCTGAGACATGATAAGACTGTTGTAGGACTTCAAAACCTGCAGGAATCATTGGATTCTCTGAGACATGATAAGACTGTTGTAGGACTTCAAAACCCTCAGGAATCATTGGATTCTTTGAGACATGATAAGACTGTTGTAAGACTTGAAAACCCTCAGGAAATCATTGGATTTTCTGAGAAATGATAAGACTGTTGTAGGACTTCAAAATCTGCTGCAATCATTGGATTCCCTAACACACAAAAAGACAGTTGCAGGACTTCAAAAACTTTGTGGGGATCATCGGACTCCTGACAGTGAAGCAATGGACAATAGATTGATTTTGGACTATTTCTTGGCTGCTGAAGAAGGCTTATGTGTGACTGTTGTTTACATACCCTCCTTCTCGGACTTCTGGAAATCTTTTACAATACCATGTTGATTCATATTGTTTGTTATATCACTACTTGCATGTACAATTCATGTTTGTTGCACCACACTGACCCTGCACTGGTTGTGGAGAGAGTCATCACTGATAGCCTGTGTTAATTTGTAATACCTCCCATGCTGATGGATTTGTGCATACTTGTTTGTAATAAAACCCTTCATTCCAGAAACCCGCTAGCAATCCCCACTTCCCTTTGGTGCTTTTCATCTCCCTTCCTGAGATGTCGGGGAGGGCATGATCATCTCCTTTTTAGTGCTTTCACCTCCCTTCCTGAGAAGTGGGGGGTGTGGAGTGTGATCACTTCCTTTTCAGTGTTTTCATCTCCTTACCTGAGAAGTCAGGGAGAGTGGGTTCACCTTCTTTTGGGGGCTCTCACCTCCCTGAGAAGTCAGGGATGGCGTGACCACCTGTGTTCTAAAACGAAAGAAAGCTGGAGATGTGGAGGGGTGAAACTCTTGAGTCCTCACACTGAGGTCAGTTCAAGTACTTAGGGCTAATTACTGATTGGACAATACTCTATGGGCATGTGCTTGGGGAATGGCCCTTCCCACTATCCTGTGCTGGCTCAATAATTGGTGTATACAGAGAATTGTAGGAGGGACTAGGGGTGGAGTAAGACTAGCCAGAGTCATTCTCTGGGTGGGAGACAAAGAAGGAAAGTTGTGTTGTGGAGATTCTACTTCCATCCAATTCACTCCTATCCCTAAAGACCAAGAATAAAGACTTAAGAACTTTTGCTTCTCCTGACTCTGCCTGATTCTAAGGTATCCAGGGTGCTAACGTGGTCATCACACTTTTTAAATCTCTGTGAAAACTCGAAGAGATTGAATTAATTTTTTCTGTTAGAAACTCTAGTTCACTTTTTTGCTTCCCATTCTTTCTGTAGTACTATAAAGAAACAAGAGACTTTACTATAAGCATAATGGTTGATAATAGACTTATTGACTTCTTTTTAAAATTTTCTTCTAAGAACTTCCCACTATCTGTACAGTATATCTATCTCTTCCTTCCTTCCTTCCTTCTTTTCTTCCTTTCTTCCTTCTTTCCCTCCCTCTTTCCTTCCTTTATCTTTTCCTTCATTCATTACTTTTCTCTTTCTTTTCTTATCTCTCCTGTTACTTTTTGCCATCTTTACCTAATCTTTGATATTCTTCTTTTCTTTCTCCTCCCCTCCTCACCCTTCTTATCCTATATTTAAAAAATTATATATTTATGATTTTTTGTTTCTTTGTTTTTACTTTTATAGGTCAAGATATCATCCCTCCCCCACATTGTTATTTGCCAATGTTCCAGCTGATAGTTACCCCAGAAACAGCTCTTGCTGATGAGCCATTGTGCATCAGAGCAACTGGACTTAACCCTTTTCAGATGGTAACCTTCAAAGCATCACTGACAGATGAAAAAGGGAAGCTCTTTCAGTCTCGAGCCTTCTATAAGGCTGATGAGGATGGAAATGTTAACCTAGAACAAGCAGCTGCTCTTGGGGGTGACTATATGGGCATCCATCCCATGGGTCTCTTCTGGTCCTTGAAGCCTGTGAATCCATTTCGGCGACTATTGAAGCAGGATGTAATGAACAGCCCCTTTTACATACAACTTGACCTCTATGATTCGTTTCTCTTGGAGGATTCTCCTGAGGTTCAACCAAAGGCTAGCCAGATGATAGAACGTTGGTTCTCAAGCCCTGGGTTACTGCGGATCCCAATTAGAGAAGGTAGAGTTCGAGGAGCCTTCTTTCTCCCTCCAGGTGGGATTGCATTTTTTTTTATTTGTGCATTGATGGTTTTGAAGGCTTTCAGGGAATAATAATAATAATAATAATAATAATAATAATAATAATAACCTCTTTATTAGAAATATAGACAATATTGTCTAATGAATAGAACACTGGACTTGATAAGAGTTAAAATAACAATAAGAACAAAAACAAAATAAATGATTCAACAGCAACCCAAAACTTTACTAGAGGCTTGGGAAGTAAAAAAATCAGAGACAAGAGAGAATCCCCAAGTAAAGAAGATACGGAAGATTTCTGGTTCTCTATATGGTTGAAAGAAACCTAAACTAAACTAAAATGCAAATTGGATCAAATGGGAAGCAGAAAACATGTGCAAACGATCTGACAAATGAAAAAAGTTACTTCAAGGGTAGTGATTTAAACTGTAACTTGTCTGCAAAATTAAAGTATTTCAGAGTTGGTTCAAATTTATTGGTATATGAATTACTAAAAAGGCATTTCCAGCTTCTTTTCAGATGTATGCCCAGTCCCACTACCTTCATTAACACACCTTTATTTTAATCTTCCTTTATTACCAAAAAAGTAAAACTAGTGATCTTTCCAGATATAGGCTAATTGCATCATTATTTATTTTATATATAAAGCACTTCTAGCTTCTATTATTAAAATAACCAATAACCTACAAACTCTTAGACACAAATAGCATAAAAAAGGATCTACTAAAACATCTAAGTTGTATGAAGGGTAATTTTTTATTATTAAATATTAAATAAGATATTAATAAGTACTATAACATTTATGTTGACTTCTTGCATATTACAAACTCTTTGTCTCAGGTTCTATTCTTAAGGCTTATTATTATTATAAGAATATATGAAATTGATCCAAGTAACATGAAAATACTAGAGTATATGATTTTGTTGTTTTGTTGTTTCAGTTGTGTCCAACTCTTTGTGACTGATCTTGTTTGGAGTTTTCTTGGCAAAGATACTGGAGTGGTTTGCCATTTTATTCTTCAAATCACTTAACAGATAAGGAAACTAAGGAAAACAGGGCTAAGTGACTTATCCAGGGTCACCCAAGCAGTAAGTGTATAAGGCCACATTTAAAACTCAGTAAGATGGTATTAGTTCTGTTCTGGTACTTTATCCATTCTATCCATTGTGCTACCCAGTTGTCCCCAGAGTATATGATGGTCACATGAAAAGCTTCTGTATTTAAAATGTGCTACCAACAATTTCCCTCCTCAAGGGAGACAGTTTGAACTCATTGTTATTCTTCCTATATTTATACCATTATCATATCTTCCAAATAGAGCCAAGTATGATTTCCAAAATAAAGGGCATTGGGATTGAACTAAAGTATCCTAATCACTTGATATGCATGGGTAACATTGTTATGTGACTCCCCCCAAACGCATCTTAAATAACCTCCTTGCCTTATGGAATCTTTCCCCAGTGATAGTAAGATGTTTTGAATCAGTAAATGTAAGATCATTAATGTATGAC
This sequence comes from Antechinus stuartii, assembly GCA_016696395.1. Lineage (NCBI taxonomy): Eukaryota > Metazoa > Chordata > Mammalia > Dasyuromorphia > Dasyuridae > Antechinus > Antechinus stuartii. The sequence goes on along the minus strand of MU174308.1, from coordinate 18,014,770 downwards.
AATGAAAGCTAGAACCTGAAGCATTCAAGCTTTAAACCAAGAGAAGAGTATGATAGCCACAAATAGTTTGGTCTCTTTCAGGTAGGTCATGTAAAGCATAAATATATTGAGGAAAAGGCTGTGACTGAATGTATTAAGAGATTTACTGGCATATTGAATTCAAAACTGAATGGGAAGCCAACATTTAAATCAATTAACCAATGGCAGCCCTTGGAATGCTTAAGTTAGTCATAAAAAATTTGAAAATAATTTGTACAATATTAATAATGCCTAAGCTCCATCATCATAAGGCAGCTATTCAACAATTATTACTTCCTAAGCAAAAAAGCAAAAAGAAGATTGAAATAATTCTTAAAGTACATGACAAATGGGTTAAAAGCCTGCAAAAATACTTTGAAATGATCTTATATCATTTCCTTAAATAATAACAGAAGCTCAAAGAGATACAATCCAATAGATTTGTTGAATTAACTCAGTGCTGGGGATGAAACTTCAGAAATAGCTAAGATAAAACTCAAAAGGCCATCTCCAAGCAATATCTGTATCTGTTTAGCCTTTAATGCTTTCCAGGAAAGTAATGAAACATTTAAGTCATGCAGATTTGTTTTGGAAATGAAGGGTTTATGATGCCAATTCAGGATCAGATCATTATCCCAAGAAGTTATAGAAAAGATTATCTTTAAGTAGTTTGGGCTTAGCAGTCAACATAGATTATGTAAGAAAGTGGCAGAAATTGCAACATGGAAAGTTGAGATATCTAGCAGACATGAAGTAATGGTTCAAATTATATTCCAAAAACACATTCTCTTTCATGAACTGACATGACAAATATCTATCTTACAAATGTAAATATCAAAATATCTGGAGAAATCTACCAATAAACTGAACCAGAACTGGACTTAATAACCTAAATTATTGCTCACAGTCGCCCCAAAATAACCCTGATTAATTAACAAAAATGTAAGAGCAACATTTTTAAAAAAAGTTTTTTATTTATAAAACATATACATGGATAATTAATTCATCATTGACCCTTAAAAAGCCTTCTGTTCCAAATTATCCCCTCCTTTCTCCTACCCCCTCCCTTAGATGGCAGGTAGTCCAATACATGCTAAATATGTTAAAATATATGTTAAATCCAATATCTGTATACATATTTATACAGTTATCTTGCTATACAAGAAAAATTGGATCAAGGAGGAAAAAAAAAAAACTGGTAAAGAAAACAAAATGCAAGCAAACAACAACAGAAAGAGTGAGAATGCTATGTTGTGGTCCACACTCAGCTCCCATGGTCCTAAGAGCAACATTTAAAATAGTTGTCACCATACCAAATGCCTCTAATTTTCAAGCTGCATAAGATGAAAAGTGTTTAAAAGATAGACTTAGAGCATCTATGCAGCTATGTGGGGCAGGGGATAGAATGCTAGGTCTGACATCAAGAAGACTCATGTTCTTGAGTTCAAATCTAGCTCCAGACCCTTGCTGGACTCTACGCAAGTCACTTTACCCTGTCTTCCTCTGTTTCCTCATCTGTAAAATGATCTAGAGAAAGAAATGACATACCACTCTAGTATCTTTTTTTTTTTTTTTAATAACTTTTTATTGATAGAACTCATGCCAGGGTAATTTTTTACAACATTATCCCTTGCATTCACTTCTGTTCCGATTTTTCCCCTCCCTCCCTCCACCCCCTCCCCCAGATAGCAAGCAATCCTTTACATGTTAAATAGGTTACAGTATATCCTGGATACAATATATGTGTGCAGAACTGAACAGTTTTCTTGTTGCACAGGGAGAATTGAATTCAGAAGGTATAAATAATCCGAGAAGAAAAACAAAAATGCAAGCAGTCCCAGTGTTCTTTCTTTGGGTATAGCAGCTTCTGCCCATCTTTGATCAATTGAAACTGAATTAGCTCTCTTTATCGAAGAGATCCACTTCCATCAGAATACATCCTCAAACAGTATCATTGTTGAGGTATATAATGATCTCCTGGTTCTGCTCATTTCACTTAGCATCAGTTCATGTAAGTCTCGCCAGTCCTCTCTGTATTCATCCTGCTGGTCATTCCTTACAGAACAATAATATTCCATAACGTTCATATACCACAATTTACTCAACCATTCTCCAATTGATGGGCATCCATTCATTTTCCAGCTTCTAGCCACCACAAACAGGGCTGCCACAAACATTTTGGCACATACAGGTCCCTTTCCCTTCTTTAGTATCTCTTTGGGGTATAAGCCCAGTAGAAACACTGCTGGATCAAAGGGTATGCACAGTTTGATAACTTTTTGAGCATAGTTCCAAATTGCTCTCCAGAACGGCTGGATGTGTTCACATTTCCACCAACAATGTATCAGTGTCCCTGTTTTCCCACATCCCCTCCAATATTCCACATTATCTTTCCCTGTCACTCTAGCCAACCTGACCCACTCTAGTATCTTTGCCAAGAAAACCCCAAATGTTGTCCCAAAAAGTCAGCTATGACTGAACAATAACAACAATAGCAACAAACCTGTAGGAGGAAAAATTGGGATGATCCCAGTTATCCTGTATGCTGTTCGAATTACACTGAGAATGGTTTCAATGATTTCATAGAGGATGAATTTATATCATAATATTTTTATTTCAATATAAAAATGAATTATTTTTATCTATTTCTGCAATTATGTAGGACATTAAATATAAAAGAAATTTAGTTCAATAGTGAATTGTGTCAGAATCCTTTCTATCTGGGCTCCTTCTAAAAAAGATGAAAAGGATGAAAAAATCCTAACAAAGATGAAATGATGCTGCTGCTGTTAATAATAACTCACCAAAACACAATCCATTGAGTGGGTAGGATTATTAAAAAAGGGAATTCCAAGAAGGGTGAAATATTGTGGATGCTCTGTATGCCAAAGACCAACATAGTTTCTGTGAAAGTCTATGAGGACCTGAGAGACATTGACTAACTGGGCTTTGGTAGTACCACTCCTTAGGTTAGTGCCAGCCTGTATGATGAAATTGATTCTATGAATTTAGGAGTATATAATGTGGCATAGGTGGCAGAATTATAGACATTGTGGTAATCAGCTTCAAGTGTAATGCAGTGGAAAAAGAGGTACTCTTTTTTTCTTTTTACATGCCAAGAAAACAGGATACATCAGAATAAATCAGAAACACCAGCTGTATTTTATGTTAGAACTGTGTGTTAATCACTGAGGCAGAGAAACTCACCAGTGCAAATGAAATCTATTATGCTTTCATTATGTACAAATACCCTTATCTCTATTGGGAAATAGATCTTACTTGATGCTTTTCATCTATTATATCCTTTATTTGGAGTTACAATATGTATTTGGTTATCAGTGAAGGGTAATCTTAAAAAATAACTTCAGGAGAGAATGGTGAGAAATGCTTTCCGGATTTTCCCCCCACAGACAAAACAAAATTGTTCCTCAAGGTGAATGTAGGTGGGCGTAAAACAATAAGACTTTGAGCAAAATTGGGGTCTTCTTGGGAGAATGGGAGAAGACCTGAAGAAAGATGAAGGTTTGGACCCCATGAAGTGTAAACATCTTCAGGCTAGCTCCTGTGAAACAGCAAGCAGGGAGCCCAGGGACTAGCTAGATCAGAGGTAGCCTCAGCCCCAACCAACGGAACATTTACCTCCTGGGCAGGGATGGTGTCAGGATTCAGGGGTCAGAGTCTGGGAAGATTGAACTTAGATGTGGCCCTGGTTGAGAAGGTAAATATAAATATATTTATGCTTAACTGTAGCCTGCTTGGGAGAGAAAGGGGTGGAAGATTATTATATATGCTTTGTTGAAATGGCAATATATCATTACATATTTTGAATTCCTTTATATATTTTGCTGTGCACATGACAATTTTTCTTCTTTTTCTATTTTTTTTTTTTTTTTTTTTACTATTTTCTGTTTAAGTTAAAAAGTAGAAATAACTTCATTCTTAAACCCATATATGGTGAGGAAAAATTGAAAACAGATGAGGTCCTTAAATCTAAAGCATATGGGAGTGTTGGAAATTTATATTTAATACAAACTGCTATAGTGATACATAATAATAAAGTGGATGACAAAAATAATGCTATGACTTTAACAATTTAGAAAAGGAGGTAGTAATGTAGAATGGAATTTCAATATGCCTTCTTTTAGTTTAATGGCACAAATCCAATGAGTAAAACAATCATACCAAAAGAGAATGACTTTTTAAAAGATGGGCTATCTTATATCTATCACAAACACGACATTCTATGCTATGTGATAAAGGGTGCAAAGATATTTCAGGTTTGCCACATGAGTATATGCTATTGCTGTTATATAAGAGTCGTAGGGGAAAAAAATGAAACCATCACTTATTAAGTACCTATTATGTGCCAGGCACTGTGCTATATGTTTTACATACTATTTCATTTGCTCCTCACAACATCCCTGGGAGATAAATTTTATTATTCTCATTTCATGGGTGAGCAAATTCAGGCAGACAGAGAATAAGTGACTTGAGTAGAACCACCTAGCTAGTTAAGTGTCTGTCACTGGATTTGAACTCAAATCTTTCTGACTACCAGTATCAGTAATAATAAGGATATTACATTACATCCTGTAATAATACAAGATATTTTTATTATATCCTTTATGTAACCTAATAGTAAAAGTGGGACTATCTAGACAAATTCCTAAGGACAGATGTCAAATACCATTATGGCAGAAGTGGCTTGAGAAAACCATTGAAAATGTATGGAAAGACTTAAAAAGATTATTTTAATGATTATCTGAACATATATCACTCAAAGGCACCAAAAAAATAAACATAACAAAATGGAATCTGGATAATCAAAATATCAGAAATTCTTTACAAGTTTAATCAGCAATTCAAAGGGATAGCCCAAAACTTTAGGTGATATTAGAAGTCAAAGCAGCACCAAAAACAAAACAAAACAAAACAAAATAAAGAATCCAGCTATAATTCAAAATTACATTTTGGGAATTGAGAAGCAGACATTTGAGGAGAAAGAGAATCCAGTGATCTGGGAAACATTTTTGATCATATCTGTGTTCATAAATGTTGAATCAAATGTGAAAAAGAAAGCCTATATGCTATTAACATAATGAATGACAGAATAATTGTGGTTTCTTTCCTTATCTCTTTTAATTAAATATATTTTTGCTTTTGCTTGATCTGAGATCAGGATTATTATCCTTGCTTTTTTTTTTTTTTTTTAACTTCAGCTGAAGCATGATAGATTCTGCTCCAGCCTTTTATCTTTACTCTGTATGTATTACTTTGCTTTAAATATGTTTCTTGTAAACAACATATTATAGGAGTCTAGCTTTTAGTCCAGTGTGGTATCTGCTTCCATTTTATGGGACAGTTCATCCCATTCACATTTATGGTTAAAATTACTATTTCCTGCCATCTTGTTTTCTCCAAATTATACTTTTCCCTTTCCAGCTCTTTCCCTTCTCCTAAATATTTTGCTTCTGACCACCACCTCCCTCAAACAGCCCTCCCTTTTACAGCCCTTCCTCCTTTCTTATACCTTTCCCTTTCTATTTCTGCCTCCCCCTTTCTTTTCCCCTTTACCTTCCTACTTCCCTATAGGATGAGACAAGTTTCTCTATGAAGCTAAATATATCTGATATTTTGATATCCTCTCTTTGAGCCAAATCTGATGAGAATAAGATTTATACAATGACATCTTCCCCTTCTTTCCCTCAATTGTAATAGATATATTTTTTTGCCTCTTTATGAGATGTAATTTACCCCATTTTTAATTCCATTTTCTTCTTCAAGTAGAATCCCCTTTCCACCTCTATTTTTTTAAAAAAAATATCATCACAACAAAATCAAAGTATACCTGCACCCTTTAAGTGTACCCAAAACAGATATACAGATCTCAAAAATATATCATTTTCTCATATAAGGATGTAAACTTTTTAGCTTTTAATAACAAGTTATTTTTTTCTTTCCTTTTTATCTTTTTATGCTTCTTTTCAGTTCTGTATTTGAAGATCAGATTTTCTGTTCAGCTCTGGTTTTCTCATCAAAAATAAGTGAAAACCCCCTATTTCATTGAATATTCATCTTTCCTCCTAAAAGATAATGCTTAATTTTGCTGGATAGTCGATTCTTGCCTTTTAGAATATCAGATTCCACACCCTTTGGTTCTTTAAAGTGGAAGCTGCTAGATCCTGGGTAATCCCGATTGTGACTCCTTGATAACTGAATTTTTTCTTTCTGGCTGTTTGCAATATTTTCTCTTTGATGATAATTCTGAAATTTAGCTACAATATTTCTTGGAGTTTTCATTTTGGGGGTCTCTTTCAGGAGATGATTGGTGAATTCTTTCAATGGCTATTTTACCTCCCTGTTCTAGGCCACAGGGCAATTTTCCTTGATGATTTTCTGAAAAATGATATCTAGGAGGTTGTTGTTGTTTTTTTTACAGCATGGTTTTCAGGAGTTCAATATTTTTTAGATTGTCTTTCCTAGATCAGTTTTCTAGGGTATTTTGCATTTTCTTCTATTTTTTATTTATTTTTATTTTGTTTGACTGGTTCTTTTTTAATTTTTAAAAACTTTTTGTTTACAAAAGATATGTATGGATAATTTTTCATATTTGATTGATCCTTGCAAAACCTTGTGTTCCCAATTTTTCCCTTTCTTCCCCCCATCCCATCCCTTAGATAGCAAGTAGCACATAATACTTGTTAAATATGTTAAAATATATGTTAAATCAATACATATATACATATGTATACATATTTATATAAATATATGTATTATTCAGTTATCTTGTTGAACAAGAAAAATTGGATCAAGAAGGAAAAAAAAATTTGAGAAAGAAAATAAAATGCAAGCAAACAACAACAGAAAAGAGTAAAAATGCTATGTTGTGGTCCACATTCAGTTCCCACAGGCCTTTCTCTGGGTGTAGATGGCTCTCTTCATCACTGAAATTGGAACTGGTTTGAATAATCTCACTGTTGAAGAGAGCCACGTCCATCAGAATTGATCATTGCACAGCCTTGTTGCCATGTATAATGATCTCCTGGTTCTGCTCACTTCACTTAGCATGAGTTTAAGTAAGTCTCCCCAGGCCTCTCTGAAATCATCCTATTGGTTGTTTCTTTCTTTTTTTTTCTTTTTCTTTTTCTTTTTTTTTTAATTATAACTTTTTATTGACAGTACATATGCATGGGTAATTTTTTACATTATCCCTTGCACTCACTTCTGTTCTGACTTTTCCCTTCCTTCCCTCTACCCCTTTCCCTAGATGGCAAGCAGTCTTATACGTATTAAATATGTTATAATATATCCTAGATACAATATATGTGTGCAGAACCGAATAGTTCTCTTGTTGCACAGGAAGAACTGGATTCAGAAGGTAAAAATAAGCTGAGAAGAAAAACAAAAACGTAAACCATTCACACTCATTTCCCAGTGTTCCTTCTCTGGCTGTAGCTGATTCTGTCCATCCTTGATCAATTGGAACTGAATGAGATCTTCTCTTTGTTGAAGATATCCATTTCCATCAGAATACATTGTTGTTGATGTGTATAATGATCTCCTGGTTCTTCTCATTTCACTCAGCATCCGTTCATGTAAGTCTTTCCAAGCCTCTCTGTTTTCATCTTGCTGGTCGTTTCTTATAGAACAATAATATTCCATAACATTTCATATACCACAATTTATTCAGCCATTTTCCAATTGATGGTCATCTACTCAGTTTCCAGTTTTTTGCCACTACAAAAAGGGCTGCCACAAGCATTTTTACACATATGGGTCCTTTCTTTACTTTAAGATCTCTTTGGGAAGAGGCAGAGTCAAGGTGGTGGAGAGGACACATACTTCTTTCTGATCTTCTCCCACGACCCCTCAGCTCATTACCTAACCCAGCCTCTGAGTTAGTTTCATCTCACGAAGAGGCAAAGGAAACCAATTATATTTGAGGGAAATGAACTTTGTGTGAATCTTACTCTCATCAGATTTAGCCCAAAAAGAAAATATTAGATATATTTGGTTTACAGAGAAACTTCTCTCACCTTATTGAAAAGCAGGAGGGAAAAGACAAAAAGGGAAGGGGGTAGGCTAAATAGAAGGGCAAAGAAAAATAGTAGAGAAAAGATAAAAGAAAAGGGGAGGGCTGCTTGAGGCAAATGGTGCTCATAAATTAAATATTGGAGAAGAGGAAAAGGGGAAAAGGAAAGAGAAAAGTATAGTCTGGGAATAATAAGATAGCAGGAAATATACAGAATTAATAGTTTTAACCATTTTTGTGAATGGGGTGAAACTGTCCCCTAAAGTGTAAGTGGAGATAGCAGACTTAATTAAAAGCCAGAATCCTACAATATGTTGTTCACAAGAAATATTTTTAAAGCAGAGTGATACATACAGAGTTAAGGTAAAAGGCTGGAGCAGAATCTATTATGCTTCAGGTGAGGTTAAAAAAAAAAAAAAAAAAAAAGCAGGGGTAGCCATCCTGATCTCAGAACAAGCAAAAGCAAAAATTGATCTAATTAAAAGAGATAAGGAAGGAAACTAAATATTGCTAATGGGCACCATAGATAATAAAGCAATATCAATACTAAATAAATATGCACCAAGTGGTATAGCCTGGAAATTCCCGAAGGAGAAGTTAAAGAGAGCTACAAGAAGAAATAAGACACCAAAACCACAATAGTGGGAGATCGTAATGTCACTCTCTCAGAACTAGATAAATCAAACCAAAAAATAAAAAAGAAAGAAGTTTTAAAGAGGTAAATAGAATACTAGAAAAGTTAGGTATGATTGATCTTTGGAGAAAATTGAATGGAGACAGAAAGGAGTACACTTTTTTCTCAGCAGTTCATGGAACCTATACAAAAATTGACCATATATTAGGACATAAAGATCTCAAAATCAAATGCAGAAAGGCAGAAATAGTAAATACATTTTTTTCAGACCATGTTGCAATAAAAATTACATTCAATAAAAAGCCAGGGGAAAATAGACCAAAAAGTCATTGGAAATTAAATAACCTCAGCCTAAAGAATGAATGGGTGAAACAGCAAAAATCATAGACACAATTAATAATTTCATCCAAGAGAATTACAATAATAAGACAACATATCAAAATTTGTGGGATGCAGCCAAAGTGGGAATAAGGGGAAATTTTATATCTCTAGAAGCTTACTTGCATAAAATAGAGAAAAAGAAGATCAATGAATTGGGCTTGCAACTAAAAAACCTAGAAAAGGAGCAAATTAAAAAACCCCAATCAAATACCATACTTGAAATTCTAAAAATAAAAGGAGAGATTAATAAAATTGAAAGTGAAAAAAAACTATTGAATTAATAAATAAAACTAAGAGTTGGTTTTGTGAAAAAACTAACAAAATAGATTAACCTTTAGTAAATTTGATTAGAAAAAGGAAAGAGGAAAATCAAATTGTTAGTCTTAAAGACAAAAAGGGAGGACTTTCTACCAATGAAGAGGAAATTAGAGCAATAATTAGGACTTTGCCCAACTTTATGCCAATAAATTTGATGACGCAAGTGAAATGGAAGAGTACCTACAAAAACATAGATTGCCCAGATTAACAGAAGTAGGAAATAAATTACTTGACTAGTCCCATTTTAGAAAAAGAAATAGAACATATTATTAATCAGCTCCCTAAGAAAAACTCCTAGGATGAGATGGATTTACATGTGAATTCTATTAAACATTTAAAAAACAATTCCAATACTATATTAACTATTTGAAAAAATAGGGAATGGAGGACTCCTACCAAATTACTTTTATGATACAGATATGGTACTGATAACTAAACCAGGTAGGATAAAAACAGAAAAAAAATTATAGACCAATCTCCCCAGTGAATATTGATGCAAAAATCTTAAGTAAAATATTAGCAAAGAGATTACAGAAAATCATCCCTGTATAATACACGATGACCAAGTAGGATTTACACTAGGAAAACAGGGCTTGTTCAATACTAGGAAAAATATTAGTATAATTGACTATATTAGCAACCAAATTAACAAAAACCATATGATTATTTCAGTAACTGCAGAAAAAGCATTTGATAAAATCCAACACCATTCCTATTAAAAACATTAAAGAGTATAGGAATAAATGGACTTTTCCTTAAAATAGTAGCATCTAAAGATGACAGGAAAAAGTAATGATGAATATTGGAGGGGATGCGGGAAAACTGGGACAGTGATGCATTGTTGGTGGAGTTGTGAATGAATCCAATCATTCTGGAGAGCAGTCTGGAATTATGTCCAAAAAGTTATCAAACTGTGCATACCCTTTGATCCAGCAGTATTATTACTGGGCTTATATCCCAACGAGATATTAAAGAAGGGAAAAGGGACCTGTATGTGCCAAAATGTTTGTGATAGCCCTGTTTGTAGTGTCTAGAACCTGGAAAATGAATGGATGCCCATCACTTGGAGAATGGTTAGGTAAATTGTGGTATATGGATGTTATGGAATGTTATTGTTCTGTAAGAAATGACCAGCAGGATGAATACAGAGAGGCTTGGAGAGACTTACATGAACTGATGCTAAGTGAAATGAGCAGAACCAGGAGATCATTATATACTTCAACAATGATACTGTATGAAGATGTATTCTGATAAAAGTGGATTTCTTCAACAAAGAGAAGATCTAACTCAGTTTCAATTGATCAAGGATGGACAGAAGCAGCTACACCCAAAGAAAGATCACTGGGAAATGAATGTAAACTGTTTGCATTTTTGTTTTTCTTCCCAGGTTATTTTTACCTTCTGAATCTAATTCTTCCTGTGCAACAAGAGAACTGTTCAGTTCTGCACATATATATTGTATCTAGAATATACTATGACATATTTAACATGTATAATACTGCTTGCCATCTGGGAGAGGGGATGGAGGGAGGGAGGCAAAAAGTCAAAACAGAAGTGAATGCAAGGGATAAAGTTGTAAAAAATTACCCAGGCATGGGGTCTGTCAATAAAGTTTAATTATTTTTTTAAAAAGAATAAAAAATAAAATAGTAGCATCTATTTAAAACCATTAGTAAGTATCATATGTAACGAGAATAAATTGGAAACATTCCCACTAAGATCAGGGGTGAAACAAGGTTGCCCACTAAAACCATTACTATTCAATGTTCTATTAAGAATGCTAGCTTTGGCAATAAAAGAAGAAAAATTAAAGAAATTAGAGTAGGTAATGAGGAAACCAAATTATTACCCTTTGCAGATGATATGATGGTATACTTAGAGAACCCTAGGGAATCAACTAAAAAGCTATTAGAAATAATCCACAACTTTAGCAAAGTTGCAGGCTACAAAATAAATCTACATAAATCATCAGCATTTTTCTATGTCATTAACAAAATCCAAGAGCAAGAAATACAAAGAGAAATTTCATTTAAAATAAGTGTCGATAGTATAAAATATTTGGGAATCTATTTGCCAAGGGAAAGTCAGGAACTATATGAGCAAAACTACAAAACACTTTCTATACAAATAAAGTCAGATCTAAGTAATTGGAAAAATATCAAGTGCTCTTGGATAGGTTGAGCAAATATAATAAAGATAACAATAAACTAACATTTGGTGCTATACCAGTCAGATTCCCAAGAAACTATTTTACTGACCTAGAAAAAAATAACAACAAAATTTGTCTGGAAGAACAAAAGGTCAAGAATTTCAAGGAAATTAATAGGAAAAAAAAAGCAAATGAAGATGGCCTAGCTGTATCAGATCTAAACCTATATTATAAAGCAGCAGTCATCAAAACTATTTGGTACTGGCTAAGAAACAGAATAGTTCATCAGTGGAATAGGTTAGGTTCACAGCCCAAAATAGTCAATAACTTTATCAATCTAGTGTTTGAAAACTCAAAGACCCCAGCTTTGGGGACAAGAATTCACTATTTGATAAAAACTACTAGTATGGCAGAAACTAGTCATTGACCTACACTTAACACCATATGCCAGGATAAGGTCAAAATGGGTTCATGATCTAGACATAAAGAATGATATTATAAATAAATTAGAGGAACAGAGGATAGTTTACCTCTCAGATCTATGGAGGAAGAAGAAAGCTGTGACCAAAGAAGAACTGGAGTTCATTATTGATCACAAAATAGATAATTTTGATTATATTAAGTTAAAAAGTTTTTGCACACACACACACACAAAAACTAATGCAGACAAGATTAGAAAGGAAGCAATAAACTTGGAAAACAGGTTTTTATTCATAGGTTCTGATAAAGGCCTCGTGTCTAAAATATATAGAGAATAGACTCAAATTTATAAAAAATTAAGCCATTCTCTGATTGATAAATGGTCAAAAGATATGAGTAGATAATTTTCAAATGAAGAAATTGAAACTATTTGTAGTTGTATGAAAAGTGCTTCAAATCACTATTGATCAGAGAAATGCAAATTAAGACTACTCTGAGATACCACTACACACCTCTGAGATTGTCTTTGACGAATTTTAGAGATGATGTGGGAAAACTGGGACACTGATACATTGTTAGTGGAATTGTGAATAGATTCAACCATTCTGGAGAGCAATTTGGAACTATGCTCAAAAAGTTATCAAACTGTGCATACCCTTTGACTCTGCAGTGTTCCTACTGGGTTTATATCCCAAAGATATCTTAAATGGGGAAAGGGGCCCACATGTGGAAAAATATTTGTGGCAGCCCTTTTTGTAGTCGCAAGAAACTGGAAACTGAATGGATGCCCATCAATTGGAGAATGGCTGAATAAATTATAGTATATGAATGTTATGAAATATTATGTTCTGTAAGAAACGGCCAGCAGGATGATTTCAGAGAAGCCTAGAGAGACTTACATGAACTGATGCTGAGTGAAATGAGCAGAACCAGGAGATCATTATACATGGCAACAATAAGACTATACAATGATCAATTCTGATGGATGTGACTCTCTTCAACAATGAGATGATACAAACCAGTTCAAATTGTTCAGTAATGAAGAGAGCCATCTACACCTAGAGAAAGGCCTGTGGGAACTGAATGTGGACCACAACGTAGCATTTTCACTCTTTTCTGTTGTTGTTTGCTTGCATTTTGTTTTCTTTCTCAAATTTTTTTTTCCTTCTTGATTTGATTTTTCTTGTGCAGCAAGATAACTGTGTAAATGTGTGTGTGTGTGTGTGTGTGTGTGTGTATGTATGGGATTTAGCTTATATTTTAATATATATTTATTTAACATTTAACATATATTGGACTACCTGCCATTAGGGCAGTGGGTTGGGGGAAGGAGGGGAAAATTTGAAACAGAAGGTTTTGCAAGTGTCAGTGTTAAAAAATTACCCATGCACATGTTTTGTAAATGCTTTAATAAAAAAAATAAAATTTAGCATTTCTTCAATTATTTAAAAAAATTCTTAGAAAGAGACCATAAGGATTTATTAGACTGTTAAGGGGTTTCTGACAGAAAAAATAGTGTTAAGAACCTTTGATCCAGAACAAAAAACCTATAATGCATTATTAATGAAACATGTTACTCATCCCAAAGACAACTATAGAAAGATTAACATTTCTGCATCAAAAAAGAAGGAATTGATATTCTCAGAACTCATGATAGGAAAAAAATTCACAAAAATAAAATTTGTAATAAATAGATTCTACTTTACTAAGCAATAGGAATGACCGATAAAGGTATATGCTATTGCTATTGTCAAATGTAACTGAAAGTAATTTATTTATCTTCATATGCAATTATAAGCCTAGAAGGTTTAGACACTTAGAAGGTGGCTAAGATCCACCAGAGGATGGTATTCATATGATCGCAACTAAAAATATATGGCCAATGAAGTGAAAAACTATTTGAATCATGTGGACTTGTTTATCAAAATGATAAGAATTTAGTATATATATAAAACATTATTCATAAAAATTTAAAAGCAATGATTTTTAATAAATATCTCCCTAAATGGAATGAAAAAATTTCAAGGCATACAGAGCTTTGGAAGGAATTAAGAACATATAGAAATAGGAAGAGGTGGATGTCATCCTTTCAGTCCTATCCCCATTAAGTTTAGGTAAAAATGTGTTCAATCAGTATGTGGAAGATGAACTTATAACCCAATACTTTTATTCAATTATGAAAAAGTCATTTTATTTACTTGTAAAGTTATTCACAGAATGTTAAATAGAAAAGAAAAATTAAGACATCAACTTGTCCTTGGATAATTTCTATCTAAACTCAAAAAAAGGGCTAAAAACATTATAATAAAATTGACACTATTGCTATTAATACCACCATCTAATAATAATGACAATAACAAGGTAATGATGATGATAATGATAATAACAATGATCTCATAACTTTCAATCTTTGAATAATTTTAAACAAGGATATTGAAGTGTTAGGTGTGAGGAACATAGCTGATCTTGATTTTTAGAAGGCATTTGATAAAGTACTATTCTTATAGAGGAGATCAAGCCACATGAACTAAATTATCATACAATGAAATGAATTTTTAATTCATTGTAAGACTACAATCTAAGAGTTATTTCTAATGTTTCAATGTTTTTTTCCTCCCCCCACCTTAGAGATGGCCAACATTAGACACAAATAGGGGTGTGTGTGTGTGTGTGTGTGTTTCTCTATTTCAGTTCTTTCTCTGGATGTAGATAGAGCCTTTTTTCATATGTCCATTATAGTTAATATATGTATTTATAAGTAAAAAAAAAAAAACCTTACTTGCCATTCATTTTAAACTACCCAAAATTTTTTTTACATTGTTATCTACCTTTGCCTAGCAAATCTTTTTCTTGTTCTCTTTGTCATTGCTCCTTGGTTTGCTTTTTGTCTTAGGAGAAGGCCCTTTCCCAGGGGTAATTGATTTATTTGGTGGCATTGGTGGCCTGGTTGAATTTCGAGCCAGTCTTTTGGCAAGCCGTGGTTTTGGTGTATTGGCTTTGGCCTATTTTGCCTATGAAGACCTGCCCAGCAACTTAGTAGAAGTAGACCTGGAATATTTTGAGGAAGCTGCCAATATGTTGATGCACCACCCAAAGGTATGTTTCACAATGGTTTCTATCACTAATCTGAATCCTGAATTGGAACAAATTTGTTGGGTACCCACTGAGTCAGAATCCCCCAAGAGCTCTTTCAGTAGTCAGTTTCAGAGCTGAAAAAGGCCTTAAACCTTTTTTTTTGTTGTTGTTCAATTTACTTAGTATTTAGTTAGTTACTCTGAAATGACTATGGCTGAAATTACATCTAGACAATGATGCTCAATTCATTCACACACAAAAGATAGGGAGAATTGTGCCTTCTCTTCTGTTGGGCTCTGATCTATGCGGGCCCCATGATGTTGAATTTATAATTATTGTTAGAAGGTTGGCTTTGCCTAGACTTTGCCTAGGTTCCTCATTTTTCTTTAGCTGTCTTATGAGATCTAAGAATGCCATCTCAGCATATATATATATATATATATATATATATTTAAATAATGAAAGGAAATGCTAAATTTTAATGATTAACACAATAAAGATGTAGGTTTTTTTTTTTCCTTGTCCAATTTCAAGAATTTCCTCACCTGCTAGGTTAAGAACAATTGGTAAAAGCCTGTGAATATTGAGAGTTGCATTTTATATTGAAGTAGAAAAAAGCAGACTGGTATAGAACCACTGATGCCAGTCTGAGATAGGCCAGATAGATTTTAGTCAGCAAATAGGAAGAGTTGGATTAATATACTCTTTTTGATCATTTCCACTCATCACTGGCTGCAAAGTCCATGAGTCTGTCTCCTAGGTGTAAGGTCACACAACCACCTTTCCTACTATGGTTCAGAGCATGTTGCAGTGGAAAGAACACTGGATTTCGAATCCAAAGACCTGGCTTCATATCCTCCCTCTCATTTATCCCCCACCCAACCTCTGTAAAAAGAAAGGGGCTAGATCTGAAGACTGGCAAGGTCTCTTCTAACTCTAATGTTGTGAGAATCCTAGAAGCCCCCAACCACTTATGCTCCTTGGCCTTCATTTCTGTACAATACTGTCATCAGCATAAAAAAAGACAAACTGTTTTCCAGAGGCAACATGGTGTACTAGCATGCTGGACTCAAGTCGAGAAGACTAGTCCAAATCTTAACTGTGGTGTTTACTTGCAAGTCACCAACCCTCCATGTGCCGTGGGCAACCACCCAGCTCTTAAAATTATGGAATCATAGGTTGAAATCTGGAAAAGGAAGGGCAAGAGGAGGCAATTTGCATTCATATAGTTCCTACTTTCGGCCAGACACTGTAGTAAACACTTTACAAATATCTCATTGGCTTTTCACAATAAGTGAATAAAATAGATGCTGTTATTTCCATTTTATAGTTAGTGAAACTAACACAAACAGCAACTAAATGATTTCCTCAGGATGACACAGCTAGGGAGTATCTAAAGCTGAATTTGATCAAGGGCCTTGCTGATTCCAGGTTCAGTGAGCTATCTATTGCTACAAGCATACATAGCAAGGGTCAGAGATGGGATTTGAACCAGGCCCTTTGACTCCAAAGCCAGTAGAAATTGTTGCTTCAATTGGTGGAAAGACATTAGAATTGTCTAATTAGTGTATGGTGCTGTATGTGTGACCATGTTCATGACATGTCAAAATTTTTAGTGATTATTAAGCTTCAGTAGCTTAATACTGCACTAACACTTTTGGAACCCCCTGCATAGTGAATTTCTCAGCCAACAATCATTTATTGAGGGCTATCTATCAGGAACATGCCTAGGTCCTGGGGTTACAAAGATGCAATTGATGTTGTCACTGCTCTTGTGAAACTTACATTCTTTTGGAGAAGATATAATGTATATACATATGTACATGCATTTACTAAAGAAATGCAAAATAAATTTGATAACCAAGATCCCTGCCCAATAAAATGATTGTCAGTGCTTGTTTCAAAAGGCCTAGAACATCCAGAATTCTTTCAATAAATATTACCAAATTTATACTTTCCCAAGTTTCTAAATAAAGTTAAATTCAATTCACTTTAGTTTTAAAAAATATATACTATATTGTATGTGTATTTATGTGTGCGAAGAGTATATTTGTGACAAGGGATGGGCTGTCACAACATAAATTGTGATTTTTCTGCTGCTATTTTCAAAAGGTTGGGGAGGAATAATTGTTAGTCTCAGAATGAACTCTAGGGGAAAGGCAGGGTCAGTTATTTGAATAATCAAATGACTACTCCTGACCAGGATGGTTTATATCCATCCATCTTTCCCTCAGATTTTGGGGTGGTCTTCTTTGTAAAGAAGAGATATTCTAATGGATTCTTCCTTCCCTACCTGTTATTCCTCTTTGGTATCTTTCAGATCCACAAATCAGGGATTGGGGTGATCTCAGTATGTAAAGGTGCAGAGATTGGGCTGGCCATGGCAGTGCACCTGAAACAAATTGTAGCCACCATCTGTATCAATGGGACCAATGCCATCCATGAGACTCAGTGCAAATACAGGGATCTTGTCATCAATCCCATCCCCCACCAGAAGGAGTATGTTCAGATACATGTATCGGGGGCAATAAATTTTCGTCACATCAAGGGAGACCCTCAAGCTGAAGTCAACCAACAGAGTGTCCTTCAGGTAGAAAAGGCCCAAGGCCATATTCTATTCATTGTAGGAGAGAAAGATGAATGTCTCAATAGCAAGGCTTATGCTGAACAAGCAATGGAACAGCTGAGGAGACATGGCAGAAGCAATGGGACTCTGCTTTTCTACCCTGGGGCTGGCCACCTGATAGAACCTCCCTATTCCCCATTGTGCTTTGCTTCATGGAACCCCTTTTTCTCAAGGCCCCTTCTGTGGGGAGGTGATATTGGCTACCATGCAGTAGCCCAGGAACATTCTTGGAGAGAGATCCAGAAATTCCTCAGACACCACCTCACTCCTTCCAGGAGCAAACTCTGAAGAAGAAGATTCTGATGAGAAGAGAAAACCCTTAGAATGAAAGAGGATGGTAGAAAAGATAAATTCATAAAGTGACACTCCATAGTCACTGATAGACCATTTTCTATTTCTCCTTTCCCTTTGAATCTACCTTATCCAACTTCCTTCATTCAACCTGCTCACAAAAATTTTAATTGTTTCCCTCCTTCCCTTCCAAATCATCTTCATTCTGAAAGTATTTTAACTGTACTGAACATCCACTTTTCCTTTTCCAGAGCTGATCTGTAACACAATCAAGAACAGAGTGGGAAGTCTGGAAGTCTGCAGATGTGAGGATATGTCATGGAATGTATTTGCAACTTTTGCAAATACTTAAATGCATCCAAATATATGATGAGATGAACTTTTACAGTTTCTTTATTCCTCTTAAGATTTTTCTTGAGTTTTTATTTCATTCCCTTGCCTTTATTGGCACTTTCTTTGTGCTACTACTTCCCCATAAGCAGCTTTTTCTACTTTCTCTGCCTCACTAGCACAAGACAAAGGATTGTCCTATTCCTTGTTATTCAAAATCCGTTTTTTGTCAATCATTCTTCCTTCATCACTTAGAAACATTTCCTCTTGACCTCCACACCATCCACTTATACCACCATCTGCACATTATCATTAGCATTGCCAAAAGAACTCCATAACATTCTTTTATCTTCATTGATGATTTCAGCAAGATTTAGAATTTTGACTCTTTTTCTTGGGAAATCTTAATTTTCATTCCATTTCTTCTGTTCCATCACATCTACTTTGTGTCTTCACTAACTTGAATCTTTGTACTATTTCCTATTCTCCAACTCCATCAGCCTGCTTCTATCTTTATTTATCTCCTTGCCTATTCTAGATATAGCTCCATATAATACCCTGTCTTTCTTGCCCCTTTGACTCTCTTACTTATCTTCTATGTCAGTCCCCAATTCCAGGACAATATACATTTTTGGGCTATATCTTCCACTTTTTTCTTTGCTCTTATATTTTCAAGTATTGCTAAACAATGTCAAGAAAACATGCTGACTGGATTGGATCTCCTACAAATTCACACCTTCTAGGTTCCACTGGGCTCTCACTCTTCTTGCTCACCAATCCTTTCGTCTTTCTTCAGGTATCGAAATTCCCAGAATTGTTTTTCAAGCCCTCTCTCATCTTTTTGAAGCCTATTACACTGGCCTCTGTACTCTCACTTGATGCCCTTACTTAATATTTGATTAAAAGGATGAAAGTTACCCAAGGTGAGCTCTTTGAAGTTCTCCCTTTTTGACCTTTAAATTTATATTTTTCACCTGTTCTCCTCTTTTCAATTCACTCAAGGCTAGAAAGGTCTTTCCCTGGACCTCAGTTTCTAATCTGTCCCATGAAAGGGTAGGACTTCATGGCCCTTGAACTACCTTCTAGCTCTAGAATTAATGGTTTTATAACCTTGTGACCTTTTTTGCCAAGTGGCCTTATCTTCTTTCTTCTTGTGATCTCATTTTCGCTTGTATTCATCTAGAATGTTATTCCCTAAATTAAACTATTTTATTTTCAGCTTGTTCTTTCTAGGCTCTTTTCCTTCTGCCTACAAACTTGAGCCCTCTCTTATCTTTTCAAATCCTTTTTAAAAATTTTGACATCACTCTAAAGCTAGTCTTACTTCTATCTTCCTTCACTGTCTAACTTTAAAGAGTAGTCTACACCAATGTGCTACCTGTACCTCATCATGATCCATTATTCTTCAATCCCTTGTGATAGGGCTTCTATTCCTATCAGTTGACTGAAACTCTTCTCTCAAAGGACCAGTGATCTTAATCAGCAAATCTGATGACTTTTCCTCTGCAATTTGAATTCTGTGCAACATTTGATAGTATTGGCTGTCAATGTCTGTATTTATCTATTGTCTCTGTCTCTGTCTATATGTGTTTATGCATATTATGTTCTAGTTAAATATAATAGCTAGCATTTACTTAGTTCTTGAAAGTGTGCAAAGTGCTTTACAAACATCTCACTTTATTCTCACAAAAGCCTTGGGAAATAGGTTTTTTTATTTTATTAATCCTCATTTTAGAGATGAGAAAACTGAAGTCTATAGATTCACATAGTAACTCGGGTCTTTATGACTCTTCTCATTTTCAGAATATCCTATTCTTTTTTTTTCCTTGAACAATCTTTTCCATCTCTACTTATCAAACACCTACTCATCTTTTAGGATGCAATTCTCAAATACCATGCCTTCCATGAAAACTTTCTGATTCCCTCCTTTATATTCCCTGAGTATTTTCCTTTGACTCTATTATGACATTAATCATAAACTCATGTTCTATTTCCTCTGGTAAATCCATGAAACCAGAGACTTTGTCTTATAGTTCTTTGTGTCACCTATTCTCTAGTACACAGTTGATATTTGATAAATATTTTTTGATTAAAGAATGAATGAAATTGCAATGCGATTATAATGTGACATGTTAACCCTTATTTCTTTTAAATACAGCAGTAATTTTACATTTTAAATTAAGTATTAATTATTTCATGAAGAAATTTGTACATCATGTTCAACAGATGATCAATAAATGAAAAAAAAATTGGGAAAATTTCTGTTTTCATCTACGAATGTGACAAATATTTTACTAAGTTTTAGCTCTGCTCATTGTTGTTATAGCATAGCTTTTGGGCTTTGGTATATTTGGAGCATGAGGAATTACAGCTTTTAACTTCTACATGTTAGAAGAGGTCTTGAAATCTGAAATCTGAATTCTTGGAGTCACAAAATCAGAAAATCACATAATGTCAGCATTAGTTGGAATCTCAGTGGTACTGAGTAGCATCCAGCCTTTTTGTGAAGAACTTCAATAAAGAGGAATCAACTGCCTCCCAAAGGACCCATTGCACTTTTCCAAATCTCAGTCTCAGGTTAATTTTTCTTTAATCTCCACCCCATTATTCTTAGTTTTGCCCTCTGGGGCCAAGAGGAACAAGTCTAATTAATCTCTCTTCCATATGACAACTTTTTAAATACTTGAATACAATTATCATATTCTGTAGGAATCTTTTCTTCTTCACCCTAAACATCTCTAATTCCTTCAACCAGTCCTCATAGGCATGAATTTGTGTGACTGCTAAATCATACTGGATGGCAGTGGTATTTTTTTGGTAGTACTACAGATCAAATCAGGTAAGACACTTGGAAAACTATCAAAATACTATATAAATCATATCCTCCTCCTTTAAAACCACAACTAGCAATTTTTATCCTTGGGACAAGTGGCACCAAATATGTTCTTGAATCTGTTTATGGGACCCATCCCTTTGAGGTAGGGAGAGACTCCTGGGGTGTCGTAACACTGCTGCGGAGAGGTTTGTAACTGTGGTGGCAGGCCATTGACAGCCAGCAACTTGTATGGGGAATGACTGCCAGGGGGAGAAATATAACATCTGTTTTGCCAACTGTATCTTAAACTGTAGGTATTGCCACAATTTAAATTTCATCACTCTGGGATAAAATCCTAATTTTTCTAAGCTATTTATAAACTCTATTTTCCCTTTCTCCCTTTTTACCTCTTCTTCTTCCCTTCATATTCATCTTTTTCTATTTCCTTCATATTTTCAGAACTAGGGACAATTCAAAAAAGTGTGACCCTCAAAACAACTCTGTAAGATAAATGCTGTTATTATACCCATTTTACAGATAAGGAAATGGAGGCAAATATTAGTAAAATCCAGGATCATACCGTGTCATAATTATGCTTACGATAGAGAAAGACTCAGAAGGTGTAGTCAGGTATTCTTTTGTTACTAATTTTGTGACAGTCACAGGGAAACAATTTGATGTTCTTTATATTTAAAAAAGCTGTAGTGGCCTGTGGCATAATAGGACTGCACATAAGACTTTTCTAGGAGCTCCAAGTATATGAGGTTAAATTTGTATTCAATTCTTCATAGCTCCAGCTTCATTGCTCTATCTACCATTTACTATCATTTGGAATATCGCTAACAATTAGTCAGTGCCAGGTACCACATTAAGCATCAGGGATTCAAAGAAGGTTAAAAACGTGATCCCTCCCATCTTTTTCCATACTTCTGTAAAGAAATATACTTCATGTCATTTTCCATCTCAGTAAACTCCAGTGGTTTTATATTGCCTATAGGATCAAACATAAAACTGTAATGGGCTGAAGCTCTTGAGTCGTTGCACTGAGGTCCCAAGCAAGGGAGGCTAAATAGCAATTGGACAATACTCTTAATATATGCTTGGAGAAAGAATGGCCCTGTTCACTCTGTGCAGGTTTGATGTGTTGTATAAGAGATGATGTAGAGATGATTTGGTGGGTGGAGTGAAAGGCAGACGCATTGCTGGCCGGATTCGTGTTGGGATTGCTCTCACTTCTTATCACCATTCCCCTTCATATCCACAAAGAATATATTGATCGAGCATTTTCTCTTATTCTGACTCTGGCTGATTCTAATATACTCTGGGTGCTAAATGCGGTCATCACATAAAACTATTCTTTTGTGCCTTTCAAGAACTTCACAACTTGATCCCAAGTACCAAGGTAGTTTTATCACATATTACTCTTGTCCTTATTAATTGCTGTCCAGCCATGATGGCCTTTTTACTGTACCTCCTCCTCACCTCCATCTCTCAGAATCCCTTATTTCTTTCAAGGCCCAGTTCAAGTGGACACTTTCTAAATGATCCCTTTGCTGACCTCCCAACTGTTTATTCTTTCTCTACTAAATTTTACATATATGAGTGAATATGTTTGTGTATATATAAATATACATATATATGACATATACAGAAATGATAAGTACCCATATATGTATGTGCTATCCACCCTGTCTAGACTCTAAACTCCTAGAGACCAGAGATTGTTTTTATTTTTTGACTTTGTATACTGAGCACTTAATACAGTAGGTACTTAATAAAATGCATATTGATTAATTAAAGGAGATAGATAAGCATTCTTTCCGGCCCAACTCTCCTCTGCTTTTGTTGCTTTGGTACTATTTCTTTTTCAGTCCTTCCTTTGGAGTAAATTCTGAACATTTTGTTCTTTGTCCTAAATTTAATTCCTTCTTAGTGCTTCCTTCCTTCCTTCTTCCCTCCCTTTCTTCTTCCCTTCCTTCCTTCTCCTCTCCCTTTCCCCTCCCTCCCTCTCTCCTTCTTTCCTTCCTCTCTTTCTTCCTTCCTTCCTCTCTTTTTTTTTAATGCAGAATTTTATTTTACTTTAAAAAAATTTCAATTCCTAATTCTTTCCCTCTACTCCCCTCCTCATTAAAAAGAGAAGAAAAATAACAATTATATGAAGTCATGAAGAACATTTTAACATTAACCATGCTGCAAAAAAAGGCAAGAAAAATGAATAAAGTTTAAAAAATATATGCTTTAATCTATACTCAGAGCCATTAGTTCTCTTTCTGGAACAAATAGTATTTTTCATTGTAAATTCTTTGGAATTTGACACTCATTACTTTCCAATTATGTTTTCTCTATAACCTCCATATGGATTCTTCATTTATTTGGATAAACATTGAAGTTTCCCTTTCTTTCCCCCCCCCCCCCCAAAGAATTGAAGAATAGCAGAGCAGTGAGGAACCATAGGAAGTGTCCAACTCCATTTTTCAAATGAGGAAACAGATTACACATTGAGGAAAAATGGCTTGCCTAAGGAAACTCATACAAGTCTTCGTTGGTGGAGCTAATGGACTGAATAAAGGTCTTCTGCCTCCTAATTTCAGCATTCATTTCACTCCCCAACATCATCTGTCATTTCTCCTTGCTTTAGAGCAGCAGTTCTCAAGTTTTTTGTTTAGTTCTCTTTTACATTCTTAAAAATTGAGGATCTTTCAAAGAATTTTTATTTGTGTGCATTGTGTCTATCAATATTTGTCATGTTACAAATTAAAACATCTTAGTATTATTGTGAAAATAGTTTTGACTTTTTGGGATTCTTGAAAGCTTCTGGAGAATCCCTAGGGGTCACAGAACTATATTTTGAGAACTACTGCATCAGAGGAAAGTAATGTTTAAATGATGTTAAAACTGGCCAATTTGGCAATCAATCAAATTGGTCAGTTCCATTAAAAACCAGTAAAAAGTCAATTTATGTGAGGGAGCTGGTCGCTTCAGACAGAATTGCTGATATTTTAGTCCCCAAGATGCCGACCAGAGACCATAATATGATTATATGCTTGCTGCCATTTTTTGTGGCAGACGTTTATATTAGATAAATATCCATACCAGAATCTTGTGACCATTGATTATCAAGATCCTTCAATCTTTGATGTAATTATGCCTAAAGTACAGAAGGATTCAGAAGGTATAATCAGAGAATCATAACTAACTTTGGGGGAGGATTCTGGGAAGATGGTGGAATAGGTCAGTAAATGTCAAGCTCTCCAGATTTTCCCCCCAAACAGAGCAAATTTGCACCTCTGGGTGAACATAAACTGGAAAAAGATCAAGAAAAGTTGGGATAAAGCAGGGGTTTTCCTGGTACAAGCCAAGAAGTCTGAGGAAAGATCCCATGCCGGATTCACCCTGGTGACGTGCAGACATATCTCTGGCTAGCTCCATAGAAAGACCAAATAGGGAGCCATTGGGTGAACTGGGTTTATCTGGAACCTCAGGGAATCACAGAAACTTTCGCCTCCCTGATTGTTTGAGTAGTGTCTGAGTTCAGGAAGACTGAACCCCAGCTGATAAAGAACACCGAGCCCAGCTTGAGTGAGAAGCAGCCAGCATACCCACCATGAGTGCAGAAGCAGCTGGCTGCTGACACTTGCAGGAGGCGGGAGCCTCCTGGTTAGAGAAGAGAACTGAAGGGAAGACAGAAACACCATCATCTCACAGTTACAGGTGCTTATACTAATACTTCTCATTAAAAATATGAGCCAGCAAAGAAGAAAGAACCCAAATATAGAAACTTATTATTGGAGAGGGGAAGACCAAGCTTCATCTTCAGAGGCAGACACTGAAGTAAAAAGCTTCTTCTATCCCAAAGAATACTGGTAAACAGCTTCCTGCCCAGAGAAAATTTATAGAACTCAAAAGAGAATTTAAAAATCAAATGAGAGACACTGAGGTAAAATTAGAAAAAAAATCCCAAACAACCAAGAGTATGGAAAAAAGTTATCCAATTTGAAAAGGAGATGCAAAATCTTAAAGATGAAAATAACTCTTTGAAAATTAGAAGTGGACAAAAGGAATTAAGTTAATCTTTAAGAAACAAGAATAACAAAACAATACAAAGAATGAAAAAAAAAAAGAACAGAATGGGAAACATAAAAACAACAGATCTGGAGAACAGATAAAGAAGAAATAATATAAAAATAGCTGGGCTACCTGAAAGCTGTGACCAAAAAAAGAACCTTAACACAACAATGCAAGAAATAATCCAGGAAAATTGTCTTGTAATGATAGATCATGAAGGAAAAGTAAACATAAAAAAAAAAAAAAATCTACTGATTACCACCTCAAAGAAATCCTTTGTGCAAAACACAGGAAGATTATTACCAAAGGTTGAAACTCCTAGATCAAAGAGAAAATTTTGCAAGAAACAAAAAAAGCAATTCAAATGTGTTGGAGCTACAATTAGAATTGTAAAGGACTTAGCATTAGCCATGATAAAAGACTGCAGGTCCTAGAATCATATCTACTAACAATCAAAAAAACTAGGCTTGTGGCCAAAAATATCATATCGAGCAAAATTATAATATTCAATGAAAAAACAATGTGCTTTAAACAAATTCACAGATTTTCAAGACTTTCTGTCAACCAAAAAAGCACTCAGTAGAAAATTCAACATATAAGAGCCAATATCCAAGATTAATTTTAAGGAACTGATGTGGACAAATTGTTCATATTTTCTACATGAAAATGTATACCACACATTTATGATTGACATCAGGAATTGGGAAGCTCAAAAGAAAGATTTAAACAAATGAAGTGCAGAAGAAGAATAGACACAATGACTTTAGAGGGGAGAGAAGGGCTCCTAGTTCTGAAAACCTACTCACATTGGGAATGACTTAAAGAGGCTACATATATACCATGAAGGGTATATAGCACTCTCCAAAATCTATAAAAAATTAAGTGGGGGAGGGAAAGGTGGAGGGGAATGCAAAGCAGGGGGAGAAGATAAAGCTGGGATCCCTGATGGGTGGTAGGTTAAATAATATTAAGCAGCAGACTTAAAATATTAGAGATAGGAAAGAAGAGATGTGCATAAACACTGACATAGATCAGGAGTCGTATTTATTAGGGAAAAATAGTATGTCTAGTAGTCATTGATCTTAGACACAGTCAAGCGTGAAGATTTAATTAAGAAATTTACATTATGTCAGCCATACCAATACTTGTTTTAGATGCATGTTAACAAATGGATAAATGTGTGTGTATATACAAATATATACATATACACATATATTTGAATATATGTAGATATGTATGCATTTTGCTCTCTATGTATTTATGTATACATGTATATATGTGGGTTTGTGTGTCTATGTGAGCATATGTGAATGTATATGGGTATGTGTCTGTGTATGTGTGTATGCACGCATGTGTGTATCTCTGAGTGTATATTAAATATACCTGTGTTAAGTTTAACCTTATTGGAGGAGATGGGGGGATGAAAGGGGGAAAAAAAGAACAAACTAATGCACAGTAGAGAACAACAACAGCAATAACAACAACAACAACAAAACCTACAAGGAAGTAAAAAAAAATGGACGTTCATGAATATAATTTTTTTTTTTTTTTTACTATTATCTATCCTTTCTTGACTTGGAAATTCATTGCTGTATTTTTCATTGCTGTATTTTGAATTCTCCCTGACATTCTTCTGGGCACATGACAATGTTCTGCTTTGTTTTGTTTTATTTTATTTTTGTCTCTATTTTCTATTAAAGTTTAAAAAATAATAAAAAATTTAACCTTGTAATACAATCATAAGTAAACTCTTTAGCATAGCAGAATTACACACAAGACTTTTCTAAGAGCATACACAATTCATGGACAACAACAAAAAGGGACACACAAGCTATTCTAGAACACTGGACACCTACCACTGTACTGGTTTCACCCAAACCACAATCTAATTGTTTTTCAAAGTGACCACTTTTGCATAATTAGTATATGTATCAACCTTGTCAAAGACTAGCCAATAATACATCTTCTCCCAACTTTCTTGTGCTGGTCACAGGCAGCTCCCTTGTGAGAGCCAACAATTATTTATCAAGCATCTACTATGGCTAGACACTTTGCTAAGTGCTGGAGATACAAAGACAGAAAAAAAATTAGTCTCTACTCTCAAGGAGCTTATGGACTAGTGGAAGAGACATCATGCAAATAAGTCTGTACAAATATATAGACAGGATTAATTTAGAGATAATTCTATATGTTAATACCTTCTTTAGGTGTATTGTCTCAAGTTATTGCCTGGTAATCCACTCAACATAGCTGCTCTTGATTATATCCCTATTTTTACATGGTTATTTTTAAAGAAATCTGTGTGAGCTTTTTTGGATACAATTAACTATGATATGCTATTACTGGTTTTCAAAAGATACTTTGGTTTGCAAGACAATTCAATTGGAGATCAGGAGAACAGTTTTAGTTTTTAATAGTTTTGGTGAAAAATTCAGATATGCAAGCAGTGTGAACAGTTCTCCACCCGTTCTCCAACTTCCAGATAACTTCAGCTTTCTTTTGATTCAAATATATATATTCAAAGGCTCAGTTATTGGAATTTTCAATTGAATGTATTGGTAAATCCTCCAGGGATTGATTGGAAGTTAAAGAGTAAACTCTTTTTTTCTACAGGTTTATATAAAAAGCCTTTAATTTCCTCACTAGAGATTTAGTAGTCCAAACTAACCAATGTTGTTTCTTTTAAAAATATTTTCAGCATTTGCTTTTTATAATATTTTGTTTTACATTTTTCCTCCCTCTTTTCCTCCTCTCCCTCTCCCCAAGAGGGTAAGGAATCTGTATATGTACAATCATAGTAAACATTTCCACATTAGTCGTGTTGTGAAAGAAGACTCAGAACAAAAGGGGAAAAAACACAAGAAAGAAAAAAACAACAAAAAAGCAAAAATAATATTCTTCAATCTACTTTCATATTTCTTCCTCTGGACGTGAGTAGCATTTTCCATCATGAGTCTTTTGGAATTGTTTTAGATCATTGTATTTCTGAGAAGAGCAAAGTCTATCAAAGCTGATCATCCACACAATGTTGCTGTTACTATGTACAATGTTCTTCTGGTTCTGCTCACTTTACCCAGCATCAGTTTATATAGATCTCTTCAAAATTTTCTGAAATCATCCTGTTCATCATTTCTTATAGAACAATAGTGTTCCATTACATCCATATATCATAATTTGTTCAACTATTCCTCAGCCTATGGGCATCCCCATAATTTTCAATTCTTTGCTAACATAAAAAGAATATAAAATTTTTATATATAAATTATAATTATAAAATCTTTTGTATCTGTGGGTTCTCTTCCATTTTTTTATGATCCCTTTGAAATATAAAAATGGCCCAATAGTGGTATTGATCTTTCAGAATGACTGGGTCAGTTCACAGCTCCACCAACAATGTATTAGTGTTCCAATTTTCCCACCTTTCTTTAACATTTATCATTTTTTAATTGTCATATTAGCGAATCTGAGTTGATATGAGGTGATAACTCAGAGTTGTGTTAATTTGCATTTCTCTAATCAATAGTGATTTAGAGCACCTTTTAATATGACTGATTTTGCTAGACTCCCTTCCTTTGCAATTTTTTTCTTTACTTGCCTTGATATCCTTTCCTTTCCCCTCTCTCCCCCCCCACCCCCCTTGTCCCCAGGCAATTGGGGTTGGGGCAATGAGGCCCAAGGTCACATAGCCAAGAAGTATTAAGTATCTGAGGTCAAATTTGAAATCAGGTCTTCCTAACTTCAGGGCTGGTGCTCTATTCACTGCGCCACCTAGCTGCCCCTTTCCTTGATAGCCTTAACCTTTGTTTTATTTGAATTTTGTTATTATTTTTTTCTAGCTCCATAAATTTTTTTTGGCAGTTTGGTATGGCACTGAATAAGTAAATTAATTTAGGTAGAATTGTCATCCTTATTATGTTAGCTGATCTTATCCATGAGCAATTGATATTTTTTCCATTTGTTTAGATCTGATTTTATTTTGTGTGAAAAGTGTTTTATAATTGTATTCATATAGATCCTGGGTTTGTCTTGGCAGGGAGATTCCCAAATATTTTCCATTGTCTACAGTTATTTTAAATAGAATTTCTCTTCCTATCTTTTATTGCTGGACTTTTTGGGTAATATATAGAAATGCTAATTTTTTTGTTACCATTATATTAATATTAATTTGCCTATTCTGGACATAGTCTAACAAAGTTGACTTCCTACACCCTAGTCATTAGGAACAAAGGCATATAGATATACTTTAAATCTAACTTCTATTTGAGGAGAAATGCACAAAGATGCTCCAACCTTGAAGATTCAAAATACATCCTTATCATGAGCATATAGTGTTATATATCATTTAAATTTGAGTTATTATCTTACAGAAGGTTATGATGTTGTAGGTTCACTGGAAGTGACCAAAGTCATTCAAATTAACTAATCCTGCAGACAACAGAAAATCCAACGTAAGAATACAATTTGTCCTTGGAGAGTAGGCTGGCAAGTATGGATTTTTTCCTAAATTCAGAAGAAGCAATCTTTCTCCATCTATAGGAATTCAGGGTTAAAGAGCAAAAGAGAAAACCAAAAGACAGTAAATCATGGAATTACAAAGGTGGAAAGGGGCTTGGAGAGCATCTAATGAAGAGTTTCTTAATCTAGTGTCAGTTTGCTTTTTTTTATATCATCTTGATAACTATATTTTAATATAAATTATTTTCTTTGTAATCTTAAATATTTTACTTTACACTTTAAAATATTATTCTAAGAAAAGGTTCCTAGGCTTCCCCAGGCTAGGTGGTCTATGACACAAAAGTAGCTTAAAAATCTCTGTTTTAGTCTAGCCATCTCATTTTATAGATGATGGAAACTTTTAGCAAACTGGTGTTAGACACAAAATCTTATGCTTTCAGGGAAGATTTCCTTCTGTCCCCAACCTAGTCAAGCTTTTGTGTCCTGAATGGGCTTTCTAAAAGGTTGCTTCTGTGTAATAGAATATTTTGAATTAAAGAATCTGGGGAATCACTTTCCCCAAAATTTACTGTCTTCATTTGTTTTTCTATCACTATTCTTAAAGTCACTTTTCAACCATCTTCTTTCTGTCTTTTCTTTTCCTTTATCAGGGGGTGCTTGTAAAGTTTAACTGTTCCCTCCTTTCCTCCTCCCAAGTATATGGCACAAACTTTTAGGATTAATTTGCAGTATGAGCATTTTCTTCACCACTTTCTTAAATCTAGACAATCAAATCTACAAAAATAACAAATATTTATATAGTCCCAGGTCTGCAGCATTTGCCAGTTTCCAAAGCATAAATGCTATGCTGAAAATTCACAAGTTGATTTGAACTGTTTCAGAAGCAAGCTCCTGCCTTTAAGCCTTGTTTCACATTTGTAAAGAATTTTCTAATTATCCCAAAGAAGGGGTGGTGCGATCTCTCCGAGATTAACTAGGCCGGTTCTTGGATAAGTAGGTTTTGAGACTGTAATTGAAGCTTGGTTGATCTGCCACTTTGTTCTAAGACTGCATACTTTTTAGCTGTGTAAGGTCACGGTATAGTAAGGAAAAATAATACAAAAGCCCAAATATTCTCAGCTTTCCATTCTAAAACTTTGAGGTTTAGTATTGTAACTTATTCGCGATTTACTTTATCACCATGGGAGTTGGTTTCCTCGTTTGTAAAATGAGGGGTTGGACAGATAGTCTGGCAGTCTCTTCCAGTCCCTTATCTATGAATCTATGGACACACATTTCACTAAAGTTACATAGTCATCATCAGCTGGGGATACTTAAATCACAGAAACCTTTTAAAATTATCTAAAAGGGAGCATTTTAAATGCCAAGGTTTGATTAGCAACCTTTGGATGATAGACTGGAAGGATGGAAAGAGCATTAAACTGAGACTTATACCTTCCTCTGGCCCCTTAAGAGCTATATGGTTGTGGATTAGTTATTTTCTTCTAAATCCCACTTGGGCATGTGTATATGTACGTACCCCCATGTAACTTTTTACAAAAGACCAATGGCAAGCCCCATCTGAAAGTAATTCGGACCTCTTAGGACTAGCACAGGTTAGCGCTATATGGGCAGAGTCAGACAGACCATCCATGCCCAAATGAGAAGGAATCATTTGTCCTTGCACTACAAGTAGTTGTGAAATCATCTGTCTCCTACACTGCAGGTAGTTGGTGAAAGTAGAGAAAAAAAATGACATGAGCCAGAATTTTTTTGGATAATTTTTTTTCATCTCTTTAGAAAAAAAATATGTACAAAAAAGCTAAAAGCCAATATGGAGGTGTCAGGTAAACATTCCAAGAGGTACAGATGAGTGACTCCTTCTCTTTAAGGAGACACTTTAGTTATCACCATGCTAGAAAAATGAGATGGAGTGAAAAATCCTATAACAATTAAAAGCCACAAAGTGAAGCCATTGCTCAGGTTCCATTTGTTGTCAATGATCTAATTTCTTCCCTTTAAAATAATACTGTGCAAACTGTAAAATATTCATTTTTTCATATAAAGTCCATAGAATATGATTTACAAAACTGGCATTGAAAAGGAGGCTTAGTGCTGGCTATTCAGGAGACACGGTAGGGTGTTACAGATGGAGTCCTCCCCAAGGATGCTGCCATGGAAGGGTTTTCTCAGTTTCTGAGCTGTTGAATGAAGAAAGAATCCTCTAATGATATGATGGAGAATCCAGGATTCTCAGCAAAGGGTTTGAGAAAGCCCAGGGACTTGACTGAGAATGGTGGATGGGGTATTTTTATTATAGGCTACCACAATCAGGCTGGCTGGTCAACAGATACATTAAAGGGTCACAATGGGGTATATCTTCTGATGTGACATTTTCTTTTTGATTACTGGTTTCCCATTAACTAACACAGGGCCTCCCTACAAACTCAGAAAACATGATTGGCTTCTCATGGAGACTTAACTAGTCTGTAAGCAGCAGCAACTGCGGTAACTGAAGGTAAGAATAAGTTGTTGGGGAAAATTTATTTCAGTGTCTATAAAACTGAGAAAAGTAGATCTGTGTACAAATATCACAAAACAACATCAACAATTCAATAGTTGTGGTTCCTCAGTGCACACTTGAACAAGGGAAAAAAAATGTTGATTTTTAAAATTCTGGCATAAATATGTTAAAGCTGACAAAAAAAATCAGGATTAGCTACATCACTTCCTCATACAAAAGAAATGTACAAAACATCAGCTTCTAACTAGACATAACATAATACTTGTCTTCACAGTCTGACATTTAGTTACTGTGTGTCTTGGAGTATTGAACTGGAGGGTAATTTAAAAAACACCAGCTTCTGGCACCGTCATCCATCTCAAGTAACTTCAGTCATGGAGGCCGAGTGATTCTGGGGAGTAAACACAAATATATGGGCACCTGAACATTATTTCCCTTCTATCCCCACACACTCCAATCCAACTGACTTTGATATTGTTTCCAAACATGTACATACTTATCTGTCTCTGGGTCTTTCTTCATGATGTTTCCTTAGCCCTAAATGTCTTTTCTTATTTCTGCCTGTTGACATTTTATTCACATTTAAAGCTACCTTCACTAGGAAGTTATACTTGATTCTTCACTTTGCAACTGGATGAAGACAAAATCCCTCCTTCCTCTGAATCTCCATAGCACTTTGTGACTAATCCCTATAATAATCATAACAATAATATAACATTTCTATAGCAGTTTAAGATATCTAAAGCAGTTCATTATCAATATTGTTATTGTGATTCTCTCTGTATACTTGTCACATCCCTTTACAAAAGTATAAATTCCTACAAGTCAATGACTATATCTTACTCATCTTTTTATCTCCCATAGCAACTAGAATTGAACCTTCATTATTAAAGCTCCAAGAATTTGGTTAATGTTGACAAGAAAATCAGTATGTTGCAAGAGAACATTTGGTTTTCAGATGTTCCTGGGAATATATCCTATGGAAATGCTTGTGAAGAAGGAACTTACCTCTCTAAAATTAGTTCATGCATGAGATAACCTAACTCTAAACCCCCTTCTTCCCCCATTGCCTCTGATCTCCCAGCACTTGGCAAATTGGCAGTGAGTTGTTCAACCAAAGATTCATGCCAGTTTGGGCACTAGGGTAATCACAATAGAAAGAACACTGGCCTGGTTAGGACAAATCTTGGCACTTGTCTTAGCTAGTCTCTTAATTGATGGATGACTTTTTTAAAACATGATTTCTTTGGATCTCATTTTCCTAAACTGTAAATATAAATATCCTTATGGTCCTTATGGCCAGTTTAGTTCTAACACTCTATAACTATGACCCTTAAAATAATAAAATCTTAGAAGTAGAAGGAATTACAGAAAGGATTAAATCTACTGCCAGCTAGGCTGGAATTCCCTCCAAATCCCCAACGAGTCTTGCTTTAGTTGAAGATTTCCAATGACACAGAACCACCTGACTCTTGGGATAGCTCATATCATTTGGAGAGCTCCAGATGTTCTGGAATTTTCCCTAGTTGCAATCTGCAGTCTTTGAAACTCCCCACTTTAGAAACAGCCTGGCAACTGTAAAGTGAGAGAGCCTTTAGGACTGCAAGGATATGAAGTCTGGAAATATGAATTGAGACTACTCAGATCTGAAAAGCCTGTTAAAGTAAGTGACTATCTTGACTGATGCTGTTTTATCTGCAATGCTGCAAGTGCTTTGTTAATTAATGGAGAAAACAATTTAGGAAAGCTATTACCCATCCCAATCACTCCCAACAGGCTCTTGATCCTAGGGCACTGTCTTTGGAGTTTAATCTTAACTCATGATTGTTGGAATCCTTACAAACTGCTAACGGATTAGAGTTGATCTAATCTTACAAGAAGATGTTTTGGGCCAGAACCTGAAACAAGGTACTAAGTAGAACTAATTAATACAAGGCTTGTGTTCGCACCTTTACTCATTGGAGTTCACAAGTATGCCAGCTTCACAAAGTAAACTTTGTACCTTTATGAGTTCACACCTCCCTTGAAGCTCTTTGGGCCAGAGAGCACTATGGGAGAAAACCCATAATCCCTCTCTCTCGTATCCCACAATTCCTCCCTCTTGGATAAAAGAAACAGACAGAGGCTCTCGGTCAGATTTCACTGGAATGACATGAAGAGTGGAGCTGGCTGGAGGCTGAAGAAAGCAGAGGCAGAGGCTGAAGGACCAGACCTTTGGATTTGGCGACATTCGAAGGGAGCTCTTGGAACCAAGCAGAGAGATAGGCCTCTAAGCTAACCGGGCTATATTGGAGATAATAAAAGATCTGAACTTTTATCACCTGGCGGTGTTTTGAGAAGAAAAAGCTCACCACATTTTGGCGCCCGAACAGGGACCGATTCAGATCCATCTGAACTAGATCACAACACTTTGGCGCCCAACGTGGGGCAAACAGACCCCTCAGTGGATTTCAGTGGAAAAGCTCCGATCCTGATTCAAGTGGAAAAGCCTCTCTGATCCTGATCCAGTGGAAAAGATTCTTCAACCCAGAAATTAGGGTGAGTGCAACAAGAAATTTTGTTAGAAGAGTTAAAGTAGAATTTCAGCTAAGATGGGACAGATATTTAGAAAACAGCCTATTTCTGTTCAAGGAAAATGTTTAGAGAGCATTGTCAAAGTTATGGAAAGCCAAGGTTTAATTATAAGTTTACAGCAAATCACTGAACTTTTACAAACTGTAAAGGACATATGTCCTTGTTTCTCTCTTGATAAGGAATTAGATCTAAATGAATGGAAATTGGTTGGAGAGGATCTTTGTCAATTCTATGATAAAAATGGGCCTAACTCAATAATTAATACATATAATGTAATACAATTGGCTATAAGAAGTTATTTAAGTGATAGAATGATGAAAAGGAAAGTACAGGAGGAAGAAGTGCCAACTTTACTAGGTGAAAAGGAGGACGAATCAGATGAGAATGGAGTTAATTACAATTCTGAGTATGATGCTTCACTGCAGGAGGAATTAGGTGATTCCACATCTCATGACCCTCCCCCCGCAATTAACCCTTCATGGGTGGAACAAGGGGGAGGGAGAGAGACAGAAACACAGTCAGCTTCTCCTGTAAAGCAGAATTTGACAAGATTAGAAAAAGCATTAATTAAAGCAAAAAATGGAGGAGAAGATATATCTGATTTTATAAATGCATATCCTGTGATTGAAGAGCTCAACTCCTCAGGTCAAAAAGAGAGAAAATACACTCCTTTTAATTTGAGAAAAATTAAAGATTTGAAAAAGGGTTGCACTCTTTATGGGGCTACATCATCTTATGTGAAGATGTTACTAGATAATTTGTCTTATGAAATCTTAATCCCGAATGACTGGAAATCCATCGCTAAAACATGTCTTGAACCGGGACAAAACTTATTGTGGCTTTTGGAGTTTCATGAATTATGTAGGATTCAAGCCCAACACAATAGACAAACAGGAACTATTGGACAAATCACTTTTGACCAACTAGCTGGTCAAGGTCAGTATGCAGAGAGTTCAGAACAAATTTATTATCCCATAACAGTGTATGAGCAAATTTCTAAGGCTGCAATAAAAGCTTGGAATTCTCTCCCTGGACAGAAAGATGGAAATAATGCTTTCACAAAAATAGAGCAAGGTCCCAATGAACCTTTTGCAGATTTTGTGGGACGTTTACAAACAGCTGTAATAAGAACCATTGGAGACAATGCAGCAACAGAAATTATGACTAGACATTTGGCTAAGGAAAATGCCAATGAGGTTTGCAAGAGAATTATATGGGGGCTAGACAAAAATGCTTCTTTAGAGGAGATCATTAGACGCTGTGCCACAGTGGGCACAAATGCTTATTATGTCCAGACTATGATGAACATGGAAAGACAAAGTCCTTCTTGGCAGAGGAATTCTAGAGAAACTCGTCGATGTTTTCAGTGTGGAAAAGTTGGACATCTAAGAGCCCAATGTAGAAATGGAGATAGAGTGAGAAGACAGGGTGAGAGAAAATCCCAAACCCCATGTCCAAAATGTAACCAAGGCTTTCACTGGGTCTCTAAATGTATATTGACCCAGAGGAATGAGAGGCAAGGCCCAGCTCCAAAGTATCAATCAAAAGATAGGTGGGGCATGATAGCAGCTGAGGTTACACCCAGAGAGCCTTTAGAAATTCAGAACTCTGATGTCATCAACCAACAGAAAAGCAATCAGGATTACAGTTGGGAAGAATACAGGCCTTTTAAGACAACAAGGCAATATCCAGTGCAAGCAGCTCCAATGTAATTACCAGATGATGAGGAGAAATCCCCAAAGTGGTAAATAGAAGGGAATTAGATAGGTTAACTGCTTGGGGAAGAGGATCTGCTTATATTTACACAGATGGAGAGTCAGATGGCTGACAATGAGACTGTTAAAAGGACTTTTAAAATCTTCAGGAATCATTGGATTTCCTAAGACAATATGAGACTGTTTCAGTTCTTGAAAAATTAGCAAGAATCATTGGATTCCTTAAGATGAAAAATTGTTGATGAGACTTTTTGCAGTACTTCAGAGCTTACAGGAACTATTGGATTCCTGGCACATGAACTAATGGACAATGGATTCCTTATGGACTATTTCTAGGACTTATGGACATGTGTAAATTTTCAGGTTGATTCTTGTTATTTGTTACATTACTACTAGCCTGTGTTATATTGCTATGTGCTTTGTAAATTATGTATAATGCCTCCCATGTTGATGAATTTATGTATACCATGTATATCTGTTACAAAGTTTTGGCCCATATTGATGGATTTATGTGTACCCCTTCAGAAACCCACTAATCTGATTTGATTCTTGAGAAATCAGGGAGGTCATGACCATTCTATGTCCCAAAACAAAAGAAAGGGGGAGATGTTGGAATCCTTACAAACTGCTAACTAATTAGAGTTGATCTAATCTTACAAGAAGATGTTTTGGGCCAGAACCTGAAACAAGGTACTAAGTAGAACTAATTAATACAAGGCTTGTGTTCGCACCTTTACTCATTGGAGTTCACAAGTATGCTAGCTTCACAAAGTAAACTTTGTACCTTTATGAGTTCACACCTCCCTTGAAGCTCTTTGGGCCAGAGAGCACTATGGGAGAAAACCCATAATCCCTCTCTCTCGTATCCCACAATTCCTCCCTCTTGGATAAAAGAAACAGACAGAGGCTCTCGGTCAGATTTCACTGGAATGACATGAAGAATGGAGCTGGCTGGAGGCTGAAGAAAGCAGAGGCAGAGGCTGAAGGACCAGACCTTTGGATTTGGCGACATTCGGAGGGAGCTCTTGGAACCAAGCAGAGAGATAGGCCTCTAAGCTAACCGGGCTATATTGGAGATAATAAAAGATCTGAACTTTTATCACCTGGCTGCTTTTTGAGAAGAAAAAGCTCATCACACATGATGACCCAGAGTGCTGGGCCTAGGGGCAGGAAAACATGAATTCAAATTTCAGACTTCAGTCGACAAGAAAAGCAGAATTACATCAGACAAGAAGAGTTCTCTTTTTTTCTTTCTTTCTGCTGAGGCAATTGGAGTTAAGTGACTTGCCCAAGGTCACACAGCTAGGAAGTGATTGTAAGTTTTCTTATCCCCAGCATTTAGTGTGGTACCTGGCTTATAGTAAATTTTTAATAAATGTTTATCATATTGGGTTCAAATAGTGACTGTGTTAAGAGGCAGAATTGTAATCCAGTACTCCCTGGCTTTGAGAATGACTGTCCATGAAAGCACACTGCTTCTTCTGCCTTTTAATGAAGGTTGTTAAGTTCTAAAATGGATAGCCAAAGGAAGGTGTAAAAAATTGTTTTCTTGAAGGTCTTTAAAATACAGTAAGACTTTGATCTATCAGGATGGATTTAGTATTGTCCTAATCATAGATATTAGAACCTTCTAAAGGTCCCTGTTTTCCCTATGATTCTATGGTGCTCCTTCTTACCCTAAGCATCTACACAAATCCATCTGTATGGCTGATGGGTGGGCTTCATAATACCTGTGCACTCAGGGTCTCCAAAGGACTTTCTACTCTGGGGAAGGCCATTAGGGGCATTTCTCGGGGATCCTCAGGTTTGGGTTTAGAAGGAAAGCCACGTGTTCCTTTGAAGTTATGCACCACACACATTCCCTGTAAAATGAGGAAAAAAAGGAGTTAGTGAAAGATTGCAACCATTACCCGCATTACCTTTTTTGAGAGGATCAGATCCTGTGAAGACCATGACCATAGTCTTCTCCTTTTTCTGTATTTCCCATAATGATTAATGCAAGTCCTAAGCCTCAGTAAATAGTTGTATGATGATCCAGCTATTCAAGCATTACCATAATATTGGGTTTTAAAAAAGCCTGCTTTGAATTTTCTGAATTCAAAAAAATATCAGTTTTTTTGTCTTCTATTTGCTTAAAGACTTTCCCTCAGTTCTTTGTGATTAGTTATCTCTTTCCTTCTAGTTTTTTAGAAAACAGATTTTTATTGGTATATTTTATTTTTATGTCACATATTTCTTAATGCAGACCTACAACCTTCCCCTCTTCACAGCGATCTATTCATTTATGATGCCTAGGTCATAGTTTGTCTTTTCCTGGGCACTCTGTCTCTGTCTCTTTCTGTCTCCATCTGTCTGTCTCTGTCTCTCACATACACGCACATGACACACAAATTTATATTTCTTTCCAATCTCTCTTAATGTTGTGTCTTTGTCTCTGTCCCTTCTTTCTCTTACTCTCTGTCCCTTACCCACCAGCCTCCACATATAAGCAACAAATATATTTTTCTCCTATGTTCCTACCATGCAAATTATTTTTCCTTTCCTGTCCTTCAGTTTCTGTTGTCTTATGATGTTTTAATTTTTATTTTACAAACAGTGAATTTTGTATACTTAGTATAGTCCTAATCATAGATATTGGTAGAAATCAGGTGACTTTCTAAAGACCCCTATTTTCCCTATCATAATAGCATCTCCCTCCCAGTATTGTTGTGTGGATAAAATAAGTTAATATTTGTAAAGCACTTGGTAACCTTAACGCACTGAATAAATTCCATTATTATTTTTCATTTTTATTATAGCACTTGATAATTGTCATCTCAAACTTGAGACACTCCTTATATAAAGTATTGAAAAAAAGTCCTTTCAACTTTCCCTATAGCAGCCTTTAGAGTCCAGAGATTGGTCAAGAGAGTGAGGAGTTAAATCACAAATCTAGCCAATCCACTATCTTCAGCACCTACCTACTACTTTATTCTGTCTGAGTTTGTGGCCAACCTATACGGAGGAGAATTTTTCACAAGTCCAGTCAAGGCTATGAAGAGTATCTTCTGTATCTATGGGAATTGTCTCAATATCAACTAGGAGGTAAGTCAAATTTTCTTTTGCTTTTCTTTTCTTCCTTATTTTTTTAAAGTGATTTGCCCAAAGTCACAAACATAAGTGTTTGCGGGGAGATTTGAACTCCAGATGTAAGGCTAGCAGATACTTATACAATACAATTGGTGTTTTCCCACCAATTCCATTACTCTGGGATCTCCTCCCCATCTTCAGAAAAAAGGAAGGAGGCATCCCTTATATGAGATATCCCATATATATATATACAGAACTTTTCCTGTATAAAAAGGGGAAAGCTGAGAATTCATTAAAATAGAGCAGTCACATTGTATCCCCCAGTCTCTGTAAAGACATGGAGGACTGATCAAGTCTCTCACTGATTTTAAAACTCCTAGAACTTTACTTGAAACTCCTAAAACTCCTAAAACTCTACCTGAAGTAGAGACTTTTAACTGCTAAAGTTGGTGATACAAGTTCAATTTCCTCCTTAGTAGAATGGGAGTGGTGACATAGATAACCCTTCTGGGTTCCCTTCTGGACCTGAATTCATGCTTCTAAGAGGCATTGTTGTTACCATATCTATGATTAGTGGGGAGGCAATATAAAAGTAGTGGAATGAATACAGTCTTGGGGCAGCTAGGCGGCCCAGTGGATAAAGGAACAGACCTGGAGTCAATCTCTCCTCAGACATTTATTTGCTTTATGGCTCTGGCCAAAGCACTTACTCCCATTGCCTCAAAAAAAAAAAAAAAAAAAAAAAAAAAAAAAAAAAACAAACTACAGGCCTGGTCATCAGGAGTCATGGGTTCTAGTCCTGATTCTACTGTTAATTTGCTATGTGATATCAGCCATGTTTCTTTTCCTCCATGGGAACTGGTGTCCACAAGTACAAAATGAGGGTTTTAGGTTGCTAGGGTGTCTATATCCTATAAGTCTAAATTTGGTACCAAAAGGAGTTATTTTTAGTGATATTCATAAGTACAGAAGGGAACCCAGCTTAGGATTTGGTGCATTAGAGACTTTGACACTTTGAGGAAAAATAATGTTCAATTTTTAAATTGTGATGATATTTTTTTTCCTTTCTGGGTGGCTATATTTTGCCCTTTACTCATGGCTCTGGGAGTACAAAGAAACCCAACAGAGTGGCAGCCAGAATAATAATAATAATAATAATAATAATAATAATAAATCAGGTTTATATAATATCTACTATGTGCCAGCCACCATGCTAAATGCTTTATAATTATTATTTCATTTGATCCTCATCATAATTCTGGGGGTAGATGTTATTATTACCCTGATTTTAAACATGAGGAAGTTAAGGCAAACATAGGTTAAGTAAGTCTGAGGCTAGCTTTAAACTCAGGTATTTCTAATTCCAGGTTCTTTGTCCACTGTATCTTTTAATGGCCTAGTACAGAGAATAATGGTATGAAATAGTGGAATAGTGAATGGTGGAATGGAATGGAATAGTGAAATAGTGAAAGGAAATGCAATGAGAGGACCTGTTACTGCCTCTTTGAGCTTGGTAAGGTCTCTGAATGGCTCTGTACCTCAGTTTCCTAACCTATAAAAAGAAGAAGTTGGACCAGAAGATCTCTTCCAGCTTTAAGTTCCTCATCCTGGTCCATGGCTCTTTTTTATTGGACTCTGAATCCTTCCTGAGGACAATGACCAGTCCTACTCCATGGGGGCTTTTCACTTTTATTCCAGCATTACATGAAATACACGGGGAACAATAGCAACATCACTTAATTTGGATAAATAAGAAACATGGTTGTTAATTGGTCTGGGAATCAAGGTGCTGCTGATTTCCAGGATGTTTAGTTAAAAAATATGACCAGCCTTCAAAATGGGTGGGTTTGATGGATAGATTTTGGGGGTCCTTGAACTTTTAATGATCTATTTTTCAATATTTTAATAACTATTACAATATAATTGGTTTCCTTTGTAACTTTATTTTATGTATTTAAATTATGGATTTATGTATTTAAATAAATGTATTAAAATTATACATTTTATGTATGATTCTGAGGTGGGTCCATAGATTTTACCAGACTACCAAAAGGGCCCAGGATACACAAAAAAGGTAAGATCCTTGACTTTAAAAGACCAGGATGGGGGAGTGAGAGGGAGAAAGTACTGGAATAGGAGAAGGAATTATCTGACCTACCAGAAATAGGGCCACAGCTGTGCCCAGGATGAAACCTGCAATCACATCCGAACAGTGGTTCCGATACTCAGAGACTCGGTTCAGGCCTGTGAGGAATGCTGTACAAAGGGTTCCCAAGCACAAGACGGGCTTTGCCAGGCGACTGCTTTTCGTTTTGATCGTGCTTGTGATGTACATCTGGAACACAGAAAAATCCAAGACAGCACGTTTTAGTCTCCAGAGACCTGTATAGGTCTGTGCAAAATCTACATGTATGCACATTAAATTCTCACCAGCCATGCAGAATCCACATAACCATGGGTGAAATCTGCATAAACCAACCACACTGGCCTGGGTAAAATCCACCCAGATGGGAATGAAGTCTAAACTGCAGAGTGCTCCTGCATGGACAAAATTAGTAGCCAGGTCCAAAATAAGTGATCTTGTCCTTTTGTTCTTCCACTTGTTTCCCAAATACAGTTTCAGAGGCCAAGATCATGGGGTAAGAACGCAGTACTGCAAGAGCCACAGGGAGATACTCACATCAGTGATGATACATGGAAATGTGAATGGAAATAGGAATATGAATGACATAAAATATCCAGGTTTTGATCAGTTGGGCCTCTACCTCTTTGGGAAATGCTTTCAGCAAAGACATGGACTTGCCTGAGGCTCAGAAAGATTTACTAATTTTTTTTTTCCAAGTTGTATAGCTAATAAGTGTCAGAAAGCAGAATTTGAACCCAGACTGCCCTCACTCTAAACCAGGGGATTCTTAATCTGGGGTCTGTGAACTTGTTTTTAAAAAACATTTTGGTAACTATATTTCAAGGTAATTGGATTTCTTTGTAATCCTATGTACATATTTTAAAAGATATATTAAGTATTTTGAGGAATTAAATGGCACAGCAAATAGAACTTGGGCTTCAAGTGAGGAATGTCTAATATGACCTCAGACACTTACTAACTGTATGACCCTAGACAAGTCATTTAATTTTGTTTGCCTGATATTCCTCATCTGTAAAATGAACTGGAGAAGGAAATGGCAAAGCATTCTAGTATCTTTGCTAAGAAAATCCCCAAAGATATCATAAAGAATAGGACACAACTAAAAACAACTCAACTACCACAATAAAAATTCCAAAATGGTTTAGGTTTCAATATATAGGGATCCATGACACAAAAAGGTTATGAACTCTTCTTCTAAGTCCCAGATTCTCTTGAGTGTGCTAAATTGCTTTTAAGAACTTGCCCATAAATCAGCTAAAATGTTCGAATCCTGCCTTTGCCACTAGCTCAGTTTTTCATCTGAAAATGAATGTATTGAAACAAATTGTCTTTTCCAGCAATGAATCTTATGATCTTATGACAGAATTTATTACCACTCTGACATACTTTACTTTTTGGTGTAGCTTGAAATTTAACTAGGATTTCTTAGTCCCCAAATCTCCGTCATAAATGTACTTAACAGAGGAAGAGGATTAGCAAAGGAATGGATTGTTTTCCTACTCCTACCTTGCAACACGGGGCACCGTACCCCTCTGCTGATCATAATGTCTTGCCAATAGTAAATACTCAGTATGTACTTGTTAATAAGTCAAGAAGAAAGTACTTTGTGGACTCAAGATGAAGTTCCCTGAGGCTATTTCATCACACCGGATAAAACCACGATACTGATATTCTATTCACCTAACAATAAAATTAACAACAACTCACACTTCTCTAGCACTGAAGATTTGCCCAGTTTTTTCCTCACAACAAACCTGCGAGATAAGAAATACAGATCAGAAAACTGAGGCTGAAAAGATTTAAATGACGTGCCGGGGTGACCCGAGTCAGAGATCTGCCTTGGAGGTCATTGTTCCCACTGTCTCCCCCTGCGCAGTTAAGTGAGGAGAGTGTGAGCTCACCTTTCTACAGTGAGTAAGAGCACCGAGGAAACCACTGAAGCTCTTCAGAGCTCAGTTTCTTCATTTGTAGGGTATTCTTGGGCTCACTACTCCAGAGTAGTTATGAACATCTCATGAGAATGTTACATGTAAAATAGTTCTTCTCTTCCATGGCGGGCTTATGGTTAGACCACTAGATGGCGCCATAGTTCACAGAGTGCAGGACTAGGATTTCAAATCCAACTTCGGAGGCGTACTGGCGGTATGACCCGACACAGCCCGCCCCACTTGTTTCAGTGTCTTCGCCTGTGAAATGTGATGGTAATGGCACCTTTCTCCGA
The DNA here is from genome assembly GCA_016696395.1 of Antechinus stuartii. NCBI lineage: Eukaryota > Metazoa > Chordata > Mammalia > Dasyuromorphia > Dasyuridae > Antechinus > Antechinus stuartii. Next base: position 17,970,933 of record MU174308.1, on the reverse strand, counting down.
GAATTGTTGTGAGAATAAAACGAGATAATGTTGTAAGGTGCTTTGCAAGGCTTGAAGTGATATCGAAAGGCTAGGGTTAATGAAGAAGGAGGAAGAGAAGGAGGAGGATGAAGAAGGAGGAGGAGGAGGAGAAAGGAGGAGGAAGAAGAAAAGGGAGGAGGAAGAGGAAGAGCAGGGGGAAGAGGAGGAGGGGAACAGGATCGAGAAGGAAGAGGAGGAAGAGGAGGAGGAGAAAGAGGAAAAGGAAAAGGAAGAGGATGAGAGAAGGGGAGGAGGAAGAGGAAAAAGAAGAAAAGAAGAAACCTTTTGTGACTCTCTTTTCAAAGAACATATCCTGCTTTAAGATCATCATAGGCATGAATAATGGAATGGTCATAAAAAGTCACCAGAGACCACTGTTCCCCCCAAGCAAAGGCTAATTGAATTAGGCAACCTGGAAATGACATTCCAAGACTTGAAGATATATAGAATAGTCTGTGTCTACAGATGTAGTTCTCTTGGTCTTCTTGCTTTGATCTGAAATTGCAGCCACTTGAGGGGGAGTGGGAGGTAGGGAACTACTAGGTTGTGGGTTTTTTTTTTTTTGTTGTTGTTGTTTTTGTTATTTTTATTATCTACAACTATGACTTTCCCCTGTTAGTCTATGCATGAATAAGAAATCAGGTTAAAAACTACTTGATTGTGTTTGTCTGTCTGCCTTTTTGCCTGTTTAAGTTATTGTCCAAAGCTAATGCCTATCATTTCTCTCTCCCTCCCTCTTCTCTCTCTGTTTCTCTTTGTGTGTGTGTGTGTGTCTCTCTGTCTCTGTGTCTGTGTCTCTTTTCTTTGTCTCTGCCTCTGTCTATCTCTGTCTCTCCCTCTCTTTTTCTCTCTCTCTCTCTTTTTTTTACTCAGAAAATCTAAGACCTTCCTGATGAGGCTGGAGTTGTTTATCTTATCTCTCTATCTGATGACTTGATAACATTGTAGCTGGAATAAAAAACTTTCCAAAACTCTGATGAGAACATGGGAAGTTATTTAATAAGTACAGATTTATAGTTGACAGATTGATTGTGCCTATTATACAGAAGATGATTACTAAGTATTTGTCAAATTGTATTTTGACCTTCTAGATGATGTGAAGATACAATAGGAGTAAGAGGAGTAATTCGATCAATTAAATAATTTATTAACTATCAAGATCTACAGTCTTTTTTTAGTTGTTGTTTTGCCATATGCCAAAGTTCATTTGACATAGTTTAATTAAAAATTATGAAACATATCCATGGTAGCAGTTGCAAAATAGGAGGGAGATCCTGCTTAGCTGCACAGATATCTTTAAGATCATAGATCTTACAGTCAGATTTATAACTGGAAAGGAAGAACTTAGAGTTCTTTAGCTACAGCTCTTTCATTTTTACAGATGAAGAAACTGATATAGAGAGGTTGACTTGCCCAGAGTCACACAGTGGTGCCAAGGTGGGATTCAAATCCATGTGTCTCTTGATTCTATGTCCAGTGCTCTATCCACTTTATAGCTATGGGCAGGCAGCATCCACTTTGCAGTAAAGGCTCAGTGCTGTTGGTAGTTTTTTAGCAATGGTAAAAGTATTTTCTTTTATCTTTTTATTTCAGGGTTACAATCTTTAAGCTGTACCTTACCCACTTAGGTGACTTTTCCAGAATAGTGAGTTAGAATTATAAGACTGTATATTTTTTTTTCTTCTAAGTTGCTGCAATTTCAGCTCTGAGCAGAAAGAACAAGAGGGGAAATACCCTTCCTTCCTTCCTTCCTTTCTTCCTTCCTTTCTTCCTTCTTTTCTTCCTTCTTTCCTTCTTTTCCTTCCTTCCTTCCTTCCTTCCTTCTTTTCCTTCCTTCCTTCCTTCCTTCCTTCCTTCCTTCCTTCCTTCCTTCCTTCCTTCCTTCCTTCCTTTCTTTCTTTTTCTTTCTTTCTCAGTAGATCTGTCACCCATTGGCTTCCTTTCTATTTCCCTGAAGCATGTTTCCCTTTGCTCATCCCTTATGCATAACCATGAGAGCTCCTACAGAGGTTGCAACCATTTATCTAAACTCTGTATCTGCTTTTGGAGCTAGCACAGTGATATGTATCCAGTTATACTTAATGAATTATATTGATTGGACCATAAAATATTTAAAAGAAGGGATTTTTTTTCTTTTTTATCACTGGAAGCTAACTTAGTACCTAGTACACAATAGATGATGAAGTCTTCCACTTTAGGTGTGGTTAACAGAGGAATTGATAAAAATTAATTCTAGAGGCAGGCAGGGAGAGAACACTGATGAAGATTAGTTTAGCTTCAAGGTTCCACCCTCTGGGGAGGTAAAATCCAAATTATATCAACCCCCTGAGACATACCCTCTCAGTCTCACCTTGCCAAGCCAGGTCAGAAATCCCAGTCATGTCCCTGAGGTAAAATTTTCCCTAAAAAAAAATCTACTTATGGCCATCTTATAGCTGCTGCCTTCCTTAGGGTCAGTCTGCCATGGCACTCTGCTTTGTAGTGTCTTTCCCCTTACCTCCTCTCCCTTCTCATACCATTATGCTTCTCAGTTCTACTTCTCCTCCTTACAGCTAACTCTTTTAAGATACTAAATAATAATAATAATCCATTCAGGATTTATCCTGCCAACTAAGGGCATACCCCAGCTCCCTTTCCACTGGGCAATTGTGAATTTTACTGAAAAACTTATCTTTCATATGCTTTTTTCATATTTATCATTCCTGGTGTCTTCATTTTGTCTGTAACCTCTTCCCTAAATAAATCTACCTTTTGCCAAAGAGAATGGCCACTGTGAATTCTTCACATGACTGAACCCAACTTTTGGTGCCTGCTATCATCTGGTGTCTACATCACCCACATCATTTTGGTGCTCAAACACATCAGTAGACATTCACTGTTTGCTGAATTTACTGAACAAAAATGTAAAAATGATGGCATGTTCTCTCAGTTTCCTTTTCTCCACATTATTGGGGAGAGAATGAAGGGGAAGGAAAAGGGAAACTTGGACTACTCGCAGTCATCCTACTATTGTTATTTGCCTTGCTGCAGGAAGGGATGTGTTGTTTGTGACTGTTTCTACCATTGAAAAGCTAAGAAAAAGCTTTAGAATAAGAAAGAGAGGTATCAATTGTCTGTCCTAAAAATGAACACTGGACCACGAAGGAGTGTCTGGGGTCTTAGCACTGGCTTTGTCACTAATTTGATCTTAAAAAAACCTTTTTACTCTTTTTTTTTCCATCTCAAGGTTTTCATTTATTCCCCATGATTATTAATGTTCTCTGTCTTCAAATTATTTAGTACTTACTTATATTTGGATGTATCATTCCTTTATGCTCCCCCAATCACTCACTAGAAGTGTTATTGTTTGTCCTTCATTCTTGAAGAGGACCTTGACCAGGGAGGTGATGCCATGACTTGCAAATGAATTGTATTTAAGTGAGGCAGGATTGTACAAACTCATCAGCATTCTCTCCTCCAGAGCCATCTGGGTCCATTGTCAAGTTATTGATCAGGATGATTAGAGATGGATTTGGATGACCCATCCAAAGAGAATCATATGATAATGGAAGAAGCATTCTGGAGCTTGGAGTACTTGGGTTCAAAACTATCTCAGATATTTACTAGCTACACTGTCTTAGACAATTTTATCTCTCTGATTCTTATTTTTCTCAGTTCTAAAGTGAAGAATATAATAACACCTACTTCATAGAATTATTGCAAGGATCTAGTAAAATAATAAATGTAAAATGCTTCATAAATCCCAAAGTGTTATAGGAACGTTAGTGATTCTTGTTGGTTTTAAACATAAGTTTCTGGAAGTCCAGGACTATTTTCTTTGTACATTCAATACCTAGAATATTGCTTTTCACATGGAATGGGATCAATTGTGCTAAGTGACTCTAATTGAATCTGTAAAGTGAGTGGATTGAACTGGATGATCTTTCAGTTCTTTCACATTCAAATTTTGGTTTTTTTGGTTGATTCTCTAAGAAGCTCACAATGTTTGAAAGGTTGATAAAGGAAGGTGTTAGGAGACATAGGAATGAAGGTCCCAAAGATTCCAGGATGGATTGATCCCTTACTCACCGTAACATACAGAGCTGAGTAAATGCTCAAAGCAGCATGTTTGGAGGGAAAGGATCTCCGGGCCTTTTCAATCACTTCCAGGTCACCAGTGCAGATATTCCCATTGTTGATGAACTGCTGGTGAGTTCGGCAGGATGTGCTGGTGTAGTTGGGCTTACACACTGTGAGGAAGTAAGGTGCCAGATTTCCGGTTACCACTTGACCAGCATTTACAAATATGTCAGTAGCAAAAAGTCCAAAGGCAAATACCCCTGTGTTCAAGGAGAGAAAAAAAAAATAGGTTAATGTTAGGGTAAAGCATCTATCCCTAGAAAGGAGAAAAATATTAAGGGAAGAAATAGGAATTTCTCCTTCACAATTGTGGCTATAATACTCAAAATATCAGACCGACTCGGGGACATATGCCTTAGAAATGATTGGGCAGGGCTGAACTTGCTCCCAGCTCCATGATATGATTGGAAAAGCAGTGGGAAGTTTTACCAGGGCAGTTAGCAATTCACCATTTTTCTAAAGCATTATCCTTTGTGAAGGCTTCTTTTCAAATGCATACACATGGGAAGAAGAACATATTAAATCAGAAACATACAAGTACAGCTAAAAATTTCAGATTCTGGTCTTTAAGTGATTGGAGAAAATTAAGAGACCCTAGAGTGAAATATAAGGGATTGGAAGATGCAGTAGGAGAATCACTTTGATGGATACAATAAGAGAATAACTTTGGTGGATGTAGTAGGAGAATCATTTTGGTGGATGTAGTAGGAGATTCACTTTGGTAGTCACAGGAGAATCACTTGGGTGGATGCAATAAGAGAATCACTTTGGTGGATACAATAGGAGAATCACTTTGGTGGATGCAGTAGGAGAATCACTTTACACCCTTTACAGAAGGCTAACCTGGATTGGGTTTCTGTATCCATTGTATTTATTCACCCTTCAGTGGACCTCCTTGGGAACTTCACTGAATATGCATTTACAGGAAGGCCAATCAATAGCATACTATTTAAATAGAACACTTTATTTTTGATTTAAACTGTGAAAGGCCATTGGACCATGCACTCCATGAATCATAAGAGAGAGGTAATACCCAAACCAGAAAAGAAATTGCATCAATGAATGAAGATTAATCTATTTTGCATCTCAGTGCCTTGACATAAGTGGTTACTTATAGTAGAAAAATATTCCTCATTCACTTCTGTTTCATAGAATTCCCATTCTTTTTTTTTTTTTTTTTTTTTTTTTAAAGCTCAGTTTAGTTACTCCCTCCTATAGGAAACCATTCCTGATATCCTCCCTTTCTGCATTCTTCCCCTCTTGAAATTACTTTTGTATATACTTGTATGTATTGACATGTATGTGTGTCACATTCCACCAGAAGGATGTTAGCTCTTTAAAGGCATGGGTTGTTAACATTTTTTCTTTTTTTATTTCATCATTTCATCCCTTGTAGGTCCTGGGAGTTAAATAAACACATGTAGCACTGAATGAATATTGAAACTTTTAATCAACACATGACTTCTGTGTGGTTTTTATTTGGTTGGTCTTTTTTGTATTCACATTACTGAATCAAATATTTGTTGTGAACCTCTCAAGTTATAATCCAAACTTAAAAATAGGATTGCTGACTTGGACTCAATAGACATGGTACCTTTAATCAAACCAGATAGCAGCCCTTTATCTCTCTGGAAAAGAGCTCTAGTGACCCATTTCCAGCTTTCCATTGGGCATTTTAAAAAAACAGACACTTCAAACTTAATGTGGCTCAAACTTAGCATCTTTACTCTAAAATAATCTCTTGACTTCCCTACTTTTGTAGATGACCACCACTCTTTTAGTTAGTAAAGCCTATCATTAATTAGCCTTTGTTTTTTTTTTTTTCTGACAATTCAATATTTAGAATGCAAACCTCTTGAGGATAGGAATTGTTTTATTCCATGTTTGTTTACTCTTATCATCTAGCACAATCCCTGGCATGTAGCAGGAATTTAATACATGCTTTTTGATCAATTGATTAAACATTTTCTGTAGATTCCACTTCTCCAATATTTTTCATATTAATTTCTCTGTTTCCATTCCACCTCATACTCTAGGTTAGGGCATATTTATTCATATATACATCTGTGACAAGAATGCTAGATTCTGAAGAGCCGAGTGCTAATTACATCCCTACTAATTGTGTCGTCCCAGACAAGTTTCTCAACTTTAGTCACTTTGTTCTTCTCAAAAATGCGACACAAATTGTAATTACTTGACATGGTTATTGTGGGGATCAGATATGTAAATTTCTTCGAAACCTTAGAGCTTATATAAAAATTAGCTATTATTTTTGCTTTCCCTTATACTAGACTATAAATTCAGAGAGTAAGGACTGTGTCATTCATTTTTGTTTAATTATTACCATGTATAGTGCTTTATATTATTCAATATCAGTCATGTCTGATTCTTTGTGACCCATTTGAGGTTTTGTTGGCAGAGTTGCTGAAGTGATTGGCCATTTCCTTTTCCAGCTCATTTTACAAATGAGGAAACTGAGGAAAACAGGGTTAAATGACTTGCTTAGGGTCATACAGCTAGATAGTGTCTGAGTTCACATTTGAACTTAGGAAATTGAATCTTGATTTCAGGCACTGTTTCTCTGTCCATTTGTGTCACTTAGTTATTCTGCCTTATCAATAGGAGGTCATTCACAGATGTTTACTGAATTTCATATTTTTATTGTATTTCATCTCTGCGATTTTTCTTTTTCATCATCCAGACATTGAAACGACTAGTCTAGGTGAACATTTTTCCACCCTGTCTGAGATATTTTTACTGCTTCTATAGAATGTTATTACAGTCTTTGGGAAATTGCATTACTGCATTCAAGCCACGAGAGGGCTTTAGCTCTCCAAAAATGCCTCATTAACTTGCAGGAAGCAGTTTGCCCACTAAAAGACTAGGTATTTAGTAAATCTTTCAAAACCTGGCTCATTAGGAAGAACTCACACAAGTAATAGCATTAACAATGCTGTGCTAATGTCACAGAGATTGAAGAAGGAAAAGATATAATTTTAAGCATGTTGTGTAGCAAACTCAATTTTTTTCTTCTTTTGAAAATGTATTTATTATGTAAATAAAATAAATTATTATTAATATTAAATATCTATTACATATTAGGAGTTTGCACGAGGAAGGCAGCAGAAATAGCAAGAAAGGAGTGATAGCTGATTATGTGATGGAGATGGAAAGGATGAATTATGGAATTGGCCAGGAATGGAGGCCTATATAGACTGTAGGACTTTTTAAATCTTTTCCACTCGTAACCCTTTTTCAATCCAAGAAATGTTTACATGATTCTGGGTTATATAAACTAAGTATACAAATCAAAGATTTACTGATAACAAATCATAATTTCAAGACCCCCACATTTTAGTTCTGAGAAAATTTAAGAAGCTGCGGGCTAAAGGATAGATAGAATATCCTCAAGATACTATCATGGCATTGATTAAAAATTGAGCTAATATAAAAAAAGTGTTTTGTGAATTTTAAAGCATACATAAATATTAGCCATCATTGTTATTAATTATTGTTTTCTAATCTATCTCATCTTTATGCAGTTGAGGAAATTGAATCTTAGAGAGTTGAAGTGAATTATCTACAGTCACATTTTATAGACAAGGAAATTGAGTCTCAGAGAAGTGAAGTGAATGGTTGAAGATCAGTTTGAGAAGTAGAATTTGAAAGTCCTCTGATACTAGAAATAGTGCTATTTTGATTTCTTAAAGATATTATATTCTACTTCTCACACCTGTTCCATGATACCTCATATTCCTTGGAGAAGGGACCTAACATTTTTGCTTCCATCATTCCAGCTAAGATTTGAAACCCAAATATGAATAAGAGTAACATACTAACTTAAATTGAGGTTTGTCAATCAAAGGAACCCTTGGTTATCTGACTGGAGTTCCTTCTATAAATAATCTGAACTCACATTCTATCTCTTTTCTGAGAAACATACATCTTGTTGGGATAAGACAGGAAGCTCCAATGACTAGAGCTATGCTAAGATGATGGACAACTGAGAATATGGAAGAAGCGACTTTCCCTATGATTTGTATGAGTTATCTTTTCATAAGATTCAGTTTCATCAATTTTTCTCCCATCATCTTCCTGAGTTGAGTAGGAGTACTTCTTTGATAGCACAAGAAATGAGTAGTTAATTTCATCTCATGATTGAAAGCCATGTCCTGCCTGGTCAGGAGACACAGATCACATGAGTAGCTTAGACAGTGTCATTTTAAAATGAACATGACATTTGTTTAGCAATCCAACAAAGTTGTCTTTATCTTCTAGGTGGAGTATAGTGAGTAAAGGGCTATTTGAGTATTTTATATTTTGCTGTTTGTTAATTCGTGAATGTGATCATCATGTTTTCAATATTTTATGTTTTTTTGTGGTAGAAAAAAATAGATATCCAATCAATACCCGACACTCCTATTTTATACTATTTTTTTTTCCTAGAAGGTTGTCCATAACTTGGGAAAATTCTAGACATATTTCCTATCTTAACTTTGTATCAGAGATTTCTCTGGAGTTTCTCCAGGGCTCAGCAGATCCAAGAAGAGAGAAATTGACCTTTTGATGTTAAGTACTCTCGTATTTAACCCAACTCTGCATGAGTTCAGAGCCCTTGCTGGGTAGTGGGGTATATTTATTCTAAAATGTAACTGGCTGATAGATTCCTTTCATAAAAGAGGACATAAAGAAGGGGCAAAAAGTTAAGTATATAGAGAGAACATAAGGACATTGGGTATTGGAGATTTGAAAGTAGAGATTGACATAAAGTAGAGAAAAGGACTAGAAAGGGAAAGCTCAGGGACAAAAGGTAACTTTTGAACTGACAATGTTGCCTTACTTTGATTTTGATACCAGATGAGAGGCTTATGAAAAGAATACTGTTCTTTCAGAGTGTGAAGGGCAATAAAACTTGTAATATAAGATTCCACCACAACTCAAATCTAGGATCTGCAATTATTTGGTGATATCTGGTGTGCTCAGGAGCTTTCCTCAAAGCTTAATCTGATCTAGTTACAAATACATGGTAGGGTTAGATGTAGCTGAAGGTGAAAGGAAATTAAATGCTGCATCAGTGTTCAAATGTTGGTTCTGCAACTTGTTCCCTTTGTGTGCTAACCTCTCAAAGTCTCATTTCCCTTATCTGTAAAGTGTAGGGCTTGGACTCTGCAAATAGGTTCCTGAACTCCTTTCTTGGTGGGGCGAGTTTGATTGGAGTGGGGGTTTTGGACTGTTAAAAGCTATCTCTAGTATACAGACAATCTGATGACGGTGCTGAGATGAAGGAGAATGGGGAGAAGTGTGCTGATGAGCATTTAACAACAACTCTCTGAAAAATATTCTCATAACACACTTTTGAGCTTATCTCATTAATGCTAATCAACATTAGCAATTTTTCACTATAGCTTCTTAAGTCTGGTCACTCAACAAAACAATAAATTAAGCCGTGATTTATTAGGGTTTGTGGATTTCTAAAGTGTAAATGCTCACATTGAAAATTGAAGACATTAGCTCTCAAGAACACAGAATCTCCTCCCTTCAGCACCCCCAGGTAGGGATGGATAGGTAGGGGGTTACAAGTAAAAAAGGAAGTTCTTTGGCTCACTCAAACGGAGTATGCCAAAAATAAAAAAGTAGGTGGGATATCTTAGGAAGTAAAGAAATTCATTATCCCTGAAAGTCTGAAACTAGCTGATCATTGTCCATGACATCATAAAGACTATCCATTTAATAAGGATTATAGATTCTGATTAATTAATTTATCTGGAAAGGTCAGCACTTTCTCCTTTTATACACAAGAAAACTAAGGCTCCCAGAGTTTTCCAAGAATGTCATAATTGGTAAGGATTAGGAGAAGGATTTGAATAAAGATCTTTCTTCCTGATTCCAGGTCTAATATTACCCACTATACCACACAGCCTCCCAACTAGATGGCTGAAGTCTTTTTTTTTTTTTTTTTTTGGCTCAAATATTCCAGAGCTCTCAGATGTTGAGAATCCAGATCCACTTGTTTTATAATTTTGGAAATGACCAGCTTTAGTGATTCTGATCCCTTGTGATAAGGACCAGCAGCTCTCACAGTAGATAAGACTCTTTATTCTTTCCTCTGCAGTCCAACAGAATCAATTAAAATTTTTCAGATGGGTGAAAGCTCTTGAAGACAATAACTTAACTCCTCTTTTCCATCTTGAATTCTTTGATTCAGTCTTCATATGGTATAATCTTCATTCTCTTTACTAGTCAATTTCCTCCAGATGTGCTCTCTTCAAGTCATTCTGAAAATGTGTTGCCCACAGAACACAATGCCCAGATGTGGTCTGACTAGGGTATAGTGGAGCAAGATGTCAGCCTCCCTTATTCTATATTCTGTTTCAATTAATACAACCTAAGGAGGTGTGTGTGGGGGGGGTGGAGTCAGAGCAGATGTTTACTAGTCTTGGAATGGAAGTCAGCAATACTATCAAATATGTTAATGGTATCAATTAATTTTCTCTTCAGCCTGTGATCGCCATAATAGGTGCCTTGCATTTTGCAGATTGTCCTGACTTCAGCTCACAAAGGGTAATCTATCACTGCATCAGCAGAGACAAGCTTTGCTGGAACCTCCATACCAGCTTTCATTCAGACATGCATTGATCATTCTAATTTTATTTTTTGCAGCTTTGCCAAAAGGCGTTTTATTCAAATCACAGGCAGCTATTTTAATGACTCCAGCTGGCTTTAATTCAACAGGGTTTAAATTCTGAGAGAGGACAGTAATCACACACAGCTATCCAAAACCCAGCTTGCCTGGAAGCCAGACATGTTGGGGCTTTTTATATTTTCTGGGGCAATTCTCTTGGCTGGAGTAAATTGGGTTGCTCTTCCCACTCCCTCTCCTGGAAACTAAACTCCCTTCATCCTACAAAAAATGAAAAGAGCCAGGAATTGCCTGTATTCTATTTTCCAGAGTACTATCCTAAGGAATCTGAATTTGTCTTGTTTAATATCTTCTGGGATTCAGTGAATCTAGTAGGTCCTCAGATCTGTGACTCTGAATCTTGGTCTTTAGCCATGTGATCCACTAACTGGAACTATCCTATGATGTTGTTGACCAGTGCTAACTATCGTTTCCCTCCATTCTCTCTGCCTTGCTGGCCTGCCTTTTTCTATACTACTATTGAATATACTTTGCCAAGAACTTTCCAAGGCAAACTGTTTTAGTGCAATTGATCTTCCCTCAAAAATACACCAAGGGACTCAGAAGGCAGAATATGTAGTACCTGGGCAGATAGAGCCAACAAAATGATTCAAAGATAACACAAAACATTTGTGTAAGGAAACTCAACATATTTCTGTTTTAAATTAAATTATCTTTGCTCCCCATTTATGTGCTTTATTTCTTCCTTATTTAAGTCTCACACTCTAACAATACAGTTATTTCTTCTAGACTCTGTATTGATTGTGTCTATGGTAACAACTATTTTCATCAGGGATTACTTTCCTTAAAGGGTCTAGGGAATCATTTATATGTTAGAATTGTTAAAAATGTTAAAAAAATAAAATAAAGAGATGTTAAAAATCCCATTTTAATAAATATCTCCCTCATTGCTTCAGACTTTTGCCTAAAATTGTGAACATTAGAGATAAGGTATTGTGTGTTCAGGAATCTTCCCTTAAAACAGCAATAACAACAGGAAAGATAACATCTTAACTTGACACCAACAATGGGAATCAGAAAGCTAACTATCATTTTCAAAATTTAAAAATTATTCATGGAGCATGGGAAGTTAGCTGGGAAGGGCATCTCTGTGTAGAGTCCTGAGCTTAGATAGATTGGAGGCAGCCTATGGGCACTGAGCACCTTGGCGGAGGGGTGAAAAATAAGAAGGAGGCAGAAGGAAAAGGAATGAGAAGACTTATGTCCATGGCTCAGATACACTGTTTTGTTGAGAGCAGGTTGTGACAGGAAGGATCTAAGGTGAAGGGGAGTGACTAGGGAGACCAATTAGAAGGATTCAGAGAAAGGAGGACAACGACAGAAAAGGCACATTTTTCCCTAGAGCTACTTGTATCTGGACTCTTCTTACTACCTTTGGGAAAGTCTATAGGCAAAGACAAAACTTGGGACACTGGTAACTAGAGAAACTTTCTGTCAAGTAATCTATGGGTGATTAACACTTTCCCATCAGAAAAAAGTTTTTCAGAATCTCAGTCTTTTCGAAGGGTGGGAATAAAGGTGTTGGAAAAGTATGGTGATGGATTCCTGTTTTACAGTGGTAAGACCTGAACCAGAACAAAGGAGATACTCTAAAAGTGAAAGCCTCAAGAGAAATTAAACCAATTTCTACACTTATTCACC
>MU174308.1:17725283-17958352 GCA_016696395.1 Antechinus stuartii | reverse complement strand
CAAAGAGAGAGAGAAAGAGAGAGAGAGAGAGAAAGAGAAGAGAGAGAGAGGAGAGAGAGAGAGAGAGAAGAGAGAGAGAGAGAGCAAAAGAAGAGGAGAAATGCAATAATATGTATGTAGCTCTGTAAGATGCAGAGGCTATATTATTAGAAAAGAATTGGTGGCCATAAAATAAATATATGAATTCAGTCTGACCCCTATAAATGACTAATTGCATCATAAGAAGACAAGCATTCTTTTGCAATAAATATCAGAGTAGCTCAGCCAAGTTATATATATATACCTTGAAAGTATGTTCACTATGCCTTCCAGCTGCCTTGGAAATTGAGGTCAGAAGCATTCTTGTTTCTTTTTTCCATTAAAAAAAATTCTCCAAGTGCATAAATCACAAATACATTTATTTTCTGAAACTCGCATAAAGTTTTAATTTCAGGGTTTTTTTTTTTTTTTTTTTTTTAGTTTCAGACTGTCAGGCTTCCTTGTGTTTTATATTTAGTGTATGGATCTTGAGACTGAAAATTCATTGGGTAAATAAGAGTGATGAAGGCCAACCTTTTTGCTATATCTTCGGTAGCATCATCATGTAAATAGTTTAATGACATAGAAATCCAGTCATAATACAGTGAAATCTAAACTAGTCACTAAACCTAGGTCTGTAATAGAGGAAATAATACCAGTGTAAAGTCAGGTCACTTGGAAATGAGTTCAATCTTTTAGCAATCTAACTTAAAAACAACATAATCTAGAGGCTTTATTAAGGTGTGTCTCTCCTCTAATCATTAATCAATAAATCACTCTGGCTTTATAGGGTCAAGCTTGAAGTCAGAAATGAGTTTTTGCTGAAGAGGGTCGTATTGAATAGAAATGTGAGTTGAATGGTCTGCAGGATTCATAGCTTGTTGATTTCTTTCTAAATAAAAAATCCATTGGCCAAGTCAGGAATTATCCTGTAGGCATTTAGGAATCATTGGAATCCTGAATCTTGGTTAAAAGCTATTTCAAGGCTATAGCTATTGGTCTGAGAATTCTTAACCATAGTAGTAAGTGGGATGGAAAACACCACGAGGGTGACCTTCAAGATTGCATCTCTTAGTCTTAACATTTCTTAAGTCTAGATTATGTGCAAACTGATTATATAAAACAATGTTTGGGGATATAGCACTTTTCATGTAGTAGTTAACTAGGCTGGTAGCAAAAATAAGGTTTGGTCAAATACCAAACAAACTGTACTTTCTTCCTTTATTCAGGCTTTATATTACTGAGAAACTAGCTGTTGTTTGTACATATTGCAGTTGAGTGCCAAGTAACAATTCTTTGCATGGTTTTGTCGACATATTGTGACTTCTGTCACCATTTTGGGAGATGGATCCAGGTATAATACTGATCACTCAGAAGTAGAGCAATGACTAGGAATTACAACACCTGGAACAAATTAATTTAGGGGGTGGGGATTATGCTCTTCTTTTCTTGAATTCATTAATGGCTCAATAATTTGCTTTTCCCACCATCTAATTACTCTTCCCAACAGTGATTTGCCTACCTGTATTTCCATAGTCATTTCCCATCCTCTAGTACCTGCTTCCTTGATACAATTCCCTTCAATTCTAGTCCCTTAATGTTACACTTCAGATCTACTTATCCCTTCCACTGCATTCTCTATCTAGAATGCCTGATCCATAATTATCAAATTTAGTCTCATTTAAACCCTTTCCTTTCTCCCTCCCTCCATTTTTGACTTCCTTATAATGACACTGCATTTCTAATCATCTGTTCTACTCATACTTTTGTTACTCACAGGTCATGGTGGAGGAATTTGAATGGTCTTTGCTCCTCATTACCATTTCTGAACTTTTCCTCTATCCTCCATCATTTCCTCCTCTATCCAAATTTATCACCTAATCAAGATTCTTTTTTTTTTTTTTTAATCTAAAAACCTCAGGATATTGTCCTCCTCCCTTCAGTGAGTTTAGTGCTTGGTGCTCTATCTTTCAATTTCAACTCATACCTTCGTTGTAGGGGACTTCAACATATATATTGACATTTCTTCAAATCCTGTAACTTCCAGTTCTACAATCTGCTCAGTTTCCATGACCTACTCTTCCACTCATCTACACATTGAGATGCACAGAAAGTTGATCTTGCATCATCATTCACAGGAGTGCTCTGCTTCTATGTTGTGAATTTCAATATTCCTTTATCTGATAATAAATAACATTTTATCATTATCTTTGTCTTGTGATTCCTACCCTTTCTCTTTGTCATCACTTCTAATTCCTCTACCCTTCAGTTCTTTTTAAGTCATCATGCATGAATACATTTTACTTTCCTACTTTTTGGTGAACCAGTTCAACTTTATAATATCATTCATGTTTGAGTTCCTTACCCTTTTGTTTTATCATTGATCATGCCTTTCAAAACTCCAAGCTTGGATTACTCACACCTTTTGGTGTTTTAAGTCTTACTTAATGGGCACGTCTTGAAATGAGGCAATCCTTAGATGCCTCCCCAGTTGAATTCATTCACTATCTCACATACTATAGCAGTTATTTAAACCTTTTCATATTTCCTCAAGTCTCCCAAGACACCTCAATCTTAAGAAAAAACCTTACTTAAACAAGAAAAAAAATCCAAGAAATAAAAATCGAGGCTCTCCCTTTTTTAGTTCACTTAACTCATATGTCTTCTCTCACTTTCTCCTCCTTTACCTGTTTCAGATGAAGGGTAGCCTTTCTTTTTGACAAGGCAGACTGCTCTACAAGGATAGGTAATCCCATTCCATTCTATCATCTTCAACAGATTGTCCCCTTTATCATCTCCACTTTGAGAAAACTACAATTAGTGTCACCACTACTTCTCTCTTCAGAAGGCTCCAAATGCTTTGTAATTTAGGTTCTGATCTCATTAACCAAATTGTTTCTCTTCACTTAACAAAGCCTTCAGTTACCAAATTGAATGGTTTTTCTCTGTCCTCCACTTCTCTGATGCTATTTGCTGCTAATGATTACCATCCAGGATATTCTTTTAAAATTTTCATAAAATTGACTTTTTTCTGATTCTTTTCCTACCTTTCTGACTGATTTTTCCTAGTTTCTTATCCAATAATTGTGAATGACCTCCAAGATTCTGCGATGAGCTCTCTTCTCCCTCTAGCCTATCTTGCTCAGGGATCTTATTAATTCTCTTAAGGTCAATTTTCAACTCTCTGCAGATAATTCTCAGATTTATTTATCCAGATCTTAGCTCTCTCCTAAAATTTAGCCTCAATCTTGAACTGAATTTCCAATAAACAGCCCAAACTCAATATGTCTAAAATCTTCCTTTCTCCTCCAAATTGACTATTACTATCAAGGGCACCATAATCTTCAGTGTTGGACAGTCTTACATCCTTGATACCATCTTTATGTCCTTACTCTCTCACTTCACAGAGTTAATCTTTAGTCAAATGTTATTGTTTCTACTTTCACATCCCAGTTTCTTCACTTGCGTAATTCCCACCCTGGTATAGACCCTCATAACCTCACACCCGGACCATTGCAATAATCTGTTGATTGGTTTCTTGGCTTCAATTCTCTCTTTAATTCATTCTTTACTCAGCTTCCAAAACTTCTAAAACTACAGTGTCACTTCCCACTTAATAAACTCTAGTGGCACCTATTACTTTTTTTTTTTCTTTTTGTCTTTTAAATTCAAACTGGCACATTCCTACATTTCCAGTCTTCTTGTACATTACTACCCTCCATGTAATTGACAAGGCAGCTTCTTAATTTTTTTCCTCTCAAGATCCCTTTTTACTGAAGAAATTTCTATGTGACCCCAGGCATATAGCTATATAAAATAGATATACAAATCAAACATTTGCAGATAATAAATAAAAATTTCATAACATCCATATTCAATTATAAGACCCCATATGGAGTCACAAAGTGCAGTTTAAGAAGCTGGGCTCTGCCATTCAGCAATAGTGGCCGTCTTGCATTTTCTCAAACATAGCACTACATATCCCCCACTTGTCTTCCAATGCTTGTTCCCCATTGAGTGTGTAATTCTCTCCTTCCTTATTCCCATTTCTTGGCTTTTTTCAAGACTCAACCCAAATTTCACCTTTTGTAGGAGGCCTTTTCTGCTCTTAACTCCACTGTTGATGCCTTAACCCTTTCCACTGATACTAAATATGTACTTTTAGAGCAGGATGGGGAGGAGGGGGAGAAAGCATTTTCTCTCCCATATTAGAATGTGAGCTCCTGAAGGAAGAAATCTCATTTTTGTCTTTCTTTATATACTTAGCACTTAACACAGGGTTTGGCATATAACACCTTCAATAAATGCTTTTTGACAATTATTATACTAATCTCTCCTTTGTACTGGAGATTTGAAAGATATGATAATGTTTCCTCAAATACTTTGGCCTTCTCTGAAGTATAGACCTTCTCCCCTCTGTCTTTCAAGCCAAAATTTCTTTCCTCTTTCTTCTCCTAAGGTTTGGTCTGCAGGAATGTTTAAGAAGACTAGTAATGCAAACTTTGAGGAAAAAAATTATATCCTTGAATGCAGGAGGCTGAAGCTTCCACAGAATGACTGGAGACACTGTCTCTCTGCCATACTTCTCCCTATCTGAAGTGTTACTCTTTACCTGGTATAGATCATACTGGAGGTGTTTCTAAAGCATTCTTTTCTTTGTAGACTAATCGGGGCTAGTGGATCACTACTTAATCCATCATTAGTCCCTGAAGTAGACAGGACCTATGATTTTCTTATGTAGTATCTGCTTTCAAAAGTCCTTTTACTTCCTCATATCCATTACTGACTCCTCACACATATATTTTATTTTTCTTTCCATGATCTCCTCTGCTTCTAGCATCATGGATTCCTTACCATCTTCCCACGGGAACCTTCCTCTCCTACATTTGGAAGTACATGGGAACATGCAGTAATAGTGAGATGGGGGGCATCCTGATTCATCATCCTTTCCAACATCCTTTCTCCTGTCTTCTCTAAAGGATGTTTTCCTCATTAATCCCTTCAGGTGCATGCCCAGTGGAAGATGGCAAAGTGTGAGGAACCAGGATGAATATTTCTAGACCAGAGGAAAAGAAGTAACACACACTAACGATTTGCATGTATAATAAAGACTTAAATGCCCCACCATAATGGTCTCCAAATTTAAGTCAGCAATGAGGGAAAAAGGATAAAAAAATTCCTTAACTGTTCCAGCAGCAAAGGATCTTTCCCTTCTCAAGACTAGTCCTACACTTAGGTTTGGGACCATATAACTGGAGACCCATTCTTATGTTTAATTATTTTATATACATTATTTTTTCCCCCAAATAGACTGTAGGTTGGACTTGGAGTTAGGAGAGACTTGTGTTCAAATTTTGTCTTTGATACGTACTAGCCAAGTGGCCAAGGACAAGTAATCTCTCTTAAACTCCATTTTTCTCATCTGTAAAATTGGAATAATAGCTTATCTTCCTGAAAGAGTTGTTTTGAGGTTCAGATAACATAACATATAGGAGAGACTTTGAGAACCTTAAAGCTCTATAAAAAGATCAATTATTATTGAGTGTCTGTTGGCTGGTCATTCTTAGGACATCAGTAAAATTGAGGTGTATGTATGTGAACCAGATCACCTCCAAAGTGCTAATGTTAAGAAGACTTAATTTATAAAAATTTTGGACCAAAACACTCATTATCTTCAATGAATAGAAAATAATAGAAAGTAGGTTTGAACTTTGCATAAGCAGCCAAGTTGGGAAGAGCTTAGTGAAAGTTAGATTGAATTGAAGAACAGCTTTCTGATGGTAAAAGTCTTGAGACGCTTCAAATGTGTAAGATCTTTGAATACACCATCTGAGGCATTGGTTTGGATTATTGGTGCAGCCTATTTGGACAGCTATATCTTGAAAAAGAACCTTTTCTTATCTTCTGTTTTATAAGACATGTAATAGCATTCTATTCTGATAAACACATGGAGAAAGGCATGAAGAGCGCTTATAGATTTCTGGGCAGAGAGAACAAATGTAACATCTCTAACATTTGGGACTTTGTCAAATCAAGTAAGCTGGCAGTGGCGAATAGTTTGATTAAAAGAAGAAAAGTCATCTGGGGTATATTAAAAACGTAATTGTAGAAACACAAAGAGAGCCAGAAGCAAAGAGAATTCTTTTGTTTGGAAAAGATTCAATTGAATACAGGAGTTACAAATGATATGGTATATAATTGAATGAGTGAACAAACCTACAAGGATTACCAGGATGACTATATGGGCTGTGGAGAAACAGTTGTTTTTATGGTATCAAGTATTATACTCATAATCAATAAAGAAAAAAAATTGTTGGGCTGACACATTAAGTTGGTGAATGAAAATGCAGCTCCTACAAATTCTGGTTGCTGAAAATGTTTCAGTCTATTCATTTTTGTACTTTAGGGAAGAGCAGAGCAAAATAGAAAATCCACATGCTCCACATTGTTATATTCAATTTAGCAAAGATTGCTTAGCATTGCATAAGATTGTACTTACAAAGTACGATTACATTTGTAAAGTTTTTCTCCATAATTATGCAAACTCCACACAGTTAGCATAATTACCATATACTTATTTTGTAGAGGAATAAACTATATAAGTAAAGAGATTTGCATAAGATGATCTGTTAAAGGCATTTCCAGAGTTAAGAAACTTATCATCTCAACTTCTAGCCTGTCTCTAACCCATTGCTTTCCATCCTATACCTCTAAGGAAAGATTTGCCCATTTTTTTCTCTTCTGTAAGAGATTGGTAAATTTACTTCAGAATTGTGACATTTTAATCACAGAGCCAGAGAGACCTACATAATATAGCCCTCAATGCAGACAATCAAGTCATTGGATGAATCATTAACATGACGAAGGTGAAAAAGGATTTTCATTTTGGATTGTAGAGACAGGGCATCTTGCTATTGAAACAGACTCAAATTTTCCTCTTAAACTTCCTTTTTTTTTTTTTTAATCCATCTCTCTAAACTCAGTTTCTTAAATGTCAAAATAATGATAATATGTATAGAACTTAACAAGTTTTGAGAATTGATTTAGATAATGTATCTAAAACAAAAGCAATACATAAATTTCAACTATTGTTAGATAGTACATTTTATGAATTTGAAAGAATATGGTGATTGAGGATAACTATGGCCAACAGACCTGGGTCTGAATACTATCTCTGCTATTTTTCTGCCTTTATGACCTTGGGAAATGCATTGTCTTGGGTCTCAGTTTCTTCAAAAGCAAAACAACTGATGATTATTTAAATTGTAATTTTTTCTTTTTAATTTTACAACATACTAGCAGCTTTGTAATTGTCTTGCAGTACATCATAAAGGGATATTCCATTACCACTCATGTCAAAGTATACACTGACCACAGGACCCCATGTGAATTATCCTAGAATAAATAAGATACTCATGGAAGGCATTATCTTTGTTCCCCAAAAAAAAGAACTGTCAAAAATAAAAAATTGGAAGAAGTTCCTTGGCAAATATAGATTCTGAGATCATTTTGTGTGATTTATGATGTTAGAGACAATTGTAGGAGGTTAGTTGAAGTCATGTTCATATTTGCTTCTATCTCTTCAAGTCTGGAAGAAGCAGCTCCAGAATGTAGATAAGTTTGGAATTTAAACAACTGACATATCTCTAGCATTAGAAAAATCACCATGAGCTGAAGGTTTTATAGAATTTCAAACATCTGAATAACTGTCATAGTTGTTTAGAGCAAGATTATCTATCTATTGCTCTTTCTCTCTCTCTCTGCATATATATATATGTGTGTGTGTGTGTGTGTGTGTGTGTGTGTGTGTGTGAGAATGGGACTATAAGTGTGGTTGGCTCAATGCTGAGCCACTCCACTGTGGATCTATGGATGTTCTAGAGGCTGACTATGGGCTGAATCTTTAGGCAAGGAGGCGAAGGGGTGTGTGGACAGGGAGCCATGGCAATCCTCACTGTGCCTTAGCTGGTGAATGTGGAAGAGAGGGCTGATAAGGCAGGCCTTTGGGGTTTGTTCATGTCCTGTCTATCCTCATTTGTTTCAAGGAAAATCTGTTGAGGAAGAATAATGAGCTGTCAGTGAATAGTTCTCAGGTCTCGCTCACACAGGTGGCAGTCATATCAATGTTTGGCGGCTTTGCTGAGAGACACCTTGGGGGTTTTTTGTGTCCATCAGCCTGGCATTTTCTTTGGCCACAACTGCATGGTACAGGACATAAAGTGCCAAGGGACTGCAGCTGGCTAAGTGTTTTCTACTCCATATCACCTCATAAAACAGGTCTGTTGAATACATTTGAGAAGGATTCTGGATCAGTGTCTCTTTTGGCATGTCTTAGCTATGTTTGGAAAAATTAAAATTGGACCATAAGATTTATCAGCTGTTCAGGTTCTCCATAAAAATGAATAGCCCTGTCACCAATTGTAGAGGGCTTAGAGTAAAGGATAGACAGCTACTTGGAGCCTCTTTGGTTGAAGAGCTGGAGGAGGTTGGATAAATATCAGAAAGGACAGTTATAATAGTTTTGTAGTAGAATATATTCTCAGTTTACTCAATTATTCTCTCATACTATTTATAAGAGAAAGGAAGCAGTTATTAAATTAAAAAAAATTTCCAACTTAAAAATACTTGTTTAAAGGAAAGAGAAGGCACAATGTATTTTTAACATTTTAGAAGAGTCCAATATGATACAATTTGCCCTAGTGAATACAATGCTAGAATTAGTAGGAGATGGCTTAGATTCTATCTCCATTTCTGTCACTTACAAGTGATATGAACTTGAGTAATTCATAATTTTACTGGACCTCAATTCCTTATCTAAAGAAAGTTGTGAATGGATGATATCATGCTAAATGAAAACCCACAGATTCCATCTCTGTTCTCTAAAAAAGCAATTGTGGATAAATGATTTTTTTCTAACATATTTTGCAGAATTGAACTATAGATCTTATGAATTAGTGTCCAGTGATTTTTTTCCTCTGACATTTTCTAAGACCCATTACTGTTGAAGGAAGCAGCAAGTACAGGAGAAGAAGCAAGTAAAGAGGGTGGAGGTCAGTCCTGGAGTCAGGACTAAAAGTCTTTTCCTGAGAAGAAAGCAAGCCCATCATATAAGACCTAAACCACGAAGAAGCAAGCACTCAGTTTCTCCAGGAGCAACCTGGCTGCTGAACTGTGTTCTGTGGAAACCTCATTCCTGGATATGATTTAGATTGGGAATTAAGTCAGTTTACAAGAACTGGACAGACAGGTCATCTAAAAAGTAGAGCCTTAAAAAAATAAGAAGTTTTGGCTCAGGGCATGGCTGGGGATAACCAATATTTAATCTGATCTACATTTCTGTACATTTTTATTCTTTCTCTTGGAAATCACTTAACTTCTCAATGCTCTAGGCAATTCTCTGAGACTATGAGTTGCAGAGAAATTGCTGACCTAGGTTGGTCAAGGGAGTTTCCATACCAAGGAATTCCCTGAGCCAGTGAATCATAGATTCAGTCCCCCGGTCCCTAAGAAATAGAAAACTTATTGAACAAATAACAAACATTGTTAGCTTGGGACTGAGAAAGGAAAGTTATCCCTCATCCTATGTGTTGTTAGAGATCTCTCTCCAATCTCACATGCTTTTTCTTACCTTTATAATCCATTTAATATGGAATATTGTGGGTGATAATTGTATCTTACTATCTAAACTTTGTTTCTCCTTTAGTGCTCAGAACAGTTCTCTGCAGACTCAATAAATATTTATTGAATGAGTAAAAGGTAATGAGAAAGTGAAGGTCCAAAAAGAAGGCATTCTGAAGGCAATGATTCATTAAATGTACAATAGGACCATTTGGCAAACACTGAAATTATAGTGGAACTCTCATCTGTCATCATGGCACAGTAAGAAATGATTCCTGGGAAACTGGTTTCTTAGGAGTGCAATGGTTTCTTTGGCCCATCCCAAATTTGCTGTCACAAACCAGTAAATTAAAAAAAATTTATTTTTATTTTTATTTTTAGTTTAGTGTAGACAGAGATAGGGATTCAGGTAAGTAAAAAATATATATTGCTCAGTTGGTTTTAACTGACATATAACTAACATATATTGCTCAGTTAAAACCAACAGTTTAAGAGTTTAAGAGGCAAGGAAGGAGAGGAGAGGAAAGGAGAAGAAAAAAGAGATTGATAAAGAACAAATAAAAAACTAGGCAAATAGGGGCAGAAGTTGACAGATAGCACTAGAAACATTTACAACTTCTAATAAATACTTGCTTCCTTCCATCTACTCAAAAATATGGAGCAAAGATGACAGTGACAAAAATCCCCCCAAACCAACCTCCATAGCTCCAATTCAATCAATAAGCACTTTTTAAATGATCATTTTGTTCAAGGTTCCCATTCTAATTATGGAATGGGATGGAGAAAAGTCATAAAAATTTATGACTTTAGTCACATCATTTCCTAACCCTCTCTGTCCCATCTCCAGTCTTTTCCAACAACAATAATAATAATAATGGACTTCTCCTTCCTCAGTTTAATCAAAGCCTTTTGTTTCTCTCTACTTGCTCTTTTATATTCTACCTTCTTTTGCAACATGGTTTCTTATTCTCTCCCCCTCCATCATTTTTTAAGTTACTGGATCTCTTAGTGAGTCTGGCAAAGCCTCTGCACCTCTTTTCAGAATGACATTTTTAAATGCATAAAATAAAATAAAGAGAATTACTAAGGAAATTGCAAAAATATCCTTTTCTCCACCTAATGGTAGATCTCCTAAAATCTATCCAAAGACCCTAATTTAGGAAACCTTGTTTTACAATTATGTGTGTCCATGTATTATTCCTCTTCTTCTAAGTATTAGATTTTAAGACCCTGTGGTCTTATTTTATCTTTATATTTCCCACATCAGGTCCAGTTCTCTGTACACCACTGAAACTCCTTTAGAAATTGTATCCTCATCCTTGTTTCAAGTCCTGACATTTCTATATATTGCACTAAAGCCAGTACTAATAATCTATGAAAGTTTATGGAGCTTCCAAAAGGGCTTAATTTTCCACCAGGGAGTAATTTAGACTTTGGAATAAACTATTTGTTTTTGTTTTAGGATAAGCAGTGAGTCAAATCCCCCTTTTAATCCAAGGAAGGATTTTTTTTAGGATCATTTTAATATTTCAGGATGAAAAATAGGACCTCTGATAGATCTTTCATTGCTCATTAAAATTATGCAGAAGTGTGTAAAGTGTTTTGAGGACATACATAGTGGAAAGATGTAGGCTATAACATCAGAGGAACTGGGTTTATCTATGTGACCTTAGGCAAATCATTATTCTCTAGGTCTCAGTTTTTTCATCTGTAAAATTAAGAACTTAACCAGATCTCCAAAAGTCTCTTCTAGTTCTGTCTGATTGCATGTAGCTTAGTTATGGATAAATTATCTCACAAATTTGGATGGAGTATAAATTTTCTTCTAATCTACATTTAGGAGACCTGAGTTTAAGCCTCATTTCTATTACTAGTTACTAATGATACTAATTAGCAATTATTATTATTAATAATTTAGTCTTTAGAGAATGCTTTAATATTTACAAAGAATTTTACACACATTATTTCATTTGATCCTTACAATATAAAAGACAGGTGCTATTGTTATCCCCAGTTTAAAGATTAGGAAATGAGAGATCAGGAAAATGACCTTCATTCGACTCCCTTGAATTAAGTTTCTTCATCAGCAAAATGTACTCAACTAGCTTTTTCAAGTGAGTTGCCAAGGTCTCATAGATAATAAGCTTCAGAGGCAGGATTTGAACCCAGATATAGATACAAGGAAAGGCTCTACATTAGAGGTAGCGTCTGAACTATATTTTCAAGGAAGATAGGGATGTTAAAAAGTTTAACTATAGAAGGAATGCATGGTTATCTTAGAAAAAAAAGTATGGGGGTAAGGTAGATAATTTTGCATCCTTGGAATAAGTAGGCAAGTTTCATTGGAACAAAGAATGCATAATAGAGCTGCAAAATCTCTGAAAAGATATGTTGGGACCAGATTGTAAAGGTTTTAAATGTCAAACAAAGGACTTTATATTTTATCTTAGAGGCAATTGGAAATAGAGCTTTATGGAAACAGGCCAAGTGTCATTATGATAATAATAAGCACATAGAGTGAAGATGTGGATGCAGATAAAGAGATAAAGACTCTAGATGCAGAATATAATAGAAACAAAGAAGCTAGTCCTTAAGGAAAATTTAAAAGATCAAAATACTTAGGTTTATGATCTCATTGGCTCCTTCAGATTTGATTTGGTCTTTCTGAAAAGCTTCTTCCAAAGGAGTTCCACTGTCCTGTTACTGTTGGAGTACATTCTTGAAAGCATTGGCTGCCTCCCAACAAATCTTACTCCAGACAGTTTAAGGCTCTGTCCATGAATTTAGTCTTTCTGTGTTTACCTTGCTTATCTCTTAATCCTCTTAACTCCTAATCATGTCATTATCTCTTGTTTTTTACTCCAAAATCCCTGGTGAAACCTAATTGATACTGGTCTGGTGGCTCCCAGCCTTCTGCTATGTGCTGCGTCTAATTGCTTGTCACTCAAAGTGTGAACTCCCCATAAAATACACTTGTTGACTTCTGAACTATATTGAGACTAGCATTGCTTTCTGATATAATTATTGGTAATATCAATATCAAATGCCTGGAGGACACATAGTACATGCTTAATGAATGTTTGTTGATTGATGGGTAATTGAGGTAATTTTAAAAGGACTTTGGAAAAATGTATATACTGTTACTTGATTTTGTGGACTGTCATTTATTGTAGGTCACCATGCTAGGTTCTTTACAAGTTACCAAGTATCCTGTTGGGGCTAGTAATTTTTCTTAAATACAATCATTGTATTTTTAAATTTGATGATGGTAGACCCCTAGGAAAGAAGGAAGGAACAGACAGAGGGAGGGGGACAGGAAAAGAAAGGAAAAGGAAAGAAGGAAGGAAGGAAGGAAGGTAGGAAGGAAGGAAGGAAGGAAAGAAGGAAGGAAGAAAAGTAGGAAGGAAGGAAGGAAGAAAAGAAGGAAGGAAGGAAGGAAGGAAACAAGTATTTATTAAATGCATGTTATATGTGAGGAACTGAGCTAAATGATTTATAAATATCCCACTAATCTTCACAACAACTCTGGGTGTAAGATGCTATATCATGTCTCCATTTTACAACTGAGGAAATTAAGGTAGACAGAGATTAAGTGATTTGCTCCAGTCATATAGCTAGTAAGTATTTGAGGCTGGATCTGAACTCAAGCCTTTCTGACTCCAGGCCCAGTCCTTTAGACACTATCGGAGATCTTCAATCATATGATAAAGTTATATACACAAACACACACATATGTATGTTCACACATATACACATATATTATGTATAATTTGGAAACAAAAATGCTACTTATTATAGATAAAGATGAAACAGGATGAGAAAGCATGGATAGAATGCCATCTGCATTAATAGAAGAAGTACCATACATAGTCTGTAAAGGTATTTTGCTTTATTGTACTTTGCAGAAATTGTATTTTTGCAAATTGAAGGTTCAGGGCAAGCCTGAGGTAAGTAAGTCTATTGGTATCACTTTTCCTTCAGCATGTGCTCACATCATGATCCTGTCATATTTTGGTAACTTGTGACATTTCATACTTTTTCATTATTATTGCATCTGTTTTGCAGCACTAGGGCAATGAGTTTAATCAATAAATGTATATATTCTGATAGCTCATTGGCCTTTCTCCCATCTTTCTCCCTCTCCTCAGGCTTTCTTATTCCTTAAGGCACAACAATATTGAAATTGGGTCAACTAATAACTCTATGATGACTTCTAAATGCTCAAGTGAAAGGAAGATTCAATTGATTGGGCAAACTTCATTTTATTTTAAGAAATTGCCACAGCCATCCTAACCTTCAATAACCATCACCCTGATCAATCAGTTACTATCAACATTGAGGCAAGACCCTTCTCCAGCAAAAGAATTTCTGAAGGTTTTGGTTTTGATTAGCATTTTTTTGCAATAAAATATTTTTTTTTAAGATAAACACATTGTATTTTTTAAAGACATAATACTATTGCACACTTAGTAGATGATAGTATAGTGGAAGCAAGTTTAAAAGCACTAGGAAACTCACTTTATTGTGATATTTGCTTTATTGTGATGGAAACTGAATGTGCACTATTTTCTAAGTACTTCCACATAGGCAAGTCACTTAATGTTACTAGTTTTAGTTTCCTTATATGTAAAATGGGGCAATCCTTTATGTAGAACCCATCTCATAGGACAGTTAAGACACGATAAGATCATGTATGAAAAGTGTTTTACAAGCCAGAGTGTAGAATGAGCATCAACTATTATTACTTTTTGACCCTCCCAGATCCATTAAGTGTTGTAATATTCCTGGGGAAGGCAGATGTTAAGGAAGATAGAGTTAACTTATCCTTTCTTGAATATTCAAATCCATCTGTGGTCTCACTGATATTGATATTTCTTCCAATAACAGAGATCACAAACCACCCACAACCCTCAGACAATTTTGCCCTGGGAGTCTAGCTGGACAACTTCTTATCTTTTCCTAATATCACAATATTCCCAGTGGAGCACACAGTCCATTCATTGGTTATTTCTAAAACTCACCATCTGATCAGCCTATTTTCTTTTCAATAATACATTTCTCTAATAATAACCTTTCTGTAGGCCTGGAAGTCTGCTCATACCCAACATACATCTTTCCTTTGCTCTCTGAGAAGTACAAATTTTTGATTCTTTTGATAAAGCACCATTTCATGATTCTTGTCTATGACAAGAAAAAAAAGCTCTTAGCAAATCTATCTACTTCCACCTATTAGATGATAAGGCCTATGAAAGTGAGGAACAGTTCCTTTTCAACTTTGTATCTTCCTTCCTCATCTAGGTAGAATTCAACATATAACACATATTTGATAATACTTACGAAGTAAATAAGTGAATAAATGAATCTTTGGATCCTAATTGCTGTCATAAGATTTAAGAAGCAATATATCATTTTGTAGGAAAAAGTAATTTTTTTCCCCAGGTAGGGAATATGTTAAAATTTTCTAAATTATAAAGAAGTCCTTAGTTTTAGAATAGGCCTATTTTAAAATAAGCCTTAAGCATGCCCTATGGTATTCTTAATCCATAAAACATTGTAGCTTTTGAAACTGATTTAAAATATTTATAATTCACTTGGAATGCCCCTAATTATGTGGCAATGAATTAGTCGTTAAGTGAATTAGCTGTTTACCACTGCATTTCTTGTTCAATGTAGCCCTTTTCCCTTCTTGATCTGATTTAAATGGCAGAAAACTTGCTTGCTATTCAATTTTTTATTAGAAGCAATAATGGAGCAACTGTGCAATCCCAAATGAAAAGAATAACAAATGAATTCATTATGATCGACTATCTCAGGTGCTATTAGATGGATAATTAATCTAATCTCAGCATATCTGGATAGTTTTTTCTTCTTTTTCCCTTTTCTAATAAAGATAAGTGTTTGAGAAAGGGGAACTAATTTCTCTTCTTTAACATGAAGTCTTTCTACGTGTAATGTAAAGAGGTAGAGAAATTTTTTTTAAAGGCTTAACAGTTTTTTTAAATTAGAAGTTGTATATGATAAAAGCAGGGACATGTATGGTTCAGAGATTGTATGGAGGGTGATAATCCTACTTGCTTCACTTAATATTTTGATTTTGTCCCAAATTTCAGCAGCTTAATAATCAAAGAGAATCTTGAGAGAGAAGACCTCAACACTACAGCTCCACTAGACTTCTTTTGGGCTTAGAGAGACAGAGGTCTTGAAACAGCCTTAAGGTTGTAGACTTATGAACAGGAAATTAACAGAAACTGAAAGGTCTTTTTAAATCTTAAAACTGATAGTTATTTGAGACCAAGAACCTAAATAACAGATTTCATCTGAATTTAGGAGTTCTGGTGGCATTGATTGGCAGCTTAGCACAATGACTCTTAGTTCTTAGATTTTGTCCTAAGTGAGCTATAGCTTTTTTTTTTTTTTTTTTTTTTTTCCAATGAAAGGTCTTTTCTAATCACTATGTTCAACTGGATGGCAGATGATGCTGAAGACTAATAGATGACAACAGAGAACAACTTGATGACTTGAAGACCAATGGACATAGAAAATGGAGAAATAGAGACAAAGCAGCAGAATGTCACCAGAAGAAATCAGCAACTCTGTACTGTCAAAGGCTGAAATTGCTCTGGGAGTATGCTCTTTTATGTACATTCCCAAATCATATGTGTATGTCCCTCCATACACCTTTCTTGCATGCATTTTTTGCATGTATGCTCCCTCTACCTGTAGTATGGGAAGGTATGTATTTTATGATTACATGGAGGTATGTTTTCTTGTCACTTTATTTGTTATATTGCTTGACTAAATAAATTTTATTGTAAATTTGCTTTGAATTATATTCTCTAGTAAGTTGTTAAAAATAAATATACAAGTGAGGGCTCATTAGCTATGGTTTTGAAGGGGTGCTAATTCACAGAGTATCTCAAGTCTGGGACTTTTTTTCCTAGGATCTCATCCCAAGGAGTCCTCAGGGGATTACAGTGAGAGGGAAAAAAAGAGATTTTTAACAAAACCTATACCATTATTTCTCTTTGTTTTCAACTAATAGTCACTAAAGTCACTGTTTCTTGATAATTAATGTTCAGGGAGGATAAGGTCCCATTTGCATCCAAATAGTTTCTTAAATATGTTAAATACAATCAAAATAGGTCAAGTTTCAGACAAACTTAATATTTTGTAATCATTTTGGGTCTGGGAAACTTTCCTTTTGTATTTAGCCCAGGATGCTAAAAAAAAATTAAATGGAGAAATTTATGTCACCCAGAATCTGGAATCTAAACATTGTTCCTGTATGCTACAGCTTAGCGAAATAATGTACTCTTCTCAAATGAACTTTGGCCATGCTTACAAAAAGCCAGACAATTCATTCAGTTGAGTAAGAAGGCTCCAGGAAACTGGATAAAACAAACAACCTGATTGGATGAAAATGTTTAATTTTCCACTGTTAGGTTGGCAAGAAGTAGAGAAGAAATGAAGGCACGACAGCTTTCAGGATTTCACATATTAAATTCAAGAGAGGGAGCTTTATGATTTGGTTAGATGAGCCACTCTTTCTGAAGGTTGGCTCCTTCAATGAAGAGCCAGATTCTATCAAAATAAATTGATGACAACATCTGTTCCCAGGTGGAGTTGATAACCTCCCTTGGCTTTTCTCTGCTTGGCATTTTCCCCATTGCTTGTATTTCTATTGTCATCTAACATGTGTACAATGAAAAGCATCACAGACCAGGATCATGGGACTCAGAAGATCAGAGTATTTTAAACTCTACTTCATGCTTGAAGCTCAACAGGGAATAAATACTGCCATTCTTTGTCTCTTCCCTTTGAAAAATAGAGCAGGTTGAGACTTGTGGCCAAATGCTATCAATCATATGCTCTGAAATATTTTTTTAAAATGGCAAGATTAAAAATATAATATTACTTTAAATGAGGTTTCTGTTTTATTAGAACAAAGAGCTGAACTGAGATTTCCTGAAAGCTCTTACATGGCAGATTGTGTTTGATGTACTCTTGTGGTCACTGGTCTAGAAAATAAGGCTACCAAAGCTCTTTATATTAACATTTCTTTTTCTTAATTATTATTTTTTAATGAAAAGAAATCTATTTTCTTTCCCTCTCACTCCTACCTCATTAAAACTGTTGCCCTTGATTTTTTTCAAGGAAATAACAATATCCTAGCATAATAATCTCCTTAATGCTTCAAAGGTTACAAGATACTTTCTAAATTTTATCCGATTTGAGTCTCAGAATAACTGTGAGAGGTGAGCACTATTATTATCCCCATTTTATAGCTGAGAAAACAGAAACAGAAGTAAGTGACATGCCCAGAAACACATAACTAAGTATCTGAGTTAGGATTTGAACTCTTCTTCCTACTTCCAGGTCCAGTACTCTATATACTAAACCACTTATATCCCTCTTAAAAAAAATCTTTACATAAGGGATTCCTGCCTTCCAAAAAACACATAACAAAGATAATGGATATCTTTTTTCTCTCAAGACTTTAAAAAAGAAAAATATTTCACATATAGCCTGACCATATTTTCTTTTCTGAAATAAACAGGTCCTACTCTTCACAATGCCCATTAATGGGAAACTTAAAAATACAAGACAGACATGATCTTTTTTTTTTCTGTAAAAAAAATTTCCTTCCTCATTTAATGTATATAAATAAAGATCTTATTTGAAGGTTTGGGCCTGTGCTCAATTGCAAAGGATACAAAATATATCTCTGGCATTGCCACTTCCAAATTTGGGGCACATCCCTAAACAATTGTTTCTGATGACACTTTTTTCAGCTGCTTAGGGCCCCCATGCAGGTACTCATCATTGTAGAGTTTCACCTCTGTTTATCTTGACTTTTTATTTTCTTCAACAATCATGCCAGCCTTTTGTCCTATTTAATAAGCACCTGTCTTTTTTTTTTTTTTGTAGGATAATCTGGTCAATTTAAAAGTATTCATAAATTAGTAGGCAATAATGTTTTAATCATCCTGAACTTCATATGTTTATAGGCATCTTTGAGAAATAATACTTTAATCCAAAGAAAGCACCCAAATGGTATGAATTTCAGGACCCATGGCAGGCAGGGAAACCAGGTGGATTTGAATTGTGGGAACTTTTTAGCAATTAAAAATTATATGACGTAAGTGGTTATATATTTTGCAAACACATAGCACCTACATATATGATCAATAGCCAGCTTACCAAGTTATCTTTTCAGTTCTTTTATTCTTGGTCTGTTGAAGATTATGTGACCTATGATTTTTAATAACATGTGCTCTCTTTTTAAAATTTTTTTAGAATGTGATTTAATTTGATATCTTTCTTCCCTCATATTTGGCCAGATAGCAATCCACTTATCAATCTAGTTCCAGTAAAAGATATATACATATGTATGTTTGCACATATATATTCTCCCTGTGTTTTTCTAGGTTACCATAACTTCCCTGGCTTACTCTTTTCTTAGTGGGAAGTAAAAAAAATATAGTTTCTTATATCTTACTACCAATATATTTCAGAACATATGAGAGGGTTTAATTGGATTTCTAGGAAAAAATGAATTAGAAAATAACTACTGTATTAGAACATACAACTGAGTGTCCAATTTAGGATGGTTATCTACAATTCAAAAATTTGCTTTTTAATATTTCCTAGGTTTCTCTTTTCCCTCTTGTCATCTTTACTCCTATCAAGTGAGATTTTTTTAATGTTTATTTTTTTCTGTGGCTAGTTGCCTAGTAGATATGCCACACTGCATGTTTCAAAGACTTCTTACATTTAACATATCTAAAACAGAACTCATTATCTTCCTCCCTACACCTCTCCCTCTTTCAAACTTCCTAATTTTTATTAAAGGCAACACCATATTTTAAATGTCTCAGATTCAAATATTTCAGCATTATCTTAGATGCTTAACTCTTCATTGTTTTGTTTTTACAATCAGTTGTCAAATCTAAACATTTCTATTTTTGTAGCATCTTTCATATCCTACCCTTTTTCTCCACTCACATAGTAACTATCTTAATTCAGGCACTCATGACCTCTCCCCTGGATTATTATAACAGATTCTTAATTGTTCTTCTTTCCTCAAATACTTCTCTTACCCCTCCAGTTAATTCTACACAGCATTGTCAAAGTAATTTCCTTAAGTGCAGATCTAACTATGTGATTCTCCTACTCTGCCAATTCCAGTGACTTCCTATAGCCATTAGAATGAAATGGAAAGTCTTTTGTTTAACTTTTAAGGAATCCAATACCGTATCTCCCTTTCCAGCCTCGTTGGACATTACTTCTCCAGCACTCTGCAAACTAACCAAACTGCCTTTCTGATGTCCACTGAATATATTCCATTTTTCATCCTATGCCTTTGCACTGGATATCTTCCATGTCTGAAGTCTTCTACCTTCTAATATTTCTGCTGTCTCATAGAGCTATTGTCTTCCTTTCAGATTCAGATTAAACACCATCTTCTGCATAAAATTTATTTAAATTTTTTTTTTTATATTTTTATACCATCAATTGGGAGTTCTTCCTTCCCTTGCAAACTATCTTGTATGTAGCTATTTTGTGCTTATGTATTAATTTTACTCTATATGATAAACTGATATGATTTTTGTATATTCTCAACAATTTCAAGAGTTATTTTTACATCAAGCCATTCTCCAATTAATAAATGGCCAAAGGATATGAACAGACAATTCTTAGATGAAGAAATTGAAACTATTTCTAGCCATATGAAAAGATGCTCCAAGTCATTATTAATCAGAGAAATGCAAATTAAGACAACTCTGAGATACCAATTCATATCTGTAAGATTGGCTAGAATGACAGGGAAAGATAATGCGGAATGTTGGAGGGGATGTGGGAAAACAGGGACACTGATACATTGTTGGTGGAATTGTGAATACATCCAGCCATTCTGGAGAGCAATTTGGAACTATGCTCAAAAAGTTATCAAACTGTGCATACCCTTTGATCCAGCAGTGTTTCTACTGGGCTTATATCCCAAAGAAATCTTAAAGAAGGGAAAGGGACCTGTATGTGCACGAATATTTGTGTCAAGTCTCTTTGTAGTGGCCAGAAACTGGAAACTGAATGGATGCCCATCAATTAGAGAATAGCTGAATAAATTGTGGTATATGAATGTCATAGAATATTATTGTTCGGTAAGAAATGACCAACAGGATGATTTCAGAAAGGCCTAGAGAGACTTACATGAACTGATGCTGAGTGAAATGAGCAGGACCAGGAGATCATTATATACTTCAACAACAATACCATATGATGATCAATTCTGATGGACGTGGCCATCTCCAGCAATGAGATGAACCAAATCAGTTCCAATAGAGCAGTAATGAATTGAACCAGCTACATCCAGTGAAAGAACTCTGGAAGATGACTATGAACCATTACATAGAATTCCCAATCCCTATATTTTTGTCCTCCTGCATTTTGAGTTCCTACACGGGCTAATAGTACACTATTTCAAAGTCTGATTCTTTTTGTACAGCAAAATAACTGTTAGGATATGTATACTTATATTGTATTTAATTTATACTTTAACATATTTAACATGTATTGGTCAACCTGCCATCGGGGGGAGTGCATGGGGGCAAGGAGGGGAAAAATTGGAACAAAAGGTTTGGCAATTGTCAATGCTATAAAATTACCCATGCATATAACTTGTAAATAAAAAGCTTAATAAAAAAGAGTTATTTTTACATGAAATTACAGATTTTATATCTTAGTTTTATTGTATTTTTTTGTATTTCCTTTGCAGTAAAGAGTTAGCTGTGTATTTTTTGAAACTTACCTATAAACCGGATGATCCTTCGGAGCAGTGGGCTCAGGTAACAGCACTCTCCAGTCAAAATCATTTTCTCCTGAGCAATCAAGGTTTCTCTGGTAGACTTTATGAAATACATGGAGAGCTCCCCAATAAAAATCTGGAAAAGAAAAGTTTGAGAGACTTCAAGGCAGAGAATAGCACAGTAAGAGGATAACAAACTCTTTGAAGAATCTCGGGCTGTTTTATCTGAGAAAGACAGAGTCCTTGGCAACATATTGCTTTGAGCTGTTCAAGAAAACTTAAGGAAAAAGTTCTTGGATAATATCAAGTGACTATTAATACTCAAAAACAGGGTTCTTAACGAGGGGATCCTTGAATTTATGTTAAACTATTTTGATAATGATTTCATTGTGATTGGGTTCCTTTGTGATTCCCATGTATTTTATACATTTTAAGACATTATTTTGAAAAGGGATCCATAGGCATCAGGGCAGCTAAGTGGTATCGTAGAGGGCTGAGCCTAGAGTCAGGAACCCACCTGAGTTTAAATATGACCTCAGATATTTACTAGCTGTGTGACCCTGCACAACTCATTAAACACTGTCTACTTTGATTTTTGATCTGGCTCTAAGAAATGTCTGTTTGAATTATTTTGGGTTAGTGGTCTCTGTTCCACACAGTTTTCTGGGATCTTGTCCAGGATTTGTGTTTTTTCACTGGAGACTCTCTCGTCACTCCCAAAGGCAAGCACCTGTTGGGGGAGCATCCCCAGTAGTCTTTGGACTTGATAAGGGAAATAGGAAGTAGGAGCTTGAAGAGATGGATTCATCAGAGCAGAAACTGAAAGAAGCTCCAACAGACCAAAAAGAGGAAAAGCCAGTGGTGAGAGGCACAGTCACACAAGGTATATATAGGTATAGTCCCCTGGTAAAAGCTGAAAGGGGACCCCGAAAGGGCCAGCACCTAGTAAGCAGAGCTGAACAGGGGCCCTGTGATCATTAGAGATAGTGATCCAATGAAAGGAGCCTAGAAAGCTCCTTTGGGTGACTGAGGGAAGGGAATGACCCCTCCATAATTGGGATTCAGTAATAAATCAGAGTGTGAAGCTAAAAAACCCAAAACTGTTTCTAGGAGGGGCATTATTTAACCCAAGTATGGATCCTCAGAGGACTGGGTATGTCAAAAGTTAAATTCATATGTAAATGCCTTTCAATCTGGAAGAAAGCTCTTATGCAGCACTAAAGGAATTTAAAAATAGTGTGTGGGTGTGAGTCTGTGTTTTGCTTTCAATGTTTTTCTCAGCTGAATTACAAAGTAAAAGAAATGGCCATTTTGGGATTTAAAAGCATTTTTTATGTGCATCTTGATGTGAAGTAACCTGAATTTTTCTTAAGCTTACAAGCTTTTTTCTCTAAAGGAGACTGGGGATGACCAGGGCTGCTGTGTGTGGACTTATGTCCAGTTCAGCCTCTCCAAAGAATGGTAGGCTCCCCCAAAACTCCATGTTCTGGAGTCAGCCCCAGTTTCTTTCTAGATGAGGCCTTATGTTCCCCAACTCCCAGAGTCCCAACTTCTCAGGGGACTCTGTATTCTGTATAAAGATGTGATTTATCTCCATATGGCTTGGGGAAATTTAGGGAAATCTGTTTGATATTTTAAAATCTTCCCCCCTTCCCAGTAGAGAAGTTCATAGGGAAGAATAAAAAATTTAGGGGACAAGGGGCAAGAGACATTACCAATTTGCTCCCATGAGTCTGTGTATCCATCTCAAGTCTCAAATAGTTTACTGCCATTTCAGAGATTTTGAGCAGTTTAGAAGAATGGAAATTTTGAAGGTGAAGAGGAGTTTTCTCCCAAAAATGTGATCTAAATTACTGTGTGGATAAATTTAAATTATTTTCAATTGATTCATTTGGGAATAAGATTTGAGAAATATGTGTGCATTAATATTTTAGTATTGCTACTAGAAGTTTAAATTTGTATTTGATTTGATTTTAAGTTAAAAAATTGGTTATTAAAAATTGGTAACTTACCTAAAGAGATAACATGTTTATATCTCCTAAATAAATGAAATATGTTTTCTAAATTGTATATTGGCTAATTTGTAAAAATTATGAGCTATGCTGTATAATTTAGTCAGCTATGCTGGACATAAGTTTTGTAAAATTTGATCAAAAGTTACTTAGATAATTTTTTTTAAAGGTGGTTTTAAAAACAAAGGACAAGAAAAATTGATTTGCAAAAGCAATTGATAGTTTGAATGGAACATCCAATTAGCGTCTCATAAGCAAAAGTATTAATTTTCAAAATAATTTTTTCTCAATTGGTATGTATATTAAAATTGGAAACAACTGTAAATTACATTAGATTCCTATCCACTTTTGTGATAAGCTATGTTATGTCTATTTGGCTATCACTTATGAAAATTGTGGAATTGCTAATTAAGTTATTTGGGTTATTGTCATTATATTGAAAACTAAAATCGTTAAGGATTATTGATGTGATAGTTTGTTGCAGAGAGGAATAGGATGTTTTGTCTGGCACCAAAAAAATGTGGTTTCAGGACCCCAAAATGAAGGGATAGAATAAACACCAAGAACAGTAAATATGAAATAGAGTGAGAATGCACAGAAAGGAGTTTTGAGAGAAGGAGGCAGCAGATTCCTTAGTGGAACTTATCATTTGCCAGGAGAAATGAAACATTCCTTGGCTGGCAGGCTAAATCCTGAAAGGGTTTTAGCACTCTAACAACAAGTAGGATCAGAAACCATAGTGGAGTTAGGGAAAAGGGGAAAGGGAAAGATCTCTGTTGGCTTGGGAAAGTGAAGGTTTAGTCCATTCTTCCCTTAACTGGGTGAAAGTGAGAAAAGTGAGAAAACAAATTCACTCACGGGAGCTCACCCACCCCAACTTCTGCCATCCCCGTTGCTGATTAAATGAATTATTTTAACATTAATTGCTTTTATTGTTTAAAGAAATAGTTTATATTTACATGGTGTTGATTGAAAGTTTTTAGAGTCTGTAATTTTTTTAAGGCAAAGTCATTTGTGATATTATATCAATAGTTCAATGGCTTAGCAATGCAATGAACTTGTAAGAGAAGTTTGTGATACTTCTGGTTAACTGCAAATCCTATGAAAGTGATTATTTCAAAACTCATTCAGCAAATTATCTAATATTTATTAAGTTCATCATGATCTCATTGTTTAATGAAAATGATCTATAGCTTTCTTGCTCTGCAGGTACATGGGATAAATAGTTTAGGATTTAAAATCTGATTAGTGAAACTTACTATTGAGATGAAATCTCTTAGGATTATAACTGTTATTGTTTTGCGTTTTAAATTTGGGAATGATTAACTGTTGGATTATTAACTTAATAACCCACCATTTGAGAATTGAATTGGCTGAAGTGGAATTGTTACTATATGATTAGTTGTCAAACTGTGTCCTCAGACTGAGGCCCCGAAGGATCAGTTTTGATGCTATTATAATCATGCCCCTGCTTTTTCCTCTTATAACAAATTTCTGTAATCAGAGTAAGTGGTCAGTAGAAGCCATAATCACAGATCAAGTATGTAATATTTTGCTGTTTTCAATCTGAAAATATGTAGTCTTTATATCTTATAATTAAGTAAATTGGCCTGGTCATCTATCTATTGCTAGATGTGTCTGTATGGAATAAGATCCCTAAGAACCTTATGTAAATGTAAAAACAATTGATACAACTGTGTGTGAGACCTGTTATTTTATTGATTATTGACACTGAAGCTGAAATATCTTTTGCATGATTTAGAGAGGAGGATGCTAGTGTATTCAAGCTTTTTTAGAGGCATATAACTTATGGAATGCTTTGTTACATCATTGGGAAAATTTATAGAAATCTGAGTGGTTTTTACTACTTTCAGGTCAGCTTCTACTCCCAGAATCAAGCCAGTGAAATTTCTTAGGCCTACAACAGGTTACAAAGGCTCTTGGGAAATCTATTTTCATTGATCTCAGACTAAGAGCCCAAGTGACTCCTGAAAGTGTCATTGAACTTCCTTCTCCTGAAACTTCTGAGGGATTCCCCTTTTCTGAAAATTGCTTTTGGGGTATAATGTAGTCTCTATTAAAAGAGATAATGTCTAACTATTTACAGAATCTTCAGAGAATGTATAAGCACACAAAATTCTGCTCTTTGTTCTTGCTCTCTCTCCAGTTCTTTTAGGTTTGTTTTCCTCGAGGTTTCAAATGACCAGCACTAGACAGCTGCATTGACCAGCTTCATGGGTCTGACTCAACAGACTGGATCTTCAATTAGCTCAAGCCCCTTCAAATGGGACCTTGTAGGATGACCCAGCTCAACACCCATTCTCAGCAGGAAGTAGTTTCAGAAGATGAGATCATCACCCCATATCCTAAAATACTTTGGGCCCTGTTTGGGAAGAAACTAGAACTAGTTAGTGAATGAACCCCAAAATACCCAATGTCTGAGAGGGTTCCCTATAAAAAGTCCATCAATCCTGTGAAAGAGGGAGGTTAATGCTATTCCCTTGCTGCAATAGTATTTGGAGCTTAAGATGGGGACATCAGGTTAAGATTTGGGTTAATATTACTGAGAAAGGATATTGCATAAACGGTTCAGGTTTATGCTTGTCAAATTATAGAATTTTAGAGGTTTGACTAACCTTGACAAGTAAGTACAATTGTGACCTAATAGAAAAAGAGAAAGTTCCATAAAAACTATCTGTCCAATTTGGAATAATGTGTGGTTTGCTTCAAGGGCTAAACATTTAGAAAATGCATATCAAAGAGTAAGTTGGTTAATGTAATAGGTATAGATCTCTTAGAAAGATCTTAGAAAGATGGAATCAAGTTAAGGACTTACATCAAGACACCAAGCCTGGGTAGAATTGGTAAAGTACTCTGTAAAGGAACCTGAATGAAAAACAGTTTCTGTATCTGTACTACAAGTTGCCCCGTATCCAGATAGTACCATTCCCTTTGGATATGAAAAAACATGAGAGTGAATTCCTCCTGTTCCCAAAATACTATACTTATGAAGAATTGTAATGCTTTTTACTAGTCTCTCGTCTCTGAAGATCAATTAGCTTGCTCTCATGGCAAGGTGAAAGATTCCAATATCTAGGGACTCTAATGGCATTTACCTGAGTCTGGAATGGAAATGAAGGTAGCTCTGGCAATTTCTCAGATGAGCATATCCCAAGCAAATCTTTGGTGGAGGCAGCTCAAATGTGCTTTTTCTGGGAACTTGAGTGGGCACCTGTGCACGGATCCAATTGGCTATTCCTTTTACTTTGGTATTTGAAGAAATAAGAAATACTGAATCAGGAAGAATTAAATCAAGGATAGTAATTGATGAATTCAAGGCTAGAAATCTATTTGTGGATTTGGGTCTTTCCTACTCTGGTGAGTAAATATTACTAGATAAGTTACTCCAGAGAAGCAGTAAACGGAACAGCAGAACAGTTAGATGCCATTAACAGAATGGCGTGGGAGAATGGAATGACTTTAGAAAGGTTATTGGCAAGAAGAGGAGGAACATGTGTTACAATTGGAAATAATTTCACTTCTAGTACAGCCCTATCAGAAAAATTAGCAGAGAATTCAGGGATTAATTATCCAATCTGTATGTGGAGATCTGTGCAAGGGGTAATAGACTTTTATGAAGTGGAATGTAAAAAAAAATATTAGCCAAATATTAGGGGTTACAAAAGGATGTGGAAATCAAATTATTAAAAAGAAAAAGGTGGGATTATGAGGAATGGTTTGGCATTTATTTTTTCACAGTTATGAAAATTAAATTGTAGAAATTAAACTTAAATTAGAAAACTGAAACTCACAAGAACCTCAAGAAATAATCAAGGGTAGAGTTTATTTTCTCTCCAAAGAATGTAAGCTTCTTGAACAGGGACTGGCTGTGTAATGAAAGGTAGAGATTCATGCCTTGTAATTTCTATAACATCCAATTAATGGGGAATCAGGGGTAAATTCCCTGATTCTACATGTCGGGAAGATAGGGAAAGTCCTGAAGCTAGATATAGAAGTTATATATAGAAAATAGAAGAATATGGAAGATAGAAGATCAATATAGAAGTTTAAAAATTGTATTGGGATTGGAGTGAGAAAACCTCCAATGGTCAAAAAAGAGGAAGGATTAAATGGGATGCAGAGGTCATGAAGCCTTCTCAGAAAACTGATCCTTGCCATAGGTTTGGGGCTACAGTTCCAGGAAAACCCCCCTCCCTACTTGTACCCTTTCTTAATCCTCACAAAAACCACTTTGTAATCTATAGTCCCCTTGTTCTTGTACCCTGAGGGTGAATTCTTGTGGCAGATTGTGAGTTTTGATACTAAATCAGGGACAGCTGGGGTCCAAGATGGGATAAAAATTATTTTAGAATATAAAAACTATTCTCTGTTGCCTGTCCTTTGCTTCCCTTCACTAGGATACCCTGATGAAGGAGACACCCCTTTTCTGCAGGAATTGAATAAACTGTTTTCTTTTCTAGCTCTGAGAAATGCCTATTTGAATCACTTTGGGTTAGCGATTGGTGTTCCACACAAAATCTAACCATATATACTTACTTACTGTGTGACCTTAGCCAAGTTATTTAACCCCTCAGCTTCCTCAGCTTTAAAATGGAGATAACAATAATACTTTACCTCCCAAGGTTATGGAAAGATCAAATGAGTTATTATTTATAAATTGCTTAGCACAGTGCCTGGTACATAGTAGATACCACATAAATGTTAGCCATTATTATACGTACATCTTCACTGATTTTTTTTCTTATTTTCTGTAAGTCTCTTTTAGTCTTTCTCCCTTCTCTGGTCATTACTACTTTCTCTCTATCTACTTGCTTTTTCATGTATCTTTTAGTTTATAATATGAGCAATGTATCAAAGTCATAGTCCTCTTTGAGAATGAAGGACAAACAACTTCTGTGAGTAAAGTTTGCCCATAAACTAGAATTAGTCAGTTGGAAGACTCTTTCTTCCCTTCCCCTTTTCCTTCCTCTTTTCCTCCTTCCTTCCCTCCTTCCTTTCCATCTTCCCTTCTTTTCTCTCTCTCTGTCTACATAGAATATCCTACCCTTACCTAAGGTGCCCTTAAAAGCATTTTTTTCTCACATCTCTGAGCCTTCCCATGATATCTTAACGTTTACTGGCTAGATTTTTTTCTTAACCTTGCCTTAAACCAAAACCAATCTGATTCTAATTAGCCACCAATAGATCCAGATTAAAACACCTTTTGGTCATTTTTTGGGTCTAGATTTTGTCAGATTGAATGTAAATAGCAGTCATTTCTTCTTTGGCCAGATGGTCTTTTCCTCCCAGATTCATTCATTCATTTATTTTTTTTTGGTACTTAGTGAAAGAGGAGATTCTTTGCCTTAATTGCTACCCAGCCTTAAGCACTGAATGGGTGTTGCCTCAGTCAAACTGAAACCTGTTGAAGATCTTAGCTTAAAAAGGCTGAGGTTTCCCATTTCATCTAGAACATCTCCAGTCATTCTGATGTGCATATGTCCATTCCCAGTCCTCTCTAACTTAAATCCAATTTACTTGCAGGTCATGATGTCACCTCCCAAATGTCCTGGTTCTCTTCTAGAAGGAAGAAGAAACAACAACTAACTACTCAAGGCCTGTTTTCATTTTAAAATTAGAATTGCTCATTTTTAGAATGCTTATGTCATCACTTTGAACTTATCATATCTGAACATAAAGAGGCTGTGAAAGTAGGATAGAGCCTGGGGTTCTAGAGTGCAAGTGTCCTGGAAAGAAATGAGCAATGATTCAACTGGATACACCTACTGAGCAACTGAGGTCAAAGGGCCAATTACCACAGCAGAGGTTAGAATGGGGCAAAAAGCAAGGAAGTTCTGGGGAACTATATTCCTTTGTCTTGTCCTGTTCAGACAGCTAGGTAGCCTGGTCCTATATCCACTATCATGACAAACTGCTTTATTTAGAATCTGACTGAATTCTCTTTACAGCTTATTGAGACAGTTTTTGATAAATAATAACAATGGCTAAATGTATAGGAGGATATGTATATGGTACTTGGTGCTCTGGGATCTCCAGCGTCTGAGATTGCTTCTTCAATGACCTTTTGTGGTGTCTTCCTTGGGCTTAACTCCTTTGGAAATGACACATGAGACATATGTCCTGACCTTCTGCTCTGAGCAGAGACTTGCAAAGAAGGGCATGGGGTAGGAAGGAGTGTCTGCTTCTATTTGTTGATGGTAGAAAAAAATGAGGGTCTGCCTCTGAGGGTCTACATTTTTATTATAAAAAGATGAAACCAGGAGAAAAAAACTGCTCTCTCATTTGGGTAGTTTGACTGGAGGCTACTCAAAGATATCTTGAAAACTTCATATATAAACTGATCTTTCCATCTATCTAAACATATATAAATGTATGTAAACATATATTCTAAGGAATCCATAAGCTTTTCCAGACTGCCAAAGGGAACCCCTAAACCAAAAATGGTTAACAAACTTTACTCTTATGACATTAGACGATCTGTTCCTTCTTTGAAATTCAATAAATGTATATATGTAAATATATAATATTTTTCAGGAGGAGGGAAGGGAAGGAGGAAGAAAGAAAAAGAAAAAGAGGGGAGGGAGAGAGAACAGAAAAAAGAGAAGGAAAGGGAGAGCAAGAAGAGGGAGAAAGAGAGGCAGAGAGAGGAGGAGAGAGGGAGAGAGAGAAGGAAAAAAGAGAAAGACAGAGAAAGAGGAAAGAAAGAGAGGGGAGAGAGATGCAGAGAGAGACAGAGACACAGAGAGACAGAGAGAGAAAGAGACACACACAGAGAAAAAGATACAAAAGAGACAGAGAGAGACAAAGAGACAGGGAGAAGGAGAGAGGAGAGGAGAGAGACAGATACAGAGAGACAAAGACACAAAGACACAAAGAGAAATAGAGAGGGAGATAGAGACAGATGAAAGAGAGACAGAGACACAGAGAGACACAGAGACAAAAAGAGGCACAGAGACAGAGAGGAGAAATACAGAGAGAGACACAGAGAGAGGAGAGACACAGACATACAGAGAGACACAGAGACAGAGAAAGAGAAAGAGAGAAACGCGCATAGAGAAAAGTCATTTAACACTTTTATTTTGTAGAAGAAGTTGAGGAATTGAGGCTCAGAGAGGGGAAATAAGTTGTGTAAGGATCTAGGATTTGAATCTATGACTTCTAATTCAAATCTAAGGCTCTTTCTTTTGCAGCAGACCACTATCACTATAAAACAACTCAAGACAGATGAGCACCTAAAACAATGTTTTCCACAATCATATGGATGTACTCAGCACTATACATAGCTAACTATACACCCAGCAGCTGGCATCTAAGTGTAGCTAGTTTTATAGTTTTCTGTTTCTATGGTAATGTAGCAAACACTTCTATTTTAAAACAG
Organism: Antechinus stuartii; assembly: GCA_016696395.1. Taxonomy (NCBI): domain Eukaryota; kingdom Metazoa; phylum Chordata; class Mammalia; order Dasyuromorphia; family Dasyuridae; genus Antechinus; species Antechinus stuartii. Next base: position 17,927,499 of record MU174308.1, on the reverse strand, counting down.
TTCAGGCTTCCCACTCCTAAGGAGTAAGCTGCCTGAAAGTGAATTTCCCTCTGTATTTTGAAGCTAGACATTGTCTGGCACACCTGCCTTCTATGTTAAGGAAAATGTGGAAATGAGTGAATGTCTCACACAGAAACCCATTAAGATGACATGGACTTAGCCTGTCCCCCAATTAAAAATATCTACAAATGTTTCCTGTTCACAGAACATAGATATACATGTATACCCTTGCATGTGGTTTTACATACACACACACAGCAGTCTTTTGCATTGTTTGACTCCTTTCTTTGCCTTGTTGTTTCTGGTTTTGCTGATGTTTGCTTGGTTTGTCCCTAAGTTGTTCATTTTGTCTTTACTCTTGTATCCCATTATATTATTTTCTTACTGAGGTTTATTTGATAACTTCTTTACTTCTGGCTATTCTGAAGTCTGGGAAACCTCTAAAATGCAGAGATCTGTCCTTTGTTTTTGGCTCTTTGGAGATACTAAATCATCCCCCAATAAGCCTCCTATAAGCTATGGCTGCTGAGCCCCTTTTGGTATTAGTCAGGTCCAGATGCATGGTTTTACAGCATGAGGGACCTTGGCCAATGGCATGGAAAGCTCACAGCTTGCTCCCTGCTGCTGTCCATGGCTCTGAACAAAAATTGTCTTTGAAAAGTAAGAGGACTTGTGTCTTGTGTGCAAGACCCTGCAATCACACGATGTCTATGCAGGACTTGATGCTGCTTGAAGCAAAGAATTAAATGGGATGATAGAGTGTGCCTCTCCTGCTGCCTGGCTTCCAATTCACACCATGTGCAGCCTTTGCTCAGTGTTCCAGATTTCTGATTGGTTTTGGCAGGGGCTGGATCCCTCCATCTGTGCTCCTGCCATGCTCACACAGTCCACACCCATCACAAAGCTCAGTGAGTTGTTGGACACGTGTGATTTTTCCATATGCCTGGCCCTGGCTGCCCCATACACTCTGCCCTGTCTGGCTGTTTTGCTGCCAGACATAGTATAACTCATAGTAAATGGAATTAGCCTTGGGTAAAAAAAATGCTGAATCCGCACAGTGGATTTGGCAAACGAATGAACTGGAAAATGAATCCCATTTTCTCTTTTCGTATCTCCTATCTGTGACTGCTGCTATCCCAAATTAGTTAGTCCATTGACCCTGTGTACTGCTTAAGTGACAAGAGCAACCAAAGATCCAATTTGTGGTACACCTCTCACATCACTGAGAAGCATGCTAACTTCCAGGATATAGACAGCAGAATGGCAAAAAGCTGTGATGTAAGCTAGCATGAAGCAGCTTGGCCAGGTACAGAGAAATCCTGTGTATCGTTTCACAGGGTATTTATCTTTTCAGCTTCTTCTCATAGGAACCTTATATACACTCTGTTATTCCAGTCAAACTAAGCTCCTCATTGTCCCCTGATGATTTACTTCCCACTCAAGCTGGCTGCAATATTGTCTTCCTCACTCTCTCCATCTTTATCTGTTGAAATTTCACAACCCCTTCAAAATCAGGCTTAATGTTATTGCTTCCTCCATGAAGTCTTCCCTGTTTTTCCCATGTGGAAGAGCTCCCCCTTTCTCCATTAAGCCCTCAAATCACATTATCATCAACATCCTTAAGCACTTAAAATCTACTATGTTGCAGCTATCTGTATACATATTTATCTGTTGAACTGTAAACACATCTTGAGGAAAGGGATTGTATCTATGTGTTTTCTTTAGTATCTAATAAAGCATTTTGTGTATGTATAGATTCTTCCTTAATAAAGATTTGTTGAATGAGTTAATGGTAGTAGAGAAGAGAATGCGATATAAATAGCAAAGTATTTTTTAGTGGATTGCTCTTAGTGCACAAAATATGAAAGTTGCATTGGGAAAATGCTTAGAATAATAAGTATATGAATTATCACATAGTAAGACATGCCATATGCAATGAAGTAGATGGACTTATAAATATATTGTAGAAGAAAGAGGCAAAAGAAAGAGGGAGAGAGAGAGAGAGAGAGAGAGAGAGAGAGAGAGAGAGAGAGAGAGAGAGAGAAAGAATGAATTAGATTGTGGTGTGGGGGATAATGGACATCGGTGTTACAGAATTTTCTAGCCAGAAAAGAGTTTGCTATTTTCATAGAACATAGGGGTTGATGGAATGAGACATAAACAAACAACATTCACATCATAGGTCAAGAACTTTTCTATTTGAGGAAGAAGAGCTCTGGGTAGATTTACTTGAGTTAGGGGGTATGAGCAAACTTAAAAATGAAATTGAATTTGCATAAGTTAGATGACAGTTGAACTAAGAAATAGAAGGGAGACAATGGAGGACAAGGTGATTAAAAAGTACTTGGGAAGAAGAGAAACGGTTTGCTTTTTTAAGAGTGCTAAGAGGAGTTCAAAGGGCACATCTGCTTGATATCAGATTTGGCTTCTGCATCTTCTGGTGTAGTACAACTGAAAAAAACAAAAGTCATAAACACTGACTGAGATACTCTGTTCTAGGGAAGCTTAGTTGAGAAGAATAAATAGAATTTAGTAGTCATGTGTTCTAGAACCCTAGAAGTTCTAGAGGATGGAGGATTGAATTGCAAGTAACCCTAAAAATGGCATCGCAGCTGAGAAATATGGCTGAAACACAGAAAGAAATGGGGTAGATCTGGGTCATAGAGTGAGATGATATATGCCAGAAAACAGTATATATAGGCAACTAAAAGAGTTTGGTGAAAGATATGATGATAGCATCTTCTCTTTATAAATGATTATTAATATAGTAGACTTTGATACGCAATGAGACTGGAGCCTGAAGGAAGCAGTGGGGAATAGAAGCCCATATTTGGCCAGGATCGGTACATATATATTTCAGTTTGGTGAAGAGTATTTCCTGGAGAAGAGAGCATCTGGCACAGAGCAATACAATTATATTAGAAAATGAATTTGGCATCTTTGTATTATTAGAAGTATTAGTTGCCTTTCCACATCTATATGCTGGCCACCTCTTCCCTAGATATACATTTCTCACATGTGGATGTCCTGCACATGATTTTTATAAAGTTATGTTTTTCCTGCTGAGTATTTATTCATTTATGAGAAAATGAGTTCATAATTTCTGGAAGTGGGGTATATGTAGATATTCTGTCATATTATTTCCTTCATTAAATTAAAATCCCATTGTTGTGAATTGTTTGTCTTACTCTGATTAGTAAAAGTGAAACATATTAATAGCAGTTTTTGAATCATAGTTCAAAGAGGATTGTGATACACAAAATCTGGAAGTTAATAAAAGTACCTAGATTTAGGGCAGCGGGGTCAACTCATGGCATTACAGTATTTAGAGATAGTATAGTACCATATTTGTGATAGCATACATAAATGTTCATTAGACCACTATTATTTTATGATGTCTATTGGTTATTTATTTCTTCACTATCCCGATTTTGCAATATTTTTTCAAGATTATTAGCATCATCACTGCTCTCATGTATCTTCACAACTTGTAGGAGATTAGTGTGTTTGACTCTATCAATTAAAACACAGGTCCTATCTAGTAGGTTTCTACACTCCATTAAGATAAATAAAAAAATCAAGACCTTGAAAATTTCAATCAGTGCTCCTTCAATTAACTATCTCTCCTCTTTGTACTGTCAAGTTTGATCTTTAAAACCACATTGCCTTCTTCTCCCAATGAATTATCTTCATTGAAGAAATGACTTTAGAGCTTAAGTCACTTCCCAATTTCCTTTTTGCTATCTACAGACAGGCAAAGACTATCTTTACTCTTCCCAGCTCTCCTCCACCTCTCCTTCCCTCTCACTTCCTCTTCCCTGGTCATAGTCATGTATGGTTTAATGGATAGACTGCTGGACTTGGAGTCTGGAAACCCTTGCTTCAGTTTTTAAATTTGACAATTATCATCTTTGTGACTATGTGTAAATCACTTAAGATCTCTGTGCCATCATTTCTTCATCTATAAATGAGATAATTGGTTTAGATGGCCTCCGAAATCCTAATCTTTTTGTAAGGGAACATCAACCATGCTCTCAGTATAATAGCATATGTAGTTTCTAATATACAGGGTGGTTGGAAGTATTTAATTGGTAAATGATAAGTACAAATTCATCTCAACATTATGAATCTTTTGCAGTGACCAAATAGTCAGTTCTACTCTATGGAAGAGTGCTGACCCTTTCTTCAAATTTAGTTAGTGGCCCAAGTGGCTTCAAGGGCATTATTAATTTGGATGTCAGTATTAATACTTTTTAAATTAATTAATTCAGTCTTCTGATAGGGATTAACAAATTTCAGTCTAAAGTCTGACTCTATGCCACTCTACTCAAAAACTTATTCATCAGATTATAATAATACTTCATATTGATATATTTATATTTTAAAAGCTGCTTTATATATATATATGATTCCATCAGAACTTTACAACAATCTTGGGATGAAAGTTTTATTAGTATCCTCATTTTATATCTAAGGAAACCAAGTCTGACACTTGCTCTTGGTGCCACATATTTCTAAGGCAGAATTTGAACTTAATTCTGACAAGTCCAGAATGCTATTTACAGTGAGTTATTTTACGTATATCATATTCTTGTTTTGCTTTGATGTTAGTGTGAACCAGGGCTCTTAAAATCTTTTCCACTTGTAACCTCTTTTTGCCCTAGAAATTTTTATGTGACTCTGGATACATAGGTATACAAATCAAACATTTACTGATAATAAATCATAATTTCACGATTCCCATGTTCAGTTACATGACCTCATATGGGGCTGTGAGCCAGTTTAAGAAGCTTGGTGTAAACCATTGACCTACATTGTCTTAGCATGATTAATTGTTTTTAAAAGTATTTGGGGAACATAAAAGAAAAATGTAAAATATTCTATATAGATAGGGTACTAATTTTTCCTGGGCTAACTGGTTTCATTACACTCTTTAGAAAGTTGTGTTAAATTTTACATGGCATCTTTATTCTGGTCCAGCTCTGGGGAGTTATATTCATTATACCCTTGAAGCCAGAGCTTGGTAAATCTCCGAAACATTCTTATAGCCCTGTAGGGTATAATGTGAGAAACAAAATTGCTAGTTTTTTATCTCAATACTTTTCTCTGCTTCTGAATATAAGCAAATTCAGGAGACACAAATGAGTCATGGAAAGGCAAAGAAGAGGAAGAAAGTACAAACAACTCACAAAAGAGCATTTAGTTTTTGAACATTGGCTCTACAGGATGAAGTTCATTGAAAGAAATAAAGGGAACCCTGTTTAGGGATCCACAGAAGGAGAAAAGTGTGCTAACATTAACATATTCACCAGCTTCCTTTGAGCTCCCAGGAGAGAAAAAGCTCAGTACTCAGCAGCCAAGTGTCTCCCTAAGCCTAATCAAGATTCTCTTGTGAAAACGTGATGAGAGGATTTTGTTACTAGATATTGGCTTTGATGATTAGAGAGAAGAGTTTAAGGTATCCCCTCTATTTCTCAGAGACACAAGGATTGCTATAAAAGCCAAGCAGGGAGATCAAAGTGATAAAGCTGGAAATCTCTAAGAGCAAAACAAGAAATACAAAATGATCAGGATGTCAGTTTGGAAACTTTCTGGTGATGACTTGTATCTATGTAGTACTTTATTAAGTGTACATGGAGATCCAATGAACTCTCGGCATTAACAAATCACAAAGATATCAAAAGACATGATAAAGTTACATGAGACTACTACATCTGTAGTTGACATGTATAGCTTTGATTGTCAAGGGGTGACAGTTTTAAATGATATGCATTTCAGTCTTTTGAATCCAATGTGGAAGTGCCTGGGAAGAATCAGGATGATAAGAACATCTGGGAAGTACCAGATAAGGTATGGATCTAATTTCAAAGAGGGAGTTAAAAAGAAAACTACATTTGGAGTCATAATATGGTGTGTATATATGGTTATAGACATACATTCAACACAATTCAGGGAAGCAGAAATGACTTATGTTTGCATTAGGATAAAGAAATTTTTGGTATGAATGTGGAGGCTCCCTCTATCAAAACAGATATCAACCATTCTATGATCAAATATTAGGGAGCTGCCTTAGAAAGAAAAGTTTAAGTAACTTATATAGGATCATAGAGCTAGATAAGTGTCAGGAGCAAGTTTCATATTTTTACTACAAGCACATGATTCTCTCCGCTACATCAGGCTGACTTAGGCAGCTAGACAGGTTAGCCATTGGTACTGGGGCTTCCAAAACCCAGTTCAAATAAGGAATTCCCCAAGAAGGAGGAAAGCTTTTTTTGCTGACCGTTATCAACAGGGTAGATAGTGAATAGAGTTCAAATCCAACTTCGAACATTTACTAGATACATAATCATTGGCAAACCACTTAACCTCTGTTTACTTCAATTTCCTCATTTGTAAAAAGAAACATCTGTAATGGTACTTGCCTCCCAAGATTGTCATAAAGATCAAATGATATAGTAATTATAAAGTACTTAACCTAGCATAGCATTATTGCTACTCAGCTATTTCAGTCACATCTGACTCTGTGACCCCATGGTTTACCATTTCCTTTTCCACTTCATCTTACAGATGAGGAAACTGAGACAAACAAAGATAATCGACTTGTCCAGGGTTACACAACTAATAAGTGCTTGAGGCCAGATTTGAACTCAGAAAGATGAATGGTCCTGACTTCAAGCCTAATACTTTTATCTACTGCACCATCTAGCTGCCTATTAGCACATAGTAGGTGTCATGTAAGTGTTATTATTATTATTTACAAGTTTGGTAAGGAAGTGTAACTACTAGAAGGCAAATAACAGTAAAGTAAGTTATAGATGAATATGATTCTTAGAGGGTTTCCATCTCAGGATATCTATAACTAAATATCAGGGGGTTATCTGAGGCATATGATGCTAAGTGACTTATCTAGAGTCAGACTATCAGAAGACATTATAAAACAAATAAATATATATTACCTTTCTCAGTCCTTTTTAATCTCATTGCCTCTCCCCTGAAATCATCTCCAATTTATCCTGAATATATTTTGTTTGCATTTTGTCCCCTCTATTAGATGATGAGCTTCTTAGGAGCAGAAGCTGTTTCTTTTCTTCTTCTTCTTCTCCTCCTTCTCTTCTTTCCTCCTCCCCCTCCTCCTCCCTCTCCTCCTCCTCCTCCTCCTTCTTCTCTTCTCTCTCCCCCTCCTCTTCTCTCTCCCCCTTCTCTTCTCCCTCCTCCTCCTTTTCCTTTTTTTCCTCCTCTTCCTCCTCCTTCTTCTCTTCTTTCTCCTCTTCCTCCTCCTCCTCCTCCTCCTCCTCCTCCTCCTCCTCCTCCTTCTCTTCCTTCCTCCTCCTCCTCTTCCTTCCTCCTCCTCTTCCTCCTCCTCCTCTTCCTCCTCCTCCTCTTCCTTCTTCCTCCTCCTCTTCTTCCTCCCCTCCCCCTCCTCCCTTTCCTCCCCTACTCCTCTTCCTCTCCCTCCCCCTCCTCCTCCTCCTTCTCCTCTTTCTTCTCTTCCTCTTCTTCCTCCACCTTCTTCTTTTGCTTCTCTTTGTATCCCCAGAACTTAGCACTATTCCAAGCATATATTAGGCATTAATATATAATTGCTTGTTGATCTGATTTGATCTGATTTGAAATATGTTATATATACATATACATATAGAAACATTATATATCATGTATTTAAAACTGCCAGAGACCTGAAAGTCCCTCTACTCCCTCTTACTCTCCCCCTTCTCTCCATTTTACAGGTAAGGACCAGAGATATAGTGATTAACTCAAGATCACACAGATATATTTAGCAAATCCCCAATTCAAACCTAGATTATTTGACTCCAAATCAAGTACTTTTCTACTGTGCTATAATAGTTGGCAAATAAGTCCTAATAAATTGCCCAAGACATATGAAGTCTAAACAGCCTAGATTAAGAACTGGAATGGATTATAGAAGCCATCTGGTTCAAAACCCAGAGAGGTGAAATGATTTTCCTAAGATATCACAACTATTAAGTGTCTGAGAAAAATTCTATTTCTAGTGGTGGAAAGCTTTAATAAACCTGTTGGCTGCATTTCAGCTCTACTTGATTTCTATTTTGACTTTTCATAGTCATACTTCTTTCCCCTTAAAGAGAATGATCTGGTTTCTAGATCTATCAGAATGATCAGCAAAGATGTCTGTCTGGATTGAGTTCAGAATACCTTCCTTAGGTTCATGGCTAATATGATTTCAATTTCCTGATCAGGTATAGATTTTTAAAAAATCAAATAATGTGGTTATGAATATACCTATAGAAATGTATTGGATTCATATAGAAAATATGATTTCTCATAGCCTTCAGATGGCAGGGTAAAGAGAGAAGTCTTCCTTTTTCTTTTTTCTTTTCCTGGCCATTGTAACTAGCATTTTACATGGTAACAGCTAAGCAAGAGTGAACTGAATGCTTATATTTCTGTTACAAAGTCACCATGCCTTTGAATCAAAATTGTGTATGAAACAACTCATGACACTGAAGGCTGGAAAAAGCAGAGAGATGGGGGTGGGGGAGGAAGGAAGAAAGGGGATGATACCAAAAGATCACTCTTTCCTTACTTTCCTCTGATATCTGTTATTATTTTTTTAAAATAAAAGACATTGTTCTTTTTCTTTCTGGGCACATAGAATAAAAATTGGTGCTATTGTACAGTATGTTGATTAAGAATTACATTTTTAAAGTCGAATATGAAACTGAAAAATATAAACTCATGAAAATGTCAATATTGAGCATTCAAATGCCAGCAGTTTCTTTGCAAAGAAAAGATGGTCAATTTCTGCTTAGTTAATCCCATTTTATTCACAATTCCCCCTCCCTTCCACCTCCCCCCCCCCCCATATTCCACAGAGAAGATGATAATTTACTGACATGATGTCAGGACTAAAAATTTTATGTGGAAAGATGATAGGCTATAATTAATTGTTACTGGAACATTTGGAGAAAAATTTATTTAATTTATTTTCTCAGGTTAATACTGAAAATTTCCACTAATTTAGTTTCAGAGACAGAATTTAAGTATTCCTGAAGTCCTATTAAATACTAGGACATTATAACTTCTGATACAGGAAAACCAAGACACTAATCTTATGACAATCTTTATTTTCCAGACCTTTTGTATTCTTTGTGATTAAGAGTCAAAAAATTAGAGATATAAGTTAGAGTGGCTAAAAATATAGATAGGAACTGGACATGTGATTTTACTGGTATAGTTTGGTACCTCTGCAATTTATAGTTTTCAGAGTTTCTTAGAGCAATGAGACTTTGAATGACCAGTGAGACAAGAACATATAAACAGCAGTATATGTTAGAAGTGGGATAAAATACATGGCAAACAAATGAGGACATATAGGCCAAATCACTCAGGTAATCAGACTACTCCCAATATTGCTGCTTTATTAAAAAGAGGTCTCACCTAATTTTCTTTCTCTCTCTAATATCAGCACAACTAGTTTTATGGAATAAGGGTCAATTTATGGAACATTAGTCCAGTGATTCTGGGTCTCCCTGACTTTATCTGCTATCTATTGGGAGCCTCATAATGAGAGACTGATGCCCTAATTGGGGTTATTTCTTTTTCTACCCAGTTTTGGTAACAGGTACCCAGCCTGAGGAAGCAGGAAGATTTAGGCTAGCCCAGCAAATGAACAGAATTAAGAGAGAAAAGGAGAGGAAATCCCAGGCAAAAATTTCATACAAGCCAAAGGGAACTGGGAAAATGAGAAAGACTTAGGTTCCTGTAGTTATAGGTCTGGAAAAAATCATAAAGTTAGAGCTGGAAGAGATGTTAGCGATCATCTAGCCTAAACCCCTAATTTTACAGAACAGGTGACAGGGCCCCATGATAGTTAAATGAAACCTTAGGTTGGAAATTCTGTCAGAGATCTCCTTGGAACCAAATATCCATTCAGTCTTCTCACCTTGGAATATTCTCTGAAAGGATGACTCTTTTTTTTCTTATTGATGAACATTTCTAAGGGTCTCTATTTTGTGGAAGGGCCCACGCAAGCTCACTTTCATTCTTTTTCTAGCTTTGCTCTCAACTTTTTGGACTTCAGAAAAATGTCCTCATTTTGGGAAACTTCATCTCTTCCCTGCTCCACCACTCCCTCCAACCTTTTCTGTGTGCAGAATGTAAATCAGAATGTAAACTCTTTGAGGGTAGGGGTTGCCTTTCTTTTGCTTGTATTTGTTTCCTCATTACTTAATATACTATCTGCCACATGTTGTTGTTCAGTCATTTTGCTAGTTTTATAATGTTTTACAGGTCATGTAACTTCTCCACTTTAGTTTCTCCACCCATAAAATAGATATAATAAAACTTAGAATGCCTATCTTCTGGGTTTATCGTTAAAGAAAATTCAATTCACTAGTTTTTCATTCATATCCAATTCTCTGTGATCCCGTTTGAATCTTTTTGGCAAAGACACTAGACTAGTTTGACATTTCTTTCTCCAGCTCATCTTCCAGATTAAGAAACTGAGGCAAACTGAGGGTTACACAGCTAGGAAGTGCCTGAGGCCAGATTTGAACTCAGGAAATTGAATCTTCCTGATTCCAGGCTGGCTACTTATCTGCCATGAGGCAGATAGTAAACACTAAATAAATATTTGTTACTTCATTTAAAATAACTTAGCCAGAGTTACAAAGGTTGTAATAATCTACACTGGGACTCATACCCTTGTTCTTGACTTTGAAGTCAATACACTTGTCACTGTAGCATGATATTCCTAGTTAATTACACAGATACTTACCTTACTAATAAACTATGTTGACAAATACTATGTCTTTTTTAAACTTTTATCTCCCACAGTGCCCCGCAGAGTATTCATTATTTAGGAAGTTGTGGTAAGTCACAGATGTGTATTGATTAAAATGTATATTGAATAGATAGATGTATCAGTTTAATATTCAAATTGTTGCAGATATATGGCACTTCTCAAGTCTGGCTTCTCTACTCCCAGAATACTTACTTTCTTTTCCCATATCTTCCAAGACAAACCTGCTAAGATTCTTAATTTGCACTTAGTTATAAGTGAAAAATTTATTTTTGTTCAAATTTCCACCACTAATGCAGATTACTAACTGTCCTGCAATTTAAGAGAGGTAGCTGTGATTATTGAGGGGCTAAGAGATTGCCCAGGGTCACACAGTTATGTGTTTAACCCAGAGTTTCCAGGGCATTTCTGTTCCCATCATTCCACTCAGCTATAATGAAAAATGATTGATAACATCTTAAAATATTACCTTTCCCAGGATAATTTGTAATTCAACAGGGGTTACATGTTTAAACTAAAGGAATGGAGTTTGGACAGTGGAATTTTAGGTAGAAGGCGGAGAGAGTGAGGGGGATTTTATTGTTGGTAATAGGAAATCAGAGCCTTCTTATTGACCTCAAAATCACATCACATAGACTATCATCTACTCCTTCTGGGCAGGCATCTGGGATCTATTTGGCTCAATGTAACATTAACAGCTATAATAATAGCTCAGGTTTCTAGAACTCTTTCAGGTTTACAAAGCACTTTCTTTTTGACTGCCCTGTAGCTATTTCGAATAAATTTCTACAGTACAGTAAAAGGCCTTCTTTACAATGTGGTTTTGCTATTTTGGATGGTGGTAGTGGTGGTGGTGGGTGGTGGGTGGTGGTGAGAGTAGGTGGGGCTTAATGGATATAATATCAAGAAAGAATTAAAGAGAAATTAGTTAAAACAATGTTTGCACTTTTAATATCAAAAATAATCAGTAATTGTTAGGAGATGCCTAATTTCAACACTATCCACTGATATACACACATCTTTACTTTCTAGTATCTGGAACAAAGAGAGCAATAATTCACAAACACACACACACACACACACACACACACACACACACACCCTTCCCTGCTATCTCCACCCCCATCTCCCACCAATCGTTAGAACAGCAAATTTTAGAGAATGGCATTAATGGATTCAAGACCTCAATCTAAAAATCATTGATATTTCTCTCTATGTCTCTCTTCTTTATTTTGCTGAAAAAGCAAAAAGAGAAAGAAAATTTCTCTTTTCTCCCTGTGTCTTTTCCCCTGTCCCTGTCTATCTCTGGTTATGTCTTTCCATCTCCCAGTTAGGTTTATAATTCAACTAAATCTCTGCTTTTACCCCCACTGCTTTTCAACTGTGGGTTTGGTGGCTGGAGTCAGCAGCCTGCACGATCTTGTGTCAAAAAAACACAATGTGATTGTATGTAAGAAAATCATTTGGCATCTACTTATATTATCTTTAAAGGTTTAATCTTTATATATAATGTTAATAATTATACTCTCAATTTGTAGATTTAACATGATTGCTTTGAGATAGAAATTTCTCAGACTAAGTGTTTATAATTCCTCATTATATACTCTTCTCTTCTGAGAAGTCATGTCTAGTTTATTGACTGATTTTCAAACCCACTACAATGCTCTATCTGCCCCATGTTCAAGATCCTGGAAACCACATGTTTGAGTAGTGTTACTATATTACAATCAAGTTAATTGATTATTAGGACTTTCTTTGTCCCAGAAGCCAACATAGACATTTCAAGGGTGTAGGTTATTATAAGGTCTTCCTTCCTTCTTACCTCCTTCCTCTCTCTCTTCCTCCTTTTCTCTCTTCCTCCCTCCCTCTCTCCTTCTCTCCTTTCCCTTCTTCCCTCCTTCCCTCCCTCTCTCCCTTCTTTTCTTCCTTCCTTCCTTCCTTCTTTCCTTTTTTCCTTCCTTTCCTACCTTTCCTTCCTTCCTCCCTCTCTCCCTCTCTCTCTTTCTCTCATTCTTCCTTTCTTTCTCTCCCTCTCTCTTTGTCTTTCTCTCTGTCTCTGTCTGTCTCTGTCTCTGTCTCTGTCTCTGTCTCTCTCTGTCTCTCTATTTCTTTCTTTTTCTTTTTGTCTGGACATATAATTACTCTGATATGGAAACTTGCTTCACTGATGCAGACTAGAACATTTTAATAATATACAGAGTTATCAATGAGCACTGAGTTGTTAAGTTTATAACTTATCCAAGCAACTTAAGATAACTCATATGATCAGATACAGTATGGGAAATCAGGTTTTCATGACTCCAAGATCAGTCCTTAGTCCTGCTTTATATGCTACTTCTCAAGTACTCTTATTAAAATGGAAATTAGATTAATAATAGCTTATCTTCCAGAGAACAGTGCTAGATTTGGATAATCTGGGTTCAAATCCTTTTTTTTTTTTTTTTTGGACTCTTACTAGCAATGTGATCTGAAGTAACTAAATGAACTCTACCATTCATTTTAACACTATCTCTTCTATCTTTTGAATCTTTTAAAGGAGTCACATCAATATCATTAGGTCTATTTTCTAGATTAGAAACCAAGATTTGGAAATATATAGGAATTTGCTCAAGGTCATATAGCTAGTAAGTGCTTGAACCCTGGACTTCTTGGGTACTAACTGGTATAAATGTAGGAAACTCTTGGTCCTCTAGGATTATTTTAACTACAAACACTAATAATATTTACAAATCTTTTTATGAAATGAGTGGAATTTGTAGACAATGCAGAGCAAATTATGGGAATACCATTAGTTACAACAGGAAATGTAATGACTTCTGATGGGCTGAAAACACAAAGGAGAAAAAATATGAAGTGTGGAAGATGAGAACAAAGAACTTTCCCTATGTAGGTAGGTTGTAGTAGGCCACGAGTGAGTCTTTGCTCTGTTGAAATTTTACAATCTTAGTTTTAGAAAAAGAAGATTTTAAAAACTACCTATAAACTACCACTTGGCTCATTTTAGCAATGAAGAAACTGGGGTTCATAGGTATCAAATGCCAAGGTCACATAAATAAGGAATGACTGTGGTAGTATTTGAACACAGGTGCTTTACTTTTAAATACATTGTGTACTTCATTGTTCCATTGCTAATTGGTATTCAAGCTTCACAGAGAGCGTGCTGTGTGCTCAGCATTGAACTTTCAGCTTGTGACAGTTCTGTGTCAACTTCAAGGTAGAAGAGCCCCAGGGTAAGGATTCCCACAATTCCCTCAGCCTAACCCTTTCTTATCAGAATATTTTCTTGCTTTGTTAGGAAATTTTGGACTTAGGTGTGTGCATATATATTCATGCAAATAAACTGATAGTGATTTTTATTCTTTACCACTGGGAATCAAAAGTCCTGTTGTTCTCCACATTATATTGTTTCTGTTTTTTTCTAGGAATGCCAATAAACAGGTTTAATAGCTATTTTTCATGCCATGTGGTACTGGTGCTGAGAAAAAAAAAATAAGGGTAACAGTTTCTCAGGAACATAAATCCTTCACAAATTGATTCATTACTCGCTGTGCCTCTGACTCCAGGGACAAGTGTAGGCAGCTTGCCCAGGAAGCCAAAGGCAGGCAGCCTGTTAGTTCAGTTTTAAGGGTTAATCAGGATACATACTGCAACTGTCCTTGTTCTATAGTTCAAAGACTTCTACTCATTCTGGAGACAGGCTTGAGAATCTACACCAGGAATAAACCCGCGGGTTGTGGCTCTTAAAGAGGCAGAGGAAAATAGGTATGATCATATCTTCCCATTTGCTCTACATGGCCTTGGACAATAATCATATCTGACGTAAAATACAAAAAGAAGTTTAAGATGAAAGCCAGATACTTGGAAGAAGTATTTCTTTTATGGATCTCTCCATAGGCTTCTGGATGACACTGAAATTCATGGAGGTATCAGATACATATGCGCCAGTGTAGAGAGTCATTCTCTCCCCACCCCACTCTTACACTCTATGGAATTAAACTGTACCAGGTAACTGAGAACATAAAGATGAAAATTTCCTCTTTTCTTTCTCGCTTCTATAGTTTTGCTCAGACCACATCTATACCTGGAATATTGTCATCCCTCCTCCACCCCACTCATTTCTGCCTGCAAACATGATGTTCAATACTTCCTCCTCCTAGGTAAAATTGTTCCTTTCTTCTTGGATCTGGTATACATTGTTTATATTTTTGTATGTACTTATCACAATACACTTTGTAATATAGTTCTATTTTTATTCATTGCATTCTTCTTCTTGACTGAAGACTCTGAGAGGGCAGGGAATGTATACTGATGATCTTTCCCTATTTCCAGAATAGTACTCATAGGAGGTAATAAATATTTAGTAATAATAGAATAGTAGCGGTAGTGGTGGTGGTGGTAGTTGCGGTACTAGTAGCAGTAGTAGTGTGGTGGTGGTAGTGGTGGTAGTGGTGATAATATTATTAGAGTAGGAATAGGAGTAGGAGTACGAGAATAGTAATATAGTAGTAGTAGTAGTAATTATTGTTATACCTGACATCGGACCACTTTGGCTATAGTATTCTATATAAGGCTCATGACAACCCTATGAGGAAAATCTTCCAGTTATTATTACCCTGATTATACAAATAAGGTAAGATGATAGAGGCTCAGAGAGATTATGTGACTTTCCACAGTCACCCAACTAGTTGGCATTATAAACAAGATATGAATCAAGATTTCCCTTAAAACAAGTCCAGCATTTTATCTATCCCATCACTTCTCTCGGGACTAATTGGTTCTGTTTGTTCCCAAGGGATAGAATTAGACACATTAAATGGGAGCTGCAAATTTAGTCTTGATATAAAGAACTTCCATGGAAACATGACTGTCCCATTTCCAAAAGAAATGGGTTGCCTCAAGAGGTAGAGAGTTCCTCTTTGTAAGAAGTCTTTGAGCAGTTGCTAGATGCCCACTTTTTTGGTGTGTTGTAGAGGGGATTCTTCAAATGTAGATGGGACTAAATTAGTGCTGAAGCCTCATCCATCGCTGAGATGCTGTAATTTTGTGATTCTGTAAGCTCTTGTTGAATTAAACTATACATAAGGTCATTGAACTGAATATTATTGAATTGTTAGCCTAATAATTTAATTGTTGTTAATTCAGTCATGTATAACTCTTTGTGACCCCATTTGGATTTTTGGTTTTTTTGGGGGGTGAAGATAACTGGAGTGATTTGCCATTTTTAAAATCTAGCTCATTTTACAAATGAGAAAACTGAGGCAAACAGAATTAAGTAATTTGCTGGTTGTTACACAGCTAGTAAGTAGCTGAAGCCAGATCTGAACTCAGTTTTTTTTTTTTTCCAGGCTTAGAATTTTATCAACTTTACTATGTATCTGTCCCTAATTTAATTTAATCTGATTTAATTCCTGCCTCATTTCTATTCTTGAGATCACATGAAAAAGAACGAGGAAAGACAAGGAAGTGAAAGTGAAAGATAAGGACAGTGAAGTTTGGACAACATAGCTGAAATATGAATACAAAACAGTTTCTGAAAAGCAAAGACTGAGGTCATGGTTGGTTTCCTCAAGCTCTGATGTCATGGTTCAATAACATCTCAACTTGGGAAAAAAAGGGACATTTTATATTCTAGCATCCTTATTAATTATTCCTTAAGCTCACAGAGAATCATTGAATGTATGAACTGAAATAAGAATTTAAGAGTCATTCTAATCCACTGCCTTGATTTTAGGGATGGGGACTGGACATGGCTTTTGCTGGCTAGGAAAGTCGCTGGTAAGAAAATTTCCCCTTTCACTGAAATTCACTGAGAAGTTAAGTGATACATAGCCAGTGTCAGAGGGGAGATTTGAAGTGGGTGTCCTAGGTCCAAAATTGGCTTTCTATCCCACCTCATTACATTAGATAAGAAAAAAGTTCTTTTATTGATTTCAAAAATTAGAAAACCAAGGTCCTGAAAGGCTCAATCACCCAGAACCTCTGGCTTCACCAAGCATTTTCCTATATTTTTTTTGGTACTTTAATTATTTGTGTATTTGTAAAATAATCGCTATCATGTTGTAAACTCCCCAGAAGTAAGGGATGTTTCCCTTTGTCCTCCATTCTCCAAGTCTAAGACCTTCCTATACATATGCAATTTTGTCCACTGACCCAGGATACGATTGAAGTGAGATCAGGTGGTTATGATCTATATTTTATTACTCAGTGGTATGATGAAATAAATGAGCATCTATGTGGCTCAATGAATAGAATTCCAGGCTTGGAATCAGGAAGACCTGCATTCAAATCTGGTCTCAGACACTTACTAGTTGTGTGATCCTGGGGAAGTCACTTAACATTGTTTGCCTCAGTTTCTCATCTGTAAAATGAGCTGGAAAAGGAAATGTCAAATCTCTCCAATATCTTTGCACAGAAAACTCCAAATGGGGTCACAAAGAATCAGACAGCTAAAAACAAATAAACAAGAACAAAAATAAATAGGGAAATAAACATTGGAGTCAGGAGGTTTGGTTTCAAGTTTCAGCCCTGCCAATTATTGGTTATATAACCTTAAACAAGTCAAAACATTCTGAGCTTTGGTTTTCTCATTTAAAAAATGAAGATATTGGATAAGAGGATATTTAAGCTTCTTCCCAGAGAGAAAATTCTGATTCTATGAGCATTAGAATACTTTTTGCCTGTCTCACTAGGATGCTGTGAAAATAAATTAGACAGTGTCAATAAAATTATAATATCTCTTGAGAAAGAAATTATGTAAACACAAGTAATCATTATTATTAACTGTTTTTCAAAACACGCCTTTGGGGTGCAAATTTTTCCCAGGAAAGTCAGCCACAAAAGGGCGAGGATGACTTGCTTTCCAAAGTCAGATCAAGAATAGGTCCATGAGTCAAGATCACAGAAACTTAGCGAGAGAAGAGACCTCAGAGACCATTGAGGTAAACCTCTTGCCTAATATGAATCTCTTCTGCAACTGATCAATTTTGATCCTCACCAATGATCATATAAATTCTATCCAAAGACCTCTAGAGGTAAGGAATTTCCTGAGGCAGTCCATTCTCTGTTGCCCAATTTCAGTTATTATGAAACTTTCCTTTTATTGAATAAAACTCATCTTTCCCATTCTTCTCCTCTACTCTCAATTGGTTAGGGCCAAAATGAACAAACCACATCCTTTTTCCACATGATTAAGTTTATGACTTATTGTGCCTGGCTCCCTGAATATGCCTCTGTTGTCTTCTATTCTGAGGTACTTGGTCTATAAGCTACTAATAAAATTATTCTTGGAAAGAATGGTTGGTTGACATGACTCTTCCCTATGGAAAAAGAGGAAATTGTAGCTTGGAAAATAAAACATTGAGGGGAATAATAAATAAATCTACTAAACTCCTTCAAAAATATTAAGGTTCTGAAGCTTAGCTTTGAGAGAGGCAGAAATTCTTTGCAGAAATGTTTATAAAAAAGAGGAGTGAGGAAAAGTTATTAATAATATACATATTACATAGAGATGCAGAAGGAAACTCAGAGACCAAGTCCAAATTTTATAGATGAATAAAGTGAGATCCATCCAAGTTAAATGATTTGCCAAAAATAAAACAGGTAGTAAGCATCAGAAATGGATTTGAACTCAGTCCTCTTTCTAGACTATTAATGTTTATTCCACATTATACATATAGCATGGTAAGGTTTAAAAAGTGTTTTTTTCTCATAAAAATTAAATGAAACAAGGAATATAAGCATTATTATTTCCACTTTACAAAGGAGGAAATGGAACCTCTCAATCTTAAATGACTTACCCAAATTCATACAGCTAGTAAATTCCTGATATAGAGTTTGAACCTATGTCTTCTTCCTCAGGATTTTGTAGTCTTTCAGCTGTGCTCTATACTATCTTAGGCAATCATGTTGTACATAATTTTTTTTTGACTTTAAGTGTTTTTTCTAATTACATAAAATTTTTTTAATATGTTTTTTAAAAATTTTGAGTTGCAAATTCTTTTTCTCCCTCTTCTCTCCCCTCATTGAGAGGGCAAACAATTTTATGTAGGTTATACACGTGCAGTTATATAAAAACTTATTTCCTTATTAGTCATATTGTAAAAATAAATATATGCCTCCTCCCCCAAACAAAGTTTAAAAAAGTATTGTTCTGTATACAGACTTCCTCAGTTCTACTGTCATGGTGTGTATCCTAGACATGGAAGGGCTTCTGAAATTATCAAGTCCAAAACACTGTATATTCTAAACATGTTACATGACTCTAAGCATCTTTCCAAAGCAAAATGACAAACTTAAAATACCTCTGTCTATTCAAATTATAACTAGCTTAAAGAATGCAATATTAAATGTACATTGATTACATGCAAAGCTTTTTTTCCTCTAATGGTATAAAGAATCAAGAAGCTTGATTCTTCCATGGCAACTCTCCACACCATCCTATGATAATGTTGGTGGGGCAAGCTACCATCTTGTTTAGTAAGCTTAGGCATATAAGGAATTATATGTCTTAGAAGAAAGATAACAAATAGATTAAATAGAAAATAAAAATAAAAACAATGTGAGAGAGGCAGAGAATTTCTAAAGTAGAACATCATGAATCATATTTAATAACATATGTGACTCAAGAAACCCGGGAAAGCTGCCATGATTGCACAAGGTCATCAGTGACATTTACATAGCTATGTGCCTTGGATGGACAGTTACTTTTTCTTAGCTTATACATAATCATTCTGAAATATTTAATTCATTATGAAATAACTAATAGAGGATGTAAAGGAGCAACTAATGGTTGACAAGTCTGCTAGCCATTTCTTTAGAAAGGAACAAAAGAGAAGCTACTAAAGAACAGAATTTTACTACAAAGAGACCTTTAAGACATGAGAGATCATCAGATCCAAGCCCATTCTTGACAACATAGCTGAGAATTGTCATCTAGTTTCTTTTTGAAAACCTGCAGTGTGGGGCAGCTAGGTAGTGCAGTGGATAGAGCACCAGCCCTGAAGTCAGGAGGACCCAAGTTCAAGTCTGGTTTCAGACACTGTCTAGCTGTGTGACCCTGGGCAAGTCACTTAACCCCAATTGCCTCAGCAAAAAAAAAGAAAAAAAAAAAAAAAGAAAACCTGCAGTGAACAAAAGGGAAACCACTAATATCTTAAGGAAGATTCCACGTCTGTGTTACTTAAGTGTTAGAAAGTATTTTTTCTTCTCTCCTGTAACTAAGTCTTCCTCTCTGCACTTTCTATTCAAAACTCTCGAGGACTAAGCAGAGCAGATCTAATCCTTCTTTTCTGTGATAGCCTTTCAAACAGTCTGCAAGTCACTGGGCTTGGATCAGGAAAACCTGGGCTGAAATCCTGCCTCATACTCTTGCTAGGTGTGTGATTCTGGATAAATCACTTATACTGTCTGTCCCTCAGCTTCCTTATTTGTAAAATAAAGGGTGGGGGCAATAGACTCAATGGCCTCTAATTTTCCTTTTCGCTCCAAATATTTGATCTTACAATTCCTGCTTAATTCTTCTCCAGCTAAACATTCTTATGTGCTTTAATTGATCTTCTGTGGAAGATTCTCTAGTACTCTTGTATTCTGGTTGCTTTCCTATGACTGTGCACTATTTTGTCTATGTCTGTCTTAACATATAGTGCCCAGAACTGAATATAATATAGCAGCTGTGTCCTGATCAGGTCAAGGTACTATAGGAGTATCATTTCCCTAAGTCGGGTCATTGTGTATCTCTTAATGTAATTAAGAAGATCTAGGTAAAAATTTGCCTATAAATATTGGAAGGACAAATATACTTAATGGTGACATATGCAAAAAAAATAATGAAAATTATTTAATTCCCCAGTGGATTATTGGAAAAGGAAATGTGCAGTCAAGTCCTGTGAGTAAGATAATTGAGTCTGAGGGTTGCATAGGTAGCCACAGAAGGCTAAAAGACCTGGAGGAAGGTCTCTAATGTGTCAGATAGATGTTCTATGGAAGATTTATGAGAGAGTACAGATAAGCCTAGGTGAGAAGGCTTAGTTAGATAAGTTGCAAGCTGTACAGATCATAACTATTGGAGTGGTAAAGTTACTAGAAGATGAGCAAAAATTAAAATAACAACTGACCTAAAGCTTTCCAAAGTTGGCAAAAATATAGAATCATATATCCGAATCTGTAATAGTTCTAGGATAACGGTATTGCTAATACTGTTATTCCCATTTTTATAGATGAGGAAATAGGGACTGAGGGAGGATAAAAGATAAGATTTGAACTTGGGAGTTTTCCAACTCTAGATGCTATTTACCTGCGCTTTGTTTTCTTTACCAAGTTGTCTCTCAACAATGTCTGATAGGCACCAAGGAATAGAACACCAAGAAGAAATGTCTGTGTGAACACAAATGGCAATCATATGCTTATAGGACTGAAAGTGATTTTACCAGGTTATCTGATTTCTGCCTCAATATAAAATTACTAGTAGAACCCTTTCAGCCAGAGGAAAAAAACCTGTTCTTGTTATTTTGTTTTTACAGTTCTGAATGTTGCCATGTAAGGCATGTGGGTGGCAATCTTTGGCTCTTTCCCTTGTTGCTAAGGTTGGCAAGGAATTGAGTGTGAGAGAAATACCAGTGCTTTGCCTCCTTTCCAAAGGGAGGATACACCTCCCATAACTTTAGTACTGTGCAAGAGAAAGGAATAAAGAATCCAAGTAGAATTTAATCTGGCTCTTTTCAGCTAAGAAAAGTTCACTGATGTCTCTAAAACTGCTAAAGAATAGATTTGGGCATCTGAGAGTTTCATAGCCAAAATAGCCATCCCTTTATTTGGAATTACAGAATTTCCCAGATGAAAGGGATCTTAGAGATTATCTAATTCCCTCTGTCCCCCACCCCAACCTTATACATTCTAGAGATGAAGAAAAATTAACTTTGCAAAGAGCATACAAATAATAGGTTGCAAGACTGGTTTAAAAAACTTTGTTTCCTGACTCCAAGATCAGGTCTGTTTCTTCTTACTGGGGGCCACTTTTCACTTCCAGATCCTCTTGCCCCAACTCCAGAAATGAAAGGAAGGTTTGAAGTGAGTCCAGCTTGTCTTTTACCTTGTCATTCTAACTGTTTCTATTCAGCAAAAATATCCTATGAAAGTGTTGGGACTAAAAATACTTTTTCAATAGAAAAAAATAACTTGATGATGTAATTGATAACAGTCTTGGACCTGGAAGGAGTCAAATGAACTTGAGTTTAAGTATGGCCTCAAATACTTACTAGATATGTGATCCTTAACCTCTTTCTGTCTCAATTTCCTCATTTGTAAAATAGTGATAATAATGGCAATTCCCTTTCAACATTGTTGTGAGAATAACGTAAACACAAGCCCTAGTACACATAGGTGCTATAGAAACACTTGTTAAAAAAAGAAAAAAAAGTTTTTAGAAGGCTTGGATAGCTCGGAAAGTAGATAATATTCTAATACCACATTACAGTTTATCATTCTATAGAACACGATTACTTTAATATTCAGCCCAAGTTGGGTGCTTTATTTTTATTCCTTGATATCAGTGACAAAACAGCCTTAGTTCATTACTGTTTCCTCTTTCTGGGCTGTCTTTCACTCCAAGACCCTCTCAATCTCAAACTCAAAGATGAAAAAGGTTTTTATCCAAGTTACATTTTATAGAAGCTGTTCTAAAAATCTTCGTGCAGCTAACTTGAGATACTGTGTTTAAGAATACTATTTCACAGCTAACTCCATAAACCCCAAGGTATGAATACATTACAAAGCACACTAGATGAACAACTGTACAATCAGCATATTCCAGCATAGTGGAAAAACTCAGCTTTTCTAATAAAAAAAAGTGAGGATCCAAATCCTATCTTTGTCACTTACTAGCTACATAATTTTGAACAAGCACCTTAGCCCTTTGGGGTAGTGATGGAGAAGCTGAGGAGTGTGCAGTAGGGGTGAATGTCATAAACAGAAATAAGTAAGAAGCTAGGTAATTTGAGATAGAAAAGACTGCTAATGATTTTGGGAACCCAGGAAAGCTTTGTGAGATAGGACCAACCTAGAACACGCCTCCTAGCATTTATAGAGCCCTTTGAGCTTCTTTATAAAGACCACACTTATGAGATGTGATGATGAGGGAAGAGTGTATCAACCATATAAAAAAAATGATTGCATTGACTTTAAAACAAAATAATACCAAGCCAGTCATCATTTTTACACTAAATCATTTCAACAAGCAACTCAGATGCTTCCACTTTTTACTCTGAATGCAGTGTTTCCCTAGAGGATCCTCTGAGAGAAGTGTATTGCCTTTTGAGAGAATGAAGTAAATGAAAGTAAAGATGAAACTTAATTGGATGTGATTTAAAGGAATCCCAGATAAAGACAGAGAACTACAAAGGACAGAATACAAACGGATTTTGGGAGAAACAACTTTTCCCTCCCCTGAGCTCTCCTATAATTCTTTTAGGATGGCAAAAGAGAAAATTTTGAGGATCTTTCTCCCTTCTCTCTTTCTCCCTTTCAGTCCTAATACTTTTAAGACCGTAAGAAGAGGGAAGGGTATAAGCATTTATTAAGTACCTATATGTGCCAGGCAATGTGCTAAGTGCTTTTACAAATATGATTCTCATTTGATCACAAATGTCAGCAATAGTACTTAGATCTGGAGTCTCTGTTAAAGACATGCAACAGAGAAATAATTTTTAAAAAATAGCTATGCTTTCACTTTGGAATACAGGTACAAGAAATTTACCTGTTGTCTTTTTTGACATTTAAACTTGGCATTGCTTAAATTTGATTCCTCAAAGAATAGCAAAAAGATAAGGACATGAGGACATGACAAATGCTGTTATGTTTCATCTTAGAACAATCAGTCACTGTATGATGCATGATTAACTCAGGGTTTTATTGAAGGGTCTACCCCTGGATTTTTTCTCATTATGACTTTAAAGCAGCATTTCACACAGTGCTGCTGCTGTAAGCTACAGAGGACAAAAAGGAGAAGGCAATAAAGGGGAGATGGGATCTTTAGCATCCCCAGTGAAGTATTAAATTTATTTTGTACTTACAATAGCTGTGGGGGTTGCAGCCAACACGCAGTACAGCACGAGAGGTGAGATGAAGCTTTCTTCCTCTGTCCCAGGGTAAGGCTTCATCAAGTCTCCATCCTGACAGAAGAATCCTTGGATATGCACCTGGAAAGTGTCAGTACATTCGAAGTAGTAGGCGAGTAATACGGTCCCAGCCATGATGACGAGCTGAAAATAGAGCATGGTCACACACACACGTTAGTTGCTGTTCCCTCGTTTCTTAACTGCTTTTACCCCACAGGGCAGGCTCCCTACATCACCCAGCATGATCAGAGTGCATATGCCTGATTGTGCCAGTGCTCGGGCATGAGTGTGTGTGTGTGCCTGTGTATGTGCCTGCCTTGTGACATCTGTTAAGTAATACTAATGCAGGTCCATGTTTAGGGAAGAGGAATTTAGACACTTCTGATATGATCCTGAGTTTCCGAAGCGACTTCTCAGGATGTCTAAAAGGCTGACAAGACAGTTAGTGACACTATTGCAGTTGGCAAGATGTCCAAGTGACATCACTGCATAAATGATTTTCCTTCTCCCTGATATGGGCTTTGCCTTCATTCCAAAATGATTTTCTGTGGAGTAACTTAAAACGCTTTGTAGAAGTTATACCTTTATTATTCCTTTCACCTCTCTGATAATGTTTCTGGAGAAGAAGTAGGGATGAATGACTATTAGTTTCAGAAACATAATTATCTGTGAGGTATTTGTGGGGCAGAAATCAGAGTACTTGAAAAATCCTAATACTAACAGTTTTGCTTACAATGGGTCAGTTAGGACCATAGGAATCACACCTATATAGAAGCTGTGGTTTTGATAATCGAGTTTGAAGAACAGTGACTGTTAATGGTAATAAGGTTACAGGTGGTTGATGACTGTGTTGTGGCATTGACAATATTGGAAGAGGAGGATGGGTGGCCACTTTGGGTGATGAAAGTAGTTGGAGTAAGTCAACAGGACAGAGGATGCAGAAGAAAATCAATCAACAAGTATTTATTAAATAGATATTATATTCCAGGCATTGTGTTAAGTTCTAGGAATATGAAGACAAAAATCTTGTCCTAAAGGAACCTACATTCTATCAGAAAATACAAAAAAGACCCAGATAGATATATGTGTATGTATGTACACAGAAATACCTTTCTCTCTCTCTGTGTCTCTTTGTCTCTTTGTCTCTGTCTCTGTCACTATCTCTGGTTCTCTCTCTCTTTCTCTCTCTCTTGTGTCTGTCTGTCTCTTTCTCTTGGTTTCTCTCTCTGTGTCTGTCTGTCTGTCTGTCTCTGCCTCTCTCTGTGTCTCTGTCTTAGTCTCTATCTCTTTTCATTTCTCCATCTATTTATCTACCTATCTAATATGGGGAAACCTTTTAGTGTGAAGAGGTCTAGCAACTGGAAAATCAATCAGAAATGGTTTAAAGTACAAAGTGGATGCTTGGCTTATTTAAAAGGAAACAAAGGATTCCAAATAGTGGAGGTGAGGAATAATTATATTTCTGGTATGGAAACAGCCAGTGGAAAGATTAGACATGGAAAGTTGAGTGTTGTATGAGTAACAGTGAGAACGTCAGCTTGACTGTAGCATAGATTGTGGGAAGGAGAGTAACTTATAATAAAGCCAGAAAGATATGTTGGGACTAGGTCACAAAAGACTCTAAATATTAAACAGAGGAATTTACATTTGATTCTAGAGGCAATAAGGAATCAATAGAGTTTATGACTAGGGAAGTGACATAAGCAATGCTGTTATTTTAAGAGTGATATCACATTTAATCTTTCATTCAACAAATGTTTAACTCTCTACTATGTGCTGATTCCTGATAATTTCCGTGGAATCTATAAAATTTATATGACATGACCCTTATTCTCATAAAGTTTGGAGTTCAGTAGAAAGAAGCAGATACAAGTACAGACTGGCTTTAAAACATAGTGTTACTTCAGATGGGTTAAGTCAAAGTACTGTGTGAAGTCTGGATGGAAGAAGGATTTTATATACACGAAGAATCAATGAAAACTTTGCAAAATACATGATATTAAGTTGGTCTCTAAAAGATGAATAGGAAGTACATAAGAGAATAAAAGGAAGGATGTTTGAGGGATAAAAAATGTCACTAAATACATGGAGATAGAAGAAGCACAGTATTTCTCTATATTTATCAGGTCATTTTCATGTGAGCTACTTTATAGTCATGTCTGCTCCCTTCAGAAGTTTTGTAGTAAGTGCTGTAGATCCCAAAGATATCATAAAAAGGGAAAATAACCCACAGGTACAAAATATTTATAGAAGCTTCTTTGTGGTGGTAGACAATTGGAAATTGAGGGGATGCCCATCAGCTGGATAATTGCTGAACAAATTGTGGTATAAGAATGTAATGGAATATTATTGTTCTGTAAGACATGATGAGCAGAATGATTTCAGAAAAACCTGGAAAGAATTAAATGAACTGATGTTGAGTGAAAAGAGCAGAACCAGGGAAACACTTCACACAGTAATAGTAACATTGTATGATGGTCAACGTTGATAGATTATGCTCTTATCAACAATGAAACAATCTAAGACAATTTAAAAAGACTCATCATGGAAAATGCTATCCATATCCATAGAGTTTGAATGCAGATCAAAGCATACTTTTTTCATTTTATTTTTTCTTTCTCATGGTTCCCCCCTTTTATTTTGACTCTTCTTTTACAATATGACTAGTGTGGAAATATGTTTATTATGATTGTATATGTATAATCTACATCAAATTGCTTGCTGTCTTGGGTAAGAGTAAGAAAAAGGAGAGAAGGAGAAAAAATGGAAATCAAACTCTTGTAAAAGTAAATATTGAAAGCTATCTTTACACATATAATTGGAAAAAAATTACTATTAAGTGAGAAAAAAATTTAAAAAGGAAATAAATGGGGAAAATGTAGGTACTGCACAGTTTCTCATTTTTAATCCCCTAGGACCTAGTACAGCATCAAGTACATAATAGCTGCTAAATCCTTTTCATAGAATTGAATCTATATTTATTTATTTATTACAGAAGATTCTTCTGTCAGGTATAAATGACTGATGT
Source organism: Antechinus stuartii (assembly GCA_016696395.1). NCBI lineage: Eukaryota > Metazoa > Chordata > Mammalia > Dasyuromorphia > Dasyuridae > Antechinus > Antechinus stuartii. Next base: position 17,900,579 of record MU174308.1, on the reverse strand, counting down.
TAAAATTAGCAATTCATTTTATCACTTCAAGAAATACTTTAAAAAGTTTTTTTTCCCTCTTACACAATTAATAGTGAAGGAGGAGAAATATTTCTGCATGGAAATAATAACAGATTTTTATCGATTGATATAATTTTTTCTTGTATCTATCTATAGATTTTTTTTTTTTTTGCTGAGGCAATTGGGGTTAAGTGACTTGTCCAGGGTCACACAGCTCAGAAGTATTAAGTGTCTGAGGCTGGATTTGAACTCAGATCTTCCTGACTTCAGGGCCAGTGCTCTATTCACTGTACCATCTAGCTGCCCAAATCTATAGAATTTTAAATAATGCTGTTAATCATACAGTTTTTGATTGTCCTGGCTTCAACAGGTTAAATTGGCCAAAGCAATGAGACCTAGCATTATGCAACAGAAAGGAGGCTGGATTTGTAGGTAGCTTTGTGATGTTGGACATGTCACTTAAGATCTCAATTCTTTCCTTCAAAATCTCTTTCAAATCTAAATCTACAATCCTTTAATTACAATAATTAAAAGAGAGAAAGCAGACAATCAAGAGTGATTATATTGATGATAAATAAGTTAAGCCAAAATTCAATTCTGGTAGAAACAAAATTCTGAATCCCAAATAAGGGCACAAAAAATGAACAGTCTCAAGATGAATGAAGCAGTTTAAACTTTTAATATGATTCTGAAAGAGTGGGTATGGAAACTCAAAATGAGCTTACACATTTTACAGAAGCCAGAGCATAGCCTTTTATCCTTGACCCTGGCTGTGAAACCCTTTCCCCTTCTTCCCATTGGCTGGGGAGATGAAGTTAATATTCTTTCCTGATACTCCTACAACATACATATCTTAATATGTGCCCCCCTCCTGCTACATACATTGCATGATCATTAAAATGAGCCTTAGTTCCTCGGGATAAAGATGTTAATATTTATAAAGCAATTAAGCATGTACATGCTAGCTAAGCTCTGACCTTTGTCCTACTTTCAGCTTTTTATGTTTTTAATACAAAACTAGTTCTGTCCAGTTGTAGCTACTTTCAACTGGTTTTAAGAGCTCCCCTGCTCCCCTACTCTGGGCTACTTCTGGTTTCAGACTTTCAGTTTTTCTCTGTTGAGGGAACATAACTGTTTATTATTTCTCATAATTCCCAAAATCATTGAAAATCCTAGCATTCCTAAGCAAGTGGGCATTTCACATTTGCTCAGAAATCTCCTGTGAGAGCTCGTTAAGGCAGCCCATTACATTCTGTATAATTCTGTTACAAAGTTTTCCCCTATATCCAACCTCAATCTGCTACTTTGCAATTTTAGCTCATTATGTCTAGTTCTGCCTTGTGGGGCTAAGCAGAAAAAACTTATTTTATAAAACAGCCTACTTAATAAACAACTATCATATCCTCCTGAATTCTTCTCCTCTTTAGGCTTAACACTGTCTTCAGCTCATCATCAGTTGACACAATCATATCTCTCTTTAACTCCTATTGTGAGAATAAAACCAACTATATTCTTCATGGCTTAGATAGAGGCAGAATTAATAGATGACACAAGAGGTTCTATTTTCTAGGCATCAATAACCTTAGATAGCAGAGAAGACTGATATTTAACCTTGAGGCTGAGTTTGATGATGGGATCGGAAGCCTTTATGTCTCTAGCCAGCTGGTCAATTATATTAAGCCACCCTATTAAGATACCAGTAGGTCATCACAAACTTGTGTACATTGAACTCATTTTTTCTCTACTGTGCATAGCTGTGTCTTATATGGATGCCAATGTGAAAATGGAAATGTGGTTACTAATAAAATCATGCAAACGTTTGAAGTCATGAAAGTTAAATAAGAATGTCTAGAATTGATTATATATGAACACTCAGTTGTACATAGAAATCTATTTTCCTCAATAGGGAAATATGAAGGGAAGGAGATAAGGGGAAATGATAAATGGAGGATGGATTAAAGAAGGCAGTGATCAGAAACAAAACACTTTTGAGGAAGAAAAGGATAATGAGAAAGAGAGCAGAGAGAAGAAAATGGGATTGAGGAGAAATCATAACTATGAATTGAATCAGATGAAATTACCCATAAAAAGGAAGTTGATAGCAGATTTGATTAGAAATTAGACTCCAACAACATGTTATTTACAAGACACACACTTGAAACAGAAACATACACAGAGCTAAAATAAAGGGCTAGAGCAGAATCTGATATACTTCCACTGAAGTAAAAAAGGCAAGAATTATCTCAGACATGATTTCGACAAAGCCAAAGCCAAAATAGACTCAATTGAAAAAGATTTTGAGGGAAACTACATTTTGCTAAAAGGTATCACAGATAATGAAGCAATATCAAAAACATTTATAGTAAGGTTTTTTTTGATAAAAGATTAATTTTTCAAATGCATAGAAAACAGTCATATTTATAAAAATAAGAGCCATTCCCCAATTTATAAATGCTCAAAGGATATGAACAGGCAGTTTTCTGAGGAAGTACCCAAAGCTATCGATAGATATATGACAATGAATGCTTTAAATCACAATTGATTAGAAAAATACAAAATAAAACATTTCCCAGTTACTCTTTCACAGCTATCAGAAGTGACAAATGCTGGAGGATATGGGGGGGAATAGGTATGCTAATGCATAGCTGGTACAATTATTGTTCCAACCATTCTGGAGAACAGTTTGAAACTGTGCCCAAAGAGTTATAAAACTCTGTATACCTCTTAACTAAATAATACTACTACCAGATTTATACCCAAATGAGATCAAAGAAAAACAAGAAGGACCAGTATGTATAAAATATTTATAACAGCTCTTTTTGACGTGACAAATAATTGGAAGTTCAGGGGAAATGGCTGAATACCTTGTGGCATATGAATGTGATATAGTACTATTGTGTTAGGAGACATGACTAGCAGAGTAATTTCAGAAAAAAACAAAACTTGTCAAGAGCTATATGAACTGATATGAAGTGAAATGAGAGGAACTGAGAGATCATTGTACTCAATACCAGTACTGTTGTAATGTTGATCAACTGTGAAAGACTTAGCTGCTCTGATCAACACAATGATTCAAGAAAATTTCAAAGGATTTCTGATGAAAAAATATTACCTCTAGCGAGAGAACTGATTAATACTGCCAATTAAAATATACTTTTCCCACTTGATTTTTCTTTCTTCCCCCCATATGGCTAATAAAGAAATATTCAGCATGATTTCATATGTTTAATTCATATAATTGCCACCTTAATATGTAAGGAAGGAGTTGTAGACAGAAAACTTAAAATTTAAAAAGAAAAGAATATTTAAGTTAATTTTGAAAATAATGGTAGGCTTATCTCTCTCCCTGACTTCTAGGGCCAAGGCTGAAATGCTGTGCATTTGTAAACTAATGAGTAGGTTGAATAGTTCTTCCTATCTACCCTATTCTTTTATGACCTTCTTTTCTTAATAAGGCAACTGTATCTTTTCCATTACAGAGTTATCAAAATAAAGAATCTCTTTTCTAATTCTGCTTTATGGTATAGCCAGTTGACAAATTGATTAAGCAACATCCTTTTCTCTTCCTTTTCCTAGGTCTATCATTTCTCACTTCCATTCACCAGCATTTGTCACAATTGTCTACTTGTATATGTGTACCTACAGGCACTGTTGCTTTCCCTTGCCTGATGTTTTTAATGATTCAGGAGGGTGCCGTGCTGTTAGGTGTCACTTAAGCAGATGGTAAAGTCCCATTGGGGCCTCCAGAGTTGTATGGCTCCAAGGAAGTTTGAAGGGGTCAATAGGCATTGTAAAAAGAGCAACTATGAGTGGAAGAGAAAGATGAGAAGAAGCAAGTGTATGGAGAATTAAACAGATGTCTTTTATGGGGAAGGAAAACATTATGAAGGGAAAAGGAAAATTATTAATCCTTGCTATTCCCTACGGGTTAAAAAAAAGAAACAGCCTACCACATTTTTAATGTTCTTAAAATTAATGACAAAGGAAGTTTAGGCAATTTCCAGATCTCATGCTGCATTTGTCATTATGTTTTCATCTAGACTCTCTAATGAGAGAAGCAGAGAACAGCTAAAAACCAAGGAAAGAGGGAAATTTTTAAAAAGACAAAAAGGTTAGAGAAAGGCAGAGAAACCATAATATCTTGTAGGAAACTTAAATCCCTTAGACACAGAGAGTGAAAATGTGGTCTCCAAACGATCTAATTCAGATAATAAAATAGAGCAGTAGAGGTCTGAAGGGTATGTGTTTATGTGTGTGTCCTTGCATAGGATTAGAGCAAAAAATTCCAAAGTGTGACAAAACTTAAGTCCAAAAAATTCCTGCTCCTTCCTATGAGAAAATTTTTTTAATCCTAGTTTGATTAAAAGTTATCCCAAAACACCTCAATCAATTATCACCTACACATTTGGTATCTATCCCATGCTAAAGTTTTCAAGGGATACTGAAGAATTTTAAAGCATGGTTCCCTACTCAAAAGGATGGTATAGGCTAGTTGAGAAGGCAGTATTAGCATATATGAAATATCTAAGAATAGTACAAAGCAAAGCTAAAGACTTAGGGTTATTGTGGATAGACACTGAAAGTACAAAAAGGAAAGGTAGGACAAAAAAGGTTGGGGAAAGGAGAGAAAGGTTTATGAATTTAAGACAGGTTTTGAAAGATGGCTAGGATTTCAACTTAGGATGGTAGTTTTTTCCCTCAGAGTCCTTTCTGAGAATCATTTTGTTTGCATCATATCTGGTTTGTTTTATTAGTTTCAGTTCAGTGTAATACAAGTAAGTAAACGAGAAAGTTTTTGGAAGGCAAGTCTATGTGCACAGAGATCTTTAATTTGGCAAGTATGGATAGGCAGCTTTGCGTTTCTACATGACAACAATTTTGAAGTTGGAAAGCTAGCTGTGGGAATAATACTTTTGTGATTCTGATTGGAGAATTAGAGGATGAAGCAAAGATGATAAACTTCTACTTTTTGTTTCCCTCATTTAATTCACTGCTATGTTGTGGACAATTCAATATCCTATTTCTTCACCCCGCTATAGGACCCTATGGCCTTGCCTGAATTTTCTAAACCTCACTCCAGTTCCATCTCATTAATGAAATGAGAAGAATGAGTGGTGCATGCCGATATTGTAGAAGGAAGCTTGCTTTAGAAGGCTCGTGGGAAGGAAGGAGGGGATCTTCAGACCAAGAATTATGTCCTTGTCTATGTGGATGAGCTTAGCAAAGATACTCAACAAGATGAGTATTGCCTAGTGTTAGTGTACTAAAGGCATTGTTTATACATTTGCTTCTTGCAAAGACAGATTCAGAGTCCAATCTCACTTAAAAGCTCTGAATACAAGAGATTTGATTGTTTCTTAATATATGCTGAAGCACAGCTCATTCACATGCTGCTTTTCCCACACTGCAACATTAATTCCTTTCTGTCTTTAAATAAATGAAACAAGCACAATGAGAATGCACTGGCTCCTCAATATAAAACCATTCTCAACTGTGGCACTACTGCAAGAGAAAAAACTTATAATTAAGTTTTCTTGATATTGCCATAACAAAACCACCATAATGAGGTTAAAAGTAGAGATTGCCTTATATGATGAATTAACTGTTTGAGTCTCAAAGGAACTTACAAATGTAATCTCTTAGCCAGTCTCTACAATATTTATACATGTTTGTGTTTACTTACTGTTTTGTGCTGCATATATGAGGAAGGTCTTTGCAGGTAGAGATTATCTCTTTTCTTTTATCCTCAGTACCTCGCACAGTGCCTGGTAACACTATTGGTGTTTAATAAATACTTGATTGATTGGATTCTTAAAGCGTAAAATAGATGTTAGAAGACAGGAGAAAAATGGTATTATTTCAAATAGTAGAAAGGTAGATTAGGAATTAGAATTCCAATTTCATGTTGCTCTTCAGCTAAATTCTAATTATTGAAAACTTGTTGGCATTTAGTGGAGAGTGTAGTAATCATGGAGATCTAAAATGGGTTTATTAAGTATAGGTCTGGGTATAATGGCACATGCCTGAAATCCCAGTTATTGTGAAGGCTGATTGATCTCTTGAATTTAGGAGTTCTGAGTTGCAATGGGGTTAAGCTGATTGGGTATTCCCACTAAATTTGCAACTAATATATTGAGCCCTGAGGATATAAGGCCACCAGGTTAACCAAGGAAATACAAATAGCCCCAGGTTGAGAATAGCAGATCAAAACTTTTATGCTAATCAGAGCAGGATTGGGCCTGCAATAGCTCCAGCACTTCTGGTCTGAGTGAGATAGGAAGACCCAGTCTTAAAAAAAATCTTGCCAAACTAACCTCCTTTTTTAAAAACAATTGCTTTCTTATATTGCTTACTAACAACAACATCTATTAAAATAAAACTCTGATGGCTAATCATGGTAGGTAGGTAACTCTAAATTTTAAATTATGTATCAGTCTGATACATGTGCTGTCAGGTCATACCCAACTAAAAAGACTGGATACAAGGACATCAATGAGACTTTGTGTCTATCATTTGAGAACTAACACTGCTAATTAGGTTTGGAGAGGTTCATGACCAAATGATGATTTTTGAGGGGTGGGTCGTTCGATAAAATGACTCATGAAATTATATACTAAATCATAAAGATATTATACTTTCATCAGAAGAAGGAATACTTACACAGTAGCTATTCAGTAAGTCTACTCAGTGTTAGGAATGTCAATTGGAAATGATATAGAATTTTGGCAAAGCATTCAAGAGGTTTCTTGCATATAAGATAGGTGAAATATGGGTTGGATGTTAATAATAGAATAATAGTTAGATAACCACATCTGATGCTGATCATTTTTATAATATAATGGTTTTTAGCAATCTGGAGATCCTCTAGATAGAGTATTAGAGCATTCTGTCTTTTTTCTTGTGTTCCTAGACATTTTTATCAGTGATTAAAAAGAAATTATGAAAAGGAGGCTTACAGAATCACAAATCTGAGAGAGATAATTAATATTTGATATAATTTGATAATAATTGATCATCTGAACATTCAATTAAAGCTTGATAGGCTAAACATAGATTTAGAAGAAGAAGGTATCATTTGGTACAATTCTCTAATTTCATATATGAGAAAAATGATTGTTAAGTGGCTTATTCAAGGTCACACAGATAGTGAAGAAAATTGAGGGAATTAATTGTGGGACTTGAATGAACTACATTGACTCTATCTTGTGACTCAATTCAGGAGCTAGCTTGGTTTCTATTCATCTATAGGTCTCATTCAATTTATGTCTTGTGAGAAATTTTTATTTGATTGTGGGAATTGGGAGAAAACATTATTCCACTGTTTGAACCCAATCCTGTGGCTGGGAAAGCAAACCACCTCTCCCTGATGTTTAGAGACTCTTAATTAAGGACCTAGATTATGCTGACAAGAAACCTAATCAGATCCAAATATTAATGCAAAGAATTTTCTCACAATTGTACATGTTAAGCAACCCATACATTTTACATGAAAACTGGCCCCATACTAATCAATAAACTATTATTTCCATGTTCCCTTGTTTGCAAACATTTGGGGTGAATGAGATTTCTTTTTTTGAATTTGGAAGATTGCACTTATTTACTCTTCCCCTCCTAACTTCCTATTTTTTCTTCCAATTAAAAATCAGATTACCTAATGTTGAATTGTTTTCTTTTAATTAATTGGCCTCATTTGATTAGTTATTTTTCACATATAAAAATCTGTCTCATCCTATATTTGAGATTCAGGCTTAAGCTAAAGAGGTCTAGTCCCAGTTTATTAGGTAATTGGCATGCATTGTTTAATAAATAGATATAAATAAAAGAACAAAGCTTTGTCTTCCTCAGGGATTTCATTTTTCACACACCACAATAGTAAATGGCAGAGTAGGGATTTGAACTCAAGTCTTGAGACTCTTCTGTCACATCATGATGTTTCTTAATGCCAGTCTCAAATAAAAGAAATTCAGTGGGAAAAATGTAAAGTCATAAATTTCAATTATTTTACCAGTCTAGAATATTAGAAACTACATAGAAATACTGTTAGGCTCAAAATCAGCGATAATTTTTGAATCAATGAAGTTGTCTAACAATACATTGAAGAAAAAGATAGAAATGGAATAAAAGAAGTAATAGTATGTCAGAAATGGAAGCTATATTAGGGATAGTTTAGCCCAAAATCTATTTTATATATGAGGAAACGGAGGCTTACAGAATGATACTAATTGACATTTATGCAGCACATTAAGATTTAAAAAACATTATATGTGTATTTCCCATAATTCTTTGAGATAAATACTAGAAGTATTATTAATACTCATTTTAAAGATGAAGAAAGTGATGCTCAGAGATGACTTAGCTGGGTAATAGAGATTGTAAATATCAGAGGTAAGATTCAAACTTTGGTTTCTTTAGGTGCCACACTCTTTCCACCAAGAAAAACATAATGTATTTGTTCTAGTAACACATATAAGTGATGAACCAGGACCAGAATTCAAGTCTTCTGATTCCTGCCAAGGTTCTTTCCCTTTAAATTATACTATTTCTCTCAGGACCAGAGGCAAAATTAGCAATGTGTCTTCCAAAGAGTCTTCATTTACAACAGTAGTTACTGACAATCTTGAATTGCTGGCCATGGTGCTGACACTTGCCATTCAGAATTAATATGTAACAGGAGGGCAAATTTCTAAGTAATAGCTCTTGTTACTGAGGGTCATTCAAATGGTGCATTGATTCATGTTTATGAATTTCAGTAAATTCTACTCCTCTACTTATTCCAGTTACTGCTTTTAATTTTTAATTTACCCCTTCAGTGGGATGAAGTTTTCTTTGAAACTTTGAATCTCTGGCCATATTGATTGAGTGCTAATGTAGAGGAATAGATTTACCTAGAAACCAACTGTTTAGAGTTTGGTAGTCTGCTCATCATTTTCAAGTTTATGATTTATATGCTATTTCACTTTTTGTAACTCCTAATATCTAAAGTAGCATTCCATTATATATAACAAGTACTTAATGTATATTCTAACATTAATTGAAATGTTAATTCCTGTTATCAGAATTATTTAAGCAGGAGCTATATAACTATTTGCAAAAGATTCTGTAGCAGGGATTTCTATGGCTTCTTTCTCTGATTAGATGGCTCCTCCAGGAATCTCTATTTAAGGAGAGTGAACAGGTTGGCCATCACTCCACATCTACCAGGCTGCAATGCAAACTCTCCCCATAATACCCCCATATGAGGTCATTTCATCACCCTTTCTATCAGTTTCTTTTTATATGTTGTTTTCCTTATTAGAATGTACACTTCTTGAACTCAGGGACTGTTTTTCTTTTTGCTTGTATGGCTCCATCACATTGTAAAGAAAGACCATGAGACTTGCCAACATCATCATCATCATAATCATCATCACCACCACCACCACCAACATGAAAACCTGACAAGACAGGAACTTACCTATTTATTATAGGTCTACAAATTACTTTATATTCATTAGCTCATTTGACCTTCACAACTGACTTGTGAGGTAGACTGTGAAAATATCATTATCTCCATTTTACAGATGAGGAAACTGTTATTTATCCAAAGTCCTACAACTAGTAAGTTCTGGAGATTGAGTGTGAGAACAAGTATCTTGATTACAGGACTAGTGTTTCTCCTACTATGCCATGCTGCCTCTTTGAAGAGTACAGATAGAAAAGGAGATGGTTTACACCCAATTTTAAGAGATTTTCTAAATTCGCATGAAACCAAAAATGAGCACAAGATTTGAAATCCTGTCTAATTTCCAAGGGGAATGTTATTTTTAAAAATTCTTCCAGAAAGTGTGATGGTTTTCACACTAAGGAAAAAGACTAGGCATGGTTCAGTGCTCTTAACTTGGAGCAAAATATAGCACAGTGGATCTTGTCTCTGTTATTCTGCTCTTCCTATATGGGCATAACTCCCATTGATACCAATATGTTGGTTCCCCATCTGTGTAACTAGAAAATCTGTGGAGCTACTGAATGATTCGTTCTGAAACAGAATGTAATTTGCTTTTACTTTGCGATGTTTTATACTACTGTATCTATGTAACATTTTTTAAAAGTGAACAACAAGAAAGTTTCAGGCATTTATGATAGATTCACCCACCCAATTCCATTATAGGTGGGACTGAGGTAGCACAGTGGATAGAATATTAGGTGTGGAGTCAGGAAGGCATGAAGTCAAATGTGTCCTCTGACACTTATGTCAAGTTGCTTAAACTCTGCCTCAATTTCCTAAACTGTAAAATGTCACTTTCCAGAGTTTTTGTGAGGATCAAATGAGATAATATTTATAAGTACTTAGCACAGTGTTTGGTATATAGATGGTGCTTAATAATGGTTTATTTTCATTCCTGGGAATTATTTGCATTAAAAGGAACAGAAAGGAGGTTTTAATCAAATGGAATATTCTTTTCTTATTGGTAAAAGATTATGTTAAGAAGATAGGCATTTAGGGAAAAAGTAGTGTGCAATGGCATGCCTTTATTACCCTGCATAACCCTACCTCACTGTGAAGTGAAAGTCAGGTTGCTTATGCATTAATCTGAGACTACCATATTGAGGAATTAGGAAAGACTATAAATGAGAATAGGAATTCTACCCTCTGTTAAAAAGGAAGTGCCTGTAGAGATGATGAGTATCTTGCTCTTAATCCTTGCAACCCCTGCACTCCCTCGACCATAAAATCTAACAGAGACACAGAGTTCCCAGAACTCCAACTGAGGAGTTTATTCTCTTCTCTTCATGCAAGCAATATCTCCCACTGACATCAAATGTGCTTCTTTAGGAAGAGACATGCTTTTCAGTGTGAACCTGGGCATGTCATATGCTAATGCATTTCATGACTTAGCAATCACTTTTCAAACGCTTTAGAATTGGGGTATTAGAAACATAAATAAATGCTTATATCTTTGAAATTCCCTCTATTACATGGAATTAAGAAACACACAGCTTAAGTTGCTTCCTGGCCAAAGAAGACACTGGCTCATATTTAGGAAACCTTCTCTTTCCTTGAAGGTAGATGAGAAGTTAATTCAAATTCTTGACTCTTCATTTTATCTCATCTTTCCCATCCCCAGCCAATGTCTTGCCAAATCTAGTCAATTCTACTCATGTAACATCTCTCAGGACTGACTCTCTTTGCTACTTCTTTCCACTTCCAACTCCAGGCATTTTTATTGATGATTTCCCATGCCTAGAATTCTTTCCTTTCTCACCTCTGCCTCCTGGCTTCCTTTAAATCACAGCTAAAAATTCAAACAAGTGGTGGATAAGGAAAGATTTAATCATTATGTACTGAAGACATGACAGACCCGACTTGACACATATACATCTTGTTTGTACATAATTGTTTGAATGTGGCTCCCTTTTTTGCAATTGATTGTGTGTGAACTTCTTGAGGTCAGGGACTGTTTTTTGCTTCTCTTTTTATCTTCAGCACTTAGCACAGTGCTTGGCACATAGTAAATGTTTAATGAATTCTTGTTGATTTGACTTGTCTTGATTTCCTATCTTGAGGCAGTTCATGAACCAAGTTTTAATTAGTAATTCCATAAGGGTCCTTATAGATCTATTATTCTTGTGTTTTCTATGCCTCGGTTTTTTTTTTTTTTTTTAAGAGAATGGGAGGTTGGGTCACATCCACAATCACATTTTTTCAATACTCTGGCAATCTTGGATAAAACTAATCTATCTATAGAAATTTTTTTCATTTGACAGCTACTCTTGCCTCTAATATTAGAGAGTAGGAATTTGCTCTTTTCATGGTACATTTGCAGTGGCATAAGTATGTGATATGTTATGCCTTCAGCTTAAAACACCAAGGAAAAGCCTTAGGAATCCCATTTTCCAAATAGACAGGATATTCACACTGCTCAAAGAAATCAAAAGGACTTTGATTTCTAGCTGCTGAGACATGCAAGAGACTTAACAAGTGGCTAAGAAAGGCCATAACTGAGGGTGGGGGTAAGAAGAGAAGAGGAGAGGGAGCCTCATTAATCCAACAAGATGAGACTTTTCCCATTTATAAAGAAGCAGTAGAAGAAACTGCAATTATGCTAAAATACCAAAGAAAATTATATTTCATTCTTTTAGATTCTCCTTTATTAATAACTCAAAAGAGTTTCCCAGTAAAGTGGATAAGGAAAGATTTAATCACTATGTACTGAAGACATGACAGCCCCAACTTGACACCTAAACTGAATATGTGAGCACAATATTTGAACCAAGGGCATTATTGGCCTTTAAAAATTTCTAGCCAAGTAGTGATGGACTTAGTGAAAAGTATTTCAATTATCCATTAATACAAAAGGAGAGAAGAGGAGGAAATAAAGTAATTAAAAAAAATAGGATCTTTGACATTGTTGTTTTTTATGAAGCCAGTGTACAATATTCATGATTTCAGACTGGCAGTCCATTAGCCTATCTTAGAGTCTTTCAGTTGTTTTTGACTATTTCTTTTCATTCACCCATCTTTCAGTTACCAAGTTTCATCACTTCCATTTCCATGACCTTTCTCATATTCATTTCCATATTACTAATCTTCATGGTGGCCACCACTTTCATTTAGGCCACCATTACCTCTTGCATAGACCATAATAATAACCTCCTAACTGATCTCTGTGTTACTAGCTTCTCCCCTTATCCAATTTATTCTTCACACAGAGGACAAAATTATTTCTCTAATATATGAATACAGTTCTGACTCCTGTTATTCTGTCTTTAAAAATCTTCGGTGGCTTTTTTCACCTATACAATTAAATAGGAACTTTTTTATCTTGGTATTTGAGGTCTTCTCTGTGTGACTCCAAGAAACCTTTTTCAGAATTCTCTATTCTCATGAATTCATTTGACATCCATGTTAAACCATTATCTGAATTTGACATGTCACCTCCTTCATTCATACATTTTCATGGACCTCTCCAATGTTTGTAATGTACAAACTTCCTCACTGTTACTGGTTAAAAATCTTTTCTTCCTTCAAAATAATCTCAGGTGTCACTTTTTCTTAGAAGTCTTTTAAGATTCTCTCAATAAAAGTATTTCTTTCCTCCTCACCTCTCTTAAAGGATTTTGCTTGAATCTCTCCATTGTCTCATCATACTTGGCCTTGGATTATAGTGACCTGTGTATTTGCCATATTTTCCTCCCCTATTCCCAATGTCAATAAAATGTAAATTTTCTAGAAGCAGGTACTGTGAGTCACTTTTCATCTCTGTATTTTCAAGTTAGTACACTACCTTATAAACAGTAGGAATATTACAAATGTCTGTTGAATTAAATTGAGGCTGCCTTGTTTGCTAGCCATTATAGATGCATTGTAAATAGGTGTCCTTTAAAAAACTTGTTGATAGAATGCTAGTCCTGGAGTCAGGAAGATGCATCTTGCAAAGTTCAAATCTAGTCTCAGGCACTTACTAGCTGTGTGACTCTGGGTAAACTAGTTACCTATTTGCCTCAGTTTCCTCATTTGTAAAAATAGCTGGAAAGGAAATGGCAGACCACTCCAGTATTTTTATCAAGAAAACTACAAATCAAGATAGAAAGAGTCAGACATGATTGAAAGGTGACTGAACAACAACAAAATATAAATGTAAATAAGACTTATACTATTAAATAGTATAATCTCAGCCACTTTTGAAACATAACCTGCAGCATTGGACACCTCTGAATTAAGAAGAGCAGATACACTTTGAAATTCTCCTTGCTCCAACACTTAAAGTAATATGAATTATATCTCATCAAATATGCATTTACACAAAGGATAATGCTTGCTTATGTTCCTATAGAACATCATGATTATAAAGTATTTCACATAGAGACAATTAGGCGGCACAATAGGTAGAATGCTAGGTCTAGAGTCAGGAAGACCTGAATTCAAATTCAGCCTCAAACACTTATTAGCCATTTAACCTTGGAGAGGTCACTTAATCTCTGTGTACCTCAATTTCCTGAGCTGTAAAATAAAGATAATAACACTTATCTCAAGGACTGTTGTAAGGATCAAATGAGATAATATTTAGAAAGTAACATAATGTTTGGCATATAGTAGGTGCTTTACAAATGCTAGCTGTTATTATTATTAAATACTTATTGACTCACAACTCAACCTATGTGCACGTGTTCAGAAGATCAGTTTATAAGGATCTGATGCAAAGAACTTTCTTGCCATTCTACCAGCCATTAATAAATGGAGACAACTGATTCACAGGAACTGATTCAGAAGGCAGAAAGAATAATATTAACTCACATTTGTCTAATATTTTATTATCAGTTCCTTTTATGACATTATAAATAATGTTAGTGCAGATGTTACTTTTGTTATAGAGATGGGAAAGCTGAGGCTCATAGAAATCATGTAAGTTGTCCAACTTCAGAGAGTTGATGTATTATACCTGGACTCAGAACCTACATTTTCTGATTCTAGGATTGGTACTCTTAGTAGTATACCATTGCAATTCACTTTTTTGGTGGGAGAATATCACAGAGTCAGAATGGATCTCAAAGGTCATCTGTCCAAATTACATTTATACACGAGTTTCCTCTACTAATCCCCTCTCTTCCCACCCATCCCCCACCAATAATCACTTAACTTTTGTTTTAAAATGTCAAGTGAAATGGAACACACTGCTTCCCAAGATATCACATTCCATTTTGAGATATACCACTTTTGGTAGAAAGTTTTCCTTCTATTAATCAAAATCTGTCTCCCTGGAATTTCCACCCTTACTTCTGATTCTGCTCGTGGTGAAATTAAAGCTATTCACAGACAAGTATTATGTGCCATTTTTCCATCTCTGTAACATCAGCTCCCAGCACTTCCTGGAGCAACAGAGTTCTATCCTTTGGGATTCTAGCAGAGTATGTCTGATCCTTCTTCTATGTGATAACCATTAAAGTATTTGAGCACAGTGATTGTGTCCCCCACTCTTCCTACACCTTATCTTCTCTAGGCCCAACATTCACAATTCCTTCATCTAATCTTCACACATCATGGTTATGAGTAGCCTCACTACCTAGACTGCCTTTCTGCAGACACTCATCAATCTGTCAATATCCTTGTTGAAATGTGATATTTAGAACTGAACATTTTGAAGTCTGAATGTAGCCTGACCAGGATAGACTTCAAGAGTAGTAATAGTACCTTCTTATTCTCAAATACTATGTCTCTCAGGGTAGAATTTCAGAAAAAAAAGTCTTATAAATAAAAAGCCTTACTAGTTAACTAAAAATGTACCCATGTCAACTCTCAGTCATTCTCCATTGTGTCTGACTCATGTGGGGTTTTCTTAAAAAAGATACTGGTATATGGTTTGCCATTTCCTTCTCTAGTTTGTTTTACAAATGAGGAAAATGAGGCAAATAGGGTGAAGTGACTTGCCCCTATTACCTTTAAGATAAACTATAATCTTTTTTTTTTTTTTTTTGACATACCCTGGAAAGGGTGGACAATTCTTTAACATTAGCCCTTGCAAAACTCTATGTTCCAATTTTCTCCCCATGCCCTCCCCTAGATGGCAAATAGTTCAATATATGTTAAACATGGTAGAAATATATGTTAAATCTAGTATATGTATACATATTTATACAATTATGTGACAATATTTTAAAAACACTTAGCAGAGTGTCTGGCACATAGTAGGTAACAATTATTACTAGACAGCCTTCCACTGATATTACATACACCTTGCCATATACATAGTTATTTGCATGTTGTTTCCCCCATTAGCATGGGAGTTCCTTGAGGGCATGACCTATATTTTTGCCTCACTTTTGCCTTAATAAACATGTATTAATTGACTGAAATAAAGATGGGGTATATGTTCAGAAAAGCTATTTAGCATGGGAATAAGATGCAGAAAACTATTTTGTTTCTATACTAACAGTGTCAAAAGACACTAAGTCTTCCAGGATTGTGGTTGGTAACATCCTCAAAGCAGAAAAAATAAGTCAAGAGCCTCGTGACTTTGGAGATTTCTAGAGCATCTTTTCTACTTCTTTGTTCAAATTACAAAGAGGACCAGTTACTCCATACAGTGATAGTAGATAATATTTATACAGTACTTTAAGTTTCCCAAAGTACTTTACCTACATGATGTCATTTTATTCTCACAACAAAATCTACTGACTCATGGCACATAACTGCTCATCTTAGTCCTCACTGTTCAATGATTTTTTTTTTTTTTTTTTACTCTGCTCTTATCAGTGTCTTATCCTACTCCTTACAGTGGATAAATATAAAAGTGTTTTGGTTGCCTTTTAAGAATGTCAGAATTGTTAAAGCCTGGAATAAACAGAGGCTAAAGACAAAAGGTAAGGACAATACAAAAGGGATTTTCTTTTAATCATATTGGGAGTAAAGTATGGAGCTAGCCCTTCAAAGAAGGGATAGTGTTATTGTTTAAGTTAGATGGGACAATTGTAATGGATGATTAAGAGAAAAAGCTCTTAATCCAATCTCAATAGTCTTTTTGCTGTTGTTTTCTATGCCAAGAAACACAACTTTAGTATTGGAAAAACAGACCAAAAATAGGGAGGAGAAATCTGATATCAAAAACAATAAGAAGATAGTAAGAGACTTTTCAAATGCTCTTGATGATTTTGTCTTAGTTCCGGATGGACTGAATCATTGTGTACTGAAAAATAAAATTCACAGATTTGATAGAACATACAGTAAAGCAATAGAGAGAGTACTAGACTTGGAGTCAGGAAGATAAGAATTCAAATCCTGCCTCAGACATTTATTAGCTGTGTGCTTTGCCTCAATTTTCTCATCTGAAAAATGGGGATAATAGCAGGTATTGCCAAGAGTTGTTGTTAGAATAAAATGAAATATTTGTAAAGCATTTTATAAATCTTAAATTGATATAATACTAGTTAAACTCACCACTACCACCACCATCATCATCATTAGATATTGTTACTGAGTCACTGTCAGTTGTGATCACTGAAAGACTATGAAGTCTGGGAGAGGTACCAAAGGATTGCATAAGGACAAATGTTCTGGTTTTCAAAAAAGCAAAGAGAATAAAGTCTTTAAACTACAGACTAAAGAGCTTGATTTTTTTTAAAAATAACTTTTTATTGATAGAACCCATGCCAGGGTAATTTTTTACAGCATTATCCCTTGCACTCACTTCTGTTCTGATTTTTCCCCTCCCTTCCTCTACCTCCTCCCCCAGATGGCAAGCAGTCCTTTACATGATGAATAGGTTACAGTATATCCTAGATACAATATATGTGTGCAGAACCGAACAGTTTTCTTGTTGCACAGGGAGAATTGGATTCAGAAGGTATAAATAACCCGGGAAGAAAAACAAAAATGCAAATAGTTCACATTCGTTTTCCAGTGTTCTTTCTTTGGGTGTAGCTGCTTCTGTCCATCCTTGATCATTTGAAACTGAATTAGCTCTCTTTATCGAAGCGATCCACTTCCATCAGAATACATCCTCAAACAGTATCGTTGTTGAGGTATATAATGATCTCCTGGTTCTGCTCATTTCACTTAGCATCAGTTCATGTAAGTCTTGTCAGTCCTCTCTGTATTCATCCTGCTGGTCATTCCTTACAGAACAATAATATTCCATAACGTTCATATACCACAATTTACTCAACCGTTCTCCAATTGATGGGCATCCATTCATTTTCCAGCTTCTAGCCACTACAGACAGAGCTGCCATAAACATTTTGGCACATACAGTTCCCTTTCCCTTCTTTAGTATCTCTTTGGGGTATAAGGCCAGTAGAAACACTGCTGGATCAAAGATATGCATAGTTTGATAACTTTTTGAGCATAGTTCCTAATTGAAGAGCTTGATTTTTGATATCTGGCAAAATTCTAGAAAGAATCATTAAAGGGTGGTATGACAAATACAAGTAATAATAATAATAACAATAGCCAATTTATATAGCACCTACTATGTGTCAAGTACTGTGCTAAGTGTTTTACAATTATCATCTCATTGGATTGTTACAACAAACCTGGGAGGCAGGTACTATTATTGACCCTATTTAACAAATGAGGAAACTGAGGTAAACAGGTTAAGTGATTTGCCCAGAGTCACACAACTATTAAGTGTCTGAGGCTAGATTTGAACTCAGTTCTTCCTGATGCAGATTCAGAGCTCTATCCACTGCAACATGGGTCATGCCAGTTAATTTTATTTTCTTGAGAAGGTTTCTAGAGTGAGCTATCAAGGGAATACAGTAGATGGTTTGCCCATATTTAAGCAAATTATTTGATGAAATCTTTCATGCTATTGTAAAAACAATATAAAGTGAGATTATTAGTCAGTCAAAACTTATCAAGTACCTACTATGTTCCAGACACTGCCTTAAGCACTGGGTAAGGGCTAAATTAACAATTGATAGATATGTTGGGAATTGATTGAATGACTGGAACCAAAGAAAAGTCATAAATGACTTGGAATCATCTTTGAAGGAGGTTGTTAGTAATGGGTCCCATAGATCCCATCGCTTGTTCACATTTTTACCAATGACTTGAATAACTTCATTAATTGAATGCTTATCAAAATTATAAATGACACAAAAGCAGAAAGCCTAGCTAACAGATTGGATAACAGAATGAGGATTCAAATAGCTTTTGACAGGTGAAGAATCTGTCCATATTTAGTAAGAGGAAGTCTTATACTTGACTAAAAAATCAAATTCACAAATATAAAATGATGGTTGGAAATAATATGAAAATCTGATGATTTTACTTAAATGCAAATTTATTATGAGTTAACAGCATAATGTATGTGTTTGTGTTCAGTCATGTCTTGCTCTGTGACCCTGTGAACCATACCCTACCAATATTGCCCATGGGGTTCTCTTGACAATGATGCTGAAGTGGTTTGCTATTTCCTTTTCCAGTGGATTAAGGCAAATAGAAATTAAATGACTTGACTAAGGTCACAGAGCTAGTAAACACCTGAGGCAGAAAGCCCTGGATATGAGCAAATTCATGCTTGCCATAGACCAGCAATATGACCATAGGAAAGACACATAACATTCATACTGTTCTTGGCAACGCTCTAAGAAAATTTGTCACAGAAGATGTTGAGTATTAAAGCAACCAGGTAGCTTAGTGCATAAAATGCTGGAATTAGGGACAGGAAGACCTGAGTTGAATTCTGTCTCAGCAACTTACTTTGTGTGTAACTCTGGGCAAATCCTAACCTAATGTGCTTTCACTTTTCTCATCTATTTAAAGAGGGGGATGAGATTTGACAGCCTCTAAGATTCCCCCAGCTATAAATCTATGATTCTATGCATTTCCTCCTCCAGACATTCCCTATTCCAATGAAATCACAGATGCAATCTCTGCTGCCTATTATTCATCCAGCTTGTCTTGATTCTGACTCAAGAATATCTCTGGCATTTGTTCCTGCTTCCCTATATGTATCCCACCTACAAGTCTTTCTACCACTACTATCACATGTTTTTATCTTTGCATGTCTGGGATGCCCTTCTTCCCCAACCTTGCCTAAATGTTTCCATTATTCTTGAGATCATAAAATATCATATTTTTTGTGTAATATCTGTTGTTTCTTCTTTCCTTTTTTATAATTTGCTTTTGACATTTTATTAGTTCAGCATTTTGGCAAGTGGGAGTGACAGCTGATTAAGCTGTGCAGTAGAGAAATTATCCCTGGTTTACTAGTGAGGTTAGAACCAAGAGAGATCTCTATCAATCTTAAATATATGATCTTACAATTATATCTTTGTGTAGTTCTATAAGCTATACTGCATACCTTCTCCACTTCTGTTTCTTAGAATCTTTACTTTCCTTCAAGATTCAGTTTAGGGTCTACCTCCAACTTGAAGAATTTAAAAATTCTCTTAGTGATCAGGGCTCTCACTCCCTTCAAATGACTATGTATGTATGTATATATACTGGAATTGAACTTTGAAGGGAACTAGGGAGTCTAAGAGGCAGAAATGAGCAGGGAGGAAGAACTTTATAGGTGTGAGGGGCATGCTACCTCCACAAAGTTGTAGAAGTTAGAGATACAGTCTCACGTATCAGGAATAGAAAGTAGAACAATTTGTTTGAAACATAGAATATTATCAAGGTGAGTAATATGAACTCAGCATGGGAAGATAGGTTGGAATTAAAGAAGCCTTTAGGGAGCTTTGAAAATTTCTTGAATATAAGAGTAATATGGTAAGGCTTGGTTTGGGTTAGAGGATAATACAAAGCCAGAATTCCTACCATTTAAATAAGGTAGTAAAGAATCAGATAATTAATTAACATTATTCACATATGTTATATATTGTACTATATACATCTATAAAGTGAATATACATTTATATATAATATATACATAAAATGAAAGAATATATAATATATATTAATTGACAGGTTAACTTATATATGTATAAATACATATGAATAGCATCATATTTTATATTTATATACACATACACACAGAGAAATACAATCCTAAGTGTGAAAAATATTTTGAAGCAATTTTCTTTGATAAAGGCCTCATTCTTCAAATACATAGAAAATTGAATTAAATTTATAAAAATAAGAGCTATTCCATAGTCAACAAAAGATATAGTTTTCAGATGAAGTGATCAAAGTTATCTATAACCATACCAAAAAAAAAGCTCTAAATCAGTATTGATTGGGGAAAAGCAAGTTAAAACAATTCTGAGGTACTATCTTGTAGCTGTTATATTAACTAATAAATCAGAAAAAGAAAATGACAAATATTGAAGAGGATATGGAGCTGGAAGGACCAGATGCTGATATATACATATATTTTATATTTACACACACACACACACACACACACACACACACACACACACACAGGACAACCATAGGGAAATTACTTAAACTCCTAGTGCTTTAGGTAATGCTAACATTGTAAGTTGCTAACCTTCATTGACAAAGGGAGTTTTTTCACATAGGAGTTCTCTTTAACAATATCTTAGTAATAATTGTTATTTCTTATTATTTACTCTGCACAAACCAAGAACTCAGCAAATTTTTAATTGAATCTATTAAGTACTTACTACATGCAATGCACTGTGTTAAAGGCTGATAGAGATACACAGTTTAGAAAAGACATCTTCTCTACCCTGTTGGTACCTTCATAGAGAGAAGCAAGTATTCTGCTTTTCTGTGTGCTTAGATAAGAACTACTGCTTTTTCAGTGATGATTTAGAATCTCATATAACATAAGGCATGATACACAATCACTCTGTATAATATATATATATCATATATATTATATTATGTAAATTATATATATTATATAATATATAGATACTACTATATATATCTATATATCTATATCTATATCTACCTGCTTATCTATCTATCTATCTATCTATCTATCTATCTATCTATCTATATTAGTATCTGTTGTCCTGTGACATATCCTGTGGTCATATTCTTTTATGGATTAGAGATCTGAACAATCTCTTAGGCCTACCATGTGAACTCATGCTTTTTGTACCCTTCATTCAAAATTGGAGTTCGAAACTATGGAGTTCCTATCCTTTTGTCTCTTTATTTAAAAGCAAGTCATAAATAAGTACGATGTGAATGCTTATGTATATATTGTTGCTTAGTGAGATTTTAGTAGTGTCCAAATCTTCATAGTCCCATTTGGGGGTTTCTTAGCAAAAATTTTGGAGTGGTTTACCATTTCCTTCTCAACTTATTTTATAGATGAGGAAACAGAAACAGAGAGAGTTAAATAATCTCTCCAGGATCATAGAGGTAGTAAATGTCTGAGATCAGATTTGAATTCACAATCTTTCTGACTCAAGGCCTGTACTTTATATATTGTGCTACTTTGCTACTTATATGTATTTATACACATATATAATATATGTTAATCTGTCAATTAATATATAACTATAAATGCTTTCATTTTATGCATATATATTTAAATATATATTCATTTCATAGATGTATAGTACAATATATAGCATATGTGATAATGCTAACTAATTATCTGATTGTTTACTGCCTTATTTAAAGGGAAAGAACTCTGGCTTTGCATTATCTTCCAGTCCAAATCAGGTCTTATCATGTTACTCTTCTATTCAAGAAATTTTCAATGTTCCCTAAAAGTTTATTTGACTATAACCTATCTTTCTATGCTGAGTTCACACTACTCACTTTGATATATTATATATTTCAAAAAAAATTGTCCTACTTTCTATTCCTGGTACTTGAGATTGTATCTCCAACTTCTATGAGTTTGTAGAGTCAGACCGATAATGCTCTCCCTCCCTGCTCCCTTCTGCCTCTTAGAATCCCTAGTTCCCTCCAAAGTTCAACTCCATTATTAGTTACTATACAAGGAGTTTCCTGAAACCCTTAGTCAAGTCACTAAACAGAAGAATGGAAGGTAGGAATTGATAAGGTTCTAAATGATTTTAAAAACCAAATCAAGGAACAATAAGGAAGCCAGTATCACTAGATCACTGAGTATATAAGTAAAGTGTAAGAAGATTGGAAAAAGTAAGAAAAGGTCAGGTTATAAAAAACTTTAAAAGTTAAACTCAATATTTTGTATTTGCTTTTGAAAATAATAGGGAACCCCATGAGTTTCTTGAATGGAGGAATAGTATAAGGCTTGTCCTTTATAAAGATCACTTTGGCATCTGAGTAGACATTTGATTGAAATTGAAAGATATTTAAAGCAAGGAGACAAACTGGAAAGCTATTCTAATAGTCAAAGCCTGAGATGATGAGAACCTGTCCTAGGGATGTGATTATGTCAGAGGAAAGAAGGAGATATGTACAAAAGATAGTGTCAAAGTATAAATGACAAGAAGTGGCAACAGACTGTATATAAAGGAGTGAGTGAGAATGAAGAATTGAGTCTGACATTTAATTTTTGAGCCTGTATGGCTGGAAGAAATAGTAAGAAGGAATTTTGGAAGAGGGAAAGGTTTTGGAGAAAGGATGATGGATTCAATTTTGGACATGCTGAATTTAAGATGTCAGCAGGACATTCAACTTTAAATTTTCAGTAGGCAGCTAGAGATGTGAAACTGGAGAGAAAGTAGAGCTGGATAAATGATCTGAGAATTATCAGTATAAAAATGATAATTGAATCTATAGGAGCTGATGAGATCATCAGGTAAGATAATATACACAGAGAGAATGATTACGATAGTGCCTTGGGGGACACTGATAGTGTGTGTGATCTCAATGGAGTTCCAGCAAAGTAGACTGATGATTGATCCAACAAGTAGGAGAATAAGCAGGAAAGAGTAAAATCATGAAAACTTAGTGAGGAGGTAAAGATCAGTAGTTCGAGAGAGAGCAGAAAGCTCAAGAAAAAGCCAATAGATCTAGCAATTTTAAGATCATTGGTAACTTTAGAAAGAGAGATTTCAACTGAATGATGAGTTTAAAATCATAATGAGTTTAAAAGAAAGAAGAGAAGAAGTAGAAGCAAATACAGAGGAGAACGATACAGTATCTAGTTCAGTTTTGCTGGAAAGATGAGTTCCTGAAGGGAGAATAATATGAATTAAGGTTAAAACATTAGGTAGGAGTTAAATTGTAAAAGTCATTCTTTGGATGGTGGGGTAAAGTTATTGGCTCTTTTGGTCCAGGGATTTCTTTAATCTGTTTTGGGAATAATTGTTACTTACTGGAAGTTGATGAGAGTGCCACTGGGGCTTCAATAAGCATAAACCTCTTTAGGTTTCTGGAGTCATTCTCTTATTTAACAAACATTTGTTGAGCCTCTACTATATTTCTTAAGTTCAGGTCAAAGAGGCCTGAAAGAGGGTATCCACTCAATATCTTAAAAGGAGCTATAATTATGAAAGTTGCAAGAATATCAGAAGGGAGAGAAGTTGTTCAATGTGAATGACACCCACAAATTCAGAGGAGGATGAGCTGTGTCTGGTCTGTAGATTTTTTTCTATTACCCCAAAACAGACATTATTCAAAGATAGTTACACAGATGGATAGTATTGCACTTATCTAGTAGTTCTAGAACTCCTTTTCAAGTTATACTAATGCCCTGGGTTATTGACATTCATGAAGGTATTGAAGGGAATTTCATCATGTACGTGTTTCTGAGATATGTGGTCAACCTCAGAATCTAAAGGTTCATAGTAAATTATTTCATTTAGCAAAGTGGTTTCTGAACAGACACAGAAGCTTTTTTAAAAATTGAAATTGGATAAGGACTGACATTAAGCTGCTTAGGGACTTGAATAATAGAAACAATTATTCTAATACGCAGAACACAGAATGCATCTTGAACCGAATAATCTCCTAATTCTTATGAAACTGTGTGATTTTGTGGATGGCCGTGCTTGACTGCAGGTTCTACAAAGATACCCTAAGCCCCCTTTTCCCTTTATCCTCTTCAATTGGCTTTTGTTTCTTTTGCAAACATTCATTCTGCATTCAAATTTTCCAAGCCTGTCACAGCCTACAATATGTCTGATTCGATTCTCTGAATGTGCTATCATCATGCCAGTATTCTTACTATTGGATGTACCTTGTAAATTGAAATTCATTCAATAGCATGTGAAATTGCTTGGAAGACAAATTTAAGGCACTTGGCTTGGACAAGAATTAATGCACTGAAAAAACATTCAAAGAATAGTAATTCTTAACTTGAGAGCAAACGAAGCATTGATATTCTCAAAAAAACATAAATATTTATGACATTATAGAAGATTAAGCTTTCTTTTTATTTGTTGTTTCTTTATACTTTTTAAATTTCTATTTTGGTTCTTGAGTGGGGTGATCCCCTAAAAGTTTCCTAGAGAAATTACCACTGATTATGACTTTGGGAGGTCCTGATAATTTCTGTGCATTTCATCTGTTCAGCCAGGGTCTGTACCCAGCACCTGCTAGTTCCATCTCTATTCTCTCTGTTCCAATTTCCAGTTCAGCTAAGTCCTCAAAAATCACAGCTGATTAAAAAAAAAATCGGCAACGTAAGAGCATCTGGGTCATCTTTAGAGCCTACTTTGGGCCAATTGGATCTCCAATGCCACATTATTTGAGTAATGAATCAGTATGGAGTCAGAAAGATCATTTCTATCAATTACCTTAAGTTACTGAATTTCTTTATGCCTCAATTATTTCCTTTTCTTTACAATAAAGATGT
The DNA here is from genome assembly GCA_016696395.1 of Antechinus stuartii. Lineage (NCBI taxonomy): Eukaryota > Metazoa > Chordata > Mammalia > Dasyuromorphia > Dasyuridae > Antechinus > Antechinus stuartii. Next base: position 17,875,437 of record MU174308.1, on the reverse strand, counting down.
TGGACTCAACAAACTTTAAGGGCCGTTGTAACTCTGAATCTTTGTTTCTATAAATATTGTTTGTTGTATAAATGAAAAAGGGTTAAAAAGAATAAATGTGAGAAGACAAAGTCAAAGATAATCACACAAAATTAATAGGGAGGGTGTTACAATGTTCTAATAAATAAGATTAGGTTGATTTCATTCTTCGGAATACTTGAATGAACATGAACGTGATAGAATCTCATTGTCTCTTGGCATTATAACCCTAAAAAGACCTAGACCTTTGGACCTCTTCCTTATAGCAGCCTACACAAGATAAATTGCTGTTGGTGGCATTGAAGGCTGAAGTCAGAAAGAGAAATGCAATGCAGATAGTCAGCTTAATTAGTTGCTTAACATATGCTTTCTTATTCTTTAAGGCTGTATTAGTTCTCTTCTGGGTTCCTTGATGATAAACTGAGTTTCTACTTTAAAATTTAAAAATATTTTTCATTGTTACTACTGAAAAAATAATAAGTCCAACAAGGAAAGATTGGGACATGGTTTCATTTTGTGTCATACATAGTAATTCCCATTTATTCGAAAAAGTTGTATTTAATATCAAATGATCTATTCCTTACTGATTTGCAAATATGAACTCTGTTAGAAAATGAAAATGTTTGAAATTAGAATTCCCATAGATAGAATACTTGAAATAGTTGATAGGACTATAATAAGACTACAAGCTGTTAGAATTGTGTTTATGTGGAGAGGGGAAATGTGCAGATGGGAAAAAATGAGAGGGAATTAGAAATGTCTTTGAACTATGAAATGTAGGTTAGCAATCATTAGATGTGAGCTAATTATTCTTAACATGGAATCAGTGATTTCAATGAACCTAAGTTGGAAAATGGTCATATCATTACCCAAGGGGAAGGGCAAGGTGAAACATAGTCCAGCCACTCTGATACATAGCTTTTGGTAAAACCCAGCAACAGCACTCAGAAATGACAGCAGGAAAGACTCACTCAGAATCATAAATGAGGAGCCATTCTCCAGATCACTCTTTCCTATGTTTTTTCTATTCCCCTACAGCATTTCAGCTCATATCTATTCTATTACTTTCCCTCTGTCTCTCTCCCTGCTTTCCTTTCCTATGCTCTCCCTTTCTATTTTCTCTCTTTCTCCCCTCTTCCCACTCCTCTTTCTCTCTCCCTTTCTCCCTTTTCTTCCTTCTTCCTTCCTTCCATGTATTCCTACATGCCATATGTATTCCTATAGGAGATAAGATGCCTAGCTGCTATACACAGGTGAAATCATCTGCTCTTTGAGAGTATTTTTATCAAGTTGAAGACTGGCATTTCATTATATATTAAAGCAGAATCAAATGGTAAAAAAAAAATAAACTGTGTTGGTATTACATTATTATTTGAAAGAAAATAATAAGTTTATTTTGGTCATCTGTATTTCTAACAACAACAGATAATAAAACACACATATGCTTTATAGAATTATGGAAAGAGCACTGGTTCTAGATCTGACCCTTTTGCTAATTGACTGTAAAATGAACAAATTACTTAGTAATCTTATCTATAAAATGATGAAGCTGGCTTAAATCATCTGAGGTCCTCTTCAACTTTGAAACTGTTTTTCTAAGTGAGAAGAATCTTATGCAACAGTAAAAAGGATGCTAGTATAAGAAAGTTTGAAAACTGACATAAACCATATAGGTTTAGACAACTTCCTTTGTCCCTCTGAGCCTCACTTTAAAACTTTTGTAGTTCTGAAACTCTATATTATTTCTTCCCAAGCCAGTCGTATGCACACAAAACAATGAAAACTGCTTTTTGTGAGAAGCATTGTATAGACACACACTTTTTTTTTTAATGACATGTATAGTTCTGATCAACTATTTCACACTTGTGAAATGACAGAGTAAGGTTTCTTCCATCTCTCATGTTGTATGTGGATTTTTCTGTTTATCTTTTAAAATAACTTACAAATTTTATCTTACTAGTCTCCTAAATCAGTGTCCATTCTAAGCTTCAGTCAAACTAGCCTTTTTTTCTGTTCTTCACTTCATCTTTCATCTTCATACTCTTACACAGATGATCCCTTATATTTGGAATTGACTCTCTTCTCATCCTTATAACATCTTTCCTTTCTTTTAAGATGGATCTCAAGCATTACTTTCCACTGAAAGCCTTTCCTGATACTCTGATTGCTAATGTCCTTCTTAACCACCTTGTATTCATATTATATTTGCTAATATTTTATATTTATTTTGCATATGAATCTACATGTGTATATGAATATACATGTTGTGACTCCTGTAGAATATAAATTTCTTAAGAATAGGGATTGTCCATTTTTATTTGTATCTCCAGTGACTAGAACAGTGTTTAGTAAATAGTAGATATTTAATAATGGGTTATTGATTGATTGCTGATACAAATTATTTTGTGTGGTGGATTTCATGCCTTTTCCCCCAATAATGTCCTGACCTACACAATCTCTTATTTAATCTCCTTGTGTCCAGTGTCACATATATATTTGATGTCTAGATAGAATTAAGGTTCTGTCATCATGAAATAGAAGAAAACCACCTGCTCCCCATATCTGGGGGATTAAACTTGTCACTGGATTCATTAGCACTATGTTCTGGGTAACTGAGATAGCCAGTGGATCACAATATTGTAGTATTTGTAACAGTTCTGGGCAACTTGCTCATCATGCTGTGAATAAAAGCCAAGCTATGATCTATTGCAAGTTTCATCAGATGATCTCTCTCTTTTTTTAAATTTTATTTTATAATAACTTTTTATTGACAGAACCCATCCCAGGGTAATATTTTTACATTATCCCTTGCACTCGGTTCCATCAGATGATCTCTTAAAGCACACAGCTGCAAGAAAAGAATGTCCATGTGCTGATTGACCCATCTATTAACAAGATCAATAGAGAACTGCCAGAATGCCATGAGACCAGGTGCTACTGAGACATTAATCCTTTTGCTTGATGAATGATCTGTGGTGGCTTTAGGTTCATGGAGGGGACCTTTCTTTTGTGTTGCTAGTCATGTTCAAGAAATTGCTCCAGGCTAATTCTGTCACCATCCAGGATTGAGCTTGTGGTTAATACTCAATGGTATAAGCAACCAGATGGAATTCTTAAGAGTCAGTAATGATGGGTCAGTAAATGGATCTCCAAAGCCACCTGTTCTGGAAAGGAGTGGGATTCAGTTGCTTGTTTTTCAAAGAACACAGAACAATGTAGATCTTCCTAGTCATGGGCACAACAACACAGTATTTGGGGCCAGAATCAATGACCAAAAATTTATCATTAACCAACTGATCCAATCAACAATCATTTATTAAATGGCTACTTTGTGCCAACACTGCTCTTTTTCTGCCAATTCTTAAGGACAGTGCCTAGTCCAAGTCAACAAGCATTAATTAATCATTGTCACTTATCAGGCACTGTGCTAAGTACTGAAGATTTCAAACAGAGGCAAAAGCAGTGCATATAATAGGCACTTAATAATGTTTATTGATTGGATTTATTAACTAATGATATGGAGAGGTTAAGTAACTTGTTCAGAGTCATATCTGGGATTTGAAACTAGGTTTTCTGGTTCCCCAAATTCTTGTTTTCTTATTTCATGTTTCTTCCCCAAGAGATTAATCCCTACCAAAATCATACATATTACCTATCATATTCCAATACATAGTCACCCACTCTCTCCTTAAAGACCTTTAGTTATAGGACATTCATTGACTCTCAAAGCAGCTCATTCATTTTTGGCTGGCTCTCATTATTAGGAATTTTTAACATGTCCAACCATAATTTGCTTCTCTGTAACTTATTGTTTCTAGATTTTACCCTCTGGAGCCAAGCAAAATAATTCAAATCCATCTTACAAAGATCAACTTATTAATAATTAAAGATAACTCTCATTGCTTCTTTTAAGGCTTCTTTTCTCTTTCTTTTCATTTTCTTTCTTTCATTTTTTTTTTCTTAGCCATATAATGAATTTGCCCAATATATTGGTCATAGTAAATGAATGAACATTCAGGCAAGGACTTGTATCAGGAAATACTGAATAGTTCAGTTCTCTAACTTTTTCTTCCCAGATGATGATGTTGTCAACAACAATAACAATCAACAAAACTCTGGTCATTTTCTGAGAGTAGAATATGTATTTGATCTCACTGGATTGAATACTCTTCTTCAGGTTCAGGTACAGATAAAAAACAGTTGATCAGAAACTGGACAGGTTCTAAAAGCTCTCTTTTTGGGGAATTTCTTGGACAAAAGTACTTAGATTTCAAATTGAAAATGCCACCAGACAGGAGGAGAAATATGGCAGAATGTCTTTCCAAGCTTACTTTATAAGTCCCTTGAATGGTATTTAATTTAGTTTCATATGGTGAAATTGTTTTGACAATCAGTGAACAAAACACAATACATGGATATTGTTCCTTCCGTTTTTTACTGTTTTTATCTATTACTATTTTATATTACATATATTTATATATATACTATTTATATACTATATGTATCATATATATATGTTATATATATTATTTTACTGTTTTTATCTGCCTAATCTAATAAATAACTAAGGAGCAATGGCCATTATACCAGTGAACCTTAAAAAACTTCCAACAAACCAACTGTCAGCCCTTCTAACCATTTTTTACAATATCCTGGATAGATATTCAAGCTGGTCAGTCATCCTTGATTTATCCTTGGTCCTTCCGCTTATCTCAGGATTAATCCTACTTCTGTTCCCTTGGCCCATGGCCCAATACACTGCTGCTTCCTGTTACTGAAATAATACACAAAGGAACACTCCTGAAAGGTATTCACTTGATATCAGAGAGGCTGAGACCACTCTTTTCATGTCATTTAGCATGAGTAGCAGCAAGATTAATGCTTCCATCTCACAATCCAAGATAGTGGATTGTAAAGCCAAGTAAATGGAGCTATATAATAGGATATATACAATATGGGCATAATTTTAAAAATGTTATTGAGACCACCCTTAGACATTTCAGCGCTTTAAAAAATGAAACCCTTGGCTATTTTTTCTCTTACTAAGCTTGCATTTATTATTAGGACTGCATAACATCAATATTAATGGGAAACAGTGCTTCCTTAAGCTACAGTTATAGCCAATGATTAAGTCCCAGAAAAGTTTAAACTCTCTCAGCCAAAATAGGAATCCAAAAGAATAAAAGTTTAATTAGTATAGATTCAAATTAGTTTAGAAAACAAATCTTTCCTGAAAAATTTCCCCTTCTCCTTTCCTCTTTTCTCCTTTCTTTTCTTCTCTCTTTTCCTTTCCTTTCTTTCTATCTCTCTCTGTATCTCTGTCTTTCTGTCACCTGTCTATTTCTTTCTCTCTCTCTTTCCTTTCTCTGGGACTATGGACAATAGGATAAATTGATTTTAAATCTTGCTATGCTTAATAGTGCCCAATATGCATATGACAACCAAACTTTACCATCATACCTCCCCCTCCATTTGCTCTAACCTGCTCTAATGTATTTTAAGGTTAAAATGATTTTACATTATTCAAAATTATATTAATAAACTCTGTTTTATTTTTTCTTTTAGGACTGTTAGGTCTTGGGAAGAAGAATGTTCTTCCCATTTGTTCTCCATAAGTCAGTTTTTTTTTTAAACTGCCTTACCTAAATTGAGAACTTAATATTTTATTTACTGACATCATCTTTGGTAAACTATCTATATATTTATTCTATTTTCAGTATTCAGATTGCTAAAAAATTATCTGAATGATGGACTCCATTTTTCAGAATGGTAAAAAAAAGACAGAATTTTACTTTTCTGAGATGATAGAATAATTCACTCTATATGAGTTAGAGTCAAGGCTTGATGTAACAAGTGAATATGAAATATACCACTCCAAAGAGTAAAGATGGACAATTTATTTTTGATTGCTTCAATACATCTTATATATCCAACTCATTTTTAATCTGGATTTTGCTCATCTGAAATAACTTGGATTTGGGGGCATCTTCAAGATTTTTTATTTTTTTTTAATCCCTATCATAAAATATATAAATGGAGGTGGAAAATTTTTTCTGTCAGGTTACACAGTGGTTGACCACCCACTTGATCATAGAGTGTTAGAGATATTACTTAAACCAATTCTTTTATTTTATGTAGAGGGCTGGAACTCTGAAAATGTGTATTTGAATCTAAGACTGCAGAGCGCTTAAAGCTAATTACCTAGTCAAGGTGTGATAATGTTTTGTGATGAGGTAATCAGAAGCAAGATTAAGGCTGAGGGAAAAGGTTAGACCCTCTCTGCCACAGCACACTGAAGAGGTAGGACGTCAGACTCCAGACTCCAGAGTACAGGATTCATCTTTGGCAAGCCACGTGGCAGCTTGCTTGCCTCCTTCACTTCTCTTCCTAAAGACCAAGGACTTTGACTGATCCTGACTATGACTGACCTGAGACCCTCCAGAGAGCTAGCCTGGACATTATAATTTTATATAAACTGAGGCCAGTAGACATGAAGTTACTTGCCTGAGTTTGCATAGTTAGTGGTATAGGTGGTCTAGAAACCCAGATCTATTTTTCTTAATCTAGATTTCTTTCCAATGCACTCTGATTTCTATGCTTGTTTTTATGTAGACTTGGCTTTCAAGATTATGTGTTTTTTCATTAGATAGAGGTCTACCCCAATCAGTCTGGATCTATAAAATTGTCAAGGAGGAAAATTTTGATCTCATTGCTCTGAAGCAGCTTACTTCTGCATTTTAATATAGTGGTCCTCAAACTTTTTGGTGTCAAGACTCTTTTGTACTCTTAAAAAATTATTGAAGATCTCCTGAAGAGCTCTTATTTATATGTATTGTATCTATTGATATTTACTAGATTAAAAATAATAATACATTTCAAAACAATAATAAATCCACTACACATTAACATCAAATACATTTGAGTGAAAAATAACAATATTTATCAAAATAGAATCATTAGGAATGGCATTGTTTTAGATGCTTTTGCAAATCTTCTCTAAGAAAAGATAGCTGAATTTTTATATGTTTTTACATTCAAACTCTTTTGTATAATCTTTTGGTTGAAGAATATAAATAAAATCTGGTTTCACACTGATGTGTAGGAAAAGGGGAGAACAATCTAATAGATAAATAATGCCTTACTATTTTATGAAAATAATTTCAAATCATAGAGGGACCTTGAAATAGCTTCAGGAACTGCCATAGATCTCCCTCCTTGGACTATACTTTGAAAATCTTTGCTTTAATGCATCTTTGATCTCACCAATATGGATTCCTTTTTCAAACCATATAGAATATATTCACATCTTATCCTATATAAGTCATGACTATGTTTTCACATAAACTCTCAAAAGAGAATCTATCTAATATTTTGGATATCTTCTGACATTCTGTGGGTATTTGTATAGATTCAGGATATCCCTTAATTATCCATAGTTGTTGATATATTACTGGCTCCTTTTCTGATTACATATATATCCTGGATTATATATATTTTTTATATTTATTTTCCCAAGTCACTCTTGGTAATATATTGCTATTTGCTTACTCCCACCGTGAGTCTCTGACCCAAACCACATGAGTGACTAATAGTATATGGTTTCTAAATGTGTACCATTTCCCATTCATTTTTTTTTTACACAGATCAAATTCTCAATCTTCAAAATGAAAAAGTAAATATAAGCATTTCCATGAGAAAATGGTATTGAAGTATTTAAAGAGACTTGATCAGCTTTAGTCCTTTTACAATTCAAAAAAAAAATCAGTAAGAATACTAGAATATTCCTTACAGTTTCCAGATTAATGCTGAAGGTGAATGTTTTCTCCTAAATAAAACAGGAGGTACCAAGGAGTACCAAATGCTGGCTCTATTCTCCATTTTGTTTTTAAATGAAAAGTTTATGATAATTAAAAAAGTGTTTCCTAATAAGAGCTGCCGAGCATGAAATAATTTCATATTTATTTCAATAAAGACGAATAGAAAGGATTATGCTGATGAGTATAATGATAATAAAGAATAATCTGTCCTTAGATGGGAAATCCATTAAAAAATAAGATAGAGAATAAATATTGTACTCAGTGTAGCTGAGTGGCTTGTTTCAATTTCTTTTAAGAAAAGTTTGGAGAAATTTATCAGCAGGGGGCATTGATGCTCTATCCAAAATCTGGACTGCTTAGTCACAGAAAGTGCTATTTGTAACAATGAATACTTTAAAATTATCAATAAATTATTGCGAGAAACTAATTTCCTTAGAAAATCTGCATAGAAATATCACCTGTTCTAAGTGAATCTTTACAAGGTAAAAGTACACTGTGGACATAGTTGGCTCTTTCAAATAAAATGAAATATGCCCAGGGCTTTACATGGGAGTGGGAGGAGTTGGTAATGGGGAGGAAAATGTTGATGTGTATATTTAAGGTAGCTGTAGATTCAGTGTTTCCAAATCACAAGAAAGTAGAATAGAGCTGAATTTTCATAGTGGTGAACCAGAATAAGTAACACTCACAGTTCACACTTAAGTGTGAAGGGAACCAAATAAACAGCCTTTTGTGCGATGAAGATATGTTCCAGTACAACATATTCTTCTCCTATACTCTGTTGTCCCCCTAACTCTGCTGCCCTTTCATTTGCTCTCTTCTCTTTTTTCTTTTTTTTTTCTCTAGACGATCACACTCACATATAATGAAAGGGGTGGAAAGGAAGAGTATAGGATACACTTTGGAAGATAATACTTTAGATGAGACAAAGAGACAAAGGGGGAAAAATGACAGTATAAAGTCCCCAAAGTAAATCCTACTATCTCCTGTCACATTTCATTAGGGAAAAATAGAGTAAAGGATGTTATTTCATGGTAGAACAGATTATTTAAAACTAATAAAAATAGCTTCAAACTATTCTGCCAATGTAAAATGTCATTTAAGTGCAAGGCAGCAAGCATCATTATTCTATTAGAGTTTTCATAATACAGAATGTGTTCGAATCTCTCTCTTTTACTCAGCCTGGAAACTAAGATACTCTAAATTCATGCATAAGGAAAAAAGATGAACAACAAATTGGTCATTTGTGGGAGTCAAGAAAATGAGGACCCATTAGGGAATAAGCCTCCATGGAAAATAATGCACACTTGCCACGATGTATCTATGTTAGTTACAAGAAAGCAAAGTTTATTTCTGACATAATTTCTGTTAACCTGACATGTATTCTTTCTCCCACTTCCACATCTTACTTATCCTTTAAAGAACAATGGTCTCATTCACTATTTTCCTAGGACATATTCTCTTTATACAAAAATATGTAGTATATTGTTATCAGGGGAAGGCATGTGTGTCGATCAGTTACAAAGAATGTTTTTCTGCTTGCCATGTAGTTGCATGTCTCTTTCTGTCTTCTATTAATTCATGGTCTCCAGGTTTCTCTCAAATTCCTTTTCCAAGATTCTGGCTGATTTTCAGAATTAAATGCTGCCCCATTGCACAAGATGGTAGAGGAAATACATATGAGTGAAAACATCAATTGGTCTAGTTCCCAACAACCATTTTTTTTCAAGTTCCCACAAGATAAGAAGTGATTGTTTCCTCTTTTGAACTCTGATAATGACTCTCTGGTGTCTTTCCTATGTGTTTTCACACTCCATTTTGTATTATAGTCATTTTTATTGATGGCTTATCTACACAACTAGATTGTAAGTTCTTTTGAGGACAGGGCATGCCTTATTTATCTTTGTATCTTGTTCAGGGCTCAATATGGTGCATTAAACATATTGGGAGCTCAATAAATGTTTGTTTAATTAAATATATGGCTTGGGGAGGAACAGGAAAACTAGAAGTTCAATTCTTGATAATTACAAGGCAAATTGAGTTTTCTAATTATGGCACAGTCATTTAAAATTCAATCCTACTGTACTATTATAAAGACTCTGGGAAATATCATATAAACCATCCATTTCTACCAATGGAAAAATCTTTCTATCTTAGAATACAAAAATATTAATAATTTTTTTGTTACCCTTCTTTATGAGATAATTATTATTATGTCAATATCTAATTACATTTCTGGGATTTTCTGGTTTTCCTTCCAAATTCTAGCTTTCTAGCCTTTTAAAATATCCAATTCAACAAACATTTATTATGCCTTTTATAAACATTGTGCTAGGTACTAGTGATAAAAAATAAAAAATGTACTTGACATTTTCCTTTTTGAAGGATTAATTGGATGTGTTGACTTTTTTTCCTATGTTAATGTCTATCTGACCTGTACATCCAGCCCCTCAAAGTGAAAGTAGTATTTGGGTTGGATTAATTCCTCAGACAAAGGTGGTATTGTAGCTAGAGAACTAGCCTGGAAACCAAGAACATCTGGGTTCTAATCCAATCTCTGATAACACTGGAATGCTTCCAGAGAATGAAGAAGAAGAGAGTCTATGAGACCTAAAAATTTTCTTAATGATATTCTCTGGTAAGTCATCCTCAGTACTCCAAAGTGGAAGCATATATCCTATACTTGTTACATTAAAGTGACTAAATAATTTTATAGTAATTCACACATTTATATAACACAATTTATAGCCATTTCCACTAGAAAAACATTTATAAATTACCTATGTAGTTAGGATAAGATGCTACAATAGTTCATTGGAGATATAAAGATAAAACCTAACAACAATCCCTCTCATTAAAGCGTTTCCATTTTACTAGGCCTGACTAGTTGGGGGAACAGTGAATGGGGAGGAAAGCTATGATAAGAACACAGATAAATAAAATACAAAGCAGAGCCTGATGAAGGGAAAGGTTATATCCAGACAGAGTATTCTCTGCAGGAGGAAGGGAAAAGACATTTATTTTACAGTTGAAGCATTATATTAGGCATGGGCAATGCAAAGAAATCCTAGAATATTAGAGCTGGAAAAGATCTAAGAAATCATCTAGTTTACCAATCTTGGGGGCACCTAGGTGGTACAGTGTTCAGGAAAAGCTGAATTCAAATCTAGCTTTAGACACTTAGTAGCTGTCTGACCTGCTCAAGTCACTTAAGTTCTGAAGGGGGGAAGGAGAGGGATGGACTGAGACCCAGAGGGGTGAAGCAATTTTTCTAAAGTAATACAAATATTAAGTAGCAGATATGTGAAATTATGAGATGGCAACAAGGAGTTGCCATTCTATGTGGGTAGAGAGGAAATTTATGTAAAATGATGAGTATCAATGTCAGAAAGCTTGTGCTAAGTGCCCAATAATTAGTGCAATCAGAAGCTTTGAGAGGTTCTATTAAATATTCAAGGACATTGCATTTGCAGACATTTTATTCTAAAGTTTCTTATCTATTGACTTGTCAGCTGATGAGAACAAGAAGTATAATTGGTGATTTTACAATTCTTTGGGGAATAGATATACTTTGTGGCTATTTGCTGTCAGTCTACCTTTCTAGTTCCTTATAATTTTAACCTTTTTGTGGTCATTATTATGTCTTCCTCACAATAAAATAATCTTGATTCAACCTTATTTTTTATAAGAGATAATATTTTGGCAGTTTAATTAGAAGAAACTGAACCTTTTGCATTGATAGCCAAAATTTCTAAATAGGTCCCATCTCAGTACCCCTCTTGAATGACTCCTGGTTTTATTTCTGAATGACTGGAAATAGTGTCTTGGCATCTCTGGATTTTCCTTTTTTATTTTTTAATGATCCCTCCACTCTATGTAATTTCTTTAGAGAGATGACTGGGTTGTTTCCAGGAGAGGGAGGGTGGATAAGATGTATGCTCTGCATCTATAATGATCTCTGACAGATTGACATGGAGCATTGATTTTTACAGCAGCAGCCAAAATTACAGTAATTAGAGGAAATATCTACGTCTTTATAAACAGAGAGTTAACTGATTCAAAGGGAACTTAATAAGAACTTACAGGAGAAAATGCACTTTTGCCATTCAGTATTAAACATTAATTAAAGTTAAGAGGTGATAGCTAAATTAACTCTGGGTTCCAGTCACTTGGCAAGGCATTGAAGTCAGGGAAGCAGCTTTCTAGAGACAAAACTCATGTTAGATTTGAACTAATTGTTTAGAGGTCAAGAAATTAATGAACATTCTTGGAAAAAGGGGTAAAGAACCCCTTTTGCTTACCAAATTATTTTACATAATATATGATTCTCGAATAGAATAGAATTGACCAAAGTTCTATTTCAATGTTTCAGATTATTGATTTTCCAGTTGTTTCTATTGTTGCTTGAAGCTTTTTATCTCCACATGTATTGTTCTTGACAAAGATATTGCCATGTCTTCTCCAGCTCATTTCATAGATGAGCAAACTAAGACAAACAGGATTAGATGATTCGTCTACCATCACACAGTGTCACACACATCAAGGTATAGACATTAATCTGAAGATGATCTTAAAAGCTATGATCATATATTTGTGGACTAAATATTTGTTGTCTAATGATCAGTCTAGCCAAGTTCAGAGAGAATCGCTATTATATGAGCTACAAGGTAGCCATAGTAACTCTCAAATACATATGTTATAGAGAGGGTCAGTTTCTACATCAATGATACTCTTCCATGTGATTTTTTTTGGAGAGGCAACTGGGATTAAGTGACTTGCCCAGGGCCACACAGCTAGGAAGTATTATGTGTTTGAGGCCAGATTTGAACTTAGGTCCTCCTGACATCAGGGCCGGTGCTTTCTCTACTGTGCCATCTAGCTACCCCTCCTGCAGATGCTTTTAAAAATAATTTTATGTCTTTTCATATATTTATTTCAGTGTTGTTTTTCCTTTTTCCTTTTATCCATTTGATCTTTAATTAAAGCCAGAAAACAAAATGATCATTTTCAATGGTACATATTACCTCTTATATCCACAGTTCCCATCCTTCGATTGAGAAGGGATAGGTTTTCTCAAAACTTTCATTATTTTTGAGGGCTGTCATGGGGTTGGAACCATAGCTAGAAGAACCAATGGTCTCCATACTATATGAAGGGGCTAAGTGTGGTCACAACTTAAAAGTGAGCTCCATTTTGGATAGACACATTATGCAATAAGTAATTTAGGATTATTGGCAATAGCATAACACTGCTCATCTCTGGCAAATGTAATTGTGTGTATCACATCACTAATCACTCATCAGTTCTTAAGTAATCTATCCTTTCCAGAGCATCTTATCATAATAGCACAGAGAACCAGGCATTTATGTTTTAATCTAACATGAATGTTGTTACTTGTTAGATGTAGGTTCCATTCTCCTACTACCACCTCCTCCTCCCTCTCAAAACATGCTTCTCTAGATCCACTGGACTGCAGCTTGGTTTCCTTCCTAGTATATTTTATTCTGAACAAACTCCCCTATATCTTCAACCGTTCTGTTTAATATTCCTATCATCTTGCTGTTAATAAATGTTGACTATCTCCTGTGGACACTAGATTCCTCCCAACTTTCTTCTTCAGAGGTTCCTCCTCTCATTCCTGAAACAGTGCCAGAAGGAAGGGATTGCTGTTCTTTGGGCTCTCTACTCAGCTCATCCCTTACCAGATCATTCTTCTATCTATATCTCTCCATAACCTGTCTCTTTTTGAAGTATCTGTAATCCTCCTGTTAACATCCTATATTCCTCTCTATAGCTGCTAATCTACTGACCTCCAGGTTATATTCCCAACTCCCTCAATGACATTAGTATCTGGATAAGTCTTAATCTTCATTTTTCCCCTGCTGTCATCTTTGCAGGCTTAATTATTTATGTTGCTGAGACTTCCGATGTCTTTATAATACCCGATTCTTCAACTTTATCATTTCAATGACTTGCTCAGGGCTACAGTAACTAGTATATGTTCAAAGTTGGGGATTAAAAGCATTTTTTCTAGCTCCATTGTCTTTATACTATTTAATTCTTAGAGTCTAATATCTATATGTCATCCAGTTCTTCAACTTTTCCAATTTCAATAACCTTCCTCAACCCACTTTAGTCTCACATCAGTAACAATGAATGTTTTTTTTTTTCATTGATTTTAAGGGAATCTTGGAGAAGTCACCTAGTCCAATCCTCTTGCTTTTTACATATGGGGAAACTGGGGCCAGATTAAGTGATTTGCTAACGTTTTTACTATTAGCAAATGGTAGAGCTGGACATGAACCCAAAGTCTGCCTTCTACATCTAGCCCTCTTCCTGGTATATCACAACATGTTTGGGCCTGCACTTCATGTTCAATCCTTTGGGGTTATGTCTGAGTCTTTCTCATATTCCTCATATTCTAGTAGTTGCTAAATCTTTTGATACTATGCCTGAAATATCTCTGGGTTTTCCCACTCTTTAGCTTTCTACTGTCATTCCCATCATCATATGCAGCGGCTTTCATTACTATTTTCTTGATATTCTCATAAATCCCTAAAAAATTTTCTTCCTTTACTCTCTCCTTCCTCTCAAATTCATAATTCTGGCAGATTCATTTTCTATTATGCGTAAGATTTTGTTTATCAATTCTCTTGTTCAAAATTCTTTATTATTTTCCCATTGCCTACTGAATAAGATTCTGGGCAGTATAGTTGACAAAATGCATGGCCTGGAGTCAGGAAAGCCAGAGCTCAAATCTGACCTTGGATACTTATTAGTTATGTGCTCCCGCACTAGTCATTTAACCTGTCTGCCTCAGTTGCCTCAAATGTAAATAATTGATAATAACAATAACATTTATTTCTTAGTATTGTTGTGAGGGTAAAATGAAAGACAAAAAGCTTATAAAGTGCTTAGCATAGTGCCTAACATAGAATAAGTACTTTATAAAGGCTAACTGTTTGTTGATGTTATTATTATTGTTGTTATTATTTAATCTAAAATATAAGGTCTCTCACTATTTATTGCCACCCTAATTTGCAACTTATCTCATATTGCTTCTCTTCATATACAATATATTCCATCCAAATTTGATTACTTCAGCTTTTCCATATAATGGAATCTCATCCAGTGCATCCAGACATACCTACCATAGTATTCAATACATAGTAAATTGTTCATCAGAATTTGTTTAATTTAATTATTGTACACAGTAATAACACTTTCCATAAGGAAAGAATACTGGTTATAGGATTAGGAAAGCTATCTTTGAGTCCCAACTTTGAAGATATATTAGTTACAAGGCTTTAGGGAAGTATTTTACACTCTTAATTTTTCAGTTAATCAATAAAATGGCTATAATAACCAATTATTCTGAATATCTTCTGCACATAGGCTACATATTTTCCCTGAAATATGACTTCTTTGAAGGGGGAAAATAAATAACTCTAACCTACAAAACAAAATCAACATATTTAAAAAACTCACATACACAACCTATCATTTTCTATCCCCCCCCCCCAAATTAAAGATTCCTAGTCCATAGATTTGGGAACCCTTTTAATCACTTTTCTGTAATTCATGTTTTCTTGGCATGATTACCACATCTCCTGATATTCTACCCTAAGAATTTTCCATTCAGATTCAGTGTAAAAATTATATTGTAAGAGCTGAAAGAGTGAGAAAGGAAGGAAGGAAGAAAGGAAGGAAGGAAGGAAGGGAGGGAGAAAGGGAGGAAGGAAGAAAGGAAGAAAGGAAAGAAGGAAGGATTTAGTGGACTGAAAACTTGATGTGAGTAAGTAGCCTGGTCTTGGGCTTCATTGAAAAAACCTGTTTTCCAAAAATAAGCAGATGATCGTCCCTTTGCAGTTGGATGGCACATTGGATAAAGTGTCAGTGTTCAAATTTGGCTTTCATACATTTACTAACTGTGTGCCCCTGAACAAGTTTTTATTTGCCTCAGTTTCCTCATCAGTTAAATGAGCTAGAAAGGGAAACAGCAAATGTCCTGCCATTGTTCTTGCCAAGAAAACCCCAAATGGGATCATGAAGAGTTGAACATGACAGAAAAAATAACTGAACAAGCCCCTTTACACTCTACCCTCCTCAGACCACATTTAAAGTATTGTATTTAATTCTAGTCACCATGATTTAAGAAAAAACATTAATAAATTGGAGAGCATTCAGTGGCAAGCCACTAAGATGGCAAAGATTCTTGAGTATATTGAAAGAAAAGGAGATATTTAGCCTGGAAAGGGGAAGAATTTGTTGGAGTGGGTGAAGAGGAATATAATAACTGACTTTTCAGTGCTTAAAGGGCTATCATAATTAAACAAAAAAAGGATTAGATGTCTTTAGTATAGATTAAGAGGGCAGAACCATAAACAGAAGTTCATGGGGTGAGGTTATAAAGAGTTATTTGGGCTTAGTATCATGGTTTTAGAGCTGAGAGGGACCACAAATTCTATCTAGTCCAGTCCTTTCATTTTACACTTGAAGAGTGAGGCTTGGAGAGATGAAGTGGATTATTCAATGTCATGTACATAGTAGATATCAGAGTTGGGCATTTGAAGCTAGACCTCCCAATCCAAACTGTATACAATTCTGCAAATTTAATGTTTTATAAACTATTACACAAGCAGATAAAATAATTGCCTTTTTTGACTGAATAAAAGCAAGAGGATATACATTTTTTCTTCTATAGATTTTGATTCATTTGGATAGATTTTTATATGTTGAAAGTCTTTTTGTTCCTTGAAGTTGAATAATTATTTGGTGTAGCAACACCTATTAAAGATATTCTTAATTTTCAGGCTTCAGCATTATATCTGAGCTGCTGGGGAAAACTTTTATCTGTGATGATTCTCTGATTCCATTATAGTTTATTATTTGAATTCACATGGATAGTTTGCAATCTATTATTTGTAGTAGGTAGAGTTGGCACCTGTTAATTTATTATTATTGTTGATGATGCCAAGAGTAGAGCTACTAATTTAGCACTGAGCAAAAAGATAATGAATCATCCTTTGTTATACCCATCTCTATTTTGGGGAAGTCAGTGTGCTGAGTGACAATATTTCACTTTACAAATGGCCCATAAGAAACATTAAATCTGTCATGGGCTCTAAAGGCATTTTGACTTAATGCTCATTCTTACTTAAAGAAGGATTCTTTGTAAAATTCATCCCTGAAATGACCAGTGATGACAGTTCCTCGACAAGACATGGAGTCCTGGCTCAACCTACTAAAACATCTTTTTAGCATCCATATGTCTTCTCAGTAGAGTCTTAAAATGTCAGCCCCAGCTGGCCTTTGAAACTTGAAATGAGCCTGCCAATTGCCTTCTCTGCCAAATTACACAGCCATCAGGATGCCCTCTTGATGAGGGATAAAGAACATGCCTTTTAAAAACTCACAGCAAAATACAGAAAGTCTGAAAACAGATTAAAAAATGGGTAAGCAAGGGGAAGAAGAAAATCCAAAAGAAATACAAATAGAAACCTTCAATTGCCTCTCCTACTAAGTGCCAAAATAAAGATTTGTTTGAAATCAAATCCAATTAGGATGGAGCCTTATAATTAGTCTTAATACTTTCATTGATACTACCATTCTTGGCAGTACATATATTAGTTATGTCGGGGTGAATGTTACCTGGGATGATGGTATGCAGGGGGCAGTATGTCCTGGATTGTGGCAGGAAAGAAATGTAGTGGTAAGGATTGAAGGTGGTGTGGGAAAGTGAGTGGACATGTCTAAGGGTATTAGTCTGGGATTAGTAAGAAATGTGGGAAAGACACACTGGTCAAGGGATGAAGGAATCCTTCACTGATGAAGGAATGATAAGTTCATGGCTTGTCACAAAAAAGAAAGATCACTATAAGAAGGGAATATGCTTCAATGGATTTCAAATTTCCAACATATCCTTCCCTACTTAACAATTTTGATCATTTAAACTGTATTACTGACTCACCTTTTCTGTAGAATGTTGACTACAATCCCAGAATTCATTGATATATTATTTATGTTAGATGTTTTCTTTCTCAGTCTGTCTGTCTATCTCTGTCTCTCTCTAGCTTTGGCTCTGTCTGTCTCTCTCTTCCCTTTAGTACCAAAGATGATCCTCTGGGAAGAAGAGGAATATGTTTGGAAATAAAGATGATATAAAAACAGAATATAAAATAAATGTTAAAAGATTTTTAAAAAGTGCTTGCTAAAGAACAATTTTGAAAAACTGGATAGATTTAAATAAACTGATATCAACTAAAGTAAGGAGAACCAGGAGAAGATGTATATAGTAGCAATGATATAGTTTGATAATCACCTGTGAATGACTTAGCTATTCTCAGCAATACAATGATCCATGAAAAAGCTTAAAGGATTCATGATAAGAAATACTACCCACATTCACAGAAAGAACTGATAAGAGTTTGGATGCAGATTGATGCATACTATTTTTCACTTTATTTTTTTCTTTTCTTTATTTTTCTTTTTCCTTTTTTGGTTTATTTTCTTTTATAACATGACTAATATGAAAATGTTATGACGTACTTGTATAACCATTATCAAATTACCATTTTGGGGGAATAAAAGATAATTTAGAATTCAAAATTTAAAAAATGAATGTTCAAAATTTTCTTTGCATGTGATTGGGAAAAATAAAATGTTATTTTAAAAATGATTGCTGAATGAATGGAGAGGTCAATGCTGTAAGTCTGTACTGACCCAGAAATGGACTTGGTAACATTATATCACCCATTTTTAAAAAGAGTTCTTCCAATTCATTTTTTATATTTTTGTAGCTAACAAAATTACATATTGACTACTCATATCCACATGGACACTCAAAAGAGAATTGCTCTCCTATAGCTGGGATCCCTAGGTGCAGTGTAGCATTGGAACAGATTGGTAGGGTGGTTCCTAATGTCTCAGGAGGCTGCCAAGGAATAGGTACAGCTATAAAGCTATATAACTCAGCACAGCTGCACTGATGCCTCTTTTGGCAATGAGAAGATAGTCTGTCTTTGGCTTTCTCATTTCTCCTACAGATACTAAACAGGGTTCCAGGCTAAGTTTCTGGGGAAATTCAGGAAAAGAATTAACATTTTAGTGTTAATCTGTTTCAGTGCAGTTAATAAAGGTATAGACATAAATCCAAAAATGGCAGCCCTACAAAGGTTTTTGTGAGTCTGGTATGCCAAGGTGGAGATTTAAATGTTATTACTGATAAATCACTACAAATAATTACTTATATTTTAAGAATGCTGAGCTCAGTCAATGAGAAAACCCTTTCTCTACTTGTTCTTGGCAAGGTTTACATACAGTAATCTGAAGTTTGGATTTTTGATTAATAGAAACATATCAGTGTAATCCATGATTCAAGAGCTCATATCTCAGCTTACATAGATTAGGTTCAACCTTGGGGGACTTCTCAATCATAATATCCTTTGGTTCATAATGACCTCCAGGGTGCCCCCAAGGAATATCCAAAAAGCTATCTTGTGTCTCTAAGAGCCATACCACTTGTGGCAAGGCTTATAAAGCCTCAAATAAAGAATTGGCTTATTAAAGTGGCAATAACAAAAGCAAGCTGGGAATGGTGACACGAGCTTTTAATCACAGCTCATGGGTAATGGCTGAAGCTGTAGGACCACTTGATTTTGGGGGTTCTGAGACACAATAGAGCTAAAGGTCATTGGCTCTCCATGACAAGGTAATGAAGTCCCCTAGAGAGGAAGGCTATTAAGCTGCCTAAGAAGGGTTGGAAATACTGAGCAAGTTAAAATTTATGTATTGCTCAGCACTGGGATTTCCCTTTGCTCTTCCAGTAAGATATGCTGGTGAGATATGAAGACCTATCCAGTGTCAAAAATGAATAAAACAAGACAAGATTAAAGAATAATTGCTCTTGTGATGGGGGTTCGTATTCTCCTAAGGGGGAAGGAAAGAAGGGAAGAAGGGAGGAAGAGAGGGAAAAGGGGAGGTAAAGAGGAAGGGAGGGAAGGAGAAAGGGAAGAAAGGAGGGAAGAAGGGAGGAAGGGAGGAAGCAAAAAAAGGAAGAAGGGAAGAAGTAAGGAGGAAATGAGGGAAGGAGGGAAAGAGGGAAAAAGGAAATAATGAGGAAGGAAGGAAGAAGGAATAAAGAGAGGAAGGAGAGAATGAAGAAAGGAAGGAAGGAAGAAAAGGAAGGAAGGAGAAAATGAATGAAGTAGAGAAGGAAAAAAATTAAGTACCTTCTATGTACTGAATGCTCTGCTAGGTACTTTATAAATACTATCTGATTTGATCCTTACAACAACCCTGGGAAGTAGGTGCTATTATCAATCCCATTTTATAGTTGAGGAAACTGAGGCTCACATAGTTAAATAACTTGTCTAGCTATTGAAAGTCTGAAGTCAGAGTTAGATTCAAGGCTTCCTAAATGCAGACCTAGCACGTTATCCACTGGAATCATACCTAGCTGTAGTATCACTGCCAATTGCAAAAAAACTTAATTTCCTTGGTGAAGAAGCACCATTTCCTTGATTCTTATTTTTTACATTTCTTTTGCAGTTACTACTATTGCTGCTACTACCAATGGGATGGTTGCCCATAGCTTGATGATCAGCCTTCCATCCACAGTCTCTTCTGCTGGCATATTTGTTTTTAGTTGTTTGGCTTCTATAATCAGTAACCATCAAGCCCTATTAGGGCCTGAGAGTCTTCAGAGGCAATGTGTATTATGACTCAACCCCCAAAGAGTTGCCTCTAGTCATATAGAAAGGAAGCACATTTATGTTTTATGTATTTCCCATTAATTCCTGGCCTGGAAAAGGTCACACATATCCTTTATACAGCCTCTACTATTCATACATTTCAGTATGGCATCTCTATGATATATATATATCTACACACACACACACACACACACACACACACACACACACATATATATATATATGAAAACAAGCACAGTAGTTTATTCTACAATTCCTAAAATGAATGAAAATGAGCACTATAGAGTATTCTTTTAAATCATCTTTAGTTAAAAAAAAAAAAGTAGTTTCTCTCCTAGAATGGGGCAACTGACAATTTTTCTTTATAGGAAATTTCTTTTCTCTTGAAAACAATAGACTGTCACTTAAAGTTGAACAACTAGCTTTCTAGCTTTTACCTACTCCAGTACCAACCACGACTAGCCATGACTACTATATCGTGAATGTTTCTTGATTATTGACTGCAATTCTACCTTTTCTAGGTTCACTTTCTCAGAAGAGATTGTTCCATTGATAACATTAATTGTAGTGGGAAAGACAATAATTGAGGCAATGTCTGTTTCTGACTCTGTCATCTCTATTATATCAGCTGGCCATGATGGACAACCATTGCTGGTGCTCCAGCCATCAACATCTCTATTCCACAAAGCTTTTCCTGGTCATACTTACTCACATTTGGCTCTGGCTTCTGCCTTAGAAAGTAGTGGGTATTGGCAAAATGGAGAAGTCCAGAGAATAAGGAACTGAGTTGAGAGTAGAGCGAACATAAAATAGTCTAATTTGTACTTCTTTTGTCTGTTCCATGGCATGTAACTCAGTGCTTTGCATATAAGTCTTCAGCTAATTGACATCCTAGACTTTGACTGTGCTACATAGTGAGCAATTGTTCTGCCCTTCTGCTCAGTTCCATAGTAAGTAGGCTGGGTCAGTGTTATCTCAGAGGGAATGCAGATATTCTGAATTGTTTCTCAATAGCAAAAAGGAATCAGAGTGCGTCTGGCCTTTCAGAGATGCCTATTCATTTCCTTCAAAATCCTGCTATTTTTCACTTAGCTTATTGCACCAAACTGATTTTCTAATTAAAATTTTTGTATTTTTTTTTATATCACATTCATTTCTAAATACTTCTCTTTATATCATTTATCTAGTGAGTCACCATTCTTTATAACTAGGAGTAAAAAAGAAAGACAAAAAAGCAGAACACTCAAACTAACTCATACATATGATGTAAATATCACTATTTTATACTTTGTGAAGAGATTTGATTTTCTCAGTGGTAAATCAACATCTTCCTGTTGCTTTTGTTTTTCTCATTAAAGCTTATCCTTCAGCTAAAGTTTATTGCTACCACTACTGGGCTGAAGTTTGATAATGAATTCACTATAGATGGTGAATTTGTTATCACCATCTATAGTCCTTGTTGCCATTATGATTGCTTTCAATTACTTGGTTTTTGTGTTCTCAGTGAATTTCGTTTATCAGGAAGGAGTGTTGATATTTTTTTCCCATGTAGATCATGTATATCTAAATGGCTTTGTCTTGAGATAACATGCAGAGAGGAAAGAATAAACATTTATTTTACTTATTTCTTTCACTCTTCTCCAAAGGAGACTTTACTTTCTATAGGGAAGGCAAGTAGGAGGTCCTGGGGCCAGAGGCTAGCCACCCACTTTCTCTCAGAGAGAGGGTAGTACCAGGCTAGAATTATATCTATCTGCTCCCTTAAATTATTAATCTAGGAGAAGTAATTTTTAGATTCAAGATAAGCTCCTGATCATTGTTCCTTTACGCAAAAGGACTACCAAAGGTATGTATATATTTTACACTCTTCATACCAGATGTTAGTTTCACAATAAACACATGTAGAAAATAGCAAATAAACCCATTTATTCAAGTAAATAACAAAGCAGAAAACAGAAAGTGTATATGTAAGAGTGTGTGTTTGTATGTGTATTAGATAATAGAGTAATTAAGTTTTCTTATAGAGAATGGTATAACTCATTTCAGTCAAGAGACTCATACCTCATTCAAGGAAAAATTCTACAAAATTTTTAGAAAATTGAGGATAGGGCTATAATAAAGAATGTCTCATACATCTCAGTGTTGAATTCTTCCTAGTTTTTCTCCCTTCATCAACATGAACAGAGGTTGGAATCATTTTTCTTCTCTCTCAATACCTGCACTCAGAAGAACCTAGGTCTTCCTGCCTCTATTCTAACCAACTCTGAAAGTTTCTCATGCAGATAGGTGCCTTGAGCTCCATCTATGAAGAGAGTCTCACATAACTGATCCTTACAGTCAAAGGTTACATAATACATGTGCTATCACATAGCTACCTCTGCAACAAAGAGAGGGAAGTGAATTTTCTTGCCTCTTAAGTTTCTACTAATTTGGTTTCTACTAATTTGATGATAAGAGCTTTGAATCCTCCAAGCTCTTTAAGAACTTTAGTCCAAACTGGATGAATAAAATAAGTCAATGGAAAGTGCCTGTGTCAGGAGGAGAAACTGTAAGCCATAAACTGTAGGAAGCAGGAATAATAGATCTGAGAAAAGCTAGTGATTCTGGTGTACCTTTGAAAATAACTTTCTGCTTGCTTGGTTATATACCAGGATTACAACATCAAATCAATAAGCATTTAAGTGACGTCTATGCACCAGGTATCATATTAGGTATTAAGGATACAAAGAAAGGCAAAAACAGATCCCTTTTTTCTGAGGCACTCACAATTTTAAATAGAGGGAAGACAACTTGTAAAAAAGATGTACAAATTAAATTTTTACAGTATAACTTGGAAATAATCTCAAAGGGAAGGCATTAACTTTAAGAAGGATTGGGAAAGATTTCTTGCAAAAGGCAGACTTGAAGGAAACTAAGAAAGCTAGGAAGGAGAGATTTTTAGGCATGGAGTCCAATCATTGAAAATGCCCAAAGTGGGAAGATGTACAAGGAACAGCAAGGAAGCCAGAATTATATATGCAAGACAATAATGCATGAGAAGACTAGAAAAGTAGCAAAGCGTCAGGTGATGGAGATCTTTAAAAACTAAACACAAGATTTTATATTTGACTCTGTAGATAGTACATATGGAGCCACCACTGCTTATTAAATAGGGAAGTGACATAGTCAGACTTGGGCTTTAGGAAGATCAATTTGATAGCTGGGTGGAAGATGAACTAGAATGAGGCACTACTTGAGGTAAGGTAGCCAATCATAAAGTTACTGTAATAGTCCAGGTATGAGGCAACAGTGACAGGGTCTGAGGAGAGAATGGGGAATGGAACAAACAAAAGATGTTGTGCAGGTAAAATCTACAAGACTTAGCAACAAATTAGATGGATTAAGAGTGGGATACATTGTAAACTTGGGTGACAGGGAGAATGATTTAGCCCTCTGCAGTAACAGAGAAGTTAGAAAGCAGAGAGGAACAGATTCACTCCAAAATGTGTACAGGGATGCCTTAAATATTTAACAGAAAGAAATAGAGTATGTACTCTATCTCTGGAGGCTGCTTTTTTGTTTTTTAATCTTCCATTGCCAGTACCTGAACACATATCTTCTGTATTAAAAGCTTCATTGCTCCCAGGGATCTCCTGCTGTTTGGAACATAGATGGAAAAAGAGTTCCCTTGTACAAGGTGAGTGTTAAAAGTGCTAAACACAGTCCACAGGCCTCAGGGACCCACCCTGCATTCTATCTTCCAAAGACCATCTGCTGCATCTTCAGAAAGCCTGCAGCCACCTATATAATGTACTGAGCTCTTGTTACAGGCCCAGCTAATAACTATTAATAAAAAGCTTCTCCTTGCTTTAAATGTCAATGTTATGACTGCCCTTCCATTACTTTCACCATGGGGGAGAAGGTGAACTTGGTGGAGTGTGGTTTTTTGCTACATTAATTCTTTCTTTCTAGCTCTTCTGCCAATTCACAAATGATTTCAAAGGTTTCTTTTTTGTCCTTTTCTCTTAGAATCTCCTATTTTTAAAGATGAGTAAATTGAGGCTCACTGAGGTCCAAACACCAAATATATGTGTGTGTGTGTGTGTGTGTGTGTGTGTGTGTGTGTGTGTAACCTATTATATATATGCGTGTGTGTGTGTGTGTGTGTAACCTATTATGTATAAGTGTGAGTATCAGACTCATCCTTCTTTACCATCCTTCATCCTCATGCCTCAATTTTTAAAATAGATTTTTATTTACATCTTTTGTCTTTACATCATCTACTTTCTAAGCTTTATCATTTTTCTTCCTCTCTCCAAGAGAGTCATTTTTTTAAAAAAGAGGATTATTTTAAAAGAGGAAGAAGAAAAATCAGCAAAACCGAGCAATGCACAATCTGACATTATATGCAATGTTCCTATTCTGTAGACCCCATCCTGTCATCTCCTCCTAGAACAATGTTAATTCTTCTGTAGCTCAACTCTTTGGTTTATTTTTTAAAGATACTTTATTGGCGCTTTTCCATGTTTCTAAGTATGAAATATTTCCCATAATCTCTTTAATGGTGTATGTTTCAATAATTTTGCATTGCTACCTGCTGAGAATATGACAGCCTTAATCATCACATTTAAAAAAAGACAGCTGGGTTATTGTGTGTGTGTGTGTGTGTGTGTGTGTGTGTGTGTGTGTGTGTTTTAAACAAGCTCCCAGTGA
Source organism: Antechinus stuartii (assembly GCA_016696395.1). Classification (NCBI taxonomy): domain Eukaryota; kingdom Metazoa; phylum Chordata; class Mammalia; order Dasyuromorphia; family Dasyuridae; genus Antechinus; species Antechinus stuartii. Next base: position 17,850,197 of record MU174308.1, on the reverse strand, counting down.
CTCACTATTTGAATATGCTAAGCAAGGTGCTCTCTCTTTTATACTAGATGTTGTTTGGGCTGCTATGTTTATTACACAATTAAATTTCTCCATTGCACTGGAGCCAAAAAATTTGCAATGGATTGCTGTGGCTTAGATGTTCTAAGAAAGTCTAAATGTGGCCTTTTCTTTCTTGCACATTAATTTAACTTTATATAAATAACTATATAATAAACTATATGACAAACTGGGACATGAGGAGATAGTTACAAGCCTTCAAGTGTGAAAGGGACCTCTGTAGAAGGTCTGATTGTTCTTTTCTTCTTAGCATAATTACAAGGGTCATTTGAGAGGTGATTCTGGTGAAAGCATCTTTTCCCCAAGTCTTCAGCATCTCAAATAGTAGTAATGGGCTAGCCCCCTCCTAACAGGAGTGTGCTTTGTCACTTACCTCACTATTTCCTTTATGTGCTTTCTGTGAAGCTTAACAAAGGAATAAGGAATGGCTCAATTAAATTTCTTCACCATTAGATTTCATAGATCAAAACTGCACAAAAACATCCCCATATCTCCAAAAGTGGCCTAAGTTTTTTTTTTAATTAAAGTTATTTTATTTTCAAAACATACACATGGATAATTTTTCAACATTGACCCTTGCAAAACTTCGTGTTCCAAATTTTCCCTCTTACCCCATCCCTTCTCCTAGATGTCATGTAATCCAATATATGTTAAACATATGAAATATAGATGTTGGGGCAGCTAGGTGGTAGAGTGGATAAAGCACCAGCTCTGAATTCAGGAGGACCTAAATTCAAATCTGGCCTCAGACACTTAATACTTCCTAACTGTGTGACCCTGGGCAAGTCACTTAACCCAAATTGCTTCAGTAATACACACACACACACACACACACACACACACACACACACACACGTTAAATCCAATATTTATATACACAGATATTTAAACAATTATTTTGCTGCACAAGAAAAATCAAACCAAAAAAGGAAAAAAATGAGAAAGAAGGCAAAATGTAAGCAAATAACAAAAAGAGTAGAAATGCTATGTTGTGATCCAAACTCAGTTCCCATGATCCTCTCTTTGGGTGCAGATGGCTCTTTTCGTCACAAGATCATTGGAATTGACCTCAATCCTCTCTTTGATGAAAAGAGCCACATCCATCAGAATTGATCATTTTATAATCTTGTTGCTGTATACAATGATCTCCTGTTTCTGCTCATTTCACTCAGCATTAATTCATATAAGTCTCTCCAGGTTTCTCTGAAATCATCCTGCTAATCATTTCTTAGAGAACAATAATACTCCATAACATTCATATACCATAACTTATTCAGCCATTCCCCAACTGATGGGCATCCATTCAGTTTCCATTTTCTTGTCACTACAAAAAGGGCTGCCACAAACATTTTTGCAATGTGGGTTCCTTTCCCTCCTTTAAGATCTCTTTGGGATAAAAGCCCAGTGGAAACACTGCTGGATATGTGTATGTGTCTTATGTTTTCTACCCAGAATTTTCTTAAATAACTCCATGAATTTACAGCAATGAAGTGCGGATGAAGGGAGAGGTTAAAGTCAAATTGTGCTATTTCATCACTACTACTACTTCCCAGATCTCATGCTCCTGTAAATTATGTCAGAACTTCAATGAGGTTTCTTGTCAGTTGTCTTGTGGATTCCTCTTCACAGAGATGTTTTTATGCATAGAGCACTGTAATACAATTTTGGTTGTAAAGTAAGATGAATAAACAAAGACAATGGTAGTATAGTCCCTAATCCAATCTTCTTGAAGTTCTAATTGGATTAAAATTAGCCAGAGACTTTCAAAAACTAGGTTATATTTTAAGGAGAGAATGAATTTGCATTCACCTAAAATTTGAATTCATTGAATACAATGAAAGTGTATAGGATTGAAAGAAAGCTCTAGCTAAATGAAAGGTGAACCAAGTCCTATTGAAATGGCAAAAGAGAAAAACAAAATTGAATCTGCTGTCTCAAAATAACTCAATAAATCAATAGATAACATTTGATCAGTTGACAGATTTGAATTGCTTTGTGCTTTCTGAATGATCAGAAAGGAATTGATTTTAAAAAGAAAATTGATCAGAGAGAATGTTTGTTCAAACAAATTACTTGCTCATCTTTTAAAGATAATAGGGATGTGGCCATCATAGAAAGATTGTGTGTGTGTGTGTGTGTGTCTGTGTGTGTGTGTGTGTGTGTGTGTGTGAAAGATCTGAATGTGGGATATCGAGAGCAAGGATAGGTATTTCTTGATTCATATTTTCCAAACAGCTTCTTTTTTATGGCTCCTCTCCCAAACTCTTTGAAAAAGTGAGTTTTATCTTATATACACCTCTTCTTTCTCACCACATGCTATTCTGTACTCTGGGGAAACTGGCATTTATTTTCACTTATCTACTGAAACTCCATTTCCTAAGGTCAACAATGACCTCCTAATCACCAGATAAAATGATTTTTACTAACTTCTTTTACCTTTCTCATAATTTTATTCTGTGAATCAGCTCCTACTCGATATCCTCTCTTTTTTCTCTTACACAATCCTGCAAGCTCCTGCTTCTCCTGTCTCTCCAACCATTCATTTTTTGTTTCCTTGCTTGGCTCCTTGCCCACTTCCTTCAGGTAGCTGTTCTATAACAATCTGCTTTTGATCCTTTTCTCTCTCTACAATCTCTCCCTTAGTAATCTCATTCACTTCAGCTGCTTCAACTACTACCTATATGTTCCTTCAACTGCCTATAATATATCTCCAATGGAAGGCTCTGCTGCTACCTTGAATTCAAAATGTCAAAAATTAAACTTAATATCTTTCACCCTAGATCTGTTCTTTGTGCTTCCTTCAGTGACACTATTATTGTCTATGTTACAGATCTTTGTGTTATTTTCCTTTCTGTCTACCACTTTATAGTCTATCATTATCAAATCCTATTCATTCCATCTTCAACATTTCTCACAGCCATCTTTTCCCCTCTACTTGCTTCCCCCTAATGCTTCTATACTTATACAATGTGATAAATTCTCAGACTTTAGTAATAGTCTTCTAACAAACTTTGCCATCTCTCTTCTTTGATCCTTCCAATATAGCCGTCACCTTACTTTCAGAATCTTTTTTATACATCATGGATCTACTCATATCTCATTTTTCAAAAGTCTTCTTATACCCTATTTACCAATCAAGTATAGTTCAAACTGCTTACCCAGGAATCCAAGCCCCTCTTTTATCTGATACCAGCCTACCCTTATAGACTTATTTAATATTTTCCTCCACATACTATCTATATCTGGACTTTTTTTTTCTTACCTCTGCTCAATTTCTGAAACTTTCCCCAATGCTTGAAATGTTCTTTCTCTGACTCTTTACCTGTTAAAGCCTAATGCATTTTCTTCAAAACAAATGTCACTTTCTTTACAAAGTTTTCTCTGATTTTTTTCATCAATTGTTTCCAACTTGGGCTTAACAAAAATGTTGCTTAGCATTTCCCTAACACAGTTACTGTTTATTATCAAACAGCAAGCATTTTAAAATGCTTACTATATATTAAGCATTGTGTTAGGCGCTAGGGATATATACATATATATATATATGGAGTTTACAGTCTAATGAAATAGACTTTAAAGGCACATGTTATAGAGGCAAGTAGATCATAATAAAAAAATATATATATATATACACTCATAATATAATAGGTAGTCTGGTACTAGTGGTGAAAGGGAGGAAAAGAGAGAGAGAAAAGAAAGAAAAAGGAAAAAGAAAAAAGGAAGAAAGGAAGGAAAAAGAGGAAAAGGAAAAAAAGAGAACTAGTAGGGATTAGTAGGGAGTTTAGGATAGAGCTTTGAGAAGTTAGGAGGTATGATCTGGATGATAAGACAACAGAGAAGATTAAAAAAACGGTTAGATATTTGGGAGGAAAACCAAGAGAAGAGGATCATGAAAGTCTAGGAAGGATAGAGTATCTAGGAGAAGATATTGTTGACAATGTGTCAATTGAAGTAGGCAAGACAAGAAAGATGAAGACTGGAAGGAAAAGGCATCAGATTTGGCAAATGAGATCAGGGGCAACTTGAGAGTAAGTAATTTCAGTTCACTAATATATTCATAATACAGATTGCTAATGGTTTGAAGCCTGTATGGTAGGAAGGAATACATCAGGAGAGGTTAAAGATTAGAAAGAAGGAAGGATGATTGATACAATCTTATGGAGAAGATGGGAGGGGATGAATTAAGGGGCATAAAGAGAAATTGACCTAGGAAGGAGATGAACCACTTGAATGTCAGCTATTGGGGTAAAAGGAAAGATTAAGGGATGGTGTCAAAAATTTTTGAGAAAGGAAGAAGGGTGAGCTCATAAAAATGACTTCAATTTTCTCAATAAAGAATCTGGGTACTCCAGTTGAAAGAGGAAGAGAGGGGATAGTGGTATGGGATGTTTGATGAGAGAAGAAAACTGGAGAATGAAGTGGAAAATTAACTGGGGAAGAATAAAAGGATAACTTTGCTGTGGTGAGGGTCCAAGTGAAGATGGATAATGTGAATTTATAATGTACCCACCTGCATGGTTGTGTGACTTCCTCTATTCCACTGATGCAGAATAAGCAGGTGGTGAGAGTGATACAGGGATAATGTTTAGCTAGGAATGAGTTGTGATAGGGCAAGGGAGTGATGGATTTGTGAGTATAGGACAATGTTAAGATTGGACAGGGAGGAAAATGAAGTCAAAACAGGGATAATGGCTTATAAAATAATGAAGGGTAAAAGGAAGGTCTTAATAAAAATAAAAAATGGGCTTGGATGGAGGAGATTTAGGGAGAAATGGAATGATTGGAGTTTATGATCAGATCAGGAATGTCAGATTTTAATTAAGAAATTTGTAGTTAATGATGAAATATTGCGTATGACTATCCCTATAGGAAATGGAGTAGGAATGAAGGAACAGGTAATAGGACATAAGAGAATTGTATTTTATTATTAATAATGCATATGAATTATATCCTATTTAATTAGGCTGTTTGTTCTATGAGGGTAATGAGTATGACTTATATAAATGTCTTTCCTAGTTCTTGTCATAATACTCTATGTGGAATATGGATGTAGGTGTAGGTAGCCCTAGGAATTCATGAGGTGAGATGTTGAGAGCAGAGATACTCCTCTCCCACATGAGGTAGAACAGCAACTCCTTAATTCCAGTGAACTTAATTTTCATGCTACGTAATTCACACAGGGATGCTCATGCCTTTAATCTGACCATCGCCCATAATTCTTCCACTTCCATGATTAAGACTTCTCTTCAACTACAACCTCCCATTATTTAATGAGTTTCTGCCTCCCTCTTCCTAAACTTTTACTTTATCCTCATTCTAACTCTCTTTGTTCTCCAAATCTATGACTCCTTCTTTGGCTCTTCTTTCTTTCCTTCATAGTCTTTTTGCTATAACTGATGAATTTGAAATACACTGGCAGCTACCTTTATTTCCAGTTTCTCTTTGCCAAGTCCTAGCCCTTCCTTTATCCCTACCATCTTTTTTCTCTATTCCTATTCATGTGTTGGTGAAAGTCATACACTCTGACTGATCTGAAAACACTACAGATATATATAATGCAATCTCTTCTCACCTATATCTTATAAAGGCCTTAGATTTTTCCAAAGCCCAGCTCAGGTGATACCGTCTATTCGAGGCCTTTCTTGACCCCCTTGCCTCCAGTTATTAATATTCTTTCCCATTTGAAAATTTTTTCATTTATTTCTGTATCTGCTGCATAGAATACAGAGAAAATAGAATATGTTGAATACATAGAATACAAAGTCCTTGAAGACAGCAACTATTTTGTTTTTGCATCATTCAGCACTTTGTTTATTGGAGACACTTTATAAATAGAAGAAAAGAAGGTTCTCCCAAAGCATGTAGACCTCCAGAAGGCATGCTGTCTGCCTTCAGGTAAAGAATCAGTTCTATATATCTGACTACCTTACACATGTAGGGAAATAACTGATCAATGAAAAAGAACATTTACTGTAGGAAATCGATGTTGTTTTTCTATATTGACATATCTAATGGAATGGCCTCTTCTTATTAATAACAAATGAAATGAATATTAATAACAATGCTGGATATATGCTATGAAACATTGCCCATGACAGGAAGCACACATGCCTTTGGTTCATTGTTTAATAAGTTGTTATAGAGTGCTTGCTGTGGGCTGGGAATTATGTCAACCAAGGGAGATACGAAGACAAAATCAAAACACACCTGCCCTCTAGGACTTCCCTGCGTGTGGATACCATCATACATGATGAAATGTACACCTCTTCACATTTTCTGTTCTATTCATAGCTTGCCCTAGGCCTATATCTGAGAAAATTGGATTTCTGCATCTGTACAAACACCTCATCGTATATGACTACCAAAACTGAGCAGGTCAGGTAGCTATCCCACTCCCACAAGCTCCTTGCTATATTTAAAAGAGTACTCAGTGAGCCTAAAGAGGTACTTGCAATTCTAGGCCCCTGATGAGGTTGTGTAGTTTCAGCTCTCTAGCTTTCTTATAAAAACTCTGACTGAGCATCAGAATGAGACCTGAGATTCTTGGCAGAGACAGGATAGCCCTCAAATAACAATTAGGCTGAGCCTTTGGGAAAGTAGAAGAAATTGAATAGGACAGGGATGTTCCAACACAAAATTATTTTACTGTACTTTTTTGACCCCTTGCGTTCTTTTCCACCTCCTGACTTCTTCCCTCTCCCACACTAGAGAAGTCCAGCACTCTCTTGCTGCTCTCTGACCAAATATCCTCCAAACCTGAAAACTCTTGACAGAACTAGCATTCCTACAAATGGATTCCCAACTTCTTACTTCATATCCTTCCCAAATCATTCTCCAGAATTCTCAGTTTTAATGCATGCAGTCAGCTAGATGTTAGCTGGAAATTAAGTAGGCAAATTAAGGGACATGTTTAAAGTACAAATTAGTAGAGGCTATCTGTCTACATAAAAGATGTAGGTAGGATTTCTGTGCAATGCTGATTAGATCAGATCAGAGCTTCTTAAGAATATGTGTGTATTCAGGATTCAGTTGTGTCCAATTCATCATTACCCCATTTGAAGTTGTCTTGGCAACTGGAGTGATTTGTCATTTCCTTTTCCAGCTTCTTTTAAGATAAACATAGTTAAGTGACTTGTCCAGGTCACACAGCTAGGAAACGTCTGATCAGATTGGAATTCATGAAGATAAGTCTTCCTGACTTCACATTCAGTACTCTATCCACTGTTCCATCTAGTTGCACCACATAGGATTACAAAGGAAAGCAAATGCATTGAAATTCAGTTCCCTACATCTAAGTTCATGGACCTCCAGTTAAGAACCCCTGAATTAAGTCTCTGAGAACCCTTCCTACTGGGATTCTAAGATGTTGTAATTGATTTTCAGATCTCTCTTCTCATATTTCTTATTCTAAACTGTGTCCCTCAACCAGATAATTATTTATTTGCTAGAAAATCCTAAATGGTAGAATTATAGGTAAGAGTAGGGAGTAGATATTCCTTTAAGTCAACCACCTGATTTATTATTAGTCCCTCTACAAGGGGAAGGAAAAGAAAATATTTTAGTTCTATTCTTTTTTTTCTAGTAGGGCAACAACTGAAAGCATCCACATCCCTGCTCTGTTCTCCCATCTCCTATCAGCATTCTGTGCACAACCTAGTTTGCACTGTCCTGAGATGCACTAGAATGCATTATGCTACTGACTCTCAATGAAGTGTTTGTATATATGTAGGTAGGTATGCATGGATGTATTTATATATGCATGTATTATGTATAGACATACATTTCTGTAAGCATGCATATGTACATGCACACATGTGTGCCTGAATGTGTTTATGTATGTATGTGTGTGTATGTATGTATTTGTATGTGTGTGCATGCATATGTACCCATAATTGTGGGGTGGACTAGAGAGGGATTGCCACAAAAAAGAAAAATTTCATATGCCTTCATACCAGCTAGTGTTTTTTAATCTAGAGCCACAATTAATCCGTCTATCGAATTCCCAGTTTGTAAGCTCCCTTCAATGTTTCTCTTTACCTCCTCTAGTTTGAAAACAGGGTTAAACTAAGACAGGGAAACGTGGGAAGCAATCCTTTAGAACCCTGATTTCATCCTCCTCAGCTGATAATGTCCCAGGTGTTAGAATCTTTGGTGATGTCAACAAAACTCTGTTTCTTTTCTTTGGATCTTGATTTCCCTATGTGTAAAATGAGGAAGTTTGTTACATGATCACAGAATCATAGCTTGAAGGAAGATATTTTGGAGGTTATTTAGTCTAAACCTCTCACTTTACAGATAAGGAAACTGAAGTTTAGAAAAGAGTGACTAGCCTAAGATGATACAGTAGTTAAATGAGAAAGTCATGTTTCAATCCCACATTCTCTTGACTTCAGACGCATTCCTCTTTCTGCTGCATCCCGTCTCCATTCAGCTTTAAAACTTATGATCCTTGCACCAATGACCAGTATCACAAAATTAGTGTCAGAATCAGGACTTGAACTCAAATTTTCTGGCCCCAAATTTGGTGCTCTTATATTATGCCTTGCTGTTCAGCATGCAATATTCTATTCAATAAATAATGATTCAATGCTCACTCTGTACAAAATACTAACCCATGTAGTAGGAATAGGGAACATAAAAATAAATATGGCATAAACTCTTCTCTGAGTGTTTTACTGGTCTTAGTTCCCATCATCTGGTATCTAGGCTCCCAGAACTTATAAACTATAACATCTTCTTCAGAAGGCTTGATGACATTTGGATTTTTAGGTCCCTATGGCTCCTAGGTCTACAAAGAGGGGGGTCTCATACAAGCTCCAGGAGCTTCTCCTAGTTTCTCCTCTTCCTTCCAACTGACTTGAGAAATGCCTAGTCTGGTAGTGTAAAACTGATAGTAATTACAGTTATTTACATGAACTACTTACTATTTATGCCTGATTACCATGCTGCATGTGAATCATTATGCATATGATTAAATATATGCCAGATTCACTTGACTGTAAATTATTTTTGTTACACACTAAACCCTGCTCATTCGTGCTGCCTTCCATTTATTGCTTGCATGTATAACATAATACTTTAAATCCTTTTTAATCAAAGAAAGAATTAGAGAGAGACCTTGAGAACATTTATGTATCTTCTACAAAAGAACTGTGGAAGGCCATATACAAAAATTGGTTAAGCTGGAATGTTTGGAGGACTTTCAATCTATACCTACATTAAGAAAATTATGAACCCATGGAAGTATCTCAGCTAATCAAAGGCTCACAGGCTTAGATAATATTCAAGAGTCACAACTAAAAAACTCTAGGAAAACTTTAGAAAGGAACTATCTACTCAAAATGAATAGACCATGGCACAAGTTTAATGCATTGCATTAACTTTATCAGAGTTAATCTATTCTTTGCAGTCTTAAAGACTGTTGAAGTGATCAGATCAATACAGATTGTGATATGGCAATTGGGTTTCTATTATACTTTAAAATTTCTATTATATTTAAAAAAAACTGTCTATTGAAGATTTTACTTTGTTTAATTGCCCCTTATTGTGTTTATCACATCACTTGAAAAGTCACATTTATTAATATACTTAACAAAAATTTGTTAACAATGTACAAGATACTATGCTAGGGGATTACTATCATTGTGTAAAGTCCCAGGATGCTAAGGAAGATAATAAGAATAGTGGTATTGATAGGAGCGCTTTAGCCAATTTTTTGAGTGGAAGATAAAATATGGGACTAAGCCACACTTGGCTTTTCTTAAAAATTTAAACATAGGAAAATGAAATTCTTTTTAATCATGTCATACCTCCCCCATCCCCCAATCTCACTCCCTGCTTATTTGGAACTGAGCCCTTGATTCCTGAATCCTAGATTTTGTCATTTGAGAATTGTCCAGAGCTTTGGTTATGTTTCTATTTGACCTGGATTCTTCTTTGGATTCTATTATTGCTGTAAACTTATTAAAGTCAGAGACTGCCTACCTTGGCTACCATTGTTGGCTTTTATCATCGCCTTACCTACTCCTTCTGTTCCCTTCATTTCCAAGAACTACCTTCCTGGCCATTGATTGCTATTCACACTACAATTTTACCCTTACCCTTGTTTCACAACCTGTATCAGAATGATTTTTCTGAGTTACTCTTCCCTCTCCTCCCCACCTTCTCTATTGTGGGAAGGCTTTATAGGATCCTATATTGTTAGAACTAGAATGGATATTAAATTTCATTCATCTCAATCCTGACATTCTACATTGGTCCAGAGAGAGGGAACAGCACTGTTCAAGCTCAAGGGTTATAAGATTATAGTTTTAAAATTGGAAAGGATCTTAGAGGCCCCAAAATTTAATACCTCCATGAGTTTAAAAGAGTTTAAGGGACTTGCACAGGGTCATACAATTAGTAAATATCTTAGGTAAAATTTGAATCTGTCTCCTTGACTGAAAGCACAGTACTCTTTGAATCAAGATTCTCTGACTAAAAATCCAGTACTTTATCCATCACAGTACATTGCTTTAGTCAGCACTATATAGCTTTTGGGACTATAGCCTGTGCTCAGGAGAAAAACTTTTCAAATTACTATAATATAAAGTAGAATGCCATAAAACCATGACAGAAATATAAAGTGACAGCACAGTACAAAATAGGACAAAATCATGTCTAGATCAGGAGATCAAAAGGCAGCAATTTATATGAACCCTGAAATTAAGATTTTAATAGCTAAAAATTGGGATAAAACATCAGATATAGTGACTGACATCAGTTTATTACAACCTGGAACATCTCTAAGAAAGAGGAAGCCTGAGATGCAGAGACAAGAGCTGTCATAGCTATATAGCAAGAATTGGCCTTGGCGTCAGAAAAACCTAGATTCAAGTCCTGCTCCTAGGCAAGTTATTTCTCTTCTCAGTGCCCTGGCCAACCCTCAGAAGTTATAGATAAGTTTCAATATAGATAAATATCAATAGTGGGAGTTTCCATATCAGAAGTTCCCTGCTTTAATAAATTTACAGATCAAGACAAAATAGGATAGAAGACTTAAGTAGGGCAATGTAGACAAATGGACCTGATCAACCCAAATGCTTAGATCTCCTGCTGGCTCTTCAAAAGAAAAATGATTACATTATAACTGACTAAAAAGTTGAATAATCACCCCTTGTTATGGCAGCCCTCACTCTTACTGCAAGGTTCTGTTTGCTGCTTGGGAGGTCTGGTTGAATGAGGGAAACCTTCTCCCCATAAAGTGACTAAACAAAACTGACTAGTCTAATGATAGACATTTACTGAGCTAAACTAATCTTTGAATACAGAGGCATTTTAGCTTTTTTGAGCAAATTGCATATGGGAGACAGAGATTAAAGAATAGCTGTGATGTCCAAAAGGAGATGTTGGCAAGGGATTCAAAGGAAATTGCAGGCAACAAAATGACAGGCATGTTGAAAGAGGAAAATGCCATAAGGTGGTGGGAAATTAACTACCACCGGAGATATCAGAGCCATTCAACCAAAGATGCTGTTTTCCATCCTTAAACCTCAAATAGCACTTTGTGGGAATCTCATCTATTTATTTTCTTTACCCTATTTTGTCTTACTGTAAACTCCCTGTTTTTTTCTGGGATTTGATGATCACTGTATGGATAGGTTTTCCAAGAACCATTGTCAACAAATCAATTTCATTCAATATGCTATTGTGCATCTAATATATACAAGAAATTGTATTGGGTTGCAGAAATAAAAATATTCTTTACTCTCAAAAAGCCTATATTTGACTAGGTGTATTTATATGTGTTATAAAATTCACACGGATAAATAAACAAGATAATTTGATGGAAGAAGCAGCATTAGCAATCAGTGATGGTGGTGGTAGGAACCAGGGATGCCTTCCCAAAGGGAGAAGTGTCAGAGATAAGCCTTGAAGAAAGAGAGACAAAAGTTAGGAGGGCTTACACTTCAAGTACAGTGAATAGTTTCTTTTACATTCCCATAACAAATACTATAAATTATGATTTCCCAACTATTAGGAAATTAGTGTAAGATATATGTTTTCTAAATTTTCATTAAAAAATTCTTTTTGCTGTAATCTTGTTATTGGTTTTCACTGACTTTTGTGAAAAAAGTCTCATCTCCCTGTCTCTCTACTCTCCCTCCCCCAGTATCTTGCTTCTAAATCCTCCTAATTCTTCATGAGTGAGTCCCACTAAGGAATTAAGGAGTTGTAATCTGTGACACTGAATTGAGTACCTTCACTGATGATGTCATGGATTCTTGAAACATGAAAGTCAGTTGTCAGTGGAGGATCAGAACTACTAGTCCCAACTGTATGCAAACACTATTACCATATGCAAAAAAATTTAACAATAATTCTACAAGGTCCTCTAAAGTAAAAGGCATCATTGAATACAGGTGATAGTTAGAAGTAGAATCATGCATTTGCATTAATGCTGTATTTTCCAGACTGAGAATTGGAACTCTTCTTAATGAACGAGTTCTCTGAAGGGGTCTCGAAGATGAAAACTATGGACTGAAGGCTGTTCATTAGTACTTCTCCATGACCTTGTCATCAAATGCTTCTCTTTTCCCAGGCACCATCTGTTCCCCTTTTTCTCCTGTTATTATGTTGTCTACTGACATTCCCTCCTTGTTAACACTTTTTTCCCATTCTCTATCACTTCTCATCTCCTTTTCTCTCCCATGCACATATCCTGAGAAAAAAAATCCAACCAACTATTTAGTGAGAAAAACAAAGGACTTGTGCTATTTTGTCAGTTTTCCTTCTTAGTGATCTTGAAATCCTGCCACAATGGGTGATTCTTACTGAGGAATAATTTAAGGCACTATGTCTTGGGAAGATTAGGAAATGCACAGCCAAAATATGAATAGGCCAGTATGGAATATTCATGGAATGTAATCTCAGATTAAAAAAAAGCAAAAACACACTTTATTTCTTGATACTAATAATGTAATGCAGTAGGAAGGGAATATGATTTAAGAAGACCTCAACTCAAATCCGAGATCTGCTTTTTTATTACTGCTGTCTCAGTTTCCTTATTTGTCAAATCATAGGGTGGGAAGAAATGCTCAATGAAGTCCTAATAGAATAAATGAGAAAGCATTATTAAGCAGTTTATGTAGAATGTTGGTGGATGGATGGGTAATTTTGGCTTTGAAAGGTTATCAACATTCACTTTTAGGTCTCTGCCCCTAAACGTGGTTTTGGGAGATTGCACTATATATAACTAGAAGGGTCTTTATAAATAATTTAATCTAAAAAACAACAAAAAAATTTAATTCTCTAATTGTACAAAAAAAAGAAACTTGAGCACTTTATAGATGATTTAATCTAACCCTCTCATTTTACAAAGTAACTAAGGGTCAGAAAGAGACTTGACAGAGTAACACAAGTGGCCAAGATTTGAACCCAGTTGTACTTATTCCAAATCCAGTGTTCTTTCCATTTAATAACATTGACTCTAGGAGAAGGGTATTTTAGTCCTGACACTGCCATTAACTGGTTATATGATATTGGGTAAATAATTCTCTCTCTCTCTCTTTGAACCTCAGTTTCTTTATCTATAAAAAACTGGCTTGATTTAGATCATAACTAAGGTGTCTGATTAGAAAAGAAAAAGAGACAGACAGACACAGAGAAAGACACACACAGAGAAATTATACCCTTTAATTTTTTGCCTCTCTTCTAGGTCCATGATTTCTTTACATGCATTAACAAATTAATTAATTCTTTTAACAGTGCTATGAGTCATGCTTTGTGCACTGCTGAAGGTGAAGGAAATCTGACATGTCCCAACAGAAAGAAAGGAAGCACTTAGATTTTAATAAAGGCAAATGTCACAAGGTAAGATTATTCTGGAGTCATTCAGCTGCTTAGGATTCTCTAGAACTGGGGATGGATCCTAGGGGGGTATAAACAAAGGCACTCAAAGGCCTAAGAAGAAGCTGAAATGCCCAATTTTTAGTGACCCTGTTCATGCTGAGCTTGGGTTGGAGTAAGCTCCATCTCTGAGTCAATTAAATCCCAACTTTGTTACCCTTTAGGGACAAACTAGCTTAATTTATGTTGATTGGGGCAGGTGAGAACTCTTCTATGTACTGGTCCTTTCACAGAATGGGTATGCTACCTGAATGTCAACACGCTGGGAAAAACTCTAGTTGCATTACCTTAGGGTTCTGCTTGGCAATATTTACTACAATGTTCAATGATTAGATTGTAATCCAAATTTAAGACAGGTTGTTTTTTTAAACTACCATTTAGGACTCTTTCATTAATATCTTATGGTCAGAGCCAAAGGATATGTTTAAATATACTAATCTCTTAAGGAAGCCTTGAGGAGAAAGTAGAGGACAAGGATGATATGGGATAGATAAGTGCCTAACAGAAGGTATGGGTGCAGTGTATCAGTCACTCTATTACCAACCCAGTCTGGCCTAGCCCATGTCTAGAACGCACCTTCTCCTCATTTCTGCCTTTCAAAATCCATAGTTTTCTTTAAGGCTCAGTCCGAGAGTTAGCTGCTAGCTGAAGCCTTTTGTGATCTTCCCAAATGCTTTTCCCTGCTTGAGACAATAGAAGATGTTAAGCCACAGGTCAATTCTCCGACAGCCACCACAGCTGTGGATCATAGCATCTGAAGGAGTTGCAGGGCAGCCTTTGCTGACACAGGTGTTGTGGACTGGGAATGAGATAAATTGGAGGCAGAGGGAAGAGGAGAGAGGTCAGACAAGGCAATGGTCTCTCAGTCAGAGAACAACAGCCTCTCACAAGAGGAGATCCATTCTGCGGGTCTGGGTTGGATCTCCAGCAGCCACTGTCAGGTGGCTCCTGGTAGCACAACCAGATGGTAGAATAGATATTATTTCCATGTCACAGAAGCAAAAACTTGGTTGAGTGACTTGCCTACAGTCATATAACCAGTAATTATCAAAGCCAGTATTTAAATCTACTTCTCTTTTGATTCCAGGTTCAGCATTCAGTTTATTATACCACCTGCATTTCCAGCACAGAAGTCCTGGGTTGAAAATTCATTTCTACAACGTATACTTATGTGATCTTGGGCAAGTCACTTATGTTCTATGAACCTGTTTCCTTTTTTTTTTCTTTAACAACGGGATTGATTTTGATAATCTCTGAGGTGCTTTCTAGATGTAAATAGATGATGTTATGATAACTACTGCTGCATAATTAATCACAAATCTTAGGTAAAGCAGTTCTTATAACATATTGGAAGGCAGTTTCATAGGATATTACACAACTTCAACCAAAACACATTATGACAGACTAATTTACAGTGTCTGTTATATAGGATAAGGACAAAGAAACCAAAAAAACCATTGGAACTTTCCTTTCCTTCCTACAATGAAAACTGTATCTTGAAGAACTGGATAGAGAGACATACCTTTTGTAGAAGATGTGCATGTATTTTGCTGAGTATTGCAAAGCTTATTTTATCAACTTGAGAGATAAAAAATACAACTTTTTCTGTTCCAATGATTCAGTAGCATATATAGATGAAATTGTTTCTCAGTACTGATAAAAGAATTTGTGGTAATCCATCAAGTCTTTTGACATTGTGATCAATGATATGTAATGGTTAAAGAACTGAGCAAAGTCTGGGATTCAGTCTATGACTAGGGATCCCAGTGAATGTTGGCCTTTGGGTCATTAAAACTCCAAGCCTTAGCTTCATTAATATCCTATTCTCATCAACTCAACTATCTATAGGCATATGCATTTAAAAAAATCAATCATCAGTCTTTGGCAGAATTTTAAAATAATGCAGAGTAAGTCATGCTCTTCCTGAATATGTTTCAGTCAGCATTTGGTAATATATCATTTCAGCTTCCCCAAATTGAAAATCCATCTGGTAACTCTGAAAGCCAAGACAGTGACATCCTTTGTGTGTCAGGATCATTTTCAAATTGGTATCGACTTTCCAGTAGGAGCCAAAATTAACTCTGGGGACAACTCAAAAGTTTCAATGGAGTAGAAAAGAGTTGATTTCATATTAAGAGCTGATTTTTTCCTCCACTCATTTATTTCTTACTTTTTCTCTCCTGAAATTGTTAAGATCATTCTGATGCTAGGAGAAGAAATACTACCCAAATGAAAGAAATTGAGAACAATATCCAAACAGTATGTTAGCTTTGAAAAGTCTTACCAATTTGGATGTCAGTGGCTGATGATCATTTTCCTATTGACTGTGGTTACAAATCACAATTCTTAGTAACCTCTTTTGGATAAAGTCTAAACTTCTTAGTTTGGAATTCAAATTCTCTGTAAATGTCTCAACCTACTTTACATTACTCATTTTCATTTACTCTATACTCCAGCAAAATTAAGCAACTTACCATTGCCAAATGCATTCCATGTTTTAGGTAGAAGAAAATAGTTTTACAGAATCTGTTCTTTATATTTGGTTTATCAATTTTTCAATTTCTGTTGAATGACATCTTACCACTACTTCAATGCTCATTCAAATGCCACTTGCTCTTTGAATTTTTTTCTATAATCAGTTCTTCATTGGTTTTCATAGGACTTTGAACTCCTTTTATAAGTTTATACTAGTCTAATTTACATAATATTTATTTCTCTATGCCTAATTATTCCAGCACCTAGCCAATGCTAACTGTCTTGAATGATGTAGATGTTTAATATATGTTTCTTGAAGGAATGGGAAAGAATAACTGCTAAAGTAGAAGGGATACAAAGTCTGCTAGAGACTAGTACCAGAATCATATTTAGTCACTCTAGAATCTTCTGGTGATGCATGTGGATTATTTTTTTAATCAAGGCAGAAATGAAAGGAAAGGATTCTTTTTATTTTTCTACATCCCAGATTGGCTTTCAATTCTATTTGCAGTTAAAATTCAAACACATTTGAATGTGTCCTTTGAAATGAAGAGAGGTTACGCCTTTGCTTGAGGGTTGGAGAAGTGTGTGTGTGTGTGTGTGTGTGTGTGTGTGTGTGTCTTGGTAGGGAGGCAATGTTTGCTCAAAGGCAAACAAATGTGGGTTTAGTGAAAATTGGTCTAGTGATATTTTGAACTTATCTTTACTCCCTTTCATTACTCCCTTCTCTGTAACATTCCATCTGGTATTTGTGGTTCTGGCCTTTTTCTGGATCTGAACAAGATGTTTGTGAGGGGGATGAATAGAATCCCAGAGAGGCATAATGGAGTTGACTCAATCTGAAGTGAACTGTCCAAGTACTGAAGCTTGGTTGGTAAACTTTAGGCAAAAATATAAATAATGTCTTTGTGGCATGGTTTATTTTAGAGAAAAAAGTCATAGCTTTCTAGAGCTACAAAAAAACTCAAATGGTTTAACCTTTCATTTTGTAATAAGAAAAACTGAAGTCCAACATTGTGAAATAATTTGCTGTCATATCTCAAAGGGATACCAGATTCTCAGGGATTAGAAGAGGACACTAAGAGTCAATGATGGAATGATTATTGCACTTTTAGAGTATAAAGGTAGCAACCATCTTAGAGCGGAACTTCAAGATGATGGATTATGGGAAGCCAAAGCAATAGTAGTAACTTAAGAAATTTCTCATTCTGGGAGATAAAAATTATCACTGAATTTAGACAAGGAGCTGCCAAGATCAGAGAATAAATGTCAAGCAATTTGTAGGGTTCTAAGAGGCCAGGTGATAAAAGGAAGCAATGGTAGGGTGTTGGGCAATGACAAGGACCCAAGAGCAAGCAGAGGCAGGGAGACAACAGGCCGTATGGACCAGGAGCAGAGTGGTAGATAACACATTTCATTCTGTATTCTTGCAAGAACATTAGGTAGTTATTATTAACACTATTATTTGATATAATTTTTGAAATGCTATCAATAACAATAAAGCAAGAAAAAAAATTCAGAAAACAAGTATATACAAAGAGGAATCAGAATTATTGGTTTTTTGTAAGGATAGTCTGCTTAACCTCCACCCACAAATATGTTTTGTTTTGACTGCACTGTCGCTACTTTCAGTGCTGAATTCAAGGCAAACATTTAGACATTTATTTGTCAGTTTTTTTAAAAGCTAGAATTTCTTTTATTTATAAGGTACTTATTTAATTATAAAAGTCAAATTTGAGTATTTATCAACTTAAGTAGAATTAACTTAGATGTAAGAGCAAACTAAATCTTCTAAAGTGTGTGTGTAGAAAGAACATCTATGTATGTTTTAAGCTTACTCTTTGAATTAATATTTTCATAATAAAAGAAAAAACTATCTTTCCAATTTCACAAATTTGCAGGAAGTGCACAAAGAAATTAGTTTCCAATATAACCTCAGAAAAAGAGCTTTTTCTTTTCATTGAATTGAAGGATGTAGCATCAAGGGGCTGGAACCCTCAAACTTCTGTGTGAAAGATTTCTAACCTATTCAGTTTTATAGAGAAATGTTTACACACACATATATATATAAACCAAAAAAGAAAAAAAAAAACCATGATAATCTTACCAGGGAAATCAAATTAACTCAAATGAAGACTGTGACTTCTAATCCGAATAGCTCTCATGTTGAAGGAAGTCCTCTTCATTAAACATACTCTAGATTCTGATAATTTTCATCTGTACAAACCCTATCTATCTATTATATTCATCTAAGAACAGATATTTTTGAATCTTTATAAAATGTCTATTTTACTAAATGCTTGAGTTCATTAACTCATTTATATATTAGCATAATTAGAGTATGATGCTAATGAGGCCATTATGGGTTCACTTCTTCCAAGAATTCATTGGCTTCTTTCAGAGAAAACTGTCTCCCATAATCATAGACCATACCATTTATGTTAGTCAGGCATTTCAAAAATATGTGCTTTTTCATGAAGGTAAATGGATGATTTATAACAAATCATCTCCACTCAGGGGAAAATGAATTTTTAAGTGATCAGTTTCTTCCTCTAAAGCAAAAAAAATTCTCTAGTGATTGCTAGTGGCTCAATTTTCTATAATGAGATAATCTAATTTCGATTATTTCACTGGGAAAGACAAGGTTACTCCTAAGAAAAATGTCTTGAAAGCTGACTCTTACTTTAAGGATCAAAATAGGGAATAAAAAGGAACTTTAGTGGATTATCTGATTTCATCATATCATTTCATAGATGAGGAAGCTAGGTCCAGAGGAACTAAGGTACTTAGCTAAGGTCATGAGGTAGCAAACAGCTCTGTCTTTGATGTCAAAACTATTTCGGTTTTTGCCATACCATGTTGTCTTGCTCTTCTAAGGGGATTTTTCATGTAGAAAAAATATAAAATGTTTACCATTACTTTATGAATTACTATATTAGTATTGACAGGGTACTTTTGAATTAATTATATCTAAATGAAATGGTAATACTGTGTTTCTACATCCTACCCCTTCTTCTTTATTCAATTCAAAAATTAACGTTTTTGTGAAGTTTACTGCAATCAGTCTTTGATTTGGCTTCATAGGATTTTGAACTCCTCTCATATACTTAAGCTAGTATAATTTGCATATCTACTTCTACATGTTTAATCATCCCTGCCAGACTATAAGTCCCTAAAAGGCATTACATGTCTTTTTTTGCACAATGTAGATGTTTGATACACATTTCCACAATGAATGGGAGAAAATAACTGCTAAAATGGGAAGAATTTAAAGTCTACCTGGGAAAAGATCTGAAAAGTATTTATTTAGCCTCTATGGAACCTGTTAGTAGTACATGTAGACCATGTTCTTGGCCTAAAACAGAAGTGAGATTTTTCTCATCAGGTTGCGATCCAGATTTTTCTATCTTGTGTCCTCCCCCAATTCTTCATTCAGGAAGACTGATTTAATGCTGGAATTCATATTTTGAAAATCCCCTCAGCCCCTCAGTCACTCCTGATTAGATGGTGCCTTCTGAAAACCTCATTTAGAGCCACTTCTAAATATCCAAACTCACCATTTCAATGTTTCTTTACACTATAATCTGAACTCTCCCATAATGTTGCTCAACAAAGATAATTTCATTCCCACCCCCGTTTCAGCTTCCTTGTATGCTCTCTTCCCCTATTAGAATATAAAGTCTTTGTGGGTGGGATCTGTTTAATAGATTCTTTTTTAACAGACTGGGAGAAAGGGTTCTTTTTACTTTCTTCCTCTTGGTTGAAAGGAAGTAGACTATAGATATGGAATGCTGATAGTGCTGACAGACATGATTATTTGCTAGTTTTGCTCCTCTTTCATGTCTTGGTTCTCCAAATCTCCTTTGTCAAATTTTCATCCACTTTCTTCCCATATGACTTTACTCAAAGATTCTCTCATGATCTCTCTTTTCTTGTTTTTATTAACTCTGCCTCAGTTTCCTCAACTGTAAAGTAAAATTCCTCAATAGCACCTGCTTCACAGGGTTATTGTAAGCCTCAAATAAGATACTTTTTGGTAAAGTGTTTAGCATAGTGCATGACACACACTCAATAAATACTCGTTCCCCCCTCTTACCAGATTCATTCCGTTGTCTGTGATTTTTCTCCCTTGAAATTATTTTGATAATTTTTATTTGTTTATTTATGTAAATGTTAGTTCCCCATTAGAATGCAAGTTCCTTAATGTTAGGGAGGTTTTTTTCCCCTTATACTTGCAAAACTTTTTTTATCCTTTAATACAGTATCATGCACAGTACTAATAAATGCTAGTTGAGTTGAATTGAATTTGTTGGAGGTGGAGGGGAAGCAGAGCAAGGTAAATTAGAAAATGACTTTAGTGTAAAATAGCATTTTCTCTATTATGTGGCACATACCCTAGCACTTCTCAGTTTTGTTTTGAGAAAATAATAGAATAATGAAATCCGTGAGATTAACATTGACTCTCCTGGTTATATTAGTCAAGAGGGTCACCTTTGTGTATGAAGAAAACAGATTGAATAATTATTTGGAGCCATCACATAGTCAAGATTATATTGATGCTGTCACCAGTTAAGTTCTTGGCATATCTATATAAACACAAAGAATAGGTATAAATCCCCAGTGGAACAAGACAAGAATGCCCTCTAACTGAAGACATTGCCAAGCCCTGAAAAATGCTTTATATTGTCAGGGAGATTGGTAATCTTTCTGTTGATGGATCCCTCATTTGACAAAGCATATTTTATTCACTATAGTTTTTCTTTCATTGTTCTGAAAAGAGATGGGTAGAAAAGCTAGATTATTTCCCTAAATCCTCACAAGAAAGAAAAAATAAATGCATCTAAATTATTCTATATAATAGGTCTCAAGCCATGGTAGATAGACCACAAGTAGTGAGGAAAGATTCTATATGTAGTCACTGGGCTATTCTCTTATAGGATTAAATGTTTATTACATTTTCATGTCTATTAAGTGGCTTTTGTTGGCAATTTCTAATGTATAATGTTTTGGAAAAAATAAGATTCCCTATATGTCTTTTAAAAGCAGTACTAGTGTTCCCATTAATCCCAGTGTTGTGTTTCAGGTTATAGGAAAAGGCTATATAGATGGAGATGAATTCCAGAGTCATGGGCTCTTTTTGCTTTGCGAAAAACTAAGAATTATAATTCTGACTTCATTGGAAGAACCCTGTCTTTACTGTCTAAAAGTGTGAACAGAAAAGAGGATTAATTTCCACAAATGACATCCCAAAGTGGTCAAGGACATATTTTTTATGTGTCATATAAAAATATCATAAATGAGCCAATAATCTAAGGAACAAAACTGGGAGTACCACAATAAGAAATACATTTTCCTGAGGTAGTCTCACAACTGTTACCATGGCTTTTATTATTTGCATTAGTGATCTCAGAGTAGTATTACTTTAAATAACCAAATGTTAGTAACAGCAATCTTTAATATTACTTCCATTAAAATTCTGCTCAGTAATCAGGCATTTTCATGTTTTTAATCATGTTTGCACATTAAAGCAATGAAAATTAGCCAAGTCCCATGTTTTGTAAAATGTTATATAGAGAACATATTTGATTCCATGTCAATTTATATGTAATAAATCTTTGAGGCTATAAGTAAACTTTAGCAAGAAAGCAAACTATTGCTAAGTAAATTATCACAGCATGTGTATTTATTTTTGATCTAGGAATTAAACTCCATTGTCTTTTAGAGCTATAATCAAGAGAAACACAAAAAACTCAAATAGCGGCAGTGGTAATTGCAAAGTTGATGGCAAAAAATTTGACCTAAAATGAATCATGGATTCAAATATCTCTAGGTGACCTGCACAAAATAACAAGATAGGATAATAAATTCAGGATGGTATCATCACTGTTAGCTTGGCTGGTCATGGTCTATGAATGGACAAAGTTAGAGTGCCTTAGACATTTTCTATGATAAGCACATGTGGTGCAAAGAGTGCTATGAAGAATACAATTCACTACATGGGCTAGAGGGTTTGGACTATAGAATTTAATGTCACAGACATCAATTTTCAAAGAAGCTGCTAAAGCCTCTTGTACACTTAGCAGACATGTCATAGCATGGTCTGAAAATAGCACAATTTTGTTGTAACAAGGCAAGAATTTCAATAAAACAATTCTGTGAAAGTATGTAATTCTAGAAATAAGCTCATATCATATGACTATAATAGTCAACAAGTTTTGCTTACTGATAAGTCAAAAGTGCATCCCAGACACAAGTACGTATATGTGGACTGTTGCTTATAATTCCAACTAATTAGAACTCAAATAACTGGAGCCTTCAATTAAGCAGAAGATATTCTACATGTGTTTTTTAATTGAGTGAAGGAAATCAACAGAAAACAACTTCTTAACAGAGAGAGAGTTTTTAACCATCTACTTCTGGAATATGTCCTGGAGTCAGTGGAGTTGTAGGTCAAATTGTTATACTTGCTATAGCTAATGGTGTGTGAATTTATCATTGATCTTCAAAATAATTCCAAGGAAAGATAATCAAATCTCCAAAGATTATGTTTATTTTAAGATAAAAAAACTAGCATAGCTTAGAAAATCTTATAAGTAAAGCCAAAAATTAGGATTCTTATTAATCCTCAGTTAAAAAGAACATTGAATTCTTATTTAGAATCCTATTCAGAGGCTTTACTGAATGGAAACATATGAGCCTCCACATTTTGGTGACTGCTTGATTTATAGCTTTTCATGTACATACCAACTTTGTGAGGTCAATTGCAAGTATAAAATAGAACAACAAACTGAGATTTAGTGAAGTTTGAGGGATACATGCCTGGACCACATAACATACCAGTGGTAAACTGAATATAAATTCTCTTTCTGGATTCCCAACTGACTTACTATTTACTAGAATATACTGTTTCTCATTAGTAAGAATATGCCTGCAGAACAAGTCATAAGTAACTTTCTGTCACGCTTCTCTTTCAGATGATAAGGGGTAAGTGTCATGGACTGGTATGTCAAAGCCTCTCATCAAATGGAGAGTGAATACTAGCCTGTTCCTTCTGAGCCATCTCATTGTACTTGTGGATAATTCTAATTATTAAGAAGTTTTCCCTTATATAAAAACCAAATTTAACTCTCTCCATCTTTCACTCATTTCCTAGTTTTGTCTTTTGAGATCAAGGAAATTTCTAACCACTCTTCAACATGATAGCCAAAAATTATTTGAAGAATTTGAAGAAATATTTAAAGACATTTGTCAAGTTTCTGTCTTCCTCTGTCTTTTTTATTTTGACTAAACATCTGTAGTTTCTTCTTTTTATAGGTGTCTAGTCTCCTTCACCATATGAGTTTCCTTCTTTTGGATGTACTACATCTTATTATTGGACTTTATTTAAAAAAATAGCTCCCAGAAGTGAACATAATAATCAATATGTGATCTATCTAGGGAAGAGTTGAACAAGATGTTGACCTTCCATATCCTGAATACTCTGTCTCAGAATACTATCTCTCAAATACTATAAATGTAACCGAATAGGCTAGGGAGAGAGTACTAGATTTAGAATCAGGAAGACATGGCTTTACATCTCATTTCAGACACTTACTAGCTTTATGGCTCTGGAAAAATAACAATCTCTCTCATCATCAATTTCTTTATCTACAGAATGAAGATAATAATAGCCCCTACTTTCATAAGGTTTTTGTTGGGATACTATATATTAAGTGGTTTGCAAAAAATATTAACATAAAATGCTTTTCAAACCTTAAAATGCTATATAAATGCTAGTTGTTATGATGAAAATAACAATTATAATAATAATTGTCCAGCTATGCATCCCCATCCTATTCTTATCTATTTTTGTAAACCAAAGTAAAAGATTTTACATTTACTCCAATTAAATTTCATTTTATTAGATCTGACTCATCATTCAAAATAGATGGGATCTTCTGTGATCCTTACTGTTATTCAATATGTTGAATATCCCTTCCAAATTCATGTCAACTACAAATTTGATAAAAATGCTATTTATACCTTCCTCAGAGTCAATAATAAAGTTATTGAACATCACAGAGCCAAGGAAATATTGCTAGGGGGACACTCCACTAGTGATTTTTCTTCTAAGTTAACATTGAGCCATCAATGACTACTTATTGGGTTTCCATAATCCAACCAATTTTAAAATTCACTTAATTGGATTCTCAAGTATCCTACATATTTTTTTTTTCCATACAAGAATAGTATGAGAGATTTTGTCAATTTTGTTTCTAGAATTTAGATATACTATGGCTATGCTATTCTCCCATTCCACCAGTCTAGCAATTCTGTCAAAAAAAGGAAAAGTAAATCATTCATTCATTTATGCTTAGTCTGTTTGAGTCCAATTATTTGGACAAAATAATTATTATGGAAATGTTTTACACCACTGCACATGTATAATCCATATCAGATTGCTTACCATCTCAGGAAGAAAGGAATAGAATTTAGAACTCAAAATTCAAAAAACTCCAAATGTTAAAAATTGTTTTTACATGTAATTGGGGGAAAATAAAACATGTTTTTAAAAGAATCTATGGTTTGCAGAATTTTTACTGTTTCTACGTAGGTAACAATACATATACATATACATAGTCATACACACACATCCCTTTTTGAAAAAAAAATCAAAAATATTTACTCATCTTTGGTAAAGAGACACATCCATTTTCTACAATTTTTCAAAAATCACAGAATGGTTCATCAATCTCATCTACAAGTAATTTCAGTATTATTTTTTACACGAGCTTTTTGTCTTGAAATTATTGAGAGTAACTATGCATCTTCTTGCCATCTTCTATCATTTGCCTCATTTATCTTTGATTTTAAAAACCAATTTAATCATTTTTGTTTTTTATTTCCCAGCTAAAAAGTTACTTTCCTTGTTGCAGAGAAGCAACATATATTTGAAAAAAATTCTAGAGATCATGTAATCAAATCCCTCACTTTACAGAGAAAGCAAGTGATGCTTAAATTAATTGAATAAATTGTTCATTCATTATCTTGAACTCTAAGATGGGAATGCTCACTTTCCCCCAGAATTCCCCTCACTTCCCCTTCAGCAGCTAGTTCCTTTCTAATTCATCAGAATTAGGGGCAGAATAAATTAAGTGGTTTGTCTGAAATCACATAGATAAAAATGCAACAGAGCCAAGATTTGAAGCAGTTCCTTTGATCCCAAATCCAATAGGATTCTCCTATTCTCTGACTAGAAATTCCTGAGTAGATAAGCAGTATAGCATAGAGATTGGAATGCTAGATTTGGTATCAGAAAGATTTGGCTTCAAATTTGTACTAGCTATGTGAACCTACCCATCACTTAATCTCTCACTTCCTGGTCTTCAATTGTAAAATGAAAGGGTTGAACTATATAACATCTAAGCTCCTTTCCAGTTTTAAATTTATGATTCTCTTCTTTCTTTGACAGTTTTCTTGTTGCAATCATTGTTTAAAAAGGCAAAAAAAGAACCCATTTTTTAGGTGGTCTTTTAATATTCATTGTTGACTTATGTTCATTCTGAATTTTAGGGTACCTTATAATATGTTTATAGGACTATGGCAGTATAGCATCATATGTCCTTGTCTTATATAAATATATTAAAATTTTTTTTATTATAGCTTTTTAATTTTCAAAATACATGCAAAGATAGTTTAGAACATTAACTCTTTCAAAACCCTGTGTTCCAAAATTTTCTCCTTCCCTTACCCTCACTCCTCTCCCCTAGATAGCAAATAATCCAATTTAGGTTAAATATGTACAATTCTTCTAAATATATTTCCACATTTATCATACTACACAGGAAAAGCAGATCCAAAAGGAAAAAATTAGAATAAAAAAGCAAGCAAACAACAATAAAAAAGGTTAAAATACTATGTAATGATCCGCATCCAGTTCCCATAGTCCATTCTCTGGGTGCAGATGGTTCTCTCCATCACAAGTCTGTAAGAATTGACCTGAATCACCTCATTGTTGAAAAGAGCCAACCTCATCATATAATTTTGTTGTTGCTGTGTATAATGTTCTTTTGGTTCTTCTCATTTCACTCAGCATCAGTTCATGTAAGTCTCTTCAGGCCTTTCTGAAATCATCTTGTTGATTGTTCCTTATAGAACCATAATATTCTATAGCTTTCATATATCATAATTTATTCAGCCATTCTCCAACTCATGGGCATTGCCACTACACAAGACTGCCATAAACATTTTTGTACATGTGGGTACTTTTTTTTTTTAATGATCTTTGGGATATAGACCTAGTAATGGCACCAGTGAGTCAAAGGACATATACAATTTGATAGCCCTTTGGGCATAATTCCAAATTGCACTCCAGAATGGTGGAATAAGTTCACAACTCTACCAATAATGCATTATTGTCCCAGTTTTTCCATATCACCTGTAACATTTATCATTATCTTTTCTTGTCTTTTTAATCAATCTGAAAGGTGTGTAGTGATCCCTCAGAATTGTCTTAAATTTGCATTTCTCTAATCAATAGTGATTTAGAGCATTTTTTCATATACTAAAAATAGTTTTAATTTCTTCATCTGAAAGTTGTTTATTCATATAGTTTGACCATTTATCAATGACTTGTATATAAATATTTTTTAAAGAATCTGAACTGGTTGATAAATTCTACATGTATCCACATCAATTTTTTTAATACTTCCTCTTCTTTTTTCCTTCATATTGGAATTGCTAGTAATTTTGTCATCAGAATGTTGTACTTAAAAATTTCTAATTCTTCTTATAATGTCCAGGATAGCTTTCAGGGAGCCTTGGTCTCAGCAGGATAGTCACCACGAGGATAGTCAGGAACAGAATCTAACAGTCTTTATTATCTCCTTCACAGTTTGTTCACTCTGAGTGACTGACCTGTCCCCAGTTCTTCAGTCCTTAAATACCTTATTACAATTACATCATTATAGCATATTAAATATGTGTGAACTAGAGAGCCATTACAGCACCATACTAAGTATTAAATATATGTAAATTAGAGAACTATTATCTCATCAATCACACTGAGTTAACACCCTGTTGTAAGTATCTTTGTTTCAAGTATACTTTTCTAAAGTTCCAGGCCCTCTACACTTCTAATAGAATTCCTGTAGAATTTGATAACATGAGCTTGTATTCATATTTTCTATCAACCCTTTGGCATACTTATAAAATTATTAGAGTATGTGTAAGCTTGAGTTTGATTTTCTGTTCATTCATTATCTTGAACTCAGATGGGAATGGCTACTTTCCCTAAGGGTTCCCATCACTTCCCCTTCAGCAATCAGTTCCTTTCTAATTCATCAGAATTAGGGTCAGAATAGCAAGTCTTTTAATTGCTTCCAGCACCTTTTGAAGGATAAATTCTTCATGAAAGCAAGCTAAGAGATTTTTAGTGGCTCTGTTTTTGGTAGAGTAAGAATTCAGCTAATGCTAGATATGTAATCCATTTTCTAAATTCCTGATTCATCTCTTTTTTATTCCAGGTCATTTTTACTCATAATATTGCCTGTGTTCCATTAATGCATGATAAATGAACAAATACTCTCCCTCATATTGTTTCCTTATAGTTTCTAGATTTTTTTAAATGGATATAATTTGCTATTCCTTCCTTCACTTCTATAGGAATAGCTTGTCCATGAATTATAGCGCACAAAGTCTGAGTAGCACTTAATGAATTATAATTTGTCTCCTTAAGTTTAAAATCTTGAGTTCTTTATGATTTTTGTTTATATATGGGCATTTGCATATATATATGAAACCTTTATATAAAAGGCTTTATATAAAGCCAGGGGTTTCATTGCCTTGGCTTCTGTGAATTGCTGGTCCTTTCTACTGTAATTCATTTACCTATATCATACCTATTACTTCCTGCAATATCTAACATGACAAATATATTGGGCTGTATTTTCCCTCTTTATCCATTTAATAACTACAAACAAGGCACTGATCTTTGCTTTTGAGCCTTCATAACTAAAATTCAATTCATTTATGAAAGAATATCTATTAAATAAAAAGCTATGGGTTCAATATTGGGGATGCAAAGGTAAATAAGACATGGTCCCTGTCCTCATGGAATGTATAGTCTGGTAAGGCAGCATACAGCACATACACAAATAAATATACTATAGAAAAGCATTTAAGTGCAAAAGAGAAATATAAGCAATGACAGAAAAGAAAGATGCTTGAGATTTGCAAAACTAGTCAAGAAGTCTAGAATATATTTTATATTCATAATTTGAAATACAAGTATATGCAACATATCTCATGCCAAAATTTGTTGGAAACTTAAATCAATGTCTATTATTTTTTTTAAAATTGGATAGTAATGTGTGGTAATTGTAAGGCGTAATTGTCCCTGATTGGGATAGCAGGAAGAAGTAGGAGGTAAAAAGAATATTAAAATGGAAAAAAAAATCCTTTCAATTTGACTTCAATAAGTTAAAAAATTATCAGAACTAAGAAGCTCTCGAGTCTTTTTCTAAGAACAAGTTGAACAAAGCATACGAATCACAATCAATTTCAAGGTCAAAAGCAAAGTCAAAACCAATACATTATATCATTTCTAAAACAAGAGATAAAAACAATAATCAAAATCCATGCAAGCAGAAATCAGATCCATTGTATTAAAATAATGCAAAGAAAGTGTTCAAATTTTGCATCGGGAGAAATATATTTGGCTGCATAGACTTACTGCAGAGCTCTCTGAATTTCTCAGATTAGGATTAGGATATATCATAGTCAGCTTGTACACTGGGACAGATGTGCTCAAGAAAAATGGGTTGTCAAAAATGGGCAATAAAATATTTCAAGTATAGGCAGCCATCAAAATGATAAAACTGTCACATCTGTGCTTTAGTGTTGGTAGCATACATTATATTCAATTGCTCATTGTATGATACTGTCCACTGTCCTGGAAAAGCTCCATTTAAAACTTCTTGTCCATCAGAAAACATGCTGGAAGATTGCTTTTAGCAAATATATAATCAGACATGATTTGACTATTCAGTTAAGGATGACTACACAAAAGAAGCACAGTCAAATTTCCTTGAGAAGAATGCAGTAGAGACCTAGGGAAAATAGTGCCGAAAGGGAAATATCATTATATGTAACTCTCAGTTCTAGGAATTCCCCAACAACTATAAATGGGATTTGGGTATTTCACCTTACAGGTACTTCTTCCCACTATTTTTGGGCAACTCTTATTTAGGGGATGATTATCCAGTTTGTCAATTACTTAAGTCCTTTCCTTCTTCTCCCTGTGATCACCTACTTATGGGTTATTTTATTACTTATTGGGAGAGCTATAACTAGAGTGAGGTATGTAGGATTTTCTCTCAGACCATCAAGATCTGGAATACACTTCATTTCTACAGCCAAGTTTCAGTTGCACTGAGAGAAGAAACAAGCCTTCCCTCAGGGCGTTCATCCTGTGATCTCCTTTGACATAGCCAATGGCCCTCAATCCTCATAGACTTCAAAAATGGTGAAGGGATGGGGAAATGCTGGGATTGGGAACCATTATTTATGTTACCAATAGCACAGGCTGAAGCTCCTGAGGGAAAGGTTCTCTCATCTCCTAATCTTATTGTACTTAGGGTTCTTGGTGCTCTTTCCTGCTAACCCCTTCTACCTCACCACCAACTAAATTTGCCCAACATATTATTTGCCATCTAGAGCACTGTTTGTTGGCAAGTCACTTTGTAATAGAAAGAAAACTACTCTATATTACTACTATTATTTTAAGCTGATAAAAGCAGGTAGGTAAAGAAGCTAGAAAGATATGAAAAGAATATTTGATTTTTTTATTCATAATATTTTTCTTATGAGGGCAAAGATAGAAATTCTTTCCCATCCACATTTTAGAAAGTTTCTTTTCCCTTCTGTTTGAAGCTATTCCTGGGGCGGGGCAGAGGGGGGGAAAGGAGGGGAGGTGGGGATTTGAGAAAAAGTTGCTATTTAGTCATAGAATCAGAATCTCTAGTTTGGGAAGACACTCAAGGTCATTTATATTTTATATTTGAAAAGGAATCCCCTCTATATCAAGCAAGAAAATGGTTATTTAGTTTTTACTTAAAACCTCTGGTGACAGCAGCTTCTTATACTTTAGGTCTGTAGTTGTGAGAAAAAATTTCCCTCAAATTAAGGTTATATTTTTCTCTTTATGACTTGTACCTATTGCCCTTGCCTCTCTTCTCTAACCTTCTGCTTTGAGTAAATCTATTGCTGAGCTTCCATGTTCAAGATCTGTCCTCAGAAAAAGGTATTCAAAGAAAAAATAAAGACTGTTCATTTTCCTCCTCCTTACCTCTAGAATGCTGGATTAACAGGCCAATGAATTGGGCGTGAATCCCAATGGCCATTTTACCTCCATGACTTTGGATAAGTCATGTAGTCAATCAATCTTTAAATATTTCTTAAGCACTAGGCATTGTATTAGGCACTATTCTAAATTCTGGGAATACAAAAAATGGTAAAAGATTGTCCTAGTTCTCTAGGAGTTCATAGCCTTATAAGAGAGACACTATTCACACAATTATGTTCCAAAAAACTATAAAATAAATTAGATAAATTGGAAAAATCAACAGAAGTGACTAGAATGAAAGGAATCAGGTAAGAATTCCTGTAGAAAATGGGATTTTACCTGAAATCTGAAGGAAACCAGAGAAGTTAGGAGGCAAAAATGAGAAGGGAGAACATTCCAGTCATAGAGGACAGTCAGAGAAAATGTTAGTAGATTGAATTAGGAGATGGAATATCCATTTTCTCAACATTTGAGGAACAGTAAAGAGATCAGTATCATGGACAGGAAAATACTTGATGGGGGATAGACTACACAAAGTGGGGAAGGAGAAATATAAAGGATTTTAAATGGCAAACAGAGGGTTTTATGTTAGATCCTGGAGGTGATAAGGAGCCAATGAAATTTATGAAGCAGGGGATGGAAGGATGACATAGACCTGAACTTTAGGGAGATGACTTTGACAATTGAGTAGAGATTGGATTGGAGGATGGAGAGCCTTGTGGCAGACAGACCCACCAGCAGGTTATTGCTGTGGTCTAAGTATGAAGAAATGAGTCTGTGCCAGGGTGATGGTAGAATTAGAAGAGAGAAGGGTATATATTAAAGAGATGTAATAAAGATAAAATTGACAGGCCTTGACATCAGATTAGCTATAGGGAAAGGGGAGAGCAAGAAACGGAGGTCGACACCTGGGTTTCAAACTTGGTGATTGCAGGTTGATGGTACTCTCAACCTTAATAAGGAAGAGGGAAAGGTTTTGGAAAAAAGCCAATAAATTCAGTTTTAGATATATCGAGTGTAAGATAACTTTGGAAAATCTAGTTTGAGGTGTACATCAGGGAGCTAAAAATGAGACTAGATGTCAGTAGAGAGTAGGGTTGGATAAGAAGGTTTAAGAATTATTGGTATAAGAACAAAAATTGAATTTGTGCATCATAATGAGAAAAAGGAAATATACGTACTTCTAGGGAATCTTACATGTAAAATGTCCATAGGATCATAGATCTAGAGCTTTAAGGGACCTCAGAGACCATCTAATCCAACTCCCACATTTTATAAACAAAGCCACAGAAATTCAGGGAAATTAAGTGGCTATCTCAGGGTCACAGAAAAAGTAAGTGTCAGAGGTTGAATCAATCATTTATATGAGAGATATCAAACTTTAAATATGAAGCAAAATAATTGCCATCCTCTTTCCTAGAAGTCAAAGTTTAATTATTTTATTTGTTAAAAAATCATTTATTAAGTATCTACTAAATTCTAAGTTCTATGGTCTCAAGGAACTTATTCTATTGAAGGGAAATAACATGCATGTGGAAAGTGTGTGTGTGTGTGTGTCTATATGCACATTCACACCTACACATACATATCTATATATACACAAGCATATATACATTTACACATGTGTAAATATATATATGTGTGTGTGTGTGTGTGTAAAAATACTCATATATATATATATATATACATACAAAACAATTTTGAGGAGGTAGATAGCACAAGTAGATATAATCATCAGGAATCCTGTCAAAAATATTCTCAGTCTTTATAAGAATGTGGATACACTAAAATAAAGAGATGAAAGCCAGTTCTTTGATTTATTTTTGTGTTTGTGTCAGGTTAAGCCACAGAAAGACTAATTTATATCTCTATCACCTGCTCTACCAGTCAAGCTCATCATTCACGCATTAGAGGGCTGAAAATCTTCAGAGATGGTTGCTCTAAGCTATAAATTAAACATCTTACTCTGAGGTTTGGTTCCCTTCTGATTTTTAAGCAAATTTAAAATAAAATTGCTATTGAGGATATAAAGATGATGACGGATGACTTATTCCCTGTCCGATTTCCCATCAACTTACTTCATGAAATTTGTTTTCTGTCATAAAGAAATAAGGGTTGAAACATTAAAAATGTAGTAGCAAAACATTCTACCTTAATCCTTTGATAAATAGGAAAGAATGAAAGGGAAAGGACTGAATGAGTCTTTCTTCTCAATAGAAGGATTCTTGCTGATCTCTCTCCTCTCTTCTACTCTCCTTTGCTCTACTCTCTTTTCCTCTTCTTTTCTCCCTCTTCTTCTCCCTTTCCACTTTCCTTTTTTCTCCTCTCCCTTTCCTCTCCTCTTCTCTCTATTGCTGTCTGTTTCTGCCTCTGCCTCTCTGTCACTTTCTGTCCCTTCCCCCCCTCCCTGTCTCTCTCTTTCTCTTTCTTCCTCTCTCTGATTTTTTTTCTTTTTCTTTTCTTCCTCCTCCCTCCCCCTTCTCACTCCTTCTCTCTATGTCTTTCTCTTTCTCTGTCTCTCTCTTTTTCTCTCTGTCTCTGTCTTTTCCCTTCCCTCCCTCCTCCATCCCTTATCCCTGGTTTTCCTATTTCCTCTCAAAATCATTTGCTGGATCATCATATCACCCATCCTATCTATAGGTGTACCCCAAATTCCTGTCTTCAGCTGCCTTCTATTCTCTCTCTACTATTTCTCTCTTGTGACCTCATCAGTGTTCAGTAATATATTTTGCTACACTTGCCCTCCTGAGCCTTAGTCCATAATTTCCAACTGCTTTTGGGCACAGTGTATGTAGACATATAAAATTCAATATATCAGAACACAACTCATTAAAAATTTCCAAATAACCAGACTTTTTATGAATTTCCTTATCTCCATTAGGTAAATCACTATTCTTCTAATCAATTACATTTATAACCTCATAGTTATCCTCAGTTTTTCACTCACTTTTACTTCAAGTGTCTGATTAGTTGTCAATTAGTCTTGTTATTTCAAATATCCAATTAAACTTGTTGATTCTATCTCTATAATCTCTTACATCCCTTTCCTTTTTTCCACTTACATTAACACTATCTTTGTTCAAACATTCAGTATATTGACTATTTCAATAATTTCCTAATTAATTTTTCTGCTTCATCTCTCCCCACTCTAATTTACCTTCCACACAGGGGCCAAAATGACATGTCTACAGTACAGCTCTACTCATCACATCACTCAATAAATTTTAGCGGTCTCTTTTCAATCAAATATATATTCATCTGTTTAGTATTTAAAGCTCTTCACAACTTGTCTCCACTCTACATTTCCAGGATTGTTACATAGTACTTTGCTTACTGGAGCAAGTAAGTTGGTAGAGCACCAATCCTGAATTCAGAAAGACCTAAGTGCAAATCTGGCTTCAGACACTTATTAGTTTTGTGACCCTGGGCAAGTCACTCAACTGTTTTCCTCAGTTTCATCATCTATAAACGGAATTGGAGAAAGAAATGGCAAACCACTGTGGTATCTTTGCCAAGAAAACCCCAAATGGGATCACAAAGAAATAGATGTGATTAATTGAGAAGACAACAACAACTCTACTTACCATCCTCTGTGGTCTAGACAAATTGACCTTCTTGCTGTTATACGTGACATTTTCCACCTCTGTCTCTTTGTATCCCTATGCCTAGAATACTCTCCCTGTTCACTCCTGCCCCCTAAGAACTCTTAGTTTCTCTCAAAGCTCTGTTCAAATGTTAACTCCTGTATAAGGTTTTCCTCCAACTTTTAATGTTTCTCCCCCTTCAGTGTTTATTTTTTATTTTCTGTATACATGTGCCTTTATGTATTTATGTTTTCTCCCAAATAGAATATATGGTCCTTGATGGAAGAGACTTTTTAAATTTTGTCTTTGTATTACTACCACCTAGTATAGAATCTGGCACATAATAGGTGCTTAATAAAATTTCATTTCTTGATTTATTCTTCTTCATTATTATCAGAGCAGTAGCAGAGCCATTACTAGCAATCTGGTGGCTTGGTACAAGCAAAATAAAAACCCTTAAATCAACTTTGCAGGACAAAATGCCTTATAGAGGAAAGATCATGGGCTGTTAGATTTCACCAAGGGTTGATATAAACTCTAAGACATTAGTCAACATGAATAAAGACACCAGAGTACTGAGTAGCTGCTGCAGAGGTGGTCTCTTTATTAGAAATATTCTAAGCTCTATTTACTTACACGACAAAGGAGTACAAATGCCCCACTGTGCCCTGAATGTTAATACCCTGGGGCAAAGCCTGTAACATCTTGTGATAGAAATGACTCTGAGTAGCACCCAATAGCATATTAAGTATCATTTACGTAAATTATTTGTCCTTTTTTGTGTGTTTCATAAACTACTTTAAAAATTATGGTCCTAGCTATTTTTAACATGAATTTTCAATTTCTATTTCCCTGCTAGAATTCAATAAGTGAAGGAAGGTGGGAGAGGAAGGCGTTGTGGTTAGAATTTATCAGAGATCACTAGAAAGTGAATGTGAACATTTATTTGAATAGTTGTTTCTTTCTGTTCTCTTAAAAAAGATCAGGCTTAATATTAACTTCTCCCACCTATCTGCCTTCTTGAAAAAAATATCTTCTCTTTGTGAATATTTTAGCCCCAATTTATTTTTTAAATATTACTTTAAGATCTTTTTTATAGGATCAGTTATTTAGCCATTTTTTAAAATCATGGCCAACTCTTCATGACCCAACTGGGGTTTTCCAGGTAAAGAAGTTGGAGTAATTTGCCTTTCCTTCTTTTGTTCATTTTCACAGATAAGGAAACTGAGGCAAACAAGATTAAGTGATTTGCTCCAAGTCACACAACTAGTAAGTCTGAGGCTAGATTTGAATTAAGGAAGATGAGTCTGCCTCACTTCATGCCCAGAATTTCATCTGCTGAGTCATCTAGCTATCCTAGAAAATCAGTTACCCATTGATGATTTCATATTTAAAAGGGAACTGTCTGTAATATATATGTACAACTACATACACATGTGTCTTTATAGCACTTTACAATTGACAAAACCATCTTATATAGTAACCATACTGATCCCAGGTTATCTCCAGTCATCTTGACTTTTGTTATGCTATTGTACTGAACTTTTCTGTCTTGGGACAAGAGCGTGAGCTGATGACTTTGTGCAGTTCTACCTCACTTAAATCCAATTCACACACAAGTCAAGACATCACTGCCATGATGTCATTGGTCCTCTTCCAGAATTCCATTGTCACTTGGGACAATGAATTAACCTTCTCAGGTCAGGCATCTTATGGTAGAAAATGAGCCAGACCTCAGGAGTATGAAAAACAATATCTTACAATGCCTCTCAAAGAAAAAATTCAGAAAAACACTTCATTTTGATTAGTGCATGTTCAAAGGATTTCTTCCAAAATGACTGCTCAGAGTCAATTATATGATCTTCCTATTGACCCTGGAGACTCTTGATCACCCTTAAATCCACTTTATCTTATCCATGCCTAAGGTATCTTCAGGTTTTTATTATGATCTGCTTTTAAAAAGTTGGACTCAGATTTTAGGTCATTTAAGGAGAGTTCAGATACCATGAGGGTAAGGGGAAAGAAAATTATTCCTTGAGAATCTGAGACTTATTCTAGACATTTTGCAAAGTGGCTTTTCATAATCATCCTATAAAACTCTGGTTTGGGATAGTACTGTTTGAACTCCCCTCCACACCTTCATTCCCCAATCGATGTACTGATTTTCCTCTATGTCCCTCCCTTCCTTGCAAATAAGCAGTATAAAAAAGTGAAGTTGAACTATGAAGAGGTAGAGTAGGGAGAAGATTCAGGACCCAGTGAAACTCAGAAAAGTTCTTCTTAGCCAAAGGGTATGTACTACACAGGGTAAAGAAGAATAAAATTTTTTTAAACCTCATAGCAAACACTCATTTGTAAGAATTTTATTTTTCTTTTAACTTTGAAGGGAGAAATTCTTGAACTAACATTGGAAAAAGAAGATATTCCAAGGACACCTTTTGGAAAATAATTTGCATAAATACTATAATTCTTGACATACTTAATATTCATAAATGAAAGGATTTGTTGGAAAGAACATATTTGAGCTACCACTTGAAAGAAATTGGAAAAATAAAGTGTGTTTCTTTTGAACCCTTTAGACAAAATGTGTAAGGTTTTCTTGTTGTTAGCTTTCTAGCTAAAAAGATGATGCTTCTGCTGAATTCATTAATTCTTTTGTAATATCCATGAGATCACATTAATTCTCATGAGAACTAATTGTTTTTAACCAAATCAAAATTCAGGTTTGGGGATTCATTGGAGCATAATGAAAACATCTATATTGTTGCAATATTTTCATAGGATTGAAACACTGTGCTTACCTCCACAAATATAAAACAGGGGATGATGGAATAGCTTCTCTGTGTGTTGTTTCCAATAGCCATTTCTTATCACAGGTTGGGAGGCTACACGCTCTCAAACTTGTCTAGACTGGAAGGAAAAGAAGTAGCACAGGGTAAGAACAACTTATTCTCTGTGTCTTTGCTACTATAAAGTTTAATTTTGTGTTGATATTCCTCTAAATCTTAATATGAAGATGCCATTTATATTATGCTAAAATGATAACATAGATCAAACCATAGCAAAACCAGGCAAGCAAATGACCAATATAATAAAACATTCTTCAAACCACTTGTGCCAGGTTCATTTAGTTAATGGCAGCTTACCTTAGTAGAAGTATGCACCAGGCTTACCAGACAGAATTCTAACAGATCCAAAGGGAAACTTGATTTTCTACATTATACAGATGTAGGTGATGGAATATTTTCCTGATCAGTTCCCTATATTCATAAACAGGTAGCAGCTTGGGCACTTAAAGAAGCTTATTTAATTTTAAATCTGAGTCTCTGTGTTCCTCCTATGTATTAAGATATCACACCTTTAATAGCAATACCTTTCATTTTAATATGGTTCACAGTTAACAAAATTCTCTGGCCCATCCAGAAAGGTAAATTGTGGGAACATTATTATTCTCTTTTTACAGATTGAGACAGAGACATAACGGGTTCCTCTCATTGATAGTAAATAGCAGAGATGAAATTTTAGTTCATATCTTCTATCTAGAAGTACCTTGCTTTCTTTCAACTCTTCTTGGAGACAAACACATAACATCATCATCCTGGGAGGATTGTCCTATGGGACCATTCACTCAAATTCTCCACTCTAGCTATTCATTCAATTATAAATCAGCCTATACCTTATAAATGAGGAACAAGTTTCTATATAATTATTTATTAATAAGAATTATTATTCTAGAAGTACTTTAATGTTTACAGATTATTTTATATAAATAATATCATTTAAATCTCCTAACAACTCAAGGACTTAGGTACTACTCTATGAAATGAGAACCCAATGTGTGGAACTTTTTTTTTTTAGGGGGAAACAATTTTTATTGAAAGAAAAGTTTGAATATAAAGATGGCTGCCATGGAAGTAATTGCATAGTAGCCAGTGTTCATCTTCAGATCAGGGAGAACTGGATTCAAGTCCCATCTCTACCCCTGTCATATACAAGCTATATGATTTTTGAGCAATATGGCAGAACAGTACCAGGTCCAGTAAAGAGAGTTTACTTAATCACTGGGTCTACACACACACACACACACACACACACACACACACACGTTAAAGCAGGAATAAGAAACACATTTATGATTTCATTTATATAGATAATGTCTGTATAAGAAAACTCCTATTTGCCAGCGCAAGTTAGGACCCACCCTGCAAATTACAGTCCTAGATAGTTGTCTAAAAAGTTGAGACATTGCCCAGTCAGCACATGACAAAAGTAACAGAAGTGAACTTTGGGTTTTTTTGGCTCTGAATCTGGCTCTCTGTTTACCAGACTATTTTCTCTGATTGGTGAAATGTGTAGTAAAAATTAATAGGCTGATTAAACATCTCTTTACAGTTTTCCAATGGAATTTCATGCCTCTTAAAATGTGATCTTTACAATTCAGTGAGGGAAAGAATATAAATATTATTCCCATTTTATAGATGACCAAGCTAAAGTTCAGAAAATCAAATATTTTGCTCAAGTTCATAAGCTAATAAGTAGAAAACTAAGACTTGAACACAGACTTCATGACTTCAAATCCCATATACACACAATCAATAAAGACACAAAAAGAAAGATAATTAACAGTTTATGTCTTTTGTTTTTATATGATTTAGATTTCCCCCTGAGATTTGTTACTGCTCTAAATGTCCCTTCTTATCTCTTTTGCTAGATCTTCAACCATCTCCATCATACCCTCTAAATATAGGGATTCTCTAAGATCTGTCTGCCTCTATTTTTTTTTTCTCTCCTTATTTTTACTTGGTCTTCTCAACAGCTTTCATAAGTTCAATGATCACTTGTATAAAGATGATTGCTAGATAGTTACTCTCCTGACTTCTAATTCTAATATTTATTGAATATTTCAAATTGAATGTTCTGTAGACATCTCAAATCTTAATATATACAAAACAGAGCTCATGATCTCTCCTCCCTCCTTTCCAAAAAATAGCTCTCTTCCAGTCTTCCCTTATTACTGTTAAGGCACCACCATTTTTCAGCCACCCAACAGTGACAAGTATTGGTGCCATATTTGACTACTCAGCTTTATCATCCTTGCTCATACCATATATCCAGTTGGTCAAATCCTGTGCTTTCTTAATTTTCAATATTTCTTGCATATATATTCTTCTTTCCACTCACAGATAGCAACTCTAGCTCAGGAATCTAAGTGGGTTGTTACAATAGCATTACAATTATTTTCCCATCCAGTGTCTCTTTCGCTACAATCTACTTCAATAATTACCAAAATGAATTTCCTAAAGCATAAGTTTGACCATGTCATTGCTCTGCTCAATAAATTTCAATGGCTCACTATTATTTCCATGATCATAGTAAAAGTCTTTTCATAATGTGGCCTCTTTCTACCTTTCCATTCTTACCTTCAATTCCTGTTTACACATTCTACAATTCAGCCACACTGGCCTTCTTGCCATTCTTTATACATAAATACTCCACTAATTTTTCCTTGGTTTTTGTTGATCATTTTTCATACTTTAAAGGCTCT
Organism: Antechinus stuartii; assembly: GCA_016696395.1. Lineage (NCBI taxonomy): Eukaryota > Metazoa > Chordata > Mammalia > Dasyuromorphia > Dasyuridae > Antechinus > Antechinus stuartii. Next base: position 17,810,326 of record MU174308.1, on the reverse strand, counting down.
CACTTTCAATCTAAGTTGCTTCTACCATTATTTCTAATTACTTTCTACTTTCTCTGTATTTATCTTGTACATAATGAGTTACATACCTTGTCTTTCTATTAAAATGAGAGCTCAAGGGCAATAAATTCCTTTTGTTTTATTATGGTATGTCAGCAAGATGTCTGGCACATAGGAAGCATTTAATAAATATTTATTGATTGATTAATCCAATGTCTTTATTTTATTTAATTATGAGGAAACTGAAGGTCTTTGAGTTTAAGTGATTTGATCAAAATCATGTAAGTTAGTAGAACTAGAAGACATGTCTTCTGATGTCTAGTACAATGCTCTTTCTATTGTATTACATTTCTTCATAGGTGAACCTTCCCAGAAGACAAGTCTGACTAAACTGAATTGGTTTCAGATTTCTATAGGCTTATAATACTAAAAGGAAAGAAAATCAGCATCCCATATATTCTTTTAATGTAAAATCCTCTCTATTTCTCCCCTAACAAATGAACATAGGAAAGTAAATGTAGTCATATTTTCCTATATGTTGCATAAATTTCCAACTATATTCCTTAATGAACAGAGGTGACCATGAACCAATGATGCAGAATTACCATCTATTGACCTATTTTTCTCTTAGTATGCTATATCCAACGGCACATTTTGTATTTAATTTCCTAAAGTAGTACTGTCTAATGCTGATTTTTTTTGTCTGAAGACAAAGAAACCTGGTGTGGAAAATGGTTTGTAGGATAAGGTGAATACAACTTTATCACTATGTATTATGAAGAGAAAACATCATCTCTTATAATGAGCATTGGACTTGATTGAACCAAAAGACATGCTTTTATGTCTCAGTTCCAGATTATCTTAAAAAGTATCATATATTTAGATCTGCAAGAGGCCTTATAGGTCATCTAGGATAACTCTGTCACTTTCCAGAGGAGGAAACTATAATACAGAGAGACTGGAGTTGCCATTGGTCACACATGTAGTGAGTAGCAGGGCTGATACTTAAATCATTAGACTGTGAGCTCCTTCCAGGCAAAAACTGAGTGTCTGCTTGGCACATTGTAGGTCCTTAAGAAATGCTTGTGTTTGACTGACTCATTGACTGGCTGGTCTAAGTTATCAAAAACCAACATTCTCTCCATTGAAACATACTTTGTGATTTATATCTCTTAATTTTCTTATCCCTTAAAATGTAAATAATAACAAGAGTTCAATCATTTAACTCGTAGGGTTATTTTGAACATAAAATGAACATATAAATAAAAATACTTTATAGAGCATGTATTATGAACTGAGTAAATTTATATTAATTCAACAAGTTCAAGATTTTTTAATACTCATAAATCATAAAATTTGATTAAGAAATATTTTAATAAAACTAAAAACACACAATTGAAAAATTAAAAGAATATAAAATATAACTCCCCTTCCATGGCTGTCATTCCAGGCACTCAAAAAAGCAATCTGTAGGCAGTTAGAACTCAGGAAAAGACTTAAAACCATTTTTCCCAGTTTCTAGATAATCCTTTTATACTTCCAGGCCTTAGGTAGGTAAAGCACCAGGAGAGGTGAATTTAAAGGGTCATTGTAGGACTAGCTACATCAATTCCATTAGTTCACTCAAGGTCCTACGCACCACAAAGGGCTACATAAGCAAGTTTTATTTAGGAACCAGGAATGTTCTATATTGTTTTGCAAGAGGAGTACTTCATTCTATTTCTAAGTTGTAAATGTGACTTTTACAGCTTCCAGGAAAAATGATTTGGGTAGCCATTCCAAGAAGCTGTGTGAGCAAAATCTGTTGCTGTTGTTTATACTGCATCTGAAAGCACTTAATGATATTTTAAGAATGCAAAATGGTGAAGATGATTTTATTCTAAGATGAGGATCTTGTTATCATTATGGGAAAATGTCTTATATTTTTGTTTAAGAACTATGCTATGTAAGTTCAGTCAGAACAAGATAAAACAAACACAAAAAGGATTCTCCACCGGAGACTAGGCTATTGAAAAAATGCAAAGTCTACTAGAACTTTAAAGACACACTAAAGGGAATGAGTATATAAAAATTTCAAGTTACTATTGGAATGATGAAGCAGGGAGCACAAACACTGGCAGTTAGGGAAATGGCTATTTTAGAAAAACAATTCAGGGACTCTATAAAAGCAAATAAGAACTCTCATTGGATGAATCTAAAATGAGCAATTTAGTATTTCTTTCATTAGAGAGATATCAAAAACTATGGAAAAGCTGCTTACAAGAGCTTTTGATATCAAAAAGTTATAAGGAAGTAGAATTAGAGCCAGGAACAAAGATTTCTGAAAAAAATAATTTCCAAAATCTCTTCTAAATTTAATTTTTTTTAATCTACAGTTATGTCATGGGTGAAACAGTATAATATTGATATCTTTCTGATACTTCTATAAACAGGTATTTGGGAGAATTACTTTATATTGAATTTTGTTCTAAAAAAGTAGGATGCATATATATGGGGAGAGAGGCAGACAGAGACAGAGCGAGAGTGAAAAAGTGAGCAAGAAAGAGAGAACAGAAAGAACAACAATAAAATGTCAAATTATGGTTTGATTGGATACTATATCCATTATCCAAATACAGGTGTGCCTATAAATTGTTCTTTACAAACTTGCAGTTAATTTGATTACTTGTAGAAAATAAGAGTTAATAGAAGATGGTAGTAGGAACTGAATATATGTATTGCTGTTAAAGCTTTCAGTCGTAGAAGTGCTAGCATCCTCAAAATTCTATTCAGTCGGTGCTCTTAAATTCATAGTTGAAAGACTAGGAACTATATCCCTGCCCTTTACTAATGCCATCAATCCCAAATATACATAACTCTAGTTTCCTTTCTTCAAGGTAGACTTAAGCACATTTCTTTGACATTTTTGCTTGAGTGATAACTGGCTTAGGTAGTCATATCTTCTCCAAGTAAGCACTTATATGGCCTGAAATTATGGGACGAACCAGACTTTAAAGCAGAGGATGAAGAATGATTACACAGATAGCTTGGAGACTGCTCCTTCTCAGGGTTTCTTAAATTTATTGTTTTTGTCATGGATTCTTTTGGCAGACTAAAGGAAATGATGAATTCCTTCTCAATATAATGTTTATAGTGAATGTAATGCATTGTATAATGCATACAATAGAATATACAGTATTAAAAAAGGAACCAATTACATTGAAATAAAGATATAATTTTTCCCATATAGTTCATGGATTCCCTCCCCCCCCCCAAAAAAAACTCTATGGAACCCAGATTGTTAGCCCCTGTTTTAGCTGATTACCATCACTTCCATTTGCAATTTTGCCTCCTAAGTTTCTTCTTTTCCAAAAGTATGGGACAAGTTCTCTACTAGTGACTTAATCTGATCCCTCATCATAACATGAAGATAACTTTAGAGTCTTGAAGACTGAGCCAATAAAGTGAAAGTTTTGATATGTTTGTGAATTAAAAGGACCTATCATTCAGGGCCATCATTTAAGGGAATGCTACAGATCCCTGGAACATTGTTCCACCAAGAGAAATTTGTTCACAGAAAATAATTAAGACCATGCTGCTCTCTTTATTGAAGGAGTACCAAAATTTAGGAAGTCACCATTTGAAAAAAACACATTGAGACATGGCAAGTATCTTAGATATTCTGGCCTAATATGCTTAACCTCACAGGATGTCAGCCTCCGCATCCAAAAAATAAGGGGTTGGACCAGGCTGGTCTCTAAGTATCTTTCTAGTTCTTAAATCTGTGATTTTAAATAAGATTATGTTCCATAAAATGTGCACTTGGATTTGTTGTTGTTATCCCTACAGGATTCCTTTGATCCCCTAAAAATCAAAGACAAGCAGCACCCACTCACCATTCATTAATTATTTCTGTTGGATCCTGTGAAGCCTGCTGAGAATTCACAGGAAATAGGGGAGGAAAAAAAAAAACCAATAAAGTGAGAAGAATGCCCTTTCATTACAAGGACTTTCAGAACAATAACCAGATTGAATAGGCATGAAACCATATTATCTATTTTAAAGAGACAGATGAAAACAAGATTATATTCTATGATGAACTTTTGGGGAATTTTTGGTGAATATAGTGATGATAAAAGTTTTGATTATCCAATAGCCTTTCCATGGAGCTGGGTAAAGCCAGTGATGGATAAAACACAAGAGAAAGTGATTTGAATGTTTGTATATGGACTAATATGGGAATATGTTTTGAATAATTGCACATGTATAGTCTACATCAATTTGTTTTACATTTCAGGGAGGAAGGAAGGGAGGGACAGAAGGAGGAATAAAATTTAGAACTCAAAACTTTTTTAAATGAATGTTCAAAGTTTTTACATGGACTTAGGAAAAACTAAAACATAATTCAGAAGAACATATGTATGTGATTTCAATGAGTGTATCAATTTTTTTTAATACTTTGTCTTCCTATAATTGTCTCTTGGGTATGAAGGTGGATGTACAAGATTCTTATCTTAAACATAGCTAGCTAGGTAGGAAAATGATGGACAGAGAGATAGAGGTAGATATAACACTTATTAAGTACCTGCAATGGCTAGGAATTGGAAAATGCATACAAATGCAAAGAAAAGCAATCAATGCCCTTAAATAGTTTATTCTAGAAGGAAAAGGGAGCTAAAATGGTGGAGTGAATGGAATGTATTCATTTAGAGAAAAAGTAAAGTCCTGGGACTCATGGGCTGTTCTATTTGAAGAATGCATGGCTGCATTCTCAAATAGAGAGTTGGGAAGGATTCACCATCAGAGACAAAGACTGTGGGGATGGGGGTCTCACCATAATTAGAAAAAAGGTTGCTTGAGTTGAAGTAGAGAGATAATTTGGGGAATCATGGTTTAGTCTAGATTTGAAGAGGATATTTTTATTTTTATTATTATAGGCAATCTATAATTTAGTTCTTAGTTGCTCAGTCTAGAGCTCATGGACTCTTCACAGCTACAATCTCCCTGAAGGAATCTTAAAACTAGAATTCACCCACTTGGGATTACAGTCTTCCATTCTACACACACAGAAAATCACAGATGTCCCAGAAAAGGATTAGGAGTTCAAAATCTAATGCCTTACAAATTTATTTCAAGAACCATGGAGGTGATTCTTATAAGACTTGGTTGTAGGGGAGTATGTCTTGTCTACATCTTGTCTATTTTCTGTCTCAGCAGAACTCTATTGGCCAAGTAAAATCATCAGTACAGATAGATTGTTTATGTATTGTATGTGTATGTATGTATTGCACTTGAATAATCACCCAGAGAAGCTTACTTCTAGTCTACCAAGGTCTAAGGCAGATTGCATTCTTATTTGGGTGGGTAGAAACAATATAGATTTATAGTATTCCAGTCCTATGTACTGTTGTTTTGAGAGATTATTTAACTATCAGGGTTGTACAAGAAGGAGTTTGACATGGTAGTAAGAGCTGGCCTTAGATCCTGAAAGACCTGGTTCCAAGCACTTTCTCTTTTACAAACTGGCTGCGTGACCCTGAGCAGATTGGTTAATCCGTCCATCAGGGCTGATCCAGGCAATTATTTATGACTATCAATTGCAGAGTCCTTCCAGGCTGCTTCAGCACAGGAAGTTCTCTCATGTACTTCTGCAGGAGTTCATCATTATAAGTTACCTGACAGGTCCACTCTCTCTTCTTATATCTCCTGACATATACAGAGGAAGGACTTTGACTGAACTGAGCATTGCCATTGGTCTATCTTGACCCCTTTGATCTGTACAATGAGGGGGGCCGTACTGGATAACCTGTAAAGTCCTGTCCGACTTTGGGTCTTTGCTACCATGATAACTGCTTAGCAGAAGACATTTAACTAGTGATTGTTGGATAATCAAGGCCAGCCCTGCTGAAAGTATAAAGCAAGGGATATTTGTCTTTTTAGCCGACATACACCTTCTCTACTAGTGCTTCTAGGTACCCAGTGACGATGACCAGAAATATCTGATAGATATTGAATTGAATGAAATGAACTGTCATGACCTAAAATCTCAGATTTTATGTTAGTCAATTATTCCCATTTGGAAGGGCAAAAGGAAAATGTGGGAAAGGGAAATTCATAGGGTGCTTTTAGCCAATAATTTTAACTTCCTCCCTCATTTGACTTGTAACTTAAATGGATAATGATCTATGATCCAGTGACGGTATCTCACATCTGACTCTCCTCCTCTTTCATAGATTTTGATAGCAGTGCTAAAGAAAAGCAAAATGGACAAAAGACAGGCTATAAATATGAGAGTAAAATAAGAACAAGGGCCTAATCCACACACCTGGTCCTTGAGAGAATGGAGAACTGATTAAATTTAGACCAGCTGCTTCTATTTATAGTTGGACAAGTAGTTTAAAAGGCTTGAGTCCATAGGATAGGAACAACAGTTTCAAAAGGAGATCTTCAAATCGCCACCATTGGCCCATTCGGGGATTCTAGCCAGGAAATTTCCTCATATCACTGATGTTTTTCAGTCACATAGCATGTCAGAAACTAATTAAATGGCTAGGCTAACCATTACCTTACTACCCACCATTGAGTCGGTTAAGGATATAAATCACCCCCTGCAAAGCATTCATGTTTGTTTAATCACTGTGTCTACTACAGCAACATCTTTCCCTTTAACAAATTGCCTGTGTACAAACTCTTGGATAATTGTTTAAATTAACACCTGTTCCAATGTTCTTTCTAGCTTGTCCTACTTTTGTGCGTATGTGTTGCTGGTTAGTAACCCGTGGCGGGGAAAATCTGGATGGATTCGTTGGCAGTCTTTCTGGCTACACAGAGCAGAGTGAATAGAGAGTGGGAATAATGCCTCCTAGGAGTGGGGGTTCAGTCCAAGTGGAGGCAGCAGCTTTATGGTAAACCCAATAATAATGTTATTTGTCAGACTCTTGGTCAAGCAGCATACCTCTTACAAACTGCACTCCAAACAAACACATCTTTTTTTCCCCTTAGAATTATGCTTCAACTCCACAAGGTCGGGGAGATACTCCCATGCCCCCCTGTTTAATGAAGGACCTGGGAATACTGGCATTGCATCTTCAAAGAAACAGAGCCTTGCAAAGATTAAAAACCTCATGAATCATTCTGTGGCAAATACACACACACACACACACACACATAAACACAGGTTGCTCTATGCAGTTACATCACCAAGTGGATAGAAGGAGATTGAGTCAGGAAAACATGAATTCAAATTTTGCCCCAGATAACCTCGATATTTATATATTGGGGACAGAACAAAAAATGAAAAACAAAACTCAACAGATATGACAGGACAGTCAGGTGGAGTGATGGACAGAGTGCTAGTCTTGAAATCAGAAAATTCTGCAAACTAAAATTCTGCTCCAGATGCTTATTAACCCTGTGAGTCTGGGCAAGTTACTTAGTCTGTATGTGCGTCAGTTTTCTTATCTGTAAAATGGAGGTATTAATAACACCTATCTTCCAAATTTATTAAAAGGATTACACGGATATTTGTAAAAGCATTTTGCAAACCTTAAATTATTATTTACATATTATTATATTACATATTATTACAACCTTAAAGTATTATATAAATGCTGGCTACTATTATTAAGTGTAAGGTGGAACAGCTAGACAGTGTAGTGGATAGAGCACCAGCCCTGAAGTCAGGAGGACCTGAGTTCAAATTTGGCCTCAGACACTTAACACTTCCTGGCTGTGTGACCCTGGGCAAGTCATTTAACCCCAATTTTCTCTGCAAAAAAAAAATAATAAGGATTTAATGGGGGAGATAAATATAATGGGAGAAACTAGACATGGAATCAGTGTTGTTGAATTCAAGATATCACATATTTGTGTGTTCTCCCATTAGAATGGAAACTCTTGTCTATTTTTGTTTGTATTTATCTACTCAGTGCTTAACACAATGGCTGGCACATAGTAAATATTTGTTGTTTGACTGTCTTCTTGACTACTTTGCTACTTACAGAGTAATGTATATTGGATAAATTGCTAAGTTTCTCTAGATTGTAGTATCCTCTCTTTCAAAACTCACTCAGTCTATCTCACAATTAGAAATATTGAATAAGTTCATGTACATAAAAATGATAATCATAAACTACTACAGAATATGAACTATTGTTATCATTTTTATCAATTACAATTTTTATTCATTTATCAATGTTTATTATTATTTGGAAAGATATAAAAAATAATAAAAACAATAACCTATTGGCTAGTCATTTCATTGTAAGTAATTTGAAATAATTGTTTTAATACAAGTATAATTTGTATATGTGTATATATATAGTAACTAAATTAGTTTTCAACATTTTAATTTTAATTACTACATAAAACTAAACATTATTGGATTTGGATTAAGACTATTTTGGTTTGCCAATGATTACCAGTGAGACACTGAGCAAGTTACTTTTCTGGGGCTCAGTTTCCTTATTTGTAAAAAGAGAGGGGGAAGACAAGATTATCTTTTAGCGCTAGGCTCTATAATCTTATTATTCTCATTACCTTATTGTAATAGTTAACCCCCCAATTACTATGTCTATTCTATACTTTGATTTTTTTGGTAGGAAATATTGATGGATTTAGCATAAATGAAAAGAAAAATGAATACATTCCAAGTCCTTTATTCAGTTAGTTTCCTTTGACTTATACCTCCAGGAAATCAAATGCAAAAAGTCAGGATGATGTAGTGACATTAGTAAAGACAGAGGAATGAAATGCAATTCTATGAAATAGGCATGCTTTTGAGAGAAATTAGAACTGTGTTTCTAAAGGGCAGCTTTCAACAGCTGAAGGATGAATGATTTTGTTCATATCGAAACAATGAACAAGCTACAGAAAATTGGCTGAAATGAAGTGGTTATTAAAAAAATACTTCAATGACATTTTGAATTCATAAAGGGGGCTGGTATGAACTGAGAAATTGATGGGTTGATTTAAAATCATTTGCATTTGATTTGAATTTCTATCCAGCCCTATGATTTTATGCATAAATATTTATGGAATCTTTCTGATGGCTAATTAGATTATGTCTTTTACCACAGAATTTGTTCAATTTTATGCTCTTTAAAAACATGAACAAACTGTTGATGTTCAACAGACATGAAATAATAAGAAGCAATTATTATAAAAACCTCAATGGCTACATTGTGAAATTTTAGCTGTTTCATTTTGTCATTGTATACCAATATATTTCATGGTGTCTGGCACATAGAAGGTGCTAAATAAATTGTTGAATTAAGACTCTGGGAAGGTGGAAGATCATTGACTTAGAACAAGAAGGAATATTTAGGCCAAACCTCTCATTTTGCAGATGGGTAAATTGAAACACAGAGAGCTTAAGTGACATATAATCACAGGATTATTGACTTAGAGTTAGAAACTTAGAAGTCAACTCATTTCAAATGAAGAAACTGAGGGTAGAAGTTAAGTGACTTGCCAAGTTAAGGAGTTAATGGTAGGAGTGGGATAATTGCATATTAATTGCCTAAGCCAAAAAAAAAAAAAAGCAAGCAAAGATTAAAAATGCATTTAAAAAAAAAAAAAAATTCTCTTTAGATCTATCCCGATAGTCTGGGGAGTGAGCAGTCTGTTCTTTTCTCAAGGATACTTTCTTGGATGGAAGGGGAACAAGTAATTTTGCTTCTTTCTCTTTTTCCTTTTGGTTTTTATATGGGAAACCATCAAGGCCTCTTATCAAGGTAAACCCAGGAAAGTTAATATAATTCCATCCTATTTGTATGGAGCAGTAGTTTAGCGTTTGGGACATGTCCTCTGCTTATTAACTATGTAACAAAAATTCTCTGATATCAGTTTCTTCATCTCTAAAATGAGGAAGCTAAAATTCCTTTTAAAGTTGAAATCTATGATTTTCTGAATCCTTATGGGGTCATATGTTTATATTTGCTCTTAAGAATTATATTTTACATTTTTGATCCTTGTGTGTGTAGGTGGGTATAGGTGTGCAGAATTTACAAAGTTCCTTAAAGTCCATATATATGAGACTTCTCAAGCTTGTAAAGGTTTTTTATTAGGTATAGCAGAGTTTACTCATCCAAATATCCTATTGTCTACTTCCTAAATAAACTGAGTACTGGTGGGTAATGGTCAATATGTAGCACAAAGTAAATGTATCCTAACTAACTGAATGACTGATTGCCTCAGAAGCATAATAAACAGTGAGAGTCAAGTCCAGGTAGCGGACCATTGTAAAAGTATAGGTCCAGAGGACAGGAGTAGCAGAGAATAGTAGTAGTAATGTACCTGGAATATGTCTTAGCAGGTAATATTTCTTAAGTGGAAAGCATGTATCTTAGCACATGAGAATACAACCAGGGACAAGTATTTTCATTTTTATCTTTATATTCTCATAAATCAGCACAATGCTTAGCATATAGTAAGCATTTAATAAATGCTTATTGACTTAAACTGAATTGACCCAGTGATCTGTTTCTTGGTGGAGAAAAAAATTATTTTGTTTTGGTTTGTTTTCAGGAAAAACTGTAGTTTTTCAGGCATAAATTATATACCTATAAGCCTTTGGAATTCTATTGTTCTTATGTGTTCTTTCTATGGAATTCATTTCTCTACAATTAGTCCAGATGGGATTTTGCTATCTGTATGCTCCTGCTTCTAGAAAAGCAATGGCCCCTTGATAGGAATCCAACTAATCTATGTATAAGTTGTGAAAACAAACAGGGAGCTGATCAAGCTGATCTGAATGCTTGGTAATAGCCACTGATAGAAACTAACCTCACAAAATGAAAATTTTATCCTTAACTCAATCGTGTGACTCTTAGATGATTCCTTCCCTCCAATTCTCCAGAAAGAACACCCAGAGAATAAAAAAGTGTTCTCTTGCCTAACCACTGCAGAGTAAAACTCCATTTCCCCAATATCTCTTCCTTTACTCCCATTCCCCTACACACTACCCCTCAAATTCTCTACTCCAGAGTTATTCAAACCTTCCACTGTTCCCACTGGAAAGCCTGATCCAAAGTTAACCTAGTTATAGGCAGAGGAGAATTCATCATCCATAGTCCATTCCTATCTACCAACTTTAATCCTCCTGTAATTACCAGGAATTCCCAGGCTCCAGCAGTATGCCTTTGGGTCTCCCTATGCTCCAGAACAGATGTAATCTCTCTCACATAAAACAGATTTCTGTGTTAAAGTGCCAATGGGAAATATTTCCTATCAACACTCTTCAAAGCACAAACAAGTGACCTGTGTTGACTCACTGTTTGATTATAACACTGCAGATCTCTGGAGAACAGTCAGATGCTCAGAAAGCCTCTCCAATTTGCTTTCCTACCCTGCTTTTCATTTTGCTTTAGATATAATTGATAGTCTGGTCAAAGCATCAAATTTAGAATCTGCAAGGTTTTTTGAGGGGGAATTGGTGGTGATAGTTCTTGCTTGTCCTTATTACTACTAGATAACTTGCCCTTTACGATCTTATCTCAGTCAACCTTAGTATACATCATTCCTCTTTAGATATTCCACAGTCCAGGCAAATTGGCCTTCTCCTTATCCTCTATACAGGACGCACTATTTTCCAAGTTCATACTTTTGTACTGGATGGTCCTTTCTCAACTCTACCTCTTAGAATCTCCCTTCTATTTTTTGAGACTCAGCACAAATGCTAGATAGAATTCTTAATTTGGAGTCAGTGAACTTGCTTTAAATTATTTTTTTTGATAACCGAATTTCAATGTAATTGGTTTCCTGTGAAAATTGATGGAACCCTTCTCAGACAGCTCAAAAGACCCATGACAAGACCCAAGAAAGAGTTCAGCTCTTTACGTGTCTTTGAAATGAGATTTTATCAGAAAAACTTGCTGCAAAATTTCCCAGTTAATTTATCTTCAAGATTATCTTTAATTAGAGTTATTTGTGCAAGTATTTTTTATGCAGACATGATTATCCATTTCATCTTCTATAATCCTCAGTATTTATATATAATTATTGTTATTATTTATCATAGAATTAGAATTACTTCATTTTACAGATGAATAAACTGAGGCTAAGTAAGGTAAAGTGATTTTCCTAAACTCACATAGTGAGTAAGAATCAAGATTTTAAGCTAGTTCCTCTCCCCGGTGCTATTCCAACAATACTGATAATGCAACCCTGATCTGAACAGGAACCATCCTTAAAGGATAGCTAGGTATCATCATCTTCAAGAAGTCTGTGATAAGAAATTTACTGCCTCCTAGGATGACTTCTCCTTTTATTCCAGACAGATGGAATTATAAGAAAGTGTTTCCTTCTATCAAACCACAAAAAAGTTCACTAATTTCTTTTCAATAAGCTACTTCAAATTTTCCTAGCACACTTTGTATTTTTCTTTTCTTGCATCATACTATACTATGTATTGCATTTGTTGGATACCTACATAGACCCTTCAACAACTCTATAAACTCCTGGAAAGTAGTGACTGCTAAAGAATAACCTGATGGGAGCAAAGACAAGTAAAATTCAGACAAAGCAAGAGAGGAAAATTTGAAAAGGACCACAAAACAGAATAAGAGCCTTTTCCATCAGGGTTTTCTGCAGCTCTGAGCTCAGTGCTTTTTATATAGTTTGTGTCACAATGATGATGAAAATGATAATTTGATACAGAGCACCTTAAAGTTTTGCAAAGCACTTTATGTACACAATTTCATCTGGTGACTTGAATCAGCTCTAGTTCTGGTCTCTGAGGTGAAATAAAACAAGTTTCATTTTAGTCTTTATTAGAAATAGGTACAGTCAGTTCTTATATAAACTGTGTTTTGAAAAAGCAATTGATCCATTAAGGAAAATTACATGATTTCTTTCTCAATTCTCAATTCAGTAAGAATTACAAAGCTGTGTTGTTTCATAAAACTTCAATGTCCACTTTCACAAGCAAACTTCAGATCTTTGTCAAGGTAGAATGTCATAGTTATTGCATATTTTCTGGTGCATTAGGAGCTTTAGATAGAGAAAGGCTGATTTGCATCATCCCCATCACCTCCAAGCCCTGTCCTTTTTGATTTCTGACTCTGACCTGGAGGGGCAGTTAAATGGCTCACAGGATGAAAGTCTGGAATGAAGAAGACCTGAGTTCAAATATAGTATCAGATATTTTCTAGGTATGTGATTCTGATTGTCACTGAATCTCTATTTTTCTTCATCCACTTGAGAAGGAAATAACAAACCATTCCAGTATCTTTGTTAAGAAATAACAAACCACTCCATTGTCTTTGCCAAGAAAACCCCAGAGATGGTAAGGTCCATAGGGTTACAAAAAGTCATATGTGACTGAACAATGACAGCAATTGCGTCTGGGGTATAGAGTTGTGGTCTGAACAACCTGTTCCTACAACCTGAGGTTTATCAGCCCAAGATGTTGGCTACTTTATTGTAGTACTTATACTTTTCTTAATCATTTAAAATATATAAAACTGTACTTTAAAATTTTTTTCTATCTTTTTTATTAGGTGTCACTGATAAGGTTTTTGAGCACTGTGTCCCTGGACTCTAGGGACACCTCTAATAGTGTACTGACTGTGAAATCCTGGTTAAGACAATAAGATCCCAATATCTCAGAAAACTCTTTAAGTCTGAAAATTGTGGAAAAGTTTTAGGTTATGCCTGAAGTGTACTTAGTCCTTACATGCAGCTCTTTTCATATATTCTATAACTTGTGTGTGCAGAATGTCTCTCTCATTAGACTCTTAAGTTCCCTGAAGGGAGAAACTACTTTAATTTTATCTCTAACCCTTAGCACAAAATCTATCATTTAGTAAACATTTAGTAAATACTTGTTAATCATTTCATTGAATGATTAGTAGATGGCTTTTTCTCATGGGGAATTCCCTATGCTGATTATGTAACAGGTTTGGACAATTAAAATATGCTTTAGTATGTTGTAGAAGGGACAGAAGGGAAGACCTAGTCAAAAGGCTCTAGGAAATTGTAAAAAGGGACAGGATAGAATCAGTTGATAAATCAAAGAAAACTTCCCCAATCCTGTTTAATCATCACAAGGCTTCTTGGGAGGGGATGCTATCTATTAATCAAGAATCAAAAAAGCAAGTTGTTCAGGGTTGGATCCCTAGCTTTGGCTTGTTTTTTTCAATTACCTTTGTCTTGTCCCCAAAAAGCTGCACAAGTAACTCTTGACAACTGTTTACCATTCAGCCAAAGGGTAATTAATAGTTTCAGGTTTAGAGATCAAAGATGAAATAGGCACTTTGAAGAATGGCAGGACTTTAGGGAGCCTCCATCTCTTCTTTGAGAAATAAACCTTTCTACTAGGACTTATAGGTGGATTCCTGATGACCCCTTCAAATCCTGGGTGTTCAATGTATTCAAGGATTTCTTAGATAGTGAAAAATTGCATCCAAACAATCCAAACAAAAATTGTATGCATCTAAGCAATAAGACTTTGTCCCTTGATATGGAGGAAAAGATACTACAAAGGCATTTCACATCCCTACTATCAGAAATCTATTGTGAGTTAAGACTTCAAGATGCTACATAACTGTAAAAGTTATTTCACACAATATAAATTGTTGAATGAGAGAAGGAAAAGTTTGGGGAAAAATTACAAATAAAATTACTTAAAGAGAAATATCATAAGGGAATTTAGATATTTTAAATGGTTGGATTTAGCAAAGTATTAAGTGCCTAAAACTAAGGTAGTAATAGAAAAGCCTTGGATTTTTTAAAGCAAAAGAAAATTTAGAATGCAATAAGAAGCACTTTCCAAAATCATAGATTTTCAGTGTAGAAGGAACCTCAGAGGTCTTGGAGCTTATATCCATCCCCTCTGAAGCCTCTTATCTGAAACAAGCGTCATCTCAAACTCCCAGTGGAAGAAAATTAAGCAAAGAATTAGAGAATGGAAAATTCATATACCCAAACTGGGAATAGAAGCTGGTAGTTGTCTGTAAAGATCTGTACTGACAACATGACTTTCTCAGATTTTTTTCATATAATTTAGAGATTATAATTCCTGATTGTAGTAGAGGAAACATGTGAACCAAGGCAATCAATAAAACTAACTGATAAGTATTTATTAAGCACCTACTATATGCTAGGTACCCAAATGCAAAAATGAACCAATCTCTTCCTCAAGGAGCTTATATTCTATTGCTGGGTAGAAGACCATCATGCAAATATTGGCATATAGAGAATATATATATATATATACAAAATAAATATGACTTAGTTTGGGGAGGAAAAGTACTAATAGATACTGTTAATTGATGAACTATTGGGATGTGGAAAGGTGGTATGGTGCAAAGTGCTTTGGTCTTAGAATCACAAAGTCATAAGTCGAAATACCAATCTACTATCTACCTCACTGGGATATTGTGAGGATCAAGTAAGTTAAAGTATGTAAATGTGTTTAAACACAGATAGTACAATCCATAAAGGCATGAACTGGAAGTCAGGGAGTTCAAATCTAGCCTCAGACACTTACTAGCTGTGTGATACTGGGCAAATCTCTTAACTTATCCCCAACTGAGTTTCCTGGGCTGTAAATTGAATAATTTACCTAATTACGAGGATGCTGAGAAAATCAAATGAGATAATATATGTGAAATGCTTTTCAAACTTTTAAGAGATAACTATTATGATATCGAAGATGGTTCTTGAGATGAGTTTTCAGGGAAGTTAAGAATTCTAAGAGGTGACAAGGAGAAGAAAGTGCATTCCAGGCATGGAAAATAGCCAATTAGAAGACCCTGAAACAAAAGATGTAGTATTATGTGTGAGAAATACCAGCTAGGAAGGAAACTTTGGCTAAACTGGAAAGTGGAAAGGGAGTAATGGAACATAAGGCTAGAGAAATTGGTTGGGCTTTGGTTGGGAAAGGTTTTCAGTGCCAAAGTGCATTTTAATTAAGAAACAACAGGAAGCCATCAGAATATAATGAGCAGGAGAAAAACATCACCAAGCTTATTGTTAAGAGAAATCATTTTAGCAGCTGGGTTGGGAAGTGGATAAGTTCCAAGCAGGGAAAAGCTTATTATAATGGTCCAGGTGAAAACTGATAAGACCCTTAATTATGGCAGTGGCTATGTGAGAAGTAAAAAAGAGTTAGATGTGAAAGTTGTGTAAGTAGAAATAATAGTTTGGCAAGTGATTGGTTATGAAGATTAAGAAATTGAAAATAATGCCATATTTTGTAAACCTGGAAAAATGGGATGATAGTCACCTTGAAAACAAAGGGGAAATTCAGAAGAGTAGTTGAGGATAATACATTATTTAACTTCTCTAGGCTTCAGTTTCTTTTTCTGTACAATGGGCTAAATGATCTCTAAGATTTCTTCTAACAATGATTTCATTCATCTGACCTTGGGGAATCAAAACTATTATTCTTTAATTCTAAAAACTGGTAGTTAGACAATCTCTTAAGGTTTCTATTAACCTTTGGTTCTAAGAATAACAAAATGTAAAAAAGACACTGGTCTGGAAGTCAGTATGCGAGGGAATCACTAGCCAAATATATTTGGGTTGGTAACTTCAAGCCTCTTTGATCTTTGTTTTTCTCATTTGTAAAATGAGTATAGTATTTCTTTCCTATGACTGACAGGATATTTGTGAAGACTAATGAAATATTAAATGGTAAAAGTACTTTATAAACTATTAAGTACTATAATATAAATGAGCTATTATCATTTTCCAGTATGCATTGATATAGCTTTCCTCCTCATAATAATAGTTATAATAGCCAATATTTATGTGTCACTTTAATTTCTGCAAAGTGCTGTAGACCTTTTATTCCTCATAGCTCTATGACTTAAGTACAATTATTTTTTGTATTTAAGGAAACTGAGACTGAGAGAATTTAAGTGACTTGCCTAGAGTCATATAGAAATAACTGAAACTAAGAGTTGTACTCATGCTTTCCTGACTTCAATTCTACTGCTCTATTTTCTATATCAAGTTATCTCTCATAAAATATTATTAGCAGTCAAGAAGAATTTAAAGAACAAATTAATACTTAAAATAAAAATTTGCTTTTGCCAGATATTTCAAAGTGTGTATATATATATATATATACATATATATATATATATATATAAACACCCTCCCCCCCAAGTATATGTGCCAGCCTCCTTTTACCTTTACATTTTGTTCTGAAGAAATTACAGAGACAGTTTTTAAGGATGACCCAATCTTAGCAGTCCAACTAATAGTAGTTCCCAACTCCTATTGAAAAGTACTATGGGCATTTCATGGCACAGTAGCTTGTATTCTTCTCCAATCTCCATCTCTCAGCTTCCTTACTAGACTTGCCACTCTAACACATTGAGAAAGATAGGGAAATCAGAAGAAGGCATCAGGTCAGAGGGGAACATGAGACGTTTGATGTTATTCATGATAAATTTGAATCATCCTGGCAAGTCATCTTAATAGAAATGTCAGAGAGAGTCGTGATAACCAATATATCAGGAACTTCCCAAGACTGGGAATGGAACCTGATGGCTGCTCTGCCAGTATTTAACGTGAGCCTATTCTCATAAAGATCTGCTCCCTACATATTCAATTCAATTAGAAACTAATATTTGTATAGCACTAAGCTATGGATTTTAAGCTGTAAGTCTCTTGTGGGATAATAAGCTCTTGCAATATCCCTATTATTATTAAGATTCAACAGCAAAGTATCAAAGCAGGGATGAGGCAAATCATAAGATTTAGAGGTAGAAGGTATCTCAAAGAGATCTGATCCAACCCTGTTAGAAACATACCCATGAATTTTTACTCTAATCAAAGAATTCCAGAATTGTAGGAGATCTCAGGACAATTCCTACATCTAGTCCAATTCTTTCAAGAAGTATGATTCTCTTTAAAGCCATCCCAGAGAAATAAATGGTACTTATACAAAATCACATAGGATATGAATCCAGGACTTTTGACCTTCAATCCCATGTTCTTTCTACTACAATACATGGCTTTTCCATATAAAGCTTCCTAGGTTGAGAAGTTGTTCTAGTTTTCTTTAATCAATTAATTCATATCCCTGAAATAAATTAGTTGATGATTCATGCTAATGCATTATCTAAATCCAATCCAGTAGGATGATCCATTGTTATAGATGAATAATCTCAAAACATACAAATATATCCAAGGAGAAACCTCCAGCAACTCATCAAGCTTCTCTCTTTTTCTAAGAAAGTATTAAATAAGGTAGCTGGATGCTACATTACTTCATTCAACAGAGAATACTTAAGGAGTTTGTAGTGTTTACAACAGAAAGTGGAAGATTTATTACACACAATTAAGAAATCTGATGCTACTTCTATCATCCTATTAACAAAATGGCCAATTATTCTTGCTCCCATTTCATCTCTCCAGATCTTCAAAATAAATATAATTGAACTCATAAAACAATTTTACTGGATTGCAAAGGGGTTGCCCAGGACTCCAGCTGTCCACCTAAAAGCACTTCATTCTCCTTTTAGATTAATTAATATGGTCTAGAGGCTTCCTGGAAACACAAGGAAACCACTAATGCCAATTCCTTTGCTTCTGAAAAGCTCAACAGCTGAATCTCTTTACAATACTATTACAAAGGTAGGTAAAGCCATCAATTATCAAGCTGTGGATTAGATTACAGAATTAATGTGTTTGCCATTTCATAAGAAGGAACATAACAGAGGAGAGAGAGAGAGAGAAAGAGAAAAGAAACAGAGAAAGAGAGAGAGAGAGACAGAGAGACAGACACACAGAGAGACACACACACACAGAGAGATAGAAATAGAGAGAGAGAGACAGAGAATGAATAAGGGAAACAGAGACAAAGAGAGAAAGGAATGATTTTAAAGTAATACAACGTAGTCCACTAATACATAATTTTATGGCAATGATGATTCTTATAGTGAAGAGAAAACATATTTAAATAAAACTAGATATCCTTTTACTCAGCCATATGATTTAATTGTTTTTAAGATTCTAAATGGTTTGTGTACTCCAGCCATTTCATTACCTTCTATTGGTCTTAGGGGATAAGCAGGTGGGAAAGTAGTTTTTGATTCCCTGACATTTTTGTACAAGTTTAGTTTTTAGATAAAAGAAACTTACCTACTTATTTAAATGCCAAAATTTAAAACACACACACACACACACACACACACACACACATACACACACACACACACACACACACACACATACACAAAGCTTTCGATGGAAATCTTTCTAATATATAATATTAGATGATGAAGGTAAAATTTTAGAAAACAGGGACAATGGCAGAAAGGAAAAGCTGACAACCCATTAGTGAGCAAAGGTCCAGAAGACCTATTAAAAACAGCCAAAAGAACTATAAAATCACATCTGACTAAGGCCATTTGTTGTAGGGAATAACAATCCCAACAACTTAATGGTCCCTGGGAGAACCATGGAAAAAACAGCATGATATTATGGTGGATGCTCATAATTAAAATTGTCATGAAAATTCAATTATGTTCAATATACTCTGTTTAAGAAGGTAGGAAGACATCCAGTTTTTAATTTTTAATTTAAAAAAAGTTCAACCAATGTTATTTTTAAAAAAAGTTCTGGCAAGCTTTAATTATCTGGAAAATGTACTTGTCATTGAATTATAAAATTATTAAATTATAAGGTATTAAAGTTGGAAGGGACCTTAAAGGCCATTTTGTACTTAACCAAGAAGTGCTTCTTAATTACTAAGCAAGCCTACTACCATGGGCTTCCTAAAAACAGAAAGAAACAACAAATGCCAATTCCTTTCTTCAGAAGGTCTTTACAGCTGGATCTCTTTAGAATGCTATTACAAAAGAAGGTAAAGCCATCAATTATCAAACTGTAGAGAGGATTACAGAATTAATGTGTTTGCAATTTCACAGGCAAAAACATGAGAGAGACAAACAAATAGAAAGACTGACAGAGACACAGAGACACAGAGAGGCAGAGAGAGACACAGAGACAGAGAGAGACAGAGAGGCAGAGAGATACATACACAGAGAAAAAGAGACAGAAAGAGACAGAGAGACAGACACACACACACAGATAGACACAGAGACACAGACAGAGACAGGAAAGAGAGAGACAAAGAGAGAAAGAGACACAGACACACAGAGACAGATAGAGACATAGACACAGAGACAGACAGAAATGACACAGACAGATGCAGAGAGACAGAGACAAATGTAGAAATAAACAGATACAGAGAAAGAGACAGAGTCAGAGAAATAGAGGCAGAGAGATGAAGACAAGATTCAGAGAAGAGAGCATCTTAAATGTATTGAAGACTTCCAGTGAAAATAGTCCATTATTGGGCAACTTAGTAAATCTTGTTCTGCTTTAATATGGGTAATATTAACACTTGCTTTTTCAGGTTATTGGGAGGATAGAAGGAGATGTTTGTAATGTGCTATTATGGGATGAAAGGTGGATGGATATAATACACCCTTGGATAAATGCAGAGTAATTTCAAGTAATTTCAGAAGAGAGAACACACAACTAATGGGGGCCACCAGGAAAGGTCTCATAAAGAAAGCAATAGTGGAGCTGAACTTTGAAGGAACCTAGCACTTTCAAGAAGTGGAAGTGGTGAAGGAGGGCATTTCAGGGAGGGAAACAATGTGAGCAAAAGAATAAAAGCAAGAGATGGAATATTGTGGAAGGTAAAATTGCCATTGAAAGAATTTACTAAACACCTCCTGAAAGAGACCCCAAAATTAAAATTCCAAGGAATATTGTGGCTAAATTTCAGGACTATTGGGCCAAGGGAAAAATACTACAAGCAGCCAGAAAAAAAACAATTCAAAAACCGAGGAGCCACAATAAGGATTACTCCGGATATAGCAGCTTCCACATTAAAAGATCGAAGGATTTGGAATCTGATATTCTGAAAGGTGAAGGAATGCAGCCAAGAACAAACTAGCCCACTAAACTGAGCATTTTCTTCCGGGGAAGAAGATGGGCATTCAATGAAATAGGTGAATTCCATTTATTTCTGATGAAAAAACCAGAGCTAAACAAAAAATTTGACCTCCAAACATAGGACTCAAAAGAAGCCTAAAAAGGTAAAAAGAACTCTTGAGAACTATATGTTATGGGTATGCATAGAGAGTGTGTGTATAATTTGATTTTACTGTTATAAAAAAGGAACTAAAGGTAGAAAGGGGATTGTACCAGCAAAAGGGAAAAGTGGAAATAAAAAGAGGGAAATTACATCTCACATAGAGGCAAAGAAAACTTAATGTATTTGAAGGAAAGAAGGAAGGGGATTGAACATTGTGTGAATCTTACTCTCATAAGATTTGTCTCAAAGAGAAAATATTAGACATTTTGGTTTACAAAGAAACTTCGCTCACCTTACTGAAAAGTTAGGAGGGGAAAAGTGAAAAGGGAAGGGGTAGGCTAAATAGAAGGGAATACAGAAATAGTAGAGGAAAGGTATAAAAAAAGGGAGAGGGCTGCTTGAGGCAAGTGGTGCCCATAAGCTAAATACTGGAGAGGTAGGATAAGGGAAAAAGGAAAGAGAAGCCCTCAAGATTAAAAAATGCCTTAAGTAGGAGCGGCTACATGATGCTGTGGCTAGAGCACTAGTCCTTTTTTTTTTAAATTTTTAAATTTTTAAAAACTTTTTATTGACAGAACCCATGCCAGGGTAATTTTTTACAGCATTATTCCTTTCACTCACTTCTGTTCTGATTTTTCCCCTCCCTCCCTCTACTCCCTCCCCCAGATGGCAAGCAGTCCTATATATGTTAAATAGGTTACAGTATATCCTAGATACAATATATGTATGCAGAACCGAACAGTTCTCTTGTTGCGCAGGGAGAATTGGATTCAGAAGGTATAAATAACCCGGGAAGAAAAACAAAAATGCAAGCAGTTTATATTCATTTCCCAGTGTTCTTTCTTTGAGTGTAACTGCTTCTGTCCATCTTTGATCAATTGAAACTGAATTAGCTCTCTTTATCGAAGAGATCCACTTCCATCAGAATACATCCCCAAACAGTATCATTGTTGAGGTATATAATGATCTCCTGATTCTGTAGAGCACTAGTCCTGAAGTCAGGAAGACATAAGTTCAGATCCGACTTCAGACATTTGAAAGGTTCTATATCATTAGTTACTTTAAAAAAAGGAAAGAAAAATCTTGTGTTTGGAATGACAGAGCATAGTAAAATTAGTTTGGTTTCTACCAAGAGTAGGAGAAATAATGCTCTTTTTTATTCCAAAAAATGTTGGAGGAGTACCAAACCCCTTCTGCTCTCCTAGTAGAAAACTAACGAGGAGGTGTTGTAGTGAGATCTTCAGTAGTCTGACTTGGCAAAGAGAGAAAGAAGTCATCATATGACTTAATAACTATTTCAATTAAAATATGAAGGTAGATATTCTAAAAATCCACTGCTAGCACAGTGATTAAAGCCAAGGGTATTAACTTAAAGCCGAAAAACCCAAGTTTGAATCCTGTCTCCAATATTTTCTAGTTATATGACTTTGGACAAGTTATTTCACCTTTTTTCAGCCCAACTTTCCTCATTGAAAATGAAATGGGGATATTAATAGCATCTACCCATTAAAGTTGCTCCAAAGCTCAAATGAGATAGTCATTGTAAAGAACTAGATTAATCCTAAAGCACTCTATAAATGTTGGCTATTGTTATTATCTTCAGCACAAGTAAAATTCAAATATAGAAATGAAAGCTTACAAGGAAAACTCCAAGTTAAGATATTAATATTTAGCATGAATGCTGATATTTCAACCAGACAATCTGCAATGCTTTAATGTATATGTGCTTTCATTGATGTGGCTATTCCCACCACAGATGCAGAATCGAATTCCTTTACACTTTCCTATCCTGTGTGAATCTTCTCCATGTAGCTCCATAATTAAGGCTTTCCTCTAGGTTTTAAAAAATATTTTGTAGTACTAATGTGCAAAGTATTTTCTCTAGCCATCTGTTGTTTCTTGTTCTTATACTACATGATCATCCTCCTTTCTTGTCTTGTCATACATATTTGAAATGTTCTTTTTGCTTTGTCTCATGTAACCAGTCCTTATTAATATAAAATGGCTTATTTATACTCATCATGGATCTTTCTATTGCCCTTAATGTTACTTGTAATTTTGATTATTCTGAGATATTGATAATCCCTGATTCACAAACATCTGTTATTGTTAGGAGAATTGTTGCAATAAAGAAATGCCTTTTTGTGAACAGTTTTCAGATGTGATCTAGGCTGATCCCCTCTTATTGGTTTCTGAGACCAAGTCTGTCTGCCATGTCTGTCTAAGATATATGTCCTGATAGATTAATGTATCCATTCTCAAGGTGCTGTCCATGATTACCAATACTATTTCAGGTCATCCACAAAGTCAAATCATTTTCATAATAATACTAAGATGTTTTAATTTCTAACATGGTAACTATTTGTAGATATAACTTATTTTTAAAAGTCAAAATCATGTTCATGTTAATACTAAGATGTTTTCATTTCTAATGTGGTAGATATTTATAGATATGACTCATTTTAAAAAGCTCTTTGGGGTCCTTAATAATTTTTAATAGTATGAAGGGATTCTAAGTAAAAAGAAATTTAAAACCTCCAATACAGTAACAACCTTTCAAATTCCATGCCTAGGAATATTTGTTTTTCATCTATATCATTTTGACATTGTGTTTGGTTAGATCAATCTCTTTTATGCTCCTGGACTCGTAGAGGCAGCTTTAAAGCATTTCAAGGACTGGATCTGATTAATACTTTAAATAGGATGATTTGCAAAGCATCAACACCAACAGGATTTGATTTATCTTTGGAAAGTGTCCAAATGGAGTACTCACTTTAGTAAGTATACCTCCCTATGTTTTATATCAACACTCAGCAGGTCATCATTGCCTATTGAATGAATCATCATTTATTGAATCTCCTCCATCATCACATCTATTATAATCTCATATAACTTTGATGTACACAGGGGAAACATCTTGTTTGAGGACATCCTGTGTAATTGAGCTTATTTTCTATTCAGGAAAAAATTTTAAATTAATAAATAATTGATACTGTAATTTCTTATACTATCTATATTTCCCAGGTGCTTTTTTTGAGTTCCAATTTTTTTAAATTAGTGAATTATATTCCTTCTTTTTTTAAAACATTTTTTATTATAGCTTTTTATATAGAAAACATATACATGGATAATTTTTCAACACTCACCCTTGCAAAAACTTCTGCTTCAACTTTTCCCCTCCTTCCCTCCACCCCTATCCTTAGATGACAGGTAGTCCCATACATGTTAAATATGTTAAAGTATATGTTAAATACATATTTATACAGTTATCTTGCTGCACAAGAAAGATCAGATTTGGAACGAAGGTAAAAATAATCTGAGAAGAAAAAACAAAAATGCAAGCACACAATAAGTGGAAATGCTGTCTTGTGGTCCATATTGAGTTCCAATTTTTAATAGTATTTTATTTTTCCAAATATGTGTAAAGATAGTTTTCAACATTCATCTTTGCAAAACCTTATGTTCCCAATTTTTTCCCCTTTTTCCTCCCTCCTTTCTCCCAAGATAGCAAGCAATCTGATATAAGTTAAAAGTGTAATTATTCTAAACATATTTCCATATTCATCAAGCTATGTAGATAAAATCAGATCAAAACATGAAAAAAGAAAAAAACAAGCAAATAAAAAACAACAAAAAAGTTAAGATACTATACTTTGATCACATTCAGTCTCTATATTCTTTTTCTGAATATGGATGGCACTTTCCATCACAAATCTATTGAAATCGCCTTGAATCACCTCATTGTTGAAAAGAGACAAGTTCATTACGATTAATCATCACATAATCTTGTGTAACTATGTACGATGTTCTCTTGGTTCTGCTTACTTCACTTAGCATCAGTTCATGTCTAAATCTTTCCAGGCTTTTCTGAAATCAATCTGTTCATCATTTCTTATAGAACAATAATATTCCATTACATTCATATACCATGACTTTATTCAGACATTCCCCAATTGAGGGGCAGCAACTATGTGCTTTTAAAATGATTTTTGAAAACCTACCTTTGTACAAACATTCCCAAAGATTTTGTGAATATCAGAAAATAGATACATGGGTTTATAGTAGCTTATGGATATAAGCACTCTTTCTTGGGGGATAGAGGAATAAAAACATTCTCTATATGGACATTTTCCTTTCTATTGGACCCTCCCTTGCTAATTTTTTTTCTGAATTATTTATTAAATATTTTATTTTGCTTCCAATTACAATTCAAAACAATTTTTAACATTTTTTTCTTAAAACTTTAAGTTTCAAATTCTCTCTCTCTTTCCTTCCTTCCTTATTCTTCATTGAGAAGGCAAGCAATTTAACATAAGTTGTACATGTGCAATCATGCAAAACTCATTTGCATGTTAATCATGTTGTAAAAGAAAACGCAGTCCAAAAACCCCAAGAAAAATAAAAATTTTTAAAAAGTATGCTTCACAGCGACACCCAAAGAAAGAACACTGGGAAATGAATATAAATTGCTTGCATTTTTATTTTTCTTCTCGGGTTATTTATACCTTCTGAATCCAATTCTTCCTGTGCAACAAGAGAACTGTTTGGTTCTGCACACATATATTGTATCTAAGATATACTGTAACCTATTTAACATGTATAGGACTGCTTGCCATCTGGGCGAGGAGGTGGAGGGAGGGAGGGGAAAAATCGTAACAGAAGTGAGTGCAAGGGATAATGTTGTAAAAACTCTGGCATGGGTTCTGTCAATAAAAAGTTATAAAAAAAATAAAAAAGCATGCTTCAATTTACATTCAGACTCCATCTCCCTTACTGCATCTTGAAAATCAATCATTGAGTGCCTTTGAAATACTCCTTCTCTAGCATAGATTTCTTTCTGGTAAAATCTGATAGCTTCTCTTTATTTTATTTTCTTAAGAGAGACAGGGACAGAGACAGACAGTGAGTATTGTATACATTAGTTAGCACACCAAGTATTGTGATGAGAGAGAATAAATGCATTTATTCCACTATAGTAGCTGATATAAATTCATTGTAAGTGACAAGAGAAAAGTTGCAGTCTGGGCAACTGATTTATTGACAATTCCTAATGTCCCTCTCCCTCTTGTTCCCAACAGTAACAATCAGATGTAAGGCAAAAACCCCAAGTTCTGGGCTCTCCATTGAGTTCACATCTTATTGGGTATCTGCCACCATCCATCCTGAAGGACTGGGAAATTAAAGCTCTGAATGCCTGTGAGTAAAACCTACATGACTTGTTATCCTACACTCATGATCTTCTCATAGTTCTCTCTCCACACTTTGAAGTGATAGTGTGAGTGTTCCTGAGATAATATGACTTATTTGCTCTTTGATGGAAATTGATATAGTGTGGATGATTTCAAGGATGTCATATCCCTTTTTCACAGGAGTTAGGCTCCTGGATGATAGGTGTAGGATTAGGCTCAAAATAGAGTTCATGGCTTGAGGATCCCTGAAATCAGGGTTCCAGGCTGTCTTTACTATTAGTGGAAATTTATTAACATGCATAAACAAATGACCAAGATACTTATGCTTAAAATGTAATGCATTGTAACTAGTTTAAAATATCAATTACTTGAAAATGATCACATATCTACTAGATAAAACAGGGGCAGGAATTAGTTTATCAGCATTGTTGCAGAATCTTCAAAAATGTGACACAGGAATGGGGGAGAGAAATTGGAATTTAACAGAAACAGTTGGAAGTAGTAGGTGGCTGGGGAGGACAATATTGGACATCTTTCAGGGGATATCAAAAGAAAAAGTGAAAGGGTGCTAAAGTTGTTTTTTTTTTTTTTTTCCTACTGAATAGAATACTGGTCAAAAAAAGAAGCACCAAGAATCAGTAGAAATATGATTTTGAATCCTGGTTCATTTACTAGCTATACAATGTTTTGCAGATCATTTAATTTCTTTCTACCTTAGTTTCTTCACCCATAAAATGGTTATAATAATACTTAGAATGCATGCTTCCTAGATTTAGTGGTAAAGAAAATTCAGTCCAGTAGTTTTTCAGTCTTGTCCAATTTTCTGTAATCCCATTTGGAGTTTTCTTGGCTAAGTTACTGGAATGGTTTGCAATTTTCTTCTACGGCTTACTTTCCAGATGATGAAACTGAGGTTAAACAAGGTGAAATAACTTGCCAGAGTCCCACAGCTAGTACTTATTGAGGTGAAATTTGAATTCAGGAAAATGAATTCCAACCCCAGTGCTCTATCTAATATATCACTTATCTGCCCATTTAAGAAAATACTTGTATAAATATATAGATTTTGTTTTGTTTCATCTGATTTTACCTCAATAGTATGGCATAAGGGTTTGAAAGCTGGCCTTGGGTCAGGAAGTCAGTTTGAGTTCAAATTCTACATTTGACAATACTAGCTGTGGGACCCTGGAAAAGCTTAAATTCTTGATGTTCTAGGCAACTCTTTAACCTTCTAAGTACCAGCCTACACTGGTAAAAGATTTTATTTACATCAAGGAAAACACATGTTTAGACCTTATTCCTCTCTTGCTTTCCTCTCTTTATTCTTACATGCTATTTCTTTGTAAAAGCACTCATTAAAGCATTCCACAGTCCCTTTCCCCCCGCCCCCCCCCCCAATCCATTGTCTTGCTTAGGACCAAATGAAGTACCCAGGTTCCATATTCTGTATTGTAACCTCTAAATAGAGAGAAATATACACTCATTTGGTTTTAAGTCTAAGTGTCCAAGCATATGTGACCTTTGTAGTTATCCAAATTTGTTTCTGTCTCTTGCTGTCTCTCTCTGTTCGTTCTTCCCTCCCCACTCTGTTTCTCTCAGTCTCTCCCTCCAACTCTTTCTGTTTTTCTCTTTTATTATCTCTGTGTCTCTCTCTGCCTTTCTGTCTCTGTCTCTGTGTCTATATCTGTCTCTCTCTCTCTCTCTTTCTCTCTCCATATAACATAGATTTTTAGGTACCTAATATATGAAGATATGAAGAAAAATAATTCCTAACCTCAGGCACCTGATAATCTACTTTTCAGTTACAACAAATATATGTAAGAGAAGTGGAGATAGAATTGACCAGATTTGCAAGTGTTTGGATATAGGGTATGGAAGAGTGAATGGTGATTCTTATGGAACCGGATGACTCAAATCATGGAGAGGCTCTCAAGGAAAAAATAGGAAGTTTGGAGGAGGGGACAGTTTAGGGACAGGAATGATGAGTTTTGTTTTGGATATGTTAATTTTGAAATACAGAGAGGACAGAAATTCATATAATTATGTTCAATAGGAAGAGGATTGTATTTCAAGAGAGAGATAAAGGCTACATACAGAGATGTTGGAATTATAAAAAGGCAATGATTGAAATCAAGAAAGTGATTGAAATCAGCAAGCCCTCCAGTAAATAGAGAACATAAGAATTTCTAGAACAGAGATTGTACTAAGGATGACATCTGGTAATAGTCAGCATTGTTGGCTCAATAGTCCAATTGAAAGATACCTACGGATTGACATCCCTATGAGTGTGGTTTACAATGATTTGCCAGACCAATTGGTCAAAGACTTCTCTCTTGGGTCAAAGTTTCCATATCTACTTTTATGTATGTCAATTCCATTCATAGCCATCATATGGTTCATTCCTAGATGCTGGATGCCTGCGGGGGTCATAACCATTCTGTTGTTTCATGGTTGAAGTACCAGGGTGCTGAACAGCAGAAATTTGAACCATCCTTGAACTAGAAATTCAGAAGTTCTTTTAAATTTCTCTTACTGATTTCAGTAGACAGCTGTTTAGTCATTATCTGAACAAAAATAAAAATTTGTAAACCACCCTGAGAAGTCATCTATTCTAACTACATATAAACCAACAAATATTTTCTGGAAAAGCAACTGAAGTAATATACTTTGCATATTATTTGTCCTCATTTATCCTTTATTTACCAAATAAATATATCTTCTTATGGATTTCCCAATCTCCAATTTCTTTCCACCAGTCAAGACATTTTAGTGTTCCTGACAGCCAGTTAGGTATGAATATATCAGTCCAATGATCAAAATTATTCAATAACCTCTAATTGCCTAATAAGTAAAATACAAAAACCTTAGGATCATTTCAAAATCTTTGTTAAAATATCCAGGAAGACAGTAAAGTATAATAGTAGGGAGAGGATAGGTGAATATGGAAAAGATGGATGCATCTAAACCACAAAATATTCAGAGTATAATACTACCATCACCAACAAAAACAACAACATCATCTAGCATTTTTATAACACGTACTACATACCAGGCAATGGACTAAGTGATTTATAAATATTATCTCATCTGATATTCAGGGAATGCAAATAGTGTGACTCTTGCTGGACTATTGAGAGTATTTCCCATTAGATTGAAGCCACAGAACAGACAAATACAAAGAGACAGAGAACTTTGTACATTTCTTATCTTATTCTAATTAGTTCTTTATTTGGACCCTACCTTGGGCTCACTGTGATTAAAAATGGTTTTTATATTTGAGATGCTTGGATATTTTTCTCTGTGTGATCACATGTCAATACTCTGTTGCCCTACTTACTACTCCTGAAAGATGCCCAGGAGAACATATGCTAAGTGTGTCCTCCTAAGTATCCTTAAAATAGCTACGTAAATAAGCTAAGTCCTTAGACGGTTTCGGTCATACCAATCTGCCTCCAGTCTTAAACGATGCTACTCTCCCTAATGTATTCTACCCTCTTATTATTTATATGTAGCTTCAAACGGGTTATTGATTTCCTCCTGTATCCTCCTGTGTCTTATCTTTGACCTTATAGATAGCACTGTCATCCTTACTGGGACTGACAAGGGTGTATTTGAGAGGCTGAAGAGACTGTTGTGTTCCCAATATTCCTTTCCGAAATACATATTCATGAGGATTGGAAGGATCATGAATGCCAAGGACTTCCTTTTTAACTTGTGGTGCTTTGCTTCTTATGGGAAAATGACAAAAAACTCTCCCATTCCCATTGTAGGGAAGACTGAAGCCAGTGAGACATGAGCAACCAACAATTGCTTATCGTGCTAGAGGGAACTCGGTTAGTGAGAACTAGTGTCAAAAACAGCAGTAGCTGGATCTCTTCTCTCTGCCTAAATACTATTAAGCTCCTTGCTTAATGAAGCTTGTTAAATAAATGAATAGATGGAATGAGTGAATGGTACCGCTGATGCTTTTCAAAGTCAAACCTACACCCCCTACAGAGGGTATAATATCACCTGCTGAAAAGAAATCTCAACCAGTCATTCAGTCTTTGTATTCTTTTTACACAAGGCTATAACCTGCTCTCAGGCTCAAGGACTCAGAGCTGAGTGTTACACTGAAAGGTTCTGGGATCACCTCTCTCCCACTGAGTGTATTCTCCATTTCCTACTAGTGTTGAGGCTGCCTCTCATCTGTCTGCCTGATTTATATTGGGAACCCCCCTGGGATAGAGCCCTCCCCTTCGTTCCGTTAGAGAACCTATCAAACTCCAGGAGCTCAGCAAATATTAAATATTAATATGAAATAATGTTATCAACAGCACGCTGGCCACATTCTAATTTAGATAATTGTACACTGCCTCCTTAACCCAGCCCCTCCTGCTGGTTCCAGGGGCATTATAACCTTTGTGACTCTCTGATCATCAAACTGGGCTGCTAGGTGCCATTAAACAGCTGCTGGATCCCCCCTTCTAGAAAAGGCCATTTATCTCTCCCTAGTGGATGAAATGATGGATAGGTATGAAATGTGGGGAAGCCCACGGGAACAAAGGCTGTTCTGTAAATGTAAAATAACTCGCTTCCCCCTTCTCCCCACCACTAAGGATCACATTCAATATACAAAAAGCACTTTGCATGGGGAACTTCCATCCAGTTATTTAGAGCTGAGCTTCAGTGAATGTCCCTATCTCCTCCTCAGAAGATGCTTCCCCAGTTGTTTTCTGCTCTTTTTTGTTCTTATATGTGATTCCCTTTTTAAAAGGGATCAATAAAAGCCTTTCTCCAGGCCTCCTTGCTTGTGGTATAAAATTAAACAGAAAAGGATGGGATAAATCTGAAAGAAGAGGGATTAGAAAGGAAGAGGCTAGGTAGAATGATGATGATGATGATGATGATGACCGCAATGACAACAACAATAATAATGGCACTCATCTAACACTTCAAGGTATGCAAAATGCTTTTACAAATATTATCTCATTTAATCCTCTCAGCAATCCTGGGAGGCAGGTACTGTTATTATCTCCATTTGGCAGATAAGGAAGCTAAAGCTGAAGGTTTAAGTAATTTGCCTAGAGCCATGTACATGAGCATTAAGTATTGAGGCTGATTTTGAAAGATCTGAGGTTTTCCTGACTCTAAATCCAATGAGTGCTCTATCCACCGTACCAAGCACCTTCCTCCTCATCTAATGCAGCTCTTTTTCTCTAGGGAGTCAGTGATTCTTCAAAAACATCATCTCATTAATACCATCCCTCTAAGGCAAATGTGTGGAAGATGTTATTATGCTATTTCTCTTGATGAGAAATTGAGGCAGGGATCAGAAAGTGATCTCCAATTAAGTCAGTGGCAGATCTGGGAGGACCTCCTTGTTCCTTTTATATTCTGTCTATATTTCTCTATTTCTTTGCATTTCCATCCCTTTATTTCAAAGGGGTGATTTAGGAAGCAGTTTTGTTGTTGCTATTGAGTATTCATTTTCTGCATTAATGTGTATGAAAATGAACATTGAGACAGACTACTTTCTGTACTGGGGTGTACATTTTCCTTTCTTTCCCCTTTCCCCAGTTTTCCTACTTCCCTCACTCCATCTTCCATATCCTGTCTCCCTTTCTCCTACTCTATTTCATTCTATTATTGAACAGTGTCAGAAACTGCTCCTTATGAGAACAGTGAGTCTATTACTTAGTTGCCCAATTTACACAACAAGGTATTCCATGAAGGTCAACAATAATGTTTATTTTTATTTCATAGAGATCACCTTTTCCTTTTGTGTTTTCTTAAGGCAAAAGGAGCTAGATAACTGTATGCTTTTAAAACTAATAGAATCAAAAATTGAATTGCAAAATTGATTGCTTTTCCATCTTGTCTCTTGGGATGAATATATTACAAAGGCATAGAATTATACTTACCATCAAATGTACTCCTGCATAGTTTTAGTGGCTTGTCTATCTCTTTAGGTAGAAGTATCCTAAACCATACTCTAAGGCTCATCAGGCAATGTCAACATAGTGTGTGTGTGTGTGTGTGTGTGTGTGTGTGTGTGTGTGTGTGTGTGTATACAGACAGCTATGGATTTTTACAAGAGGCTGTCAAGATAATAATAATAATTATAAAATAATAACTACTACTCACAGAGTACTTTAAGATATATAAAGCACTTTACTTATATAATCTCATTAGAGCTTCATAATAACTCTGAGTAAGTGCTATTATTATTTCAATTTTACAGAGAAGCTGGAGATTTGGTAGAGGAAGAGGATTGTCCATGCTTACTAGGAATTAAGGCTGCAGTTTCTTCCCAATTATAAGCTTTGTATTTATTTCTTTTTAGGACACCTAGAAACTAGTTGTGACTTTCTAGCACTACAATTAACACAATTTCTGAGTATATTCTATGCATATATCTGTTTAAGATGCAAATATTTTTACACTACTTAATGACTTTTGCATGATTCTTGACTGTGCCAGGAGGATGCTTACTATGGAGACTTTCGAATCAAAATCTTTTTGAGTTGTAAATTAACTCTACCCAGTCTTGAATAATCCCAATTTCAATTTAGTTTGATGAAATTAAACAAAATTTTATCAGTCACTTACTCTGTGCTAGGCGCTAGGGAAGACACAAAGTTTAATTCATAGCATCACAAATTCAGAATATGAAGGGATCTTAGGAAGTAATCACTACTCTCATGAGCCTATGATCTAGCAAGAAGATATGATGCTTAGAAAAAAAAATACAATACACAAAAATGCATCCTCCATACATAAGAGTGATGTAAACAAAGTGATCTGTGAAGATAGAGGAGTAATCGTCCTTATGCATATGACTATTAGGCAAAGGCTTTACAGAAGAGGTGTTATTTCAGTTGGATGTTAAAAGGTGGATAGAAATTCAGCAGGATGTGAGATTAAGGAAGAGATATTTTAGGAATGAAAAAATAAACAGTGTTAAGAAATAACAAGTAAGTAGAAAAGTACAGGGAGACTGAATAGTTCAGTTTGACTGGCCCAGAAAGTGTATAGAGAAGTATGAAAAAATCTTGAAAGACTTGATGCTACTAGACAGCTGAGTGCCTTAGATGCCAAGCCAGACCAGTAAGTTTGAACTCCAGCCTTCATAAACAATATAGAATGATCATAGAGTTTTGAGCAGAGAAGGGATATAACCACATCTCTACATAATAAAGATTAATCAGATAGGAATGTGAAGGATGAGTTGGAATTAAGGAGAAAGTATGGGTAGAATGTGATATAATAGTAGAAGTTGAACTAGAAGAGGACAGATGAGAGCTTTATTGTAGAAATATACTTTACAGATCTTGATCTAATTGAGTATGAGAGGTAAGGGAGGAAGAAAAGTCACATATGAGGAAATAATAATACCAAAGATTCAAGTAACAAAGTTAGAAAAAGGAGCAGTTTTCAAGAAAACATATGTTTAATTTGAGAGAAATTGAGTTTGAGGAACTAATGATAAATGAACTAGTGATATGTCCTGAGTTTGAGGAACTATTGATATGTACTCTAGGCAGTTTGAGATAATTACTGGATTTAGAGACTGAGGAAGGGTTTGAGTTCATCATATTGTTTTAGTTAATAATCATAATAACTAATAATAATAAAAACTTAATTTTTAATTATTGGTCTTTCCCATGTATGAGGCTTCAAGGACCCCTGACTTCCAAGTTCCATTCCAGTTCCAGATATCTGATCCTCTGATTCTATGAAGTGTTTGAATCACAGAGGCAAGTACTCTGGAAAGACCAAATAATAAGACTTCAAATTGTTGATGGAAAAGGTGAATCGAGTATCTACTGTATGGCTGGGACTGTACTAAGTGTTGGGATATAAGAATGGAAATGGAAGGTAGACTTAAAGCTGCGTTATGTATTTTGAGATTATGATATGTCTCACTCTGCCCTGTGCTACATCCAGGAACCATCTAGATTCTGATTTCTCTAGTTCCATGTTCCAGAATTTAATTGGTGGAACTGTGGAATGCACATCAACCTATATGATGCTGATGCCTTTGAGTTGTTGGACCTGCTGAATGAAATGCTGCACCCCTGCAATACATTTGCCTTTTCTTGTTGATTTTGGTATGCTCTTATTTAATTTACCTAAACTGCTCACTATAGCAATGATCCTTTTCCACCAAGGATTTTGAGTTACACAGAAAATGGGGCTGGGAAAGGTGGGGGAAATATATATATATGCATAGCAAGAACATGGGAGCCAAGTCAAAGAGAGAATGAATCCTACTGCTGGGCTGAATATGAATTTGGATGAAAGGTGACATATGATCATGGATGGAGTGTTGTGTCAAATGATCATGGTCTTGACTATACCTGGAAGACCATTGAGATAACGCTGCACATATTCAAATTTTGATCAAAATAATAAATTGAAATTCAATATATACCATTATATATTCAGGGGACCAAAAATTTAAAGTAGCTTAGAATCAGAATGAGAAGATAAGAATTTCAAAGAAGATAACCATTGAAGAAAGGGAAAAAAAAGTGACAGTAAGTTTGAAGTTGGAGGTAGGAAAGAAGAAAAACTTAACATTGCAATTGTTATGCAAATCTAGTATTGAATAATATCATCAAAAAAGATGGGCAAAGTTGAAGCATGAAATCTATTTTTGTTCCCAACTATAAGTGTATTTGAGGCAGGATCCTGATTCAATTGACTGCACAAATTGGTACATATTCTCTCAGTATCTAAAGTTGATGTCCATGAATTAGAATTCTTTTTTTTGTTGTTGTTATATTGTATAGTCAACTTTTTAAAAACATATTTCCTTATGGATTAGAAGAGAAATGATAAATTGAGAGAACACTTTTACATTTAAGGGCTCTGATAAAGGCCACATTTCTAAAATATATAGAGAATTGATTCAAATTTATAAGAATTCAAGCCATTCTTCACTTGATAAATGGTCAAAAGATATGAACAGACAATTTTCATTTGAAGAAACTAAAACCATTTCTAATCATATGAAAAGATGTTTTAACTCACTATTGATCAGAGAAATGCAAATTAAGACAACTCTGAGATACCAGTACACACCTGTCAGATTGGCTAAGATGACAGGAAAAGATAATGACGAATGTTGGAGGGGATATGGGAAAACTGGGACACTGATGCATTATTGATGGAGCTGTGAATGGATCCAGCCATTATAGAGAGCAGTTTGGGACTATGCTCAAAGAGTAATCAAACTGTGCATTCCCTTTGACCCAGCAGTGTTTCTACCGGGTTTATATCCCCAAGAGATCTTAAAGCAAAGGGACCCACATGTGCAAAAATGTTTGTGGCAGCCCTTTTTGTAGTGTCTAGAAACTGGAAACTGAGTGGATGCCCATCAGTTGGAGAATGGCTGAATAAGTTATGATATATGAATGTTGTGGAATATTATTGTTTTGTAAGAAATGACCAGCAGGATGATTTCAGAGAGGCTCAGACTTACACGAACTGATGCTGAGTAAAATGAGCAGAATCAGGAGATCATTGTACATAGCAACAACAAGATTATATGATGACCAATTCTGATGGATTTGGCTCTTTTCAATAATTAGATAATTGATGCCATTTCCAATGATTTTGTGATGAAGAGAGCCATATGCACCCAGAGAGAGAGGACTGTGTGAACTGAATGTGGATTACAACATAAAATTCTCACATTATTTGATTTTGTTCACTTGCATTATGTTTTCTTACTCATCTGCTTTCTTTTTCATCTGATTTTTCTTGTGCATCAAGAGAATTGTATAAATATGTTTATTCATATTGGATTTAACATATATTTTAACATATATAACATATATTGGATTACTTGCCATTTAGGGGAAGGAGTAAGGGAAAGCAGGGGAAAATCTGAAACCAAGGCTATATAAGGGTCAATGATGAAAAATTATCTGCGCATATGTTTTGAAAATTAAAAAGCTTTCAAAAATATATTTTTGAATATGATTCTTTGTGAATCATGTTGTGAGAGAAAAATCAGAGCAAAAAGGAAAAACCACAAGAGGAAAAAAAAACAGAAGAAAAAGAAAAAAAGTGAACATAGCATGTGCTGATTTACATTCAGTTTCCATAGCTCTCTCTCTGAAGGTGGATGGCATTTTCCATCCAAAAGTTATTGTAATTGCCTTGGATTACTGAACCACTGAGAAGAAACAAGTCTGTCATAGTTGATCATTATGCAATCTTGATGTTATTGTGTATAATATATTTCACTCAGCATCAGTTCATGTGAATCTTTCCAGGCCTTTCTAAAATCAGTTTGTTCTTCATATTTTATAGAACAAAAATATTCCATTACCTTCATATATCATAACTTACTCAACTATTCCTCAGGTGACGGGCATCTACTCTTTTTCCAACTATTTGCCACCATAAAAAGAGCTGCCACAAACATTTTTGCAGATGTGGGTCCTTTTTCCTCCTTTTTTTATTTTTTGGGATACAGGTCCAGTAGTGACACTGCTGTATCAAAGGGTTGTTGTGTTGCAGTTTCCCTAATTGTCCTGCCTCAGTTTCCCTAATTGTCCTTCCTCAATTTCCCTAAATGGTCCTGCTTAAGTTTCCCTAAATTGCTCTGCCTCAGTCCCTTGAACTGTTCTGCCTCAATCCCCTTGGTTGAAACCCTCCCCCCACCCTGATCTTTAGGACTGATATAACTTAGGGCTGGCTACTCTAAGGTTATAAATTGTAAATGTGTAAACTCAAAATAAGAAGGAGTTCAGACTTTCTAGCTCCTAAGTCCTCCCAGTTTATCTGAATTTATGGTTTTATCCCCAACCTGTCAGAATCGGATTGATGGTCCCTTCTTGGAGATTCCCAGTCACCAGAATTTGGAGTCTACCCCCCTGCCTTGGACTCTACCCTGAAAGATTAAGAGCCATGCGTATATATTTCATGGGAAACTCACATTCGCTGCTGGATACTTTGAGACTTATTCAGCCCTAGGCAACATGGACCCTGTTTTGCCCTCAGCACAATCTCTCCCTCTCAAATAAAATATTAATAACTCTCTTGCCTCAGTTTCTCTGGCATTACAGGATATGCAGTTTGGTAGCCTTTTGGGCATAGTCATGGATTAAAATTCTGGCTTTGCTACTTGCTAGCTGCATGACCTTGGGAAAATTATTTCCCCTCCTAGGGAAAATTGTTTTGCCTCACCCATAAAGTGAAAAGATAGAGTTGGTAACCTTTAAGGTCTTTTTTTAGCTCTAATTCTTTTGAATAATAACTGACATTTATAGTATACATCATAAATGGTAATCTATTTGAGCCTCATAACAACACCATGAAGTACATTACTATCTGTAGTTTAGCAATAAGGAAACTGAGGTCCAGAGATATAGAGCAACCTGCCTCTAATCACAAAACTAGTTAAATTATAGAAGTGGAATTTGGATTCAGTTCCACTCCCAAAATGGAACTATAGACGCTATAACACTCTGCCTCCTTAATCCACATACCACATTGGATTTGGAGGTAGAGATGAAGAAAATGGAGGACAATTTGTGCCCAATTAAAAGTGAAGGCAAAAGGAAGGGCAAAAGGGAAAAAAAAAACTGGTTTTTAAGAGTACAATTACTATTGTATTCTTAAATTTGAGTCCACTCTCCAGAGTTATCTTTTGTGTTCAGAGGGTTGTTGGGTCTCCAATTTGATTGGAAATTTCATAGTAACTACTGTTTTTGAAATACCTTTTCAATGAATTCCCTCTTCTAAAAGTTAATTGAGGTTACTGACAGTTGATAATTAATGCAAAGCATACTATTGTGGTTTTGTGAGTAAGACTATTAGAAACTCCATCCCCTCAGGATTTTTCCTAGAATCTTAAAGAGAAAAGGACTCAGTTGCAGTTTGAGAATTTAGCCCACCTATTTGAAAGGAGTTGGGAAAGGAGCCTCAGAGGTAATATTAAAGATTTAACATTAAATCTGTTTGATTTATCTATATTTCATATAGCAGGCTCTTTGAGAATACAGATAAGTGGTGAGAATAGGGGAGAAAATAGGAGTAGGCAGTTTATTAAAAAGGCAAAAAAAAAAAAATCCAAAAATAGCATGATGGCAAAAAAAAAAAAAAAAAAAAAAAAGACTACCAAGAACTATACTTCTGCTTAACGTGGAATTTTTATCCAGAAAAACCTACCACAGCTTCAGTCTAAAGCCACAGGGTCTCTGTATATGAGGGGACCTTTTTATCCCTAAAGACATTTGTGATTTGACAGCAAAATCAGCTTCATACTGGAGATCTGAAGGTGTGAGAGGAATAGCTACTGAAGGTACTCAATTTCAGAAGACTCAAGTTCCATTTCCATGGGTCCATTGATGGCAGATGATTGTGATAGGACTAAAAAGTGCTAAACAGAAAACTTGACATACCTATCAGATCTCATATCATTTAATTTAGCAAAGAGAAAAAGCAAGATGAATGTTAATAGGGCTAATGAAAGTTATCAAAAACTTGATGAGCATTTTAGGGAAAAAACTACTTATTTCAAGATATACTGTATCAGTCTGTGACACGATAGAAAATAATGTGAATGAACTTCAAGCTATCCTAAGTTCTTATTTTCTCCAAGATGAAAATAAAATAAGGAACCACATGAATATAAATCCAAAAGGGACTTAGGGATTTGAAGAAAGAGCTAGTCAATGTGGAGGCAGCATCCCAATTGGAAATAGATCAGGCATGTTATCTGTGACCTCCAAGCCTTTTACAGTTAACCTAACAATTCTAAATATGGCTTTCTAACAATCTGATAGGATGTTTCCTACTCAAAGACCTTAGAAACTATTTCCCAAAATATGGAATTATTGGAACCTAAGGTTATCTCTACTTTTTAGTATCACCTTTCCAAATTCCAAACAGCCTTCCAATTTTTTTTTATAATTTCTCCTTTTCTAAATATGTGGTGTACATAAGATCTATAGCGGTGGTGAAAAACTAAAGTGAAAGTTCACAGCTGCATATTAACTTAGAAAATCACAAATTAAGATTATCAATGTTGTACTTCCAGCGCTAAGATGGCAACATGTGGAAGGAATCCTCTGAAGCCTTTCCAAATTCCCCTCTAAACAACTAGAAAATCATCTCAGAATTGACCTTGGAGCAGGGAAGAACTTGCCAGTATGACAGGAAAATTCTGTCTCATTGGGATTGGAAGGGAGTGAAGTTCAAGAGTAGCAGCAGTAGTAGCCAGCCTCACAGTAGTGGGGCTTGCAGCAAGGTTCCAAGCCTGGTTCAATCTATTAGCAAGTTCCCATCCTCTTGTAAACTAGTAACCAGTAGGGCAAAAGAGCAGTCTGATCAATGCAACAAGGCTGCACCTTAGGGACCCTTCCCACTGCTGAAGGCATCAGCTAGACTTTAACTCCATTGCTCATCAATAGTGAATTATGGGATCAAAAATGAAAGGGATGAATTCACCACCGATGAAGAGGAAATTAAGACAATTGTTAATAGCTATTTTGCCCAACTACATGCCAAGAAACTTGACAATCTGAATGAAATGAATCTACAAAAATAAAAATTACTGAGATCAATAGAATAAGAAATAAAATACTTAATCTAATCTTAGAAAAAAGAAATTGAACAAGCCATCAATGAACTGCTTTAAAAAACTCCAGGATTAGATGGATTCACAAGTGAATCGTACCAAACACGTAAAGAACTATTAATAACAATGCCATATAAATTTGTTGAACAATAGGAGGAATCCTACCAAATTTTTTTACAAAACAAATATGGTGCTTATACCTAAAGTAGGAAGATTCAAAAACAGAAAATTATAGATCAATTCCCTGAAGAATATTGAGGCAACAATTTTAAATAAAACACTAATAAAGAAATTATAGCACTATAACACAAAGATCATACACTATGATCAGATGGGATTTATAACAGGAATGAAAATATTAGGAAATCTATCAGCATAATCATATCAGTAATAAAATTAACAGAAATCACATGATTATCTCAACAATTACAGAAAAAGCCTTTGACAAAAGATGATACCCATTCCTATGAAAACACCAAAGAGCATAAAAATAAATAGAACTCACCTTAATATGATAAGAAATATTCATCTAAAACTATGAGTAAGTATCATCTAGAATACAATAAACTAGAAGCCTTCCCAATACAATCAGAGAGTAGAGCAAGAATGCCTATTATCACCTCTAGTATTTAATATTGTACTAGAAATGTTAGCTATAGTAATAAGAATAAAAGGAATTAAAAGAATTAAAATAAGCAATGATGAAACAAAACTATCACAATATGATGTTATAATCAGAGAATCAACTAAAATTATTAGTTATTAACTTTACCAAGATTGCAGATTATTAAAAAAAATCCACATAAATCGTAAGATTTTCTATACATTATCAAGAAAATCCTGTAGTAAGAGAGAGAAATTCCATTTAAAATAATGGTAGACATATTTGGGAATCTACTTGCCAAGACAAACCCGGGAACTATATGAATACAACTATAAAACAATTTTCACACAAATATAATTAGAACCAAACAATTTGAAAAATAGTAACTGCTTGTGAGTAGGCTGAGTCAATATAATAAAATGATATTTTATTTAGTTATAGGTTAATTTAGGTTAACCTATTAATTTAATTCTATATGAATCAAATTATCAAAAATTAAGTTATAGAACTAGAAAAATAATAACAATTTACCTGGACAAACAAAAGTTCATATAACAAAGGAATCAATGGGAAAAAATGTAACAGGTGATCTAACTGTACCGGATCAGAAACTATATGATAAAATAGTAATTATCAAAATAATCTTGTATTGAATAAGAAATAAAATGGTGGATCAGTGGAACAGATCAAATACATATTACAGTATAATAAATTACCATAATCTAATATATGATAAGCCCAAAGAGCTAAGCTTTTAGAACAAAAACTCATTATTTGACAAAAACTACTGGGAAAACTGAAAGAAAATGTGACAGAAACTAGGTATAGACCAACATCTCATATCATATACCAAGAAAAGATCCAAATGGGTACCTAATTTACACATAAAGGTACCATAATTTACACATATCACAAGCAAATTAAGAGAACATGAAATAGTTTGTCTGTCATATTTATGAATAAGGGAGAAA
This sequence comes from Antechinus stuartii, assembly GCA_016696395.1. Classification (NCBI taxonomy): domain Eukaryota; kingdom Metazoa; phylum Chordata; class Mammalia; order Dasyuromorphia; family Dasyuridae; genus Antechinus; species Antechinus stuartii. Next base: position 17,768,940 of record MU174308.1, on the reverse strand, counting down.
TTCAGAACCCAGGAAGATCTAGAGAGCATTACAAAGCATAAAACAGATAATTTTGATTATATAAAATTAAAAAGCTTTTGCACAAACAAAACCAATGCCACCAAAATTATAAGGAAAACAGAAAGCTAGGGAAAATTTTATATTACTATTTTGTCTTATCTATTATTTTATTTTTACTTAATTCCATGTAAAAACTTTTAAACTTTCTTTAAATTTTGAATTCCACATTATTTCCCTCCTTCCCTCCTCCACCCCAACTGAGAAGGCAAGCAGATCATACATTGTAATCATGCAAAACACATTTCCATAGTCATTCTATAAATGAAAACAGACCAAAAAATCCCCAAGAAAAAGTATCTTTGATCTGCATTCAAGCTTATATTCTTTCTCTGGAGACAGACTGCACCTTTTGTTATAAGCCCTATGAAATTATCTTAGTTCACTGTATTGCTGAGAATAACTAAATTATTCATAGTAGATTATTATACAATATTGATGTTACTATGTACCATGTTCTCCTAGTTCTGTTCATTCCACTTTGTATTAGTTCATGTAAGTCCTTCCATATTTTTCTGTGTGTATCCTGCTCATCATTTCTTAAAACACAATAGTATTCCATCACAATTCCTCTTCCCAATTTCCAATTCTTTACTACCACTAAAAGAGCTTCTATAAATATTTTTTTTACACATAGGGTCCTTTAAAAGATATCTTTGGGATATAAACCTAGCAATAGTATTGCTTGGTCAAAGGGTATGAATGGTGGTATAGCCCTTTAGGCATAGTTCTACATTGCTTTCCAGAATGGCTGAATTAGTATAGACTTCACCAGTAGTACATTAGTGTTTAAACTTTCCCATATTCCTCCAACATTTGTCATTTTCCTTTTTTTGTTGTTGTGATATTAACCAATCTCAAAGTTGTTTTAATTTGCCTTTCTCTCAACAGTTTTTTAGAATATTTTTATATGACTATAGATAGCTTTAATTGCTTGGTCTGAAAACTGCCTATTCATATTCTTTGGCCATTTATAAATTGAAGAATGACTCATTTCTATAAATTTAAGTCATTTTTCTCTATGTTTTATAAGTCTTTATCAGAGAAACTCACTGTAAATTCTCCTCCCCACCATGGAGTGATTGCCAGATATGTATTCCCTCCATCCTATTTCCTCCTTGTTCAACCTATTCTCTCTCTTTCCTTTTCTCTGTTCATTCTCAAAAGTGTTTTTTCCTACCCCAAATTTGCCTACCTTCTATCAATTTCCCCAACCCATTTTCCTGATTCCCTTTCTTTTCTACTTTCCTTTATGGTAAGATATATTTCTATACCCAATTGAGGTTATTATTCCTTTTTTGATCAAATTCTGATGAGAATAGGTTCATGTGCTCTTCTCCCCATTTCCGCCATTTCCCCCCTCACTTTAAAATTTTTCTTTCATTACTCTTTTATGTCAAATAATTTCTCATTTGACCCTTTCCCCTTCTCCCAATACATTCTTTTTTCTCATCTATTATTTTTTTTAAAGATAGTCATGTCATCACATTTCAACTCACACTTCTGCTTTCTCTGTGTACTACTACTAAGGACCTTAATAATTATATAGTTTTAGGAGTTATAAATATCATTTTTCCATAGAAATATAAACAGTTTAACCTTGTCAAATTCCTCATGATTTCTTTATCCTGATTGCATGTTTATGCTTCTTTTGATCTTATAATTAAAAGTCAATTTTTTAAATTCATTTCTGGTCTTTTCATCAGGAATGCTCAAAATCCTTTATTTCATTCAATATCCATTTTCCCCTGAAGTATTATGCACAGTTTTGCTGGGTAGGTGATTTTTGATTGTAATCCTAGCTCTTTTGCCCTGTAGAATATCATACTTCAAATACTCTGACCCTTTAATGTAGAAACTGATAAATCTTATGTTGTCTGGACTGTGGCTTCACAATATTTAAATTGGTTTTTTTGATTAGTTAAATATTTTGTCCTTGATCTTAAATGTCTGGAATATTCCTGGAAGTTTTCATTTTGGAATCTTTTTTCAGGAAGTAATTGGTGAATTCTTTTAATTTCTATTTTACCTTCTGATTCTAGAATATCTGGGCAGTTTTTCTTGATAATTTGGTTAATGATGTCTAGGTTCTTTTGTTTTGTTTTGATCATAGCTTTCGGTTAGTCTAATAATTCTTAAACTATCTTTGCAGGATCTATTTTCCAGGTCAGTTATTTTTACAATGGGAAATGGCACATTTTTTCTGTTTTTTTTTTTTTTTTCATTCTTTTGATTTTGTTTGATTGATCCTTGATGTCTCACAAAGCTATTAGCTTCCACCCTTCCAATTTCAACTTTCAAGGAATTATTTTCTTCAGTGACCTTTTACTTTTGCTCATTCTTTTTCATTTGATCAATTCTGTTTTTCAAGGCATTCTTCTCTTCATTGTATTTTTGTACCTCTTTGACCATCTGACTTATTCTATTTTTTAAGGTGTTATCTTCAGTATTTTTTGTGCCTCCTTTACTAAGCTGTTGACTCTTCTTTTATGATTATCTTGGATCACTTTTATTTTTTATTTTTTTATTTTTTCCTGTATCTGTCACTCAATTTCCAAAATCCTTTTTGGAGCTTTTCTCATGTTCTGAGATGAATTCATATTTTCCTTTAAGGTTTTGGATGTGGAAAATTTTGACTTTGCCCTCTTCTTCTGTATGTGTGCTTCCTTGTCACCATAGTAACTTGCTATGGTCAAATTTTTTTCTGTTGTTTGCTCATTTCCCAGCCCCTTTCTTGACTTCTCACTCTATGCTAAAGTGAAGTTCTACTTCTAAGGTAGAGATTGCCTTGTTCCTAGCTTCAATTTTTTTATGTGTAGTTGTTTTCAGAGGTAATTTTTGGGAGAGAGGATAAAATTTGAAAAAACTTCAAATACAAATGTTTGAAAACTTTAAAGTAAATGAATAAAATATCACCTACTTCAAAAAATATCATTTATATTGTATTGTTTATTTATTTATTTTATAAAACATTTATAATTACATTTTAATCTGGTTTCTAGCTGAACTCAGGAGTTTTGGAGCCACTTATGCCTAACTTACAGTCAGTGAGTTTGACAGTTCTGGTCTATACCACATCATTTAACACTTAATCACTTAGTTACTGTCTTAATTATTTTCTAATTGTTCTATGTGTACAAGTCCTCTCTCTCCCATCAGACTGGAATGTGTTAAAGGGAAGCCCTGTTACAGATATTTTTCTCATATTCCCCTTATCATGGGATGGATGGAAATCATCTTATTATGATCTGGTATGTAAGCAAAGGCTAATAATTGCATACTTATAAGCATGCAATTAAACTAATTTTGTTTTGCATTTCCCTGAAATTTTAGACCTATATATACTATAAACACTGAATAGCATGATCAAGGAAGATGGATGTTATACTGTGGAAACTCAGTAATTGCCCCATTATCTGCAGAGGGTAAGCCACTATTTCCAGGAATTTCTTAAGTATAATTTCTTTTATAAATCAACCATTTTATAGTGACAGGAAAATTGGATTAGCATTTTAAAATGGACTACTTGACTTTAAGACTAATAGCAATGTTTGAGACTGAAGCAGCTAAAAGGTTCAGGGATTAGAGTGTGGGACATGTAGCTAAAAAAAACCCCAAACTTAGATCTGGCCTCAAATACTAGTTGTTGTTTTTTTTTTTAAATAATTAGTTTTTAATACACATAGCTTTATGAATCATGTTAGGAGAGAAAAATCAGAACAAAGGGGAAAAACTATGGGAGAAAAAAGAAAAAAAAATACAGAAAAAAGAAGTGAACACACCATGTGTTTATTTACATTCAACCTCCATTGTATTTTTTGCTGGATGCAGAAGACATTTTCTTTCTAAAGTGTATTTCCAAAGGGATTGCCTTGGATCACTGAACCACTGAGAAAAATCAACATCACGCATTCTTGCTGCTGTTGTGTACAATGTATTCCTTGTTCTGCTGTTTTGCTCAGCATCAGTTCTTGTAAATCTTTCCAAGTTTTTTAAAAATCAGTGTATTCATCATTTTTTTTTATAGAACAATAATGTTCCATTCCCTTCATATAACACATCTTATTCAGCTATTCTTCATTTGATGGGCATCTTATCATTTTCCAGTTCTTTGCTACCATAAAAAGAGCTGCTACAAATATTGTTGCACATGTGGGTCATTTTCCCTTCTTTATGACTTACTTGGGATACAGACTCAATATTGTAATTGCTGCATCAAAGGCTATGCATAATTTTATAGCCCTTTGGGCATAGTTCCAATTTGCTCTCCAGGCTAGTTGGATCATTTCACAACTTCACCAACAATTCATTGGTGTCTCAGTTTTCCCACATCCCTACAAAATTTATCTTTGGCTTTTCCTGTCATCTTAGTGAATCTGAGAGATGTAAGGTGGCACCGCAGAGTTGTTTTAGTTTGCAATTCTCTAATCAATAGTGATTTAGAGCACTTTTTCATATGACTATAAATGGTAATTTCATCATCTGACAATTGTCTGTTCATATCCTTTGACCATTTATCAACTGGAGAAGGACTTGTATTCTTATAAATTTCACACAGTTCTTTATAAATTTTAGAAATGAGATCTTTATCAAAAGCACTGGCTATAAATTCCACCCTCCCCATCTTTGTACTTCCCTTTTAATCTTGTTTCTGTTGGTTTTGTTTGTGTAAATCCTTTTTAATTTAATGTAATCAAAATTGTTCATTTTGCCTTTAATAATGTTCTCTAATTCTTCTTTGATCATAAAATTCACCCTTCTCCAAAGATCTGATAAGTAAATTCTCTCTTGTTCTCCTGATTTGTTTATGGTAGTTTGAGCTTACTGTGTTATGGGGTGTGAGATGTAGGTCTAAGCCGAATTTGTGATCTAGATCTATATCTATATATTTATAGTTTTCCCAGCAATTTTTGTCAGATAGTGAATTCTTATCCCAGAAGCTGGAGTTTAGGAGTTTATCGACTACTAGATTATTATAAACCTTGCTTATTGTGTCATGTGTATCAATTCCACTGATACTTCACTCTATTTCTTAGCCAGTATCAAATGATTTTGATAACTTCTCTGTTATAATACAGTTTTAAGTCTGATACTGCTAAGCTACCATCCTTGGTATTTTTTCTCCTTAATTCAATTACATTGATATTCTTGACTTTTTGTTTCAGATGAATTTTGTTATTATTTTTTCTAGTTCTATAAAATAATTTTTGGCAGTTTGGTATAGTTTGGCCTACCCATGAGCAATTAATATTTTTCCAAATGGTTAGATCTGACTTTATTTGTGTGAGAAGTGTTTTATAATTGTGTTCATCTATTTCCCGGGTTTGTCTTGGCAGATAGACACCCAAATATTTTATTTTGTTTATAGTTAATTTAAATGGAGTTTCTCTTTCTATTTCTTGCTGCTGAGCTTTGTCAGTAATAAATAGAAATTCTAATTATTTGTGTGGGTTTATTTCATATCTTGCAACTTTGCTAAAGCTGTGAATTGTTTCCAGTAGGTTTTTAGATGATTTTCTAGGATTCTCTTAGTATATCATCATATCATTTGCAAAGAGTGATAGTTTTATTTCCTCATTGCTTATTCTAATTCCTTTAATTTCTTTTTCTTATTGCTAAAGTCAACATTTCTAGTACAATGATGAATAATAGTGGTGATAATGGGTACCTATATTTTACCTCTGATCTTTTTGGGAATGCATCCATCTTCTCTCCATTGCAAATAATGCTCATTATAGATTTTATGTAGATGCTGCTTATTATTTTAAGGAAAGCTCCCCTTTCTTTATGCTCTCTAGTGTTTTAATAGGAATGGGTGCTGTATTTTGTCAAAAGGTTTTTGTGCATCTATTGAGATTATCATATGATTTCTGTTGGTTTTGCTATTGATATGGCCAATTATGGTAATAGTTTTTCTGATACTGAATCAGGTTTGTATTCCTGGTATAAATGTCACTTGGTCATATTGTATTATCCTGCTGATAAGTTGCTATAACTTATTTGCTAACATCTTATTTAAAATTTTTGCATAAGTATTCATTAGGGGAATTGGTCTGTAATTGTCTTTCTCTGTTTTGGCTCTTCTTGGTTTACATATCAGTACCATATTTGTGTCATAGAAGGAATTTGGCAGGAACCCTTTTTTAGTTATTTTTTCAAATAGTTGACAGAGTATTGGAATTAATTGTTCTTTAAATGTTTGGTAGAATACACTTGTAAATCTATGTGGTCCCTGGAGATTTTTTCTTAAGGAATTCATTGATGGTTTGTTCAATTTCTTTTTCTAAAATGGGACTATTTAAGCAATTTATTTCTTCTTCTGTTAATCTGTGCAATTTATATTTTTGTAAATATTCATCCATTTTGGTTAGATTGTTGGATTTGCTGCCACACAGTTGAGCAAAATAGGTCCTAATTATTGCTGTAATTTCTTTTTCATTGTTGGGAAGGTCACTGTTTGCATTTTTGATACTATCAATTTAGTTTTTCTTTCCTTTTTCTAATCAAATTAACTAAAGTTTATCTATTTTTGTTGCTTTTTCTTCATAAAACCATCTCCTAGTTTTATTAATTAATTCAATAGCTTTTTTGGTTTCAATTTTATTAATCTCTCCTTTGAATTTTTAATTTGGTATTTAATTGGGGGTTTTCAATTTGTTCTTTTTTTAGCTTTTTTAGTTGTATGTCAAATTCATTGATCCTCTCTTCCTCTATTTTATTCATGTAGTTATTTAGAGATGTAAAATTTCCCTTAAGAACTACTTTGGCTTCACCCCATAGATGTTGGTATGTTGTCTTATTATGGCCTTTCCCTTGGATGAAATTACAGATTGTTTATATGATTTGTTGTTTGACTCATTCATTCTTTAGAACTAGATTCTTTAATTTCCAATTAGTTTTTAGTATATGCATTGTGGTCTGAAAAGGAAGCATTTACTATTTCTGCCTTTCTGCATTTGATTGTGAGGCTTTTGTGCTCTAATACATGGTCAATTTTTGCATATGTGCCATGTCCTTCTGAGAAAAAAGTATATTCCTTTCTGTCTCTATTTAATTTTCTCCAGAGTTCTATCATATCTAGGTTTTATAGGATCCTATTAACCTCCCTCGTTTTTTCGTGATTATTTTGTGGTTAGATTTGTCTGATTCTGAGAGGAGAAGGTTGAGGACCCTCACTAATATAGTTTTACTGTGTATTTCTTCCTATAACTGATTTAATATCTTCTCTAGGAATTCTCTAGGTAATCTCTAGCACTTGGTGCATATATATTTAATGGCATAATACTTCATTGTTTGTGGTATCCTTTATCAAGATGTACTTTCCTCCCTCATTTCTTTTTATTTTTAACTTTTGCTTTATCTGAGATCAGAATGGCTACTCCTGGTTTTGGTTCTACTTCAGTTGAAGCATAATAAATTCTGTCCCAGCCTTTTACCTTTACTTTATATGTGTCTCTCCAAGTCAAATGTGTTTCTTGTGAACAACATATTGCAGGATTTTGTTGTAATTCACTTTGCTATTAGCTTCTGTTTTATGGAAGAGTTCATCCATTTATATTTGCAGTTATGATTACTAGCTCTGTATTTCCCTCCATCCTATTTTTTTCCCTGTATACAATTTTGTTCTCTTTTTCCCCCTCTCCTTAGTAGTGTTTTTTTTTTACCCACTCCTCCTACATCCTTATCTTCTATCACCCTCCCCCCTTCTCTTACCTTTTTATCCTAGTGTTTCTGTCCTCCCTTCTAACCAGACTCTCCCTTTTTTTCCTCTTTCTCCTCCTAATTCTTTACAGGGTTAGATAAATTTCTATACCTAACTGAATGATTGAGTTATTCTCTCTTTGAGCCAAAACTGATAAGATCAAGCTTTAGACTATGCTCATTCACCTCTCTTTTCCCCCTCCATTGTAATAGGTCTTTTGTGCCTCTTCATGAGATCTAATGTGTCCCATTATACTTCCCCTTTCCTCTTCTCCCAGTACTGTCCTTTTTGAACCCCTTAATGCCTTTTTTTCTTTGATATCACACATTATAGTCTGTTCACATCAGTCCATGTAATGCCCCCCTCTCTCTGTCCTATTAACAAATACAATTCTCAAGAGTTACAGATAGCATTTTTCTATCTTGGGATATAAACAGTTTAATCTTTAAATAATATATATTTCCCTATTTACCTTTCTATTCTTCTCTTGAGTCCTGTGTTTGAAGATTGAATTTTCTGTTTAGTTCTGTTTTTTTCGATAGAAATGATTAAATGTCTCTTACTTCATTGAAGATCCATTGCCTCCTATGAAAGATAATGATCAATCTTGCTGGGTAGTTAATTCTTGATTATAACACCAGGTCCTTTGCCTTTTGGAATATGATATACCAGGCTCTCCAATTCTTTATTGTAGCAGCTCCCAGATGCTGGGTACTCCTGACTGTTGCTCCTTGATATTTAAATTGTTTTTTTCTGACAACTTGCAATATTTTTTTCTTGACATTGTAGTCCTGAAGCTTTACAACAAAGTTCCTTGGGGTTTTCTTTGTGGAATCTCTTTCAGAAGATGTTCAATGGATCCTTTAAATGACTATTTTCCCCTCTGTTTTAAGAATATTGGAACAATTTTCTTTGATGATCTCTTGAAGAATACTCTACAGGCTCTTTTTTTGGTCATGGCCTTCAGGTAGACCAATAATTTTTAAATTGTCTCTCCTAGATCTATTTTCCAAATCAGTTGTTTTTCCATTTCATTTTTAAATTCTTTTTAGTTTGTTTGACTGATTCTTGATGTCTCATAGAGTCATTAGATTTTATTTGTCCTGTTCTGGTTTTTAATGTGTGATTTTCTTCAGGTAGCTTTTGTATCTCTTTTTCCATTTGATTAATTCTACTTTTTAAAGGGTTGTTTTTTTTTAGTGGATTTTTTTTTTTTTTTTGCATTTTCCCAATTGCATTTTTTTTTTTAAGGAATTGCCTTCCTTTTCCAAGCTGTTGACTTTCTTTTGCATATCTCTTATTTCTTTTCTCATATTTTTCTTCTACCTCTCTTATTTGCCTTGTAAAGCCTTTTTATGAACACTTCCATGAAGCCTCTTTTTCCTTGAGATCAATTCATATCATTCTTTGAGATTTCTTTTGTGGACATTTTGTCCTCTTCTGAGTTGGTGTTTTGGTCTTTCCTGTCACCCTAGTATCTTTCTATGGTCAAAGTTCTTTTCTGTTTCTCGCTCATTTTCTTTCCTTTTCTTTTGGTATTCCTTTTTTTTTTTTTTTTCCTTTTATGGTTGAGTTCTACTCCTGGAGTAAAAGCTCTGTCCCAAGCTTCCTATGCAGCTTTGAGCCTTGACTTCAAGTGCAAGGGCTCCTTGTGTTTGCAGGGGGTGTAGCTTTTTCTGCTCTTTCCAGGAAACAGGCTGGTTTCCAGAATTTGCCTTCTCAGCTGGGACTGGGGACTACTCCACCACTCTGCTCCTTTACTAAGCATACTAAGGGTCTCAGTTGCTAATCCTTTCACTAGCTTTCCCACACTCTGTCTGAGCTGGGCTGAACAACCCTTTCACTACAATGAGACTGACATTTCTTGAAGTTTTTCCAATCTATCTTTTCCAATCTATCAGAATCTGTTCAGAGATTTGGTTTCATTGGTTTTCAAGGAAAACTGGAAGAGCTTGAACAACGTCCTGGCTTCACTTTGCCATCTTGGTTCCATTCCCAGAAGTGTTCTAATATTTTCCAGATACTAATTTTATGATAGTGGACAAATCACGTAACCTCTGGTTGCTCCAGTTTCCTCATTTATAAAATGAACTATAAAAAGAAGTGGCAAACTATTCCAGTATCTTTGCCACAAAACCCAAAATGGGTTCTCAAAAAGTTGGTGTGGTGAATAGAGCACCGACCCTGAATTTAGAAGGATCTGAGTTCAAAGCCAGTCTCAGACACTTAACACTTCTAGCTCTGAACAAGACACTGAATGCCCAATTGCCTCAAAACAACAACAACAAAAGTCAGGCACAAATGAAACAACTGAATAACAACAATATTTGAGGTTAAAATGATAAGGTATGAAATACCTTAATGATAATGAATTACCTGCAGATAATGAAATTTTCATTCTCCAATGAATCACTGCTTCTACTACTTTCCTCATATTATTTAATTGTTTGACCTTTACAGAAAGGACCCAGTCTTGCTCACTCCTACTCCAATCTGACCACCTTAAAAAATGAGAATTTTTTTCATGTAAAAAATGTCCCTGTTCACAGACTCTCATTGAAAGGACATCTTTAGAAGTACAAGTAAACACTGTTGGAGGGAAAACTTTTTTTGGAGGGGAAAAGGAGGGGATGCAGTCCTATGAATTCATTTATGTGATGTATTTCAGGTATAACTCATAGTCTTACAAATTTTCCTAGGAGAATGGGGAAAAACTGGAACCTTTCCCGGTAAGATCTGGAGTGAAGCAAGGTTGCCCACTATCACCATTATTATTCAATATTGTATTAGAAACACTGGCCTCTGCAATAAGAGTCGAGAAAGAGATTAAAGGAATTAGAGTAGGCAATGAGGAAACCAAACTATCACTCTTTGCAGATGATATGATGGTATACCTAGAAAACCCCAGAGATTCTACTAAAAAGCTATTAGAAATAATTCATAATTTTAGCAAAGTAGCAGGATACAAAATAAATCCCCATAAATCCTCAGCATTCTTATACACCACCAACAAAATCCAAGAACAAGAGATACAAAGAGAAATTCCATTCAAAATAACTGTTGATAGCACAAAATATTTGGGAATCTACCTACCAAAGGAAAGTCAGGAATTATATGAGCAAAATTACAAAAAAGTTTTCACACAAATAAAGTCAGACTTAAATAATTGGAAAAATATTAAGTGCTCTTGGATAGGCCGAGCAAATATAATAAAGATGACAATACTCCCTAAACTAATCTATTTATTTAGTGCTATACCAATCAGACTTCCAAGAAAATATTTTAATGATTTAGAAAAAATAACAACAAAATTCATATGGAACAATAAAAAGTCAAGAATCTCAAGGGAATTAATGAAAAAAAAATCAAATGAAGGTGGTCTAGCTGTACCTGATCTAAAATTATATTATAAAGCAGCAGTCACCAAAACCATCTGGTATTGGCTTAGAAATAGATTAGTTGATCAGTGGAAAAGGTTAGGTTCACAAGACAGAATAGTCAACTATAACAATCTAGTGTTTGACAAACCCAAAGATTCTAAATTTTGGGATAAGATTTCATTATTTGATAAAAACTGCTGGGATAACTGGAAATCAGTATGGCAGAAATTAGGCAAGGACCCACACTTAACACCACATACCAAGATAAGATCAAAATGGGTCCATGACCTAGGCATAAAGAACGAGATTATAAATAAATTAGAGGAACATAGGATAGTTTATCTCTCAGACTTGTGGAGGAGAAAGAAATTTGTGACCAAAGATGAACTAGAGACCATTACCAATCACAAAATAGAAAATTTTGATTATATCAAATTAAAAAGCCTTTGTACAAACAGAACGAATGCAAACAAGATTAGTAGGGAAGTAACAAACTGGGAAAACATCTTTACAATTAAAGGTTCTGATAAAGGCCTCATTTCCAAAATATATAGAGAACTGACTCAAATTTATAAAAAATCAAGCCATTCTCCAATTGATAAATGGTCAAAGGATATGAACAGACAATTTTCAGATGAAGAAATTGAAACTATTACCACTCACATGAAAGAGTGTTTTAAATCACTATTGATCAGAGAAATGCAAATTAAGACAACTCTGAGATATCACTACACACCTGTCAGATTGGCTAAGATGACAGGAAAAAATAATGATGAATGTTGGAGGGGATGCGGGAAAACGGGGACACTGATGCATTGTTGGTGGAGTTGTGAACGAATCCAGCCATTCTGGAGAGCGATCTGGAATTATGCCCAAAAAGTTATCAAACTGTGCATACCCTTTGATCCAGCAGTGTTTCTATTGGGCTTATACCCCAAAGAGATACTAAAAAAGGGAAGGGGACCTGTATGTGCCAAAATGTTTGTAGCAGCCCTGTTTGTAGTGGCTAGAAACTGGAAAATGAATGGATGCCCATCAATTGGAGAATGGCTGGGTAAATTGTGGTATATGAATGTTATGGAATATTATTGCTCTGTAAGGAATGACCAGCAGGATGAATACAGAGAGGCTTGGAGAGACCTACATGGACTGAAGCTAAGTGAGATGAGCAGAACCAGGAGATCATTATACACTTCGACAACGATATTGTATGAGGATGTATTCTGATGGAAGTGGATTTCTCTGACAAAGAGACTTAACTGAGTTTCATTGGAGAAATGATGGACAGAAACAGCTACACCCAAAGAAGGAATACTGGGAAATGAATGTGAACTATTTGCATTTTTGATTTTCTTCCCGAGTTATTTTTACCTTCTGAATCCAATTCTCCCTGTGCAGCGGGAGAACTGTTCGGTTCTGCAAATATGTATTGTATCTAGGATATACTGCAACATATTTAACATATATAGGACTGCTTGCCATCCTGGGGGCGGGGAGGAGGGAGGGAGGGGAAAAAACGAAACATAAGTGATTGCAAGGGATAATGTCGTGTAAAAATTATCCTGGCATGGATTCTGTCAATACAAAGTTATTATTAAATAAAATTAAATAAAAAAAAAACATTAAAAAAAATATTCTTGAGTACAAAAAAAAAAAATTTTCCTAGGAGAATTGGGGAGTTGTGATTAGCTCAAAGTCACACAAATAGTATGTAGATCTTTCTCATTCTAAGGCTTGTCTTCTATGGATTATGTGGTAGTATTCTCTATATCTGTGAATAACCCCACTTCTTCAAATAACCATTCAGGTGCTACATGGCACAGTACAAAGAGCACAGGCCCTGAAGTCAGGAGGGTCTGAGTTCACATGCGGCCTCATATACTTAACATTTACTAGCTATGTGACTTAACCCCAATTGCCTCCAAAAACCAAACTTCAAAACAAATAACAGTTCATGTACACACAAATCTATATTGAAATTTTGGCGCAGATTTTAGCTTTAATAATAGCTTATCCACATATACTATGTTATATAAATAAATATACATATACAGTCTACATTTTAAATTTGCACAACTCATTACATATATTATCCCATTTTGTCCTTACTTCAGGTCTGTGAAATAGATCATTTAAGCACTATTACATCCATTTTACATATAAGGAAATTGAAGTTCATAAATTTAGAACTCATAAGGTCAACTCAGTTTATTTCTTGAGGCCTCAGTTTCCAACTGTAAAGTGAAGGGACCTTAGAGAGTCCAGCCCCTTCACTTTACAGTTGGAAACTGAAGCCCCAAGAAATAAACTGAGTTATTCAATAACATCTAGCTGAATTGGGGCTAGAACTCAGATCTTCTCATTACTGTGCTATTCTTTCTCCCATTATGCCATATTGAACCTCCATGGCAGCCTCCTGTGAGTGTACTGCTTGCTTGTCTGGTTATAGTTTCTTGGATATAGATATATAAGAGGAGCCCCCCAAAGGCATGTTTTAATTAAGAAAAGGTTTAATTTGCCAAGCTTCAAACCTCAGCTCATTCTCAGCTCCTTCCTTAAGCAATCCAACCAATTCAGGCCTTATTCTAGTGTATCTCACCATGACAATTTCAGTAAAGGAATGCATCCAAAAAACAAAACAAAACAAAAAAATTCTTCAAGTATGTTATGTCACTTCACCAGAAAATGTTATATTATCATTTTATTTTCTGAATATTTTGAATATTGAGTTCATGCCAATTTGATTCTTCAATAAGAGCACTTTCAGGGAAAAAGCAGTTGAATTGGTTAAGTCTCACTTGGCATTAGATTTTTGCTCAAAATAAGAAAGGCAGTCAGTACCATGCAAAAGAGTGTCAGAGTGAGCACATCGCACAAGAGGCTGGTTATTACAATGTTTGGTCTAAAGGTTCAGCAGCTGATTAAAGTGCATGTTGATGGGAAAGATGTTACACATGAAAATAAGAAAATGGTACTTGGGCAATTCCTGAGGCTACTACTCAAGTCTGAACTTTTTAAATTTCAAGTTCCTCTTATCTGACCTAGACACCCAGGGAGCTAGCTGCATGACAGCTAAACATTAATTTTAGTTGCAACAGTTTTTGCCTGTCATGATTGAGCCTGTCTGCAAACTAAATGTAAACATGAGATAACCCAAACCGTAATCTTCATAATCTTTCAAAAGGTAGAGACTCTGGAGACTTTGAAAAACAAAACAAAACCAAACCAAAAAAAAAAAGCAATACTGCAGGTAATTCTCCAATTCTCTCTTTAGGGAAATGTGTGCTCAGACTAAGGGTTTAGAAGAGCTAATAGATCTTAATCTCTTTGTAAGCCTTTCATGAATACCCAATGTGCCTTCCTGTCTGCTTCCAAGCTACCTTTGATTTAAAAGCAAATGCGGATAATGGCTTTTTTGGGGTTTTGTTTTGTTTTTCAGTGCAAAGCAAATATGAAAAAGATCTGACTAGATTTGACTAAATCATAGTATGGCATGAGTGAGCCAAACCAAAGGTTAAACCATATTTCTTAAAACATAATAGTGTACTGGGTTCCCGATTCCATTCCCGTCTATTTAAGAGATTGAGGTTGACAGATATCTTGAATTCAGGAATTCTGAACTGCAGTGGCCTAAGCTGGTTAGGTATTCATACTAAATTTGGATTATATAATTAACACAAAGAATTTGGGCCCACCCTGATTCCTAAAAAGGGACAAATCAACCCAGGTCAGAAATAGCAAGGCAAAACTCCCATACTGATCAGCAGTGGGATTGGACCTATGAGTAGTCTTTGCTTTCAAGCCTGGGCTAGATGGAAAAATCCAGTCTTAAAAACAAACAATAATAATAATAATAATAATACCACATACTAAAAGCTTTATAAAGCATCAGAAACCTGTAGCCTGTTGTTCAGTCACTTTGACTCTTCATGACCCCTTTTGAGGTTCTTTGGCAAAGATACTGGAAAGGTTTGCTATTTCTTTTTATGGCTCAATTTATAGATGAGGAAACTAGGGCAAACAGTGTTAAATGATTTGCCCAGGGTTACATATCTAATAAGTATCTAGGGAGGATTTGAACTCAGATCGTCATGACTCCATATCTGGTACTTTATCTATTGTACCACTAATTTAAATTGGATACCATCAAGTACTAAAATTTTATAATTCTTTAATGTAGCAGACCTAGGACACTAAGACTGTAAATATAAGGACTTTGACCCCTCTTTTTCTTCACTTTCCTATTTGCAAAAGTAGTTAAAAATCCCAAACTTTCTCTAAGAAGCTTGAAATGGCATAACTCCTATGAATGAGATAAATAACTGAAAATTGTAAATGGAGAAAGCTTGCCAATAAACACAATCATGTATGACTGTCTTCTTGGTGTCTATAGTCATCAGTATTTGTTAGTGTCTAAATGAAAATAACATTAATAATTCGCTGAATATTAAAAGAATCTCTTTTTAATGGAAAGCCCCTTAATGCAAATTATTACTATTATTATACCTGGTACATGGTAGGCACATGTTTATATATACATATGGTTATTGACTGACTCTTCCCAGTCCATATAAGGAAATTGTCACTTCTTTGGGGGAATATGTTAAAAACAAGAACCTAGAGGGACTGTGGTTTCATATATATTTTCAGACATGAATTTACTCTTATCATTTGTAGCCATTCTCATAACTACCTAATGCCCATTATAATCATAATATGCTCTGACCAGATTTTGCTTCCCTCACCTCCCCCAAGTAAATTCAGATAGATTCTTAGAGAAAATTCATTATCCTTGGATATATACACTCATATACACATACACACAAATACAGGCCCAGATTACAAACTCTTGGGAAGATACATGAATCTCATATAAACAGATCAACAGGAAGGTTCTTGATGGTGATTCTTACTAAAGATTCCTTGTGATCCTAATTGTCCATAACTCTCTTGCTCACTAATCATGCAACCATCATACTACAAATTCTTCTTGACATGTTGGAGAGAAATGGCATTGATTGATCAAAGGATTGCCAGGAAATAGGGGGAAAGGTTGTTCCTTCTACTAGCTATTTGTCCCTAGTTTACAAATGAGAATCCAGAATTAAGAAATGGTGAATGAAAGTGAGAGTAATTACAATCCTGTGAGTTTCTGTGCCTGTGAGACAGTTTCACTTTCTCCCTAACGGCTTTGCTTTCTGTCCCTGATTAAACAGTGTGCGTGCCTCTATAGATTTCCACACATTTCTGTTTGTGCTTTTCTTATTTCCCTTACTTGCTCATGACCCCTGACTTCTAATCTCACTTCATTTTGTAAAAAGATTGCTTTTTTTCAGGTGATTCCCTATTTATATTCTTTGTGGATTATATGAACCCCAAAGGTTCATATGCCCAAGGGCATATGCTTTGGGGAAGAGAAATGCTTCTACTGTAGAATCAGTACTATGTGACATTCTCCTGAGTGTTCAAATCTAGAATACTGAGAATCTTCCCTGTGGCAACTTCACACCTTCCTGAGCCTCTTTGTTCCTCATCTGGAAAATGAAGGTCTTAGATTAGATGTCTTCCAAGGTCCTTTCCAGCAATAAATCTATGAACCTATAAATTCCTATTAGATCAATATAACTGCCTTGTTCATTGCCATGATGAATCAGGGTCACCGGGTTCTCAAGGGTAATTGTCCCCTTCAATCAGCTATAAGCTTCATTCAAAGAAAGAATTAAAGAGATCAGGAGAAGAAGTAGGATATCATGCCTTCATCACAAAAGTGAGTGGTAATCTTGAAATGGGTGCCTAAGGTCAGAATAAAAAGCAATCTTTTTCAATAATTGTTAGAAGTGACATGGTATTTTGGAAAGAATGCTTCCTGGATTAGGAACCAGAGGTCGAAAAAATAGTGTCCAATGGAATGAGTTCTAAGAAGTAAATTAGAACTGAATGTGGAATAGCTGATTAGTTTAAGATTGAAAAAGGCATTCAAAAAGGTTGTATATTGTCATTTTGTTTATTTAAGTTATAAGCTGAAGATATTATTAAAAATACAAGGCTGAATCAAATCTGGAATTCAGGCGACTGGAGAAATATCAGCAGTTTCAAATATTTAAATGATACCACTCTGATGGCAAAAATAAAGAAGCATTAAGATGAGGGTGAAGGGAAGAAAGTATAAAAGCTGGCTTGAAGCTTAACGTTAAAAAAAAATTAAACCACTAAAATCTTGGCAATTGGTCCTATCATTTGAAGCTGTATCAGATTTTATAATCTTGGACTGAAAGATTAGTGCAGTCAGTGACTATAGCCATGAAATTAAAAGATGCTTACTACTTGAAAGGAAAGCTATGGCAAATCTGGACAGCATACTAAAAAGCAGAGACATCATCTTGCCAACAAAGATCTATATAGTCAAAGCTATGGTTTTTTTCAGTAGCAATGTATAGCTGTGAGAGCTGGACTATAAGGAAAGCTGAGCACCACAGGATCAATACTTTCTAATTGTGGTGCTGGAAAGACTTTTGGAAGTCTCTTAGCAAGGAGATCAAATAAGGCAACAGTTGAAATTAATTCAAGTTATTCATTGGAAAGTTAAATATTGAAGATGAAGTTTAAATGATTTGGTCACATAATGATCATATGGGACTTGTTGAAAAAAAAAAAAAACCTCTGATGTTGAAAAGACTGAAGGCGAAAAGAAAAGGGGATAGCAGAAGACGAGATGGACAGATAGTATTACAAACAACCAACATGCACCTGGAAGACTTTGAAAGATAGTGAAGGATAGAGGGCCTGGCATGCTATGTTTATGAAATCAGGAAGAGTTAGTCAGGATTGAACAAATGAACAACAACAACTGAATTTGAAGTGATTAAACCAGAGCTCAAATCTTGCCTGTGCTACTTATTCTTTATGTGAAATAATTTCATCACCATGGGCTATAGTCTCCTCACTTCTACAATTATTTGATAAGAGTAGCGGATTCCCAAGGGCCCTTCTAGATCCAAAATCCAATGATTCTATGCTTCAGAGCTCAGAGATCATAGAATGATTTAGAGCTAGGAGTGACTTTATGGGCCATCGAGTTTAATCCTTTCAGATTTTTACAGAAACTACCGCTGAGAGATGTTGGGCACACAGGGTCTGAAGCAAGACAAATATGAATTCACATCATCCTGATTTCAAGCCCAGTGATCTATCTGCTAGCTCTGCTACTTTTCCATTGTTTTCCCTAGACAAGCCTTGACCCTGTGCTTTAATTTCTACATAACTCCCAAGGATATCATAAAGATAAAATGAGATCAAGTCCATGTAAAACGTGCTTTGTAACCAATAAAGAGCTAAACAAATATAAGTTTTTATTAGTTATTAATGAATCAGATTTCTCTCCTTTGTCATAGAACAAGCCAAATGTTAGCATATTCCAACTAGGGGCGAATTATTGTTTTTTATTATCTCTTTTTTTGTCTTCTATTCACATTCTGTATCCATGGTATTTTTTTCTTGGAACATCTGAATATACTTAACTACAAATACACACTCACCCTAACTCAGATACAAATGAAAATGAAATGCACCCTCTCCCTTTGGAGGATGAGTGAAGTGAGTAGGTGCCCAGAGTGATTTTGCATTATTCATGCCCACAGACATGTTCTTCTCTTTCTTTGTTAGTTGCCTCATTCTCTGTAATTGATTGGGAATCAGTGAGAAGTGAATTAATTTGACAAAGTTCTTTTGAAACTTGTGCCAGTCTCAGAACAAAAGATTCTTAGTGCTATCACACTAACCCTTTCCCAAGCTTCTTCATTTAGTGTGTCATTCAAAGGAGGGGGACGTAGGGAAACAGAAAAAGATAGCAGGCTAAAATGTATCATGTTCTTGATAGAATAACAGAATCTAAGATCCCAAAAGAACTTCAGGGATTACTTAGTACATCTGTAAGATGAGGAAAACTAAACCGACTTTAGTTCTATTCAATTCAGTAGGATTGCAATGATGACATATATCTAACACCATACTGTGGATTGAGTGGGCACAAATAAGGGACAAGATAGTATTTTTGCCATCCCCAAACTAATCTTTAGAACAGATGATACATATCTAGATAATGTAGTAGAGAACAGTTTTTGGAAAAAAGATAAGCATATACAAAGTAACATGATATAGACCAAAATCTTTAACACATACTGAACGAATTTAAAGTAAAGGGAATAATCATCATTTGAATGGTGTAAGTTAAGGATTACTTCAAAGAAAATCAAATCAGAAAAAAAGTATTTATTAAGTGACCAGTATACGCTAGACACTGTGCTAATAGATGAATTTTGAACTGGGACATGAATGAAATAAAAGATTTAGATTATCATGGAGAGAGCCATTTGCATTCACAAAGAGGTCTGTAGGGATTGAATGGGGATCACAACATAGTATTTTCACTTTTGTTGTTTGCTTTTTTCTTTCTCATTTTTTCCTTTTGAATCTGATTTTTCTTGTGCGACAAGATAAAAGTAGAAATATGTATAGAAGTATTGCACATGTTTCACATATGTTGGATTACTTGCTATCTAGGAGAGGGAGTGGGAGAAGGGAGGGAAAAATTTGGACCACAAGGTTTTGTAAGGGTGAATGTTGAAAACTGTCTGCATATATTTTTTTAAATAAAAAGGTATTATTTAAAAACATTTAAAAATATATTTAGATCATCAGAAGGAAGACTAAATGGTGGTTCAGACCAGGAAGAGAATAAAACTTATTCTGACCTTATCAAAGTAATGCTTAAATTCACTTTTCAATAAAGATTGAGCTTTCATTTTGTGAATTAGCCCACTTCCCTGCTCCTCATCTTCCTCTTCTCTCCTTTCCACTGATATTTTTTTGCCAATAACAATTTTAAAAATAGCTACTACATGCATTGTAGCACTTAGCAGATGAAATAAGAACAGTTTCTGCTCTCCAAGAGCTTACAATCTAGCTAAAATTCCACCTTCTGTAAGAAGCCTTTCCGGGTAGCCCATAATGAAAATGCCTTTCCTTTGAGATTATTTCCATTTAACCTTAATATAGTTTGTTATAAATAGTTATTGGCAGATTGTCTTCTTATTGGTTTGTGAGTACCTTGAGAGAGGGGCAGATTGGAATCAGACTCATATTTCTAAGTTCAAATTTGACCTTATACTTATTAGCTATGTGACCCTGGCCAAGTCATGTAACCTTAGTTGCCTAAGTTCTTTATGTGTAAAATGAACTGAAGAAGGAAATGGGAAATCATTCAATATTTGCCAAGAAAACTCATGAAGTCATGAAGAGTTGAGCACAACTGAAACAAGTGAACAACAAAAAAACCTTTATAATAGATCCTTTCTTTTTCCTTTTTCATATTCCCAGTGCTTAATTTAGTGGCTGGAACAAAGTAGGTACTTTAATAAATGTTTTCCAATTTGACTATTAAAGGAAGAAATGGCACATATCTAAATAACTAGAATATAAAAGCCAGAAAAATGCAAATGCAAGGCTCAAATAAACTATTCTAAGAAAATGGAAGAGCTAGAGATCAATCATTTCCACCTGAGGGTTGTAGGGGAAAGTCTTGATAAGTGGAAGTAGGAAAGAAAGCCCTTTTCGGTAATTGAGGGGAGATGATATGAGAAAAACATTAGGGAAAGGAGAAAACAGGATTAGCATGGAAAATCACTGAATTTTCTAATTTGGCAGAAACAGATTCTATAAGAAGAGTAGTAGTGTGAGATAAAGCTGGAAAGGTTTATCATTAATTAGCACTTTTCCCCAAAGGGTGAAAACTGAAATAAAAGGGAAAATTTAAATTGGCTAACTTTTCTATGTATTAGTAATTTTGTCCAGTGGTTTCTTCAGAGAAGACGTAATCATTGGCTAGAATTAGGGTAACATCAAGTATTTATCCATCTCCATCTAATCCTTTTTGTTTGCCAAGAAAATCCCAAATTGGGTCACAAAGAACCAGATATAACCAAATGATAAATCTAACCCTCAACACTGCTTAAATTTAGTGAGCTGAATTTGGAGGTTCATTCTGTAGCACTGTGGACATTTTTAGGCCAACATTTTCTCAGACTTGCTACTATGCTTTGTATATAGTGAGAATCAGTTAGTGGGCATTATAACACACTATCCTTTCTGCCTTCCCAAGGAATAGAAAAAAAAACCAAACAGAAAACAGGATGCAGGGGAGAAGCAAACTATGCACCATTATGTGACTGAGAACAGAGCTGAGCTTGTACACAGTTTATACTCAACCACAAGTCCCAACTCTCACAACATGCTCTATTTATAAAGGTTGTGGAGAGAATGATTTCCCTGACCCATATATTAGCATCCTCTGGCCATAAAACAGTGGCACTTCAGATTCATGATCATAGGTAACATTTTCTTTTTTTTTATTCAAAGAAACTATTCTAGAAACTAAGCAGAGGCTGGGTGGATTACTTGTGGAAGCTTTAGAATGCTCAGATTTAAGATTTTATTAAGTGATTTCTTGAGTACCTTCCAAATTCTAGGATTCTATTCTATGTGTTTTATATTGTATGTGTTGTGGCCATTGATCAAGGCTAGGAAGAAAAACAAGTGTTTGTTTTTTTAATGGTGCTCCATAACATTTCATCATGGAGCCTGCTATAGGCTCACATGGATACAGGAGAATTCTCCTTGCCCATCCTTAGAGCAGCATGCAGCTGGGGAGAGAATTCCTTCTTTAAGTCTGGGAAGGCAAAAAACCAGTCTATACAGATCACAGGACTGAGATAAATGCCAGTATGACTTCACTGACTCAACCATTCAAAAATAATTTCACAGATGCCTATTATGTGCCTAATTACTACATGCTGGAAATACAAGATAAAAATAAAACAGCCCTTGACCACAAGGAGCTTACACACTCTCTAGAGGGAGAATATGTTATATATGTAAGTATATACAAAAAATATATACAACAAAATACAGTAATTTGGGGAGAGAGGGTACTAGTAGCATGGAGTATGTGTGGAAGATCAGAAAAAAGTTAATCAAAAAATAGCTCTTGAGCTGAGCCCTGAAGGAATTTGGGGGGATTCTAAGAGGTAAATATAGTGAGGACAGACTATATACAAGGCATGTAGGACAGCAAGAATGAAAATATAGAGATAGAAGATAGATATCATGAAAGAGAAGAATAGGCTAGCTTGACTATCGAATTCTGCAGAAGGAGGAATGTCTAATGAAGTACAAAGCTAAGCTCAAAAAGCCACCAACAAACTAAAAATAACTACCAAGTATTGTGCTCCTCTGTTTCCAGAGCATTTGTCTTTTCTCCTCTATTTAAAACTTTGTTGAAATTCATTAAGCCCAATTATTCTATTCTCTCTTCATCTTTGATCCTATCATCTATAGATGTCCAGGTCAGGTCATACTCCTAACTTTCTTAGTGACATTAGCATCTTACTCATAGTCTTGTTCATTTCTTGCCTTAATTCTTGGGATTGTCAAATTTCATGTTCACAATTTTTTGGTTCTGGAGCAGTGCACTATTCTAGTTCTCCTACTCTTCAGATTGTTTCTTGTCTGTCTCCTGAGATCCAGTGATAGAAGGAAACTTAGGAATCATTCAATCCATTCTTCTCACTTTACATATAAGAAGACCCAGGACCAGAATGTTTAAGGAATTTGTCCAAAGTTTTGCAAGTTGTAAATAGCAGAGCTAGGATTTGAACCTGGATTCTCCAACTCTTTATTCAGAACTTTTCTTTTATATTGTATCTTAGTATTGTATATTGTATACAATATTGTATTGTATCCTCTTCTTTCTCTTCTTCATTTTTTGATGTTACCCCACGATTCTAACATGATCCTCTTCTTTTTTTTCCAGTAATTTTTCTATTTAAAATCTTCTACTTTAGCAGTTTCAGCAATCATTTCTATACAGGTGAATCAAAAAAATCTATTTTTCTAGTCCTGAGTTCTATCTTAAGCTCCTGATCTACATTACAAAGAGATTGTTTCTACATAGATTCTCCAGAATTTTCTCAAATTCAACATGTGGAAAACGACTTATTTCCTTCCTTCTAGTTTCACTAGAAGTTTCACTGTTTTTAACCACAATGCCACCATCTATTCAGTGTTTCATGTTAGAACTCTTGGTCTTTAATCATTCTTTTTTTCCTCATCTTTCACTTTCAACCAGTTGCCAAGTCCTATTGATTCACCCACACACACAAACATTTAATAGTATTTTATTTTTTTCCAGTTACATGTAAAGATAATTTTTAACATTTACTTTAATAAGATTTTGATTTCCAATTGTATTTCTCCCTTCCTCCTTTCCCACTCCCTTCCCCAAGATGGCAAACAATGTGATATAGGTTATATATGTACATTAATATTAAACATATTTTCACATTAGTCATGTTTTGAAAGTAGTTTCAGTACAAAAAGGAAAAACAATGAGAAAGAAAAAACAAAAATAAAGTGAAAATAGTCTGCTTTGATTTGCATTCAGACTCCATTAGTTTTTCTTTGGATAGAATTTTCCATTATGAGTCTTTTGGAAATCCTGTTGATTTTATTTCTCTCTTATTCCAAGCATCTATTCCCTTATCTCTATTCCTCTAGCCATTACCCTAGAGCACGACTAGAGGTCTCCAACCTCTCCTCAAATAAACCTGTCATTTAAATGGAGACTAGACCAAAGAACTAGAAATTAAAGAGGGATCCCAAAAATCGAAGAATGGCCAAACCATAAACCATATTACATTATGTGAACTGTGCTATAAGAAATGATCAAGGAAATAGTTTTAGAGAAACCCAGGAAGACTTGTATGAACTGATGCAGTGTAAATGAGGTGAACAATTTTTATATATTAACAACTATATTGTAAAGACAAACTTTGAAAGACTTGAGAACTTTGATCTGTGCAATTCCAGAGGACTCATAATAAAATGACAACAACAACAAATACTGCTCATTTTCTGCTGGAGAAGTAATGGACTGAGGATGCAGATTGAGACACATTTTGGACACGGCCAATGTAAATTTTTTTTTTTTGCCTGACTATGATTAAATGTCAACAATGTTTTTGTTTTTCTTTCTTTTTTATTGAAGTAGAGAGATGGGAGAGAGAATAAATAGATTTTCTTCAACTGAAAACTGTTAAAACATTTGCTGCCATATAAATTTCAATGGACAGAACTAATCATTTCACTCCTCTGCTGAAAATTCATTGAAAATAAAATTATTTATCATGGCACTCAAAGCTGCCACAATTTGGTAACACTCTACCTTTTTATTTCTCCTTTCAAGTCAAACTGGACTATTAGTTTTCTCTGAATATAGATCTCTCTCTTCCAAGTTTTTGCTCATACTATTCCCCTAATGAAAGTTTACCTACTCCATAACTTTCTATTTAAAGTTAACTCCTCCATAAAACTTTCTCTGATCCTCCATGAGTATTAATTTTTGTTATATTAGCTCTCCAAAAGCACTTTGTAGCTCTTTTGTGCATTTATCACAAATTATTGTGCATTATGCTTATTTCTGTGCATGCCATGTTTCTTTAGTAGTCTGTAAGCTTCACAAGAGCAGATGCTATATCTTATTTTTGTGCTTAATAAATGTTTGTTGAATTAATGAGGGAATAAATTAATCCTTTATAAATTTGCATAGATAATATGCCTATGACTCTTAATCTTCCCTTCTGGCTCCATGCGACACAGGCCATTCAAGGCTTGTAGAAGAATTTCTCTCTTCTTTTTTCATGCTGTTCCTACATGGGTGAGGAGAATTTTTCCATGCCCATGTGAGCATTTGGCAAGAT
Organism: Antechinus stuartii; assembly: GCA_016696395.1. Lineage (NCBI taxonomy): Eukaryota > Metazoa > Chordata > Mammalia > Dasyuromorphia > Dasyuridae > Antechinus > Antechinus stuartii. Next base: position 17,743,990 of record MU174308.1, on the reverse strand, counting down.
CTATTGTAAAATGGTAACATCTTCCTTCAAATGAAAGTCATCTGCTTTTCCTCCTGCTTCTTTCCATCCATGCCATAACTCCAGGGCTAAAATTGACATGGAGTCCTTTGTCAACCATGTGATTTAGAAAGCATTCCTTTGTTCTCTGATCCTCTTCAATAGTGGGTTATCTGAAACTCCCACACTGTCTTTCTACTTACAATATGAGGAATCTTGGATGTGAAATGCAAACAACAGGCAGGGCACGATTGCCAGAGAAGTGTAGTCTTCAGGGATGAACACTGATTCAGAATCAAGAAACCTGAGTGTGAATCCTAAATTCTAGCACTTAAAAGGGACAACATAACACAACACTACAATGGATAGAGAGCTGGAGTCAGGAGTTTAAAATCTGCCTCAGATACTTACTAGCTGTGTGGCCCGGAGAAAATCATTTAACCCTGCTTTCCTCAGTTTCCTTATCTGTAAAATGAATTGGTAAAGGAAATGGCAAACTATTCCAGTATCTTTGCCCAAATGAAGTCACAAAGAATAAGACACAAGTGAACAACAACAGTATTTACAAGCTGTGTGATCATAAACAACTCACTGAATCTTTGTGAGATGCACTTTCCACATAAAATATAGATATTAATTATTGCAAGTAAACAAACACTTAAATACATATTGCTTCCACTACTGGTTTGAGGAATATACTTTCTAAAACTGAGAGTACTATATTAATTTAAGTTTTTATAATTACTGAGAAAGCAACATAGTGTAACAGAACCTTAGAAGTTAGGGTCTTAGGTTGTTGTAATTGAACTGTGTCTGATTATTCGTGATCCTGTATGGGGTGGTCTTGGCAAAGATACTAGAGTAGTTTTCTGTTTCCTTCTTCAGTGGATTAGGCAGGATCAAAAAATGTCTGGAGCCAGATTTGAATTTAGGTCTTCCTGACTCTACACCCAGCTCTCTATCCACCTAACCAGCACTACATATAATGCCACCCAGCATTATATTCAACTCTAAAACAAAGTGCCATAAAAATTATTAATATATTTCCCTTAAAATAATTTCATTGACATATTTTGTTTTTATATAATCTATATTTCTCATATATATATCTCTCTCTCCTCCCACTTTGCCTATTTATCTTGAGTTAAATCTACTATATTTCAATCTTAGCTGCATGAAAAAATACTAGCATATAAGGGGAAAAAATACTCCATATCTCATCCTGAAGATTTTTCGTTCTATTGAAATACATATACCACTGGTTGAACTAAGCAGTTATCCCTTAACATCCCAGTAGGAATTAGTTGATAGCAAAGAACAGGGCCTTTGGGAAAAGCATGACATTGTAGACCAGATAGGTGGAGGGAGTGTACTAGAAAAAGAAGCAAGAAGTAAGGAGCACTGAAGGATTAGATGGGAAACTGCCAAACAGAAACTTCATTAATTTCCTGATTTTTCCAAAATTTAGAATTTATAATGATAAAGTTCTTTTCATATGGATATTGGTTGCTTTCTCTTAATCAGTAGCTATATTTATTATATTTAAATACATTGATTTTCTGTTAAATCATGACAAATAAAGAGAAAAATGTAATAATTCTGTGAATAACTGCTGAACATTTTTTAAAGGATTCCATTTGTCATCTAGTATAAAAAGGAAAGCAGTAAAATGGAGAAAATATTTTTATTAAATTTCTCAGATAAGGGTTTTATTATCTTAGTTATATAAAAATCAACTTACATTACATGTGTTACATATATTCCTGGGTATGTGCATATATTTACATGTATATTCATAAATATACATATATGCATTATATCTGTGGATTCTATGTATTGTATGTGTATGTCTAAAGCTTGATGGTACAGTGGATAGAGCATTGGGCCTGGAGTAGGGAATATTTATTTTCCTGAGTTTAAATCTAACTTTAAACATTAGCTGTGTGATCCTGGGCAAGTCACTTAATCATGTTTGCCTCAGTTTCTTCATTTATAAAACGAGCTGGAAAAAGAAATGGCAAACCACTCTAGTATCTTTGCCAAGAAAACCACATATGGGGTTATGAAGAGTCAGTCATTCATGAACATAATAACAATTATGCATATAATTATGTATATAATGGACACATACATACATGTATGTAAATATATCTATATATCAGATAGATTCTATAATAAACAGTTCTAAAAATGTAAATTACTAGCAATCACATGAAAGAATGATCCAAATAATTTATACTAAGAGAAAGTCAATTTAAAAAATCCTTGAGGTTTTATTTTACACATTGTGAATTGGCAAAGATGATCCAAAAATGAGAATAGTCAATGTGGAAACACTTATGGGAAGATAGGTACACTAGCACATTGTTGGTGAAGCTATAAATAAGTGTACTCAGTTTGGAAATCAATATGGAATTATGAAAATAACATGACTAAAATGCCCATATCCTTTGACCCAAATATTCTACTACTTGGCTTATACTTCAAGAATATCATTGACAACAACATCCCATGTACACCAAAATATTTGTAATAGTATTTGTGATAGCACAGAATTGAAAACATAAGATATGCCCATCAACTGGGACATGGTTAGACAAATTGTGGCATGTAAATATAATGAAATATATCTGTGCAATAAGAAAAGATAAATATGAATAATATATAGAAGCACAGAAACACATAAACTGTTACAGAGAGTAAAGGAAGAGTCCAGAAAACAATATATACAATGATAAAAATACAGTGGAAATGGAAAGGAAAAATACAAAAATAAAAATAAAAAATGAACGCTGTGGAATTACAAGAGTGAAGTATGATCACACATAAAAGCTATAAAAAGTATCTCTACCCCACTTCCAAAGTGGAAGATTCAAAAGTGTGGAATAACTTGTTACTAGCTTTTGATCATTTTTCTCCTCTTTTTTTCTTTAAAAACATTGTTATGTAAGAAAGCTCTTTGGGAAAAAGTAGGGGGAAACTGGGGAAAAACTATCATTATATGGAAAAGTGGATATATTATTTTTAAGGAAAAAGTAATTTATTTCTGTTCAATGTATTACCCAGCTTAATATTGAGTGGGAGGAGAAGAGAACACATTTTTCCAATGTTTTACTCTTTCCAGGGAGTAGTGAGGAGAAAAGGAAAATTAATAGTACATTTTCCATCCAATTGTATCAACCTATTGATTGTATTGGGGTAGGAAGGTGATAAGAAGCAGTTGAAAAAAAGAATTCATAATTCAAGACTTCTATGTTTGTTAAAGTTTTTGCAGCAAAGTTGACCCCTTGATGACAGACGAGGAAGAATATAAGATTTCTTGAGAACTTAGTCGTTGTTCCCGAGTTATCTTTTCAGGGACAGTAAAGGTAGTTACAAGGACCAATGAGGAAAGCACAGAGAATTAAAACTAAAATTTGCCACCTTTATTATAAATGGAAACAATATGAAAAGTCTGATCACCCAAGTATGAACTACAAAATTTAATAATTATCTTTGGGATGACTCTTAAAGATTCTCTGGTGCCAATAATCTCTTACTTCTACAAACCATGATTCAGGAAAAAAGTATTGCAACTTGGTGCCTTGGCTTCATTCATAATTATTCACCTATATCTGGTAGCAATCAATCAATTAATCAATCAATACATGTTTACTAACCTCCTACCCTGTCAGGCATTGGATTAAGTGCTTGAGCAGAGTCCCTGCTTTCCACTGTAACTGTTCCCTTCAGATGTTTTGCTGCTTGCAAGAAGCCCCAGCTGCCAATTATTCCTCTTCTATTACAACCACTATAATTCCTTTCTCCACAGTAATGGATGTGCTATTGAGACTGTATTCTCTGAGAGAAGGAGGGGGAGGGTACCAGTTAAACCCTGGAAGGCGGGGAGCTTTACCTACTTTACAGAATGCTAAGGGAAAGAAGGTAAATGAACTGATATTTGATGGGGAAACTGTAATTGTAACCTTGATTATACATAATAACTTTCAGAAGAGAAGCATGTCGGTAAGAACACATTTACTATAACAGAATCTCTCTAAGACTTTGGTCGCACAGAAATTAAGATTTAAAGGAATCAACAGCCTCTCATAGGGATCACATTCTGAAAAATGGAAATTTTGTGCCAATAAAATGAAGAATATTCTAAGAGGATTTATTGATGGCTCTTCTCAGAATAAGCAATAAAAGGAGGAGGCAATTTATGGTCGACTGATACATACAGGGTGTCCCAAAAGTCTTAGTGTGGTTTTAAGCTCAGTTTCAAAGACACCTTGAATAATCAACCTGGAAAAGTTATTGAGGAGGGGAGCAACATGAGATTAAAGCATTCATTCTATTCTAAGGATCTCTGCATTCAATCAATCACTATGACACCTGAACTTCTTTCCCCTTACCTGGCTTACTTTCCTCCAGTATGCCCCTTGATCACCAGGTATGAGGGATATTCTCAGCTGATAAAAAGGTCCAGGGAATGATCAGCCACACTACCAAGGAAACAGAAGTCGAGGATAATCCACAAGGACTGAAGCTAAGTATGTCATTTACACAAACCAACGTTCTAGAAAATAGCAGAGCAGGAGAGACAGGATAGCAGGAGTGGATTCGATGAGGATAAAAATAGCTTTAAGGTTAGCTACCACACTGATGCTTGAAAAGGCTACAAGCCAAGACTGAATGAAGGGAGAGTTGTTTTGTGACTTTGTACATAGATGACTGTGCACTCAGTGCAGCCTCTGAGGCTTGGATACCACAAAATATGGATCGCAATTTGTGCTAATTTTGGCTTGATAATTAACACCAAAAAAAACCCCAGAATTCTTTACCAACCAGCATAACACCATCCAAATGTGGAAACATTGGCTACAACAAATGGAGAAATTTTAAATTATGTGGATAAGTTTGCATCTCCTTGGCAATAATACTTTCCAGGGATGTTTACATAAATGATGAGGTTGATACACATTGCCAGAGCTAGTTCCAAGTTTGGGAAGCTCCAAAGGAAAGTGTGGGAGAGAAGAGTATGAAGGTCTACAGAGTCATCGGGCTGACCTCATTGTTGTATATCTGTGAAACCTGGACAACCCACCAGTGCCATGCCAGGAAACTTGTCTTAGGAAGATTCTGAACATTATCCAGCAAGATGAAGTACCAGGCACTGATGTCCTTCCTTGAGCTGAACTGCCAAATATTCAAACTTTCCTACAACTACAGTGGGCCAGCCATGCCATTTGAATACCAAACACACGTTTATGGAAAACTCCTACAAGGCAAGACCTCCCACAGATGTCAGAAGAAGGGATACAAGGACACTCTAGAGATCCCTCGAAATATCTTTAGAATTGCTTGCAAGAGATGGTAGACGTTCCAGTATGGCATGCCCAGATCAAAGAAAGTGCTGTGCTCTGTAAACAAAGCAGAGTTTCAGTAGCTCAAAAGAAAGATGAGATGTACAAATTTAGAGATATTTCCACTCCAAATGTTCTTAAGAACTATTTGTGCCTAACCTGTGGTAAGGCCTTCTGAGTTTGTGTTGGTCTGATCTGCCATTGTTGGACACTTGATCTCAATGTAATGATATCATTTTGATCCTTTGGTCCTTTTGAGGACAAAACCCCAACTGATGATTATTTAGATCAATGGTTCTCAAGCTTTTTATATAATAAATTTCCATTAACAGGTATATGGCATAGAGAACTAAGTTTGGAGTCAGGAAGACCTGAGTTCAAATACAGCCTCAGATCCTTATTAGCTAAGTGACCCTGAGCAACTCACTTAACTCACTTTTTGCCTCAATAAACTGGAGATAATTGTTGTATCTATCTCCTAAAGTTGTTGTGAGCATAAAATGAAATATCTTCAAAATGCTCAGCACAGTTCCTGGCACATAATAGGCACTTAATAAATGCTTGTTTCCTTCCTTTCAAAATCTTCACTATTTACACAGCAAGAACTTTCCATTGTGGATAATAGAGATTCTTACATTAGTTAAGATTTTAGAATGAACAAACTCTAAGTATTCTTGACTATAAGCCTAGAACTCCATCCATAATGTTCTATTTTCAATGAGACGGTAAAAAAAAAAAGCTTAGACTAGAACTAAAATCTTTTGATTTCTAATATGAGCAACTTTGAATTACAACACAGAGTTCTAAGTAATGTCATATTCTGACCATGTGAATTACTTGAAGTACTATAACAACATAGTAATCACACTATTCTGGATTTAAATTAGAGACCTATAGATACTGAGGTATAGGGAATGTACTAAGTGCTTCCATGTTACATGGATATTAGTGTTAGTCCCATAAGAGTTTGCTGTCTAGACAGTTGCAAGGAAATTGTATTGATTTACACTAAATGAAAGATTGATAAGGCCCTTTTTAGTTCTTAACAGCTACAGGAAATCCTGTGCAAGAATCCATAGAATGGGTCTCATAATGTCATATGGAATGAACAAATGAATGAATATTTTCTTATTTACTCTGTGGCAAGAACTGTATTAAGCACTGAAGATGAATAAACAAATGCAAAACTATAGATAGCTCTTTCCCTCAAGGAGCTAACATTCTATTGGGGAAGGTAACAATATAGAGAAATGATAACAGGGAAACGTATTTTGATTCAAAAGATTTGTGGAACTCTAAGGAAGTAGATTGACCCAGGTTTACTTTAAAGAAGTGGAGAGAGACCCCATAACTTCTTGAAATATCCCATACTACTACTGGATAATTCAAATAGTTTTTCCCCTTGTAGCAGAAACAAGGTGAGGGGAAATTGACAGATTTGTAGTCAGAGGACCTGGGGTTCAAATAGAAGCTTTGGCCTTTACTACCTTTGAGACAATAGGAAAGTCATATAACCTTTCTGTTCCTTACTGTTTTTATCTATAAATGAGAAGGATTGGAATAATTGAACTTCAAGGTCATTTCTAGTCCAAATTTATGACTATTACTCTAAATTTTCTTCCCTGAAATTTCTAGTTATTCTTTTTAGTTTACATCTGGATCAAATAGAATAAGCTTTATTTTTGTTTTTCATGACAGCCTTTCAAATTTTTTAAGTTTTATCATCTTCTCACTCCCTCTTCAATTACCCTTCTCCTAAGTAAACAGCTTTAATATATGGTCATCTATAGTTTACTTAACCTCTTAGATATTCAGTTTCCTCATATGTAAAATGAGAATACCGTCTTACCTACTACATGGTATTAATGTAAGAAAAAATAACTTGTAAATCTTAAAATGCAATATACCTGTCAGATATAACAAAATGGCATAAAAACCTTCAGCTAATGACATAGAAGAGCTCTCAAATACTGTTTCTCATCATTCTATTTAGATACAACTTTCCTCTCACCACAACCCCCAAGGGATCAATGTATTTCCCTACTTCCCTCAAAAGTAAAAACAAGAAATGGCATTCTCATTTTCAAGCAATAAGAGATAATGTGTAGGGAAACTAAAATGAATGAACTGACTAACATCTAAAACAGAAGCAAGAAAAGAAAACTGGCATTATGTGTCTTAAACCTAATACTGCATTGTCATGATTGCTTAATTTTTTTATTAACAAGCACTTATTTTCTTTCTCTTCCACATCTAATTCCTCCCTCATCCCTTTGGAAAACAAAAAAGAAAAAGAAAACCCTTGAAAGCAATATGTACAGTCAAGCAAAGCAAATTGTCACATCGACCATTATAATGACTACTTGTTAACGTGGACACTCAGCCATACAATAGCTTCAATTTTATGACAGTTAATGTAGAAACTTCAAAGTCTTTTTTGCTTCTAAGGAATATTCTTCATTCTCCATTTTCTCAGATTGAACTCTAAAATGTTTTGAAGGTTGAGTGCCACTAAAAAAACCTTAGTATACCCTAAGGGATTCTATGTAATGTTTTCCTCCCCAATAATGTGAATTATTTTTATTCCTATTAACATCTCCCCCAAATGCACATACACAATGCCTGCTGGCACCAAGGAGAATTCTGTGAATAGACTAAAGGCCATAAGAATATTTCTCGAAGCACATTCACTTTTGATGATAAAAAGTCTAACACAGAGATACCATATGGTATATATATATACATTCTGAGGTTCAGTTTTAGACAATAGTTGAGAAGACCTTTAAGTTGTAATCTTTTAATGATTCCTATCCATATTCTCTTAAATAAAAAACAAACACATTAGTCCACTGTAAAATCAAGTTCTTGACTAGCAAATTAAGTAGAATTCATGTAATATGACCGAAAAATCCCATTACTACTTTCACCACAACCATCCCCTGCTAGGAGACAAATTAGATATTGTATACTTCTTAGTATGGCATACTAAATGCACAGCCTTTTAATTGTTCACTTAATTTGCCTTTTCTTCTGCATATCATTGAAAGTTGAAACAACAACATTTTATTCTTTTCTCAGAACAATTCTGTGACATAGATAATGTCAATATAATTATTTCCATTTTACAAATGAAGGAACTAAGTCCCATAGAGGGTTTTCCACATCCATGGTCATATGACTATTATTTCTCAAAGATTCAATGTCATGTCTCCTCCCTCAAAACCTAGGGTTCTTTTCATTTGAGCAGGCTCTGTTTTCCAGAGGTATGGAGGTGACTTCTCAGGAGGACTTTATTTGCTTAGAAAATGACAAGAGATATTCATTAACTACTTTTCCTTCTCCTCTAACATGTACATACTTTAGAAGTTAAGTGCAATATGGTATTCCAGAGAGGTCAAACAAAAGAGACTTCTGATTGAATATGTGATACTGAAGTTAATGAGAACTATTGTTGTCAGTCACATAAATAGAATGAAAAACATGTAATTAAAAATGAAAACTATCAAATTGGTAAGGAACCTTTCTCCTCTGCCCTTCCTTGAAAGTACTTAGCAATTTAATTTTTCCTGGTCTAATAATGAGTCATAATTTGATACAATGTTCCCCAACCTCTGCCACAGAACAGCCTGCATATTCCTTTCACAGAATATCAGAGTTAAAAGAGATCTCAGATGTCATATAGGTCAACTCATTCTTTACAGAGTTCCTCTCAAAGAATTCCCAACAAGTGTTCATTTATTTGTTGCTTGAAAATCTCTGGTGAGACGGAAACTGAGATATCCAGAGACAATCTAATACATAAAGTTAAAACAAAATCAAAATCTGTGATGTAGTTATAGCTTAACTAAAAAAATAGTCTGACAGTAAACTACATGCTTATCTAGAACATACTCATTCAATATGAATGCTTTTATTTCCTTATCCAACATACTAATTTTTAAAATTTTTAACGTTTGTTCTTGCTTTATTTTCCTAGATGGAGCTGATAATAACAGGGGATAGAAGATCCTTAAAATTTTGCTATTTGCGCACAAACCTGGACATCAACCTCTATTTAGTCAGGTATCATCACTAGTCTCTAACTCTTTAGCAAGTTGACTAGAACTACTTATGAATTTTGTCAAGTCCAGAGGAATATTGGCAGATAAAAAGAGGAAAATTTAATAAGATTAAATGAAAATGATTGGCATCTACATTGTGTTAGGGAAACAGAAACTTGAAGGTGCCTTTTCTGCAAGAAAATAGACAATAAAAACCGCAACACAAGGAAAGGAAGAACCAATCACCAAAATGAAGAGGAACAGCAACTTTCATAAATGTGGCTCCATTAAGAATTCATTAACAGTGTTCAAACACAAGGTCTATACTATGAAAACAAAAACAAAACAAAACAAACACCTTGTCAGCAATACTTAGAAGGCATCTGGTGCCAGCATAGCTTTGTGCTTCTTGCTAGGAATTTTACAGGTATAGATAGACAGAATTGTTAATAAATAAGCAGACATGGTGGTTGTGCTTAAGTGGCCACAGCTATCTAGTATAACATCTACCTGTTTACTCATTAAAAAAACATGCAGCTAGCTGTCAAATCTTAGACATTCTTTTTTAGATCTGACCAGTTCAGCACCACAGACAGCGCCTAGATTTTTCACTGTTTAAGTCTTACTACAAAGGCAAATGGTATCTATGCATACGTAGCATAGATGATTATATATGTGTAATCTCCCAGATCTTCAGCACATCACACAAGAGAATTATTATTAAATTTAAGGGGTATAGAAGGGAAGAAAAACTCATAATGCACCCACAGATGTTCAGAGTCAGAGCCTACTTTTGAAATCAGTTCTTTCAGCTCCTATATAATTACTCTGTAGAATTCAGTAACCTATGACACTTGTCCGATTACCCTAAACAAGCAAATGTTTTAAGTATTTTTATGTATTCAGAAATGTTGGAGGATACAGAAAAATATAAAATGGTTCTAATCTTTAAGGAGCCTATAATACAACTGGGAAGATAAAATTTAATACATGATAAAAAGTTAGAGAAGGCAGAGCCAAGATAGTGGAATAAAGGCAGAAACTTGCCCAATCTCTCCCCCAAACCACTCAAAATTCCTTTAAATAATAACTATAAACAAAATTTAAAGCATCAGAACACCCCAAAAGATGGAGTAGAATATTTTCCAACAGAAGGCAATTTAGAAGGTCAGCAGAAAAAGTCTGTGACAACAGGGTGGGATTCCAGTATGCAGTCTCAGTGCAGGCCATACCAGCACAACCCAAGCTTGACCCTGACCCTAATCCTGGCTGCAGCACCAGCAAAATACACTCTACAGTGAAATGGAGACACCTGAAACATGTAATTCCAGAGCAAAAGAGTTCTTGTGGTCATGTCTTAGAAGGATCTCTGGAAAAAACTGCACAAAATTTCTGAAGCTTGGAATAGTGCACCCTTCACCCTGGAAACCAAACCCTACTTTAACAAAGAATTAAAAACCAAGTAATAGGCTAGGAAAATGAGCACACAACAAAAAAAGTTTCTGACCATAGAAAGCTACTATGTTGACAAGGAAAATCAAAACCCACACTCAGAAGAAGATAACAAAATCAAAGCTCCTACATTCAAAGCCTCCAAAAAAAAATAAGAATTGATCTCAGGCTATAGAAGAGTGCAAGGGGGATTTTGAAAATCAAGTAAGAGAGATAGAAGAAAAATTAGTAAAGAAATTGAGAGTAGTGCAAAAGGAAATACAAAAGATAATGAGGAGAAGAATGCCTTAAAAAGCAAAATTAGCTAATCAGAAAAGGAGATACAAAAGGTCACTGAAAAAATAATTGCTCAAAAATTATATTGAGCAAATGGAAGCCAATGATTTTATGAGAAATCAAGATACAATAAGGCAAAAGCCCCCAAAAATGAAAAATAGGAAAAAATGTGAAATGTCTCACCAGAAAAAACAACTGACTTGGAAAATAGATCCAGAAGAGATAATTTGAAAATTATTGGTCTACCTGAATGTCATGATAACAAAAAAAGAGCCTCGACATGATATTTCAAGAAATGATCAAGGAAAACTGTCCTGATATTATAAAACTAAAGGCTAAAATATAAATGTAAAAATCTACCAATCACCTCTTGAAAGAGATCCCAAAATAAAAACTCCTGGGAATATTATAGCCAAATTCTGGAACTTCCAGGTCAGGAAAAAATGTTGCAAGTATCCAGAAAGAAACAATTCAAATATAGTGGAGCCATAATCAGGGTACTACAAGATTTAGCAGCTTTTGCAAAACAGGATCAGAGGATTTAAATATGATATTCTGGAGAACAATGGAGCTAGGACTACAACCTACCAAGGTAGGAATCACCTACCCAGCAAAACTGTGTATAATCTTTCAGAGTAAAAGATGGAATTCAGTGAAATAGAGGATTTTCAAGCATTCATGATGAAAAGACCAGATCTGAATGGAAAGTTTGATTTTTCAAATACAGGACTCAAGAGAAACATGAGGAAGTAATCAGGAAAGTGATATCATAAGGAACTTAAAAAGGTTTATCTCTTTGTATTTCTTGCATGGGAGGATTATATCCATAACTTACTAGAACTTTCTCATTATTATGGCAGTTTGATGGAGTTTATATAGACAGAGGGTTACTGGTGTGAGTTGAATATGAAGGGATAATTTCCTAAAAATAATGAAATTAAGGAATGAGAGAGAAATGTACTGAGAGAAAAAAAAGAAGTGGAATGGAATAATCTTCCATTTAAAAAAGAGGTTTAAAAAGCCTTTACAGTGGAGGGGAAGATGGAGAAGAGAGGGGAAATAAGTGAACCTTACTCTCATTAGAATTGGTTCAAAGAGGAAATAACATACACACTCAATATGGATATAGAAATGTATGTTACCCTGCAGAAAAATAATAGGGGAATGAGTTATGGGAAGTGAGGAAGGTGATAAAAGAGAGGGCATATTGGGGAAGGGAACAATTCAGTAACAAAGCAGTTTTGAGGAGGGATAAGGTGAAAGGAAAAAGAGAATAGAATAAATGGAGGTGGAATATAGTTACTAACAGTAATTGTAAAAAACAATTTTGAAGCAAGTTTCTTTGATAAGACCTTATTCTCAAACATAGAGGGAACTATGTCAAATTTATTTTTTAAAAAGTCATGCTCCAATTGATAAATTATCAAAAGATATAACCTATGCCCAAAGGATATAAATTCATTCATTTCCTTTGATTTAATAATAGTACTACTAGGCATGAATATCAAAGATTTTAACAAAATGAAAAGGACCTATGTGTACAAAATATTTGTAACAGCTCTCTTCTCAGGGGAAAAAAAAAGGAAATTGAGGGAATGCACATCAATGGGAAATGTCTGAATAAATTGTGATATGTGATTGTCATGGAATATTACTCTTCTATGGGAAATAATGAATAGGTTTCTCTCAGGAAAAAAAATCTGGAAAGTCCTCCATGAGCTCAAACAAAGTGAAATGTACTCAATATGAAGTAATGGCAATGTTCTTGGATGACCAGCTGTAAATGACTTGGTAATCTCAGCAGTACAATAATCTACATTGATGAAAACTCCTATCCATACCCAGAGAAAAAATTAATTGTATCTGAATACAGACCAAAGCACGTGCACACTCTCTCTCACTTTATTCTTTTGAGATTTTGTTTTTTTGTTTTTTTGCTGAGGCAATTGGGGTTAAGTGACTTGCTCAGGGTCACACAGCTAGGAAGAGTTATGTGTGTGAGATCAGATTTGAACTCAGGTCCTCCTGACTTCAGGGCTGGTGCTCTATCCACTGCACCACCTAGCTGCCCTGTAGGGTTTTTTAAAATTAGAGTAAGATAAAACATGACTTTTATGGGAATGTTTTGCATAACTTCAAATATGGTTTCTTAATGGAGGCTAAGGGTGAGAATAAGGGAGAGAATCTGGAATTCAAAATTTCTAAAAACAAATGTAAAAAAAATTGCTTTAAATATAACAAGGAAAAAAAGATTAAATAAATAAATTATAAACTAACAAAAATAAATAAATTAAGCTTTGACCACTGTCGGGGAGGGGAAATAAAAAAGTTAAATCACAGTATGAGCTGGAAGGAAGCTTAAAAGACATCTAATCAAATTTCTCACCTTACATAAGAGAAAACTAATGCCTAAAGAACTTGAAGTTAAAATTTTCAATTAACTTTAGAAATAAATAGTATAGCTGATATTAGAAATCAGGTTCTCTGACTAAAGTGTTCTTTAATCCATTATGCAACCATTCTATATCATATTGTCTGACTAATTTAAACAGGTATGAATCCTTGGGACAGTTACTTCATTACTCTGAACCTCAGATTACTCATCTGTAAATGGGAGCATTGGCTTAGGTGATCTTCAGTTCTAAGAGAATATTAAATCTACACACTTAACTGTGTGATACAGAAGAAAAGTAATATGATGGATAGAGCTGGGAAACAAAATTGTATTTGAATACCATCTCAGATACTTACTAGCTATGTGGTCTCTAGCAAGTTATTTCACTTCTCTGGGCCTCTGTCTTGTCACCTGTAAAATAAGAGCCAGATTCAATAACCTCTAAGGTAGGTCCTTAGGGTTCTAAATCTATGGTATTTGAGCACAATAAGTGTTCAGAAAGCAAAATAGTCACTGAGGACTGGAATTGTCAGAGAAGATTCTCTACAACAGTGATGTTAAACTGTTATGTATGAAGCATACATAAGGATCCTTGCCAGTCACATATTAACTTAGAAAGCTACATTTTAATATTTGCCCCATGGGTAGAATGCCAGACCTGGAGTCAGTAAGACTCTTCTTCATGAGTTCAAATCTGACCTATAACTTATTAGCGGTGTAACCCTGGGAAAATCACTTAATCCTGTTTGCCTCAGTTTTCTCATCTGTAAAATGAAATGGGGAAAGAAATTGTTTCTTTCTCTCTCTAGTATATTTGCCAAGAAAACTCCAAATGGGGTCACAAAGAGTAAAACAATTAAAAAGTGATTGAAAAATAACTGAATGTCCAATTGTATTTTTATTTATTTTGACAAATATTTATTTGACAAAAATACATTTTAATCTGTCTCAGACCTATGTGCTTAAAACCTCTTCCACAGTCCATCACTTAAGTAAAAACACACCGGGAATTTCAAACATTTTGAGGGACATCTGAAGATTTTTTATAAATAAAATGCATGAGTTAATCCTTATGGTGGATTTTTTCCTAAGAAAATAGAATCTTTCAGAATTAAGTAAGATGAATTTTAATTTGATATGGTTTCAAGATTAAAAAAAAAACTTTCCTATTACTCTAACCATGTTAGTGACCACATGGATTTAAATAATTGTAAAACTTTATTGATGCAATTTTGACCTCATTATGTAAATTGTGTTTTCTGAGTAATAAAAACTTGAGATTTTAAGTATCTAGTTTATCTTATTGAAATTTTAGTCTATCATCCCATGGCAGAAAGCCTAAAGACATCAATTGTAGCTAAAACACACAAAATAGTGATTTTCTTGTTAGCGCTAAAAAAGGAAAATAGTATTTATAGGATTATTATGACATACACAGAGCACACATATTAATTAATTCAAGTAGATTTTCAAGAATTAATGTTCAGAGTTCTCAATATATTGCACTAATAGAAGAGAAAGAAAAGTATTAGGTTTCTTTAATAGTTATGTAACCCTTATTTCAATAACTTTGATAAGGCTCATTTATTTATATGCAAAGATGTGCTAGGACCAGCTCATACTGTCTCCTCCAATTGTTAAATTATGAACTTAAGCTTTTACACTTCAGATATTGGCAAGCACTATAGGTAGGGCTATTGTTTTGATAATTGTATAGCCTGAAGAAAGTGATGGAGAAAATGTTAATAATGCAGATCATATTTAGAAGTGTATTATAGATTTTTGAAAGCTGGTTGTTAAACATTTACTAGCATACTCTTGTTACAGGTGATAATAAAACTGAGAGGTTCGACTAAGATACTGAATGACAGAGTTGGAATCTAAAAATACCTTGGCAAAAAGAATGGGCAAAATCTAATAGGGCCAAATTTCATAAGGGTTAATGTAAAAGTTTAAGCATGGATTTTTAAAAACAACTTCAGCAATGAAAAATTGAATAGGTATGACTAGAACACAATTAATTGAACAAGAGCTGGAGGTTTTAGTGTAATGAAAGCTGAAATTGAATTAGTTGATAAAATGATAATGTGATCTTAGACTAAATTAGAAGACGCACAGTGTCCGATGAGTTCCATTTCTAAAAAAGTAATGAATTCTACTTCACTCAAGGTTCTCAAATGAAAACTAGGTAACTTCTTGTTGGGAAACACTATTGAAAAGATTTTTCTTCACCTACAAGTTGACTCATGAAAGAATTTCATCCTTCCAAAATTTCAGCATTGGAAGGGATCTTTTGTTGTTGCTGAGTGATTTTCCAGTGCTTCAAGTTGTTGGTTGTTCTGTTGTTTTCAGTCCTGGCTGACTGTAACCCCATTTGGGGTTTTCTTGGCAAAGAAACTGGAGTGGTTTCCCATTTCCTTCCAGTTCACTTTATAGATGAGGAAATTGAAGCATTTTTCTTCCTTCCACCTCACTTTATAGATGAGGAAATTGAGGCAAACATGTTACACAGGGTTACATAGCCGATGAGTGACTA
The DNA here is from genome assembly GCA_016696395.1 of Antechinus stuartii. Classification (NCBI taxonomy): domain Eukaryota; kingdom Metazoa; phylum Chordata; class Mammalia; order Dasyuromorphia; family Dasyuridae; genus Antechinus; species Antechinus stuartii. Next base: position 17,727,949 of record MU174308.1, on the reverse strand, counting down.
AAGCCAATTTTGAACTCAAGTCCTCCTGATTCCAGAGTCAGCATTTAATCCCCTGAAACACCTAACTTTCTGCACAGAATTTTAATAAGTATGGAATACAATTCATACCTAAAGAAGATTCCACATTACAATCCATTCAATAAATAGTCATGCAATTTTTGCTGAAGATCAACAGTAAGGGGAAATCCATTAGCTCTGGAGGCAGCTTATTCTACTTTTTGATAGGTATAAAGGATAGTTTCCATTTATCATACCTTACTTTGTTCCTTTTTGGTTTCCACCCATTTCTCATATTGTAAAATTATAACCATGATAGTTATTGCATTAGAAATGTGTAAGTTGTAGTATTGTTATAAAAATAATTTTGACCTCCCAGATCTCATTTTGAGAAACAATGATTTCGTTATATTTTTTCAAAGGTGTCAGAATATGAACCATGAAGTAATTATCTAGATTGTTCAAAATGGAAAACTATGTTAAGGTGAACTGACATTAACTGAGTTGAATGAGTTAATTGAGATAAACAGAATAATATAGGAAAAAATGTTAATTTTCTGGGGCTTGTGTGTTTGTGTTTGCATATGTATTTATGTAACAATAGAGCCAATTTCTGCTGTGTCTTTAAAAACCTGGCATTTGACAGCATAGGGATTAAGTTTTAACACACCTGCTCGGGTGTTCCTCAGTCAGACAGATGCCAACACCACTTCCTATCTCAATTTGGAGTATCGAAACTGTGCTCTCAGCAATCCTATTTCCCACTCTACCTCCAGCATGTGAAGCACCATACGGAAGTTGTCAAACACAGATATGCATTGCTTCGGGTAACCTAGTAACAGTGTAGGATGTATGTGATGTTTGCCAGGAGGAGACAATGATTAAATGCAGGAAGAAGTAGTTTCGATACCAAAGGAAATTCAGTAGTTCCTCTCAATACTGCTTTCATTTAAAATGACTAAAGAGGGATATTTGAGGAAGATAATCATATTTTAAGTACAGAAGTATATCTAATAGAGACAGAATGGAATATGATACAATGGATACTAGCTGGATAAGAAAATCATGAATGGACATTATCAGTCATGATATTTATGAGTTATGATTTTTTAAAAATCACACAAAGGAAATATGTATTTATTGTTTCTTTGGAAGAAACTCCCTACATGAATTAACTTAGGTGAAAAACAACACATTTAGCCTAATGGAAAAAATAAACTGTGAAAATGATCAGGAAGTTCATAAGGAAATAAAAAGAAAATGAAAATATTAAAGAAATTGCCACTAAACTAAGAACAGATATAAACAGGATTGATCAAATGAATCCTGGAACAAACTATGAAGTTACATCTAATTGTACTTTGTGTCCAGACAGATTTACATCAGACATGTGAGTCTATTGCATGAGCAAAGTTAGAGGGAGACCATTGCATGCCATTATTTTTTTAATGAGCATAAAAAAATTAAGTGAAATCAGGAAGTGAAACTGAGATCACAGCCTTTCCAAAACAACAGGTACTGGAGAATAAGTAGACTGTGTTATCTTCCTTCTGTATATCTCTTCTAAAATCTGTTATATTTAAGGATATTTTGTTTTACAATGGATAACCTGACCCAGCTACTAGTGGTTACAAAATGATAAAAATAAATGACATCTCATTTTTGTATTATATTTTATAAATTGTCATATGATTATTGTCATATAATTATCATAATATTAACTGATAATATGCTGACCTGTGTAGGTACTCTTAAGTTTATTATCCAGAAATATCACAGAACAACTCATGAATGTATTTCAAATATTTCTCTGCCAAAAATAGTAAAAAGTTTTCTATAAATTTACTATTTATTTACTATAAAGTAAAAACTTTTCCCTAAAGCTCTAAAACATTGTTATTCTCCCTCTCCCTAAAACAAGACTGGATTGTATCAACTATTTTACAGTTTCAAGCATTAGGATAAAAGTATTGTATATAAATTTTGAACTAAAATATTTTAGAATTTTCTATTGGAAAGGGTCTATAGGAATCATTTGGTTCAAACTCATTTTATTGATGATAGAACTTAAACACAAAATGATTAAATAAGTTGCCCAGGATGAATGAGCTGAACTTGATTTCAGATTTCCTAACTCAATCACGCTACGTTAAAATTATTGTTAAATATGAATTGTGAATGCATGCATATAATTAACTAGGGTACTCTCCCTAATTTTGGGTATGCTTTGAGTGACCTCTCATTTCTATGTTCCATTGCTTCCTCCCAGATCATTTGGGAACTTGTGGATCTGACACATCACTCCCTCCAACTAGAGTAGAGTCTTTAGCTCCCCATATAAGCACAGAGGTTCACAAGGCTAAACGTGAGTACGTGTAGCTAAAAGTTATAGGAACATTAGAAAATAGCAATTCCACAGGATCTGTAGTAACCCTTCCCACACTAGAAATTTATACAATGAGTGTGTTATCACTTACAAAACTGATCTAAGTAAGGTTCTAGGTGAGGGAGGAGTAGTGTTTGGGGATTGTTTCTTTATGTCCCTACTGCTTTTCTTGGCTCTTATAGTTTTTGACATAGTAGTCTTTTTCAACAGCTCTTGTGGTCAGCTTTTAGTAATAGCTCAATTTATTGCTTCCCATTGTTCTTCCCAGACATTTTACCCTGCT